>OW240914.1:32261976-32387721 GCA_933207985.1 Pelobates cultripes
CCATCTCCCTGTTACAGAAATCACTGCCATATCCATACAAATTGTACAGAATGTCCAGGATAGTTTTCAGGGACAAATGTTGTCGCCTGTTGAACGAGGTGACCTTGCTCGGGTCCCAGGTGTACGGTTCCTAAAATGGCTGCCATATACACGTCCACTGATAGGAGACGCGGAAGGTATTAAACTGATCAGAACAATACTAAACACACCACAAATGAGGTTTCTCTCCTGTATGGCTCCTCAAATGATGCTTAAGATTAGAAGCGGCTGAAAAGCATTTCTCACACTCCGAACAAAAATATATTTTTTTAACATTCTCTCCACTTTGAACGAAATGACCTTTGGGAAGAGATTAACATAATTAAACACAGGCAGTAAAAATACAGTTTTTAGCCATACACTGTAACTTTAAAACTACACATCCCATCTTCATAATTACATATTTGGAATCAGCACACTTAAAACATAAACATAGCCAAAAATCAGCCAAATCCATCCAGGGGTTAAAAAGTTAGCTGGAGGTCCCTTTATGACCGACTGCAAGCACATTTTCCTGCCCAAAACAGTTCCATAGATTTGGGCTGTGAGGTCGGTCTATTTCAGGCTGAAAAAACGCGAATGGGACTTAGTCTCTGCAGCTGAAATAAGGCTGAAAAAAACGGCTGAAAAAAAGACTAAGTCCCATCGCCGAATGGGACTTAGTCTCTGCAGCTGAAATAAGGCTGAAAAAAACGGCTGAAAAAAAGACTAAGTCCCATCGCCGAATGGGACTTAGTCTCTGCAACTGAAATAAGGCTGAAAAAAACGGCTGAAAAAAAGACTAAGTCCCATCGCTGAATGGGACTTAGTCTCTGCAGCTGAAATAATTTCCCATTTACTGAACCAAGTGGGAAATAGCAAGGCAGGCACAAAGGGTTTGCACCAGGTCTGGGGACACAGGGGACACCGTCTTAAAGGGGCCGTGTCCCCAACAAGTCTGGGGACACGGCCTTAAAGGGGCAGTGTCCCAATCTTCCTGATGTCCCAAAAAAGGTGTTTAAAGGGCCAGCACCAGTCACATAAAGAGTCCATAAGCCCCAATATGCCCACCGACAGTCTTAAGGGCCATACACACCAAATAAAAGTGCATACATTTTCACAATCTCCCAGGGGCCATAGTCATGCGGGAGGAGGCTGGCAAAGAGGCTTCTCCACAACCCAGGGAAACAGGGCAATTTGCCATTTAAAGGGGCCCGTTACAAATAGCAGTTTGTAACAAGGTGTCAATCCATATCTGCCAAGTGACCCGATGTAGGGGGAACAGTCCCTATTCTGCTCTGTGTCAGTGTGTATCAGGGATCCTTAGGACAGGTGTCAATCCATATCTGCCAAGTGACCCTATGTAGGGGGACCAGTCTCTATTCTGCTCTGTGTCCGTGTGCATCAGGGGCTCTGAGGACAGGTGTCAATCCATATGTCAAGGTGTCAATATGTCATATGTCAGGTGTCAATCCATATTGATTGTGATTTAGGAATGTTAGGTGATTTCTGCCCTTTATGGATTAAAACCAGACTCTGTATCAACTGTGTAATTTTCCATGGGAGTTTTGCCATGGATCCCCCTCCGGCATGCCACAGTCCAGGTGTTAGTCCCCTTGAAACAACTTTTCCATCCCTATTGTGGCCAGAAAGAGTCCCTGTGTGTTTTAAAATTCGCCTCCCCATTGAAGTCAATGGCGTTTCGGGCGGTTCGCCGGTTCGCGAACATTTGCGGAAGTTCGCGTTCGCCGTTCGCGAACCGAAAATTTCGGGTTCGCGACATCACTAGTTATTAGCAAAGTAACTTAAAGGGAAGCGCAAGCCCCGAAACACTGGTGCAGAATTGGTCCTAAATTGTGTCTCTAGTAGAAATGCCTGACTCTGTAGTTAATAGTCCTCTAGCATGTAAGCTCATCGAGCAGGGCCCTCGACCCCCTCTGTTCCTGTACGTCAGTGGTCTGATCTCAATTATGTGTCTGTTAGTCCACCCATTGTACAGCGCTACGGAATTTGTTGGCGCTATATAAATAATAAAATAATAATAATAATAATAATAGTACTTGGGACCTAAATTAATGGACATTCAGTCCTCACACAGTATGTGTACAAATTACCAATGGTGCTAATCTATACACCTCAGGAGGAGCATAACGGCAAGCCTAAAAAGAAACTGTGGAAAAAAAATACTCCTTATACCAGCCACCAAAAACAATTGAAGAGTCGTGATGGACCAGAACTAGTAGGGACACGTAGGTGTCACTTAAAGGACCACTCTAGGCACCCAGACCACTTCAGCTTAATGAAGTGGTCGGGGTGCCAGGTCCCTCTAGGGTTAACCCATTTTTTTTATAAACATAACAGTTTCAGAGAAACTGCTTTGTTTATAAATGGGTTAATCCAGCCCTCAAATCCTCTAGTGGCTGTCTCATTGACAGCCGCTAGAGGCGCTTGCGTGATTCTCACTGTGAAAATCACAGTGAGAACACGCAAGCGTCCATAGGAAAGCATTGTAAATGCTTTCCTATGAGACCGGCTGAATGCACGCGCAGCTGTTACCGCGCGTGCGCATTCAGCCGAAAGGGAGGAGAGGAGGAGGATCGGAGGCGGAGAGCTCCCCGTCTGGCGCTGGAGAAAGGTAAGTTTTAACCCCCTTCCTTTCCCCAGAGCCCGGCGGGAGGGTGAGCCTAAGGGTGGGGGCACCCTCAGGGCACTATAGTGCCAGGAAAACGGGTATGTTTTCCTGGCACTATAGTGGTCCTTTAAGGTTATTGCACCAGCACTCTTAGAATCAAATATACACTGTGGGGTGGATAGTGAACACCTCAAAACTATCAGACATGGGTCCCGTGAAAAAGCATCCACCCAAACCAGACCCCACTCCCCAGTCTCCAGGCAGCATGAACCCAACTCCACAATAGGGTCAGAATCCAGACCATCTGGCCTTCAAAAGCTATAGAGCCACACCATCTACGGTAAAGCGCTATGGAATCTGTTGGCGCTATATAAATGGCAATAATAATAATAACTCACTGAACATGTCTAAACAACAAAAAAACTGTACATTGCTGCTACATTATTCAGAGATATAAAGAACAAAACACATTTCTTGCAGGCAAGGAAATATAAAATGGGAAACAACAACAACAGTAATACAAGGCTGCACCAAAATATATCAATGTGGACTACAGATAGCAAAAAGCATATAGATGGGACATATATAAAAGTGCAAACAAAATAGTTAGTATTACATATAAAATAGTACATAGAGATTAGAAGTTGCACTGTGGCAACAGATGTCTTTTAAGGTCCTTTCGGTGATGGGGTCTCCTCTATTTAAATGAGCTATAGCCAGCTCAGGTATAACAGGCATACAGCGGAATGGGATATATGGGTGATTGTCCTCTGGGGGAATTAGGTCCAACTCTCAGGAAAGGGATATATGAAAACAGCTAATAGTACTCACTGTTTAACAGGGTATAAAAGTTGTTTAAAAAAATTAAAATGTACTTACAAGTATAGTGCAGGCCAACTGAACTATGATAAAAGCATTGGTCGTATGATCCCCACCTCGGATAAACTTGTACGCTCGCGATAAAATCGATAAGATGCCAGGTAAAAGTAGAAAATGTGTAAAAAGATAGTTGGCACAAATAGTAACCAAAAAAACCTTTTAATTATATAAAATACACAAATAAAACCATTTACGTGTTTTGCCACTAGGGCATTTTGAAAAAGTCCTAGTGGCAAAACGCATAAATGGTTTTACTATTTGTGTATTTTATATACGGTAATTAAAAGGTTTTTTGGTTACTATTTGTTACTATTTTTATAAACAAAATGTCACCAGCTATTTATAATAAAAAGCACTGTGGAGCATTTGCTGTATTATTTAAAAGGTTAAGTTATAATTTGAAAGCCGGTTCAATTAATTGATAACTCAGTTTCTTTTATGATGGATAGCAGAATTGGAAAAGGTTTGGTGTGCAGACAAGGAATGTTAACAGACTGTCATTTTATTCTCCACAGATTTTGCAGAATTCATTTTTCTTGGACTCTTTATGTCCGAAATGTTTTTAAAAATTTACGGTCTTGGGGCCAGGCCTTATTTCCATTCCTCATTTAACTGCTTCGACTGTGCTGTGAGTATATACTATTTCTGTTAGTTCTGTAGGTTATAAAAGACAGGCCGTTCTTGCAAACTTCTGGGCCCAAACAGGCACTGGGGAGGAACAGTTGTGTGACTCATATACATGATTCATATACCGGCTTATTCAGTGAGAAAGTGAGAATTCAAAGTGAATTGTACATTTAAGGCCAAAATAGCCAGACTGGAAACATTCTATTATTAAACTATGCTTCCAGTATTGCTGAATTAAATAATTTAAAATTCACCTTTAATTCACTTTAGTGAATAACCATTATAATCTTATTTTTCTGCTTTGTTTGATAGTTTATATGAAATGCTAAAAAAAATACCACCCTCTTGCAACATTATTTTTTAATAACACACACTTTGTATATACACATATATATGAGGTCTGTCCGTAAAAAGCCCAGCCATTATTAATATAACGAGAAAGGTTTACGCAAAATAGATGTAACCTGGTAGCAAAGGATGGTGGACTGGAATGCGTTGAGTGAACATGTGTACTATGTTGTTGTTGCATTCAAAATGGCTGGGAGAGTAAAGCAATGAACCTGCATCAAACTTTGCATTAAGCTTGAGCATTCCTCATTGGAAACTATTTGGATGATTCAGAAGGTTTACGGAGACGAAGCAATGAGGGCAGCGCAAATAAAAGTGTGGCACAAACGCTTCAAAGGTGGTTGAGAATCTGTTGAAAGATTTGGTGTCCTGTGACTTCTGGCTTTTCCCACAATTGAAATCAAATTTGAAAGGGAAGAGATTTCAGACCATCAATGAGATTCAAGTAAATACAATGAGGCAGCTGTTGGCGATTCCAACAAAGTTTTTTGCAGAGTGTTTTGAACAGTGGAAGAGATGCTGCAAGAACTGTGTGAGGTCCCAAAGTGCCTTCTTTGAAGGGGACTGCGGCTTCATGGTCCTATGTATAATGTTTCTCGTATCTGGTATCTTCTTCAATAAATGTCACTATTTTTCATATTACATGACTGGATACTTTCTGGACAGACCTCATAATATATATATATTGTTTCATTTTGCTCAGCCGTTCAGTGTTTTGGTTTTCACTGGGATAGATAGGCATTTGTGGTGTTCTCCTAGAAGCAATGGATTTGTAAGGGAGCGTAATAGAATGCAGCCTGCTGTCTCAGTTCTATATGTGGAAATGGAATCTGTCCCCGTACCTTCCAGGTTACAAATGCACACACATACACATATACAGATGCTAAATAAAAAGGAACCAAAACATGTTTTTCCTTATCCCCGTTAGGTGATCACTGGTAGCATATTTGAGGTGATTTGGGCAATGATAAAGCCTGGAACCTCCTTTGGGATCAGCGTCTTAAGAGCCCTCCGCTTGCTGCGCATCTTCAAGGTTACAAAGTAAGTATTAATGGGGAATATGTATTCCTGGCAGCTGGCTTTCTAATTTAATTTAGTAGTTGCTAAAACTACAGGTGGTACTTGTGGAAATACACCAAAAGCATGGCTATTTCTGCCACATAGCCCCATTATTCTATGGGTGTTGGGTTCAAAATATTGGGCTTCCCCTTAGCGGTATACACCATGACCTATTTAATCAATTGCTTATCACTGCCCCAATAAGAAAAAAACAACAAATATTATTTTAATCATTTCAGATAGTTCATACAGACACGGGGAATCTGATATAAACACACGGTCCTAGCCAAAACAAATCATAAATAAAAGCATTGTGTTTTGGTTGGTTTGTTTGCATGCAATCTATAATAGCAAAATTCCTATTGTAATGATACATACGTAAATCTATGTATATGGATATAGAAATTACAAACAAACCATTAATTATCTCCTGCTTCATCTGGTTATTTAAGCAGCAACACAGCAAAATGCTAGCCATTATCACGTGCAATCCTGCTGAGGCATTGGTGTCTATAGAGATTACCAACCCTCATTCTACTTCCATCATGGTGTATTAGGCATAATATGGCCATATATTGGTTTGAGTGAGTGTGGGGGGAGGGGGAGATGTACCACAGTATGCTTGTCTCAGATTAACTATAAAAATACAAAATGTCACTCTAGCTAGTCAGAAAAATTGAATGAAATTAAGTATTATATGTCTCATTAAACACTGGGTTGATTACAAAGGGATGCTTAGGCCCAACATACTTTCCCCATACTTCCTCATAGACCCCTGCTCTGCTTTTACTCAGCACAGTAAATAGATAATAAAGCATCTACCACGAAATCCAGATGAGCAAATCAAATAGTAACAAAACGGCATCACAAACCTTACAATGACTTTTAGTTAAGATAAATGTTGTTATACCCGACTTTTTCCACTGATTATTAAAATGTACTTTTCTTCTCTAAAAACTGTGTTTAAATTATTTAAACCAGTGGAGCTTACTAAAAGCAAGCACTCACCTAAACAGTTATATGTTCATAAGATGTTGCTTAAATTACTGAAATGATATATCACAGTCGGATCCATGATCCATGATTGCATATAAAATCCTATCTAAGATAGATATGAAATGCATCTTAGTTTCTTTAGTTTAGTTTTGTTTTTAACCATGTCAATGCAGAGCAAGGTAGAGCACACAAACTGTAAAGTACTGCCCATAGCTACATAGATGTGTTTTTCCTGCATCATGTTTTCTTACTTTGTCTATTCCCCGTCCTTCCTCCACCTCCAGGTACTGGGCCTCTCTTCGTAACCTAGTGATCTCCCTGCTCAGCTCTATGAAATCCATCATCAGTCTGCTGTTCCTGCTCTTCCTTTTTATTGTTGTCTTTGCCTTACTGGGGATGCAGCTGTTTGGTGGGCAGTAAGTGTCCCTGGCCTTGCTCTCTCTAACTCCATTTTACTCTGACTCTCTCTATTTGTTGTGTGAGGCACTGTTGTAGGAGTAAACCATTACCTCCACCTCCAGTCCCAGCTCTGGGAACATGGTCCCCGTGTAGAGGTTTTGGTATCCCCTGTGCCCCAGCTGATATAATCTGTGCCAGAATGCCTGGTTCTGTGCAGCTACTCTGTGCTCAGCTCTGGAACCAGAAGTGGGATAAATATTTTATGTCTTAACGTGATTACTATCCTATTATCTAGCTATTCACCAAGAATAACATATGGATACAATGATCAGCATCCTATAAGGAAGCCCACGGTATGCCATGCATCAAGGAGTACTGTAAAACCTGGGGCAACTATGAATATGTCCCTGTTCATTAAGAATGACCATTTTTGGTTCTGCTGAGTCTCCACTGACGTCAAGTTACTGCTGAGTTTAGCTGAACACTTTAGCTCATATTGGATTTAGCCAGAAGGCAGCATTCAAGCTGCACATTAGATGATTCTGTCCTCTGCTCCAAATGATCAGTTAGTTCTGTTTTGGGACACAATTCTTTACTCATGGCTGAATGACAGAGAATGAGCTGATATGAGAGTTTATGGAATCAATCCCTTTTGGAAAACTTTGGTGTTGATGAACATGCATCTTTCTCCTCTTTTTTTCCTCAGATTCAATTTTGATGAGAAGACCCCTTCTACAAACTTTGACAACTTCCCTGCAGCAATAATGACAGTATTTCAGGTATGGACTACGATCCAGCTGTTGTCACAGTCACACAAATCCACCTACTCCAGTATGACACACAATAATGCACACACAAGCCTTGGATCTTGTACCCGTTATGGATGGAAATAAGACAAGTTGATACATTGTACTACATTTTGGTCATTCTGTCAAATATAAAATAGGAGTCACTGGAGATGAACTTCTAATGTAAAAGATAATGAAGAATAATAACCCATAGAGTAGTGTACTGTCCACTCAAATCAAAGAAAGCATATACATAAAATAAAAACAAAATAAAATAATATAGTGTAGTATATAGGGGATACAATTCTAGAGGTAAGTATATAGTTTTACACTCACATATATTGGGCTCCTATCGTAAAGCTTGGGGTGGTATGATGCCCACTCTATGATATGTAGGTGGTGCAAAACCTCTTTTTTTTTGAAAATCTTTTTATTGAGATTGAGATATGTCACTATGTAGTAAGCAGTGAGTTGGTAAACAATGTGAAACTCGCAGGTTTCTATAGTATATTAGTACACAAAATATAACACAATGAGATATGCAAATCTCCACATAACTTCCCCTAGAGAGACATTTTAAAAGCAATATAATTATACAACGAGGGGAAACAGTGGTATCATATAAAATGGAACGGCTGTAACAGACAGGTTGCTTCCCTTAGCCAGTATGTGCGTAGAGGGTAAACGGGAGTTGCGTCGGGAGAGGTCGTTCTCAGCTATTTATGGCGGGAGCCACATAACACTGTGTTACCTGGTCTTTCAAACGGGTAATTGAAGTAATTGTATGAAAGGCAAGTCACTGGCTCCCGCTAGGTTCGGGCCCGTAGGTCCGTGTTGGTGTCGCTAGGTGTATCCTAGCACGCAAAAATAGTGGGAGTATTCCCAGTTCGTAGCTAGCATGCGTGAGGGCCAGCGTCGTTACCAATCCTGGCAGAGCCTGCAATACGCTAATATCCCGTGTTGCGAGTTACATGTCGTTGGTATTGACAACGCGAGTGTCAATGTGAGTGAATGTGCTGCGTCATTGGTGTGTGTACCAGCGTTAGCATTTGGTGAGCGTGAAGTGGGTCCTTTCGGTGCACAACCATGAGTGATGAACATGTATTGTCCCTCACTTCGGTTTGTACCACAGTAGTATGTGTATCTAAGAATATCTCGTGTTCCCCAAGCCATGATTTATCGTTCAGATCCTGCGAGGACTAAAAGCATACGTGACGTGAGGGTGTAGCAAATTGCACGTCTACTAATACTTCCCCCTAAGCCCCCTCCCTCAGCCCCGAGACCCGGAGCCCATTAGTTAAGTGATTGCAAAGGTGAAGAGAGATATGGAAGGAATGGGTATAAAAGAAAGGGAGGTAGGGTGGGTTAGTCTGCGTCAAGTGGAACCAGCGTCTGCTGTCACTCCATTAGTGGGTTCAGGAGAATCTGCTCTTTGTCTGTAGTGCAAAACCTCTTTGTGCAGATATAAAACAGAATGAAAAATATATATTGCACACAGTTACATAAAAGTGTAAAAACAAATAAAAACATACTTACATGGAATAGAGCAATTGTAGATTGCTCAATCCTAAGCACGTTGGTGGTTCATATCCCCACCAAGGATATAAGCATCAGAGGGCAAACAGCAGTGGTCCAGAATAAAAAAGTACCTTTTTTATAAAAACAATAAAAGTATAACATAAAGATAATATATAAACAATATTCAATAGTATACTAGCGCGTTTCACCACAAAGTGGGCTTTATTAAAGTGAAATCAGTAACTATTCAAGCGCTGAATTCTTTTTTTTATCCTCATGAAAAAAATACTGGCATCCATCAAATTCAGCATTTCACAACAATCCACTGTTCTTCTGTAAAAACCTGGGGTAGGTAGATAGCTGCTTTTCTCCCCAGTCAGAGAGCCGTCTCCATTTCTAGTCACAAAACAGCCTCATTCCCCACACAAAACGGCCTCCTTCTCAAGTCACATAGATTCCACTTTCCCCAGTCAGAGAGTCGTCTCCATTCCAAGTCACAATACAGCCTCCTTCCCCAGTCAGTAAGCAGCCGTCTTCTTGAGCACCATAACTTCCACCTTCCCCAGTCAGAGAGCATCCTCCTTTTCAAATCACATAGCTTCCATCTTCCCAAGTCAAAGAGCAGCCTCCTTCTCAAATCACATAGCGTCCATCTTCCCCAGTCAAAGAACAGCCTCCTTTTCAAATCACACAGCTTCCTTCCACCTTCCCAAGTCAGAGAGCAGCCTCCTTCTCAAATCACATAGCTTCCTTCCACCTTCTCAAGTCAGAGAGCAGCCTCCTTCTCCAATCACATAGCTTCCTTCCACCTTCCCAAGTCAGAGAGCAGCCTCCTTCTCAAATCACATAGCTTCCTTCCACCTTCCCAAGTCAGAGAGCAGCCTCCTTCTTGAGTGCCATTGCTTCCAACTTCCCCAAGTAGAGCGCAGCCTCCTTCTCGAGTGCCATAGCTTCCACCTTCCCCAATCAGAGAGCAGCCTCCTTCTGGAGTCGCATAGCTTTCACCTTGCCCATTCAGAGAGGAGCCTCCTTCTCGAGTCACATAGCTTCCACCTTCACCAAACAGAGAGCAGCCTCTTTCTCGAGTCACATAGCTGCCACCTTCACCAATCAGAGAGCAGCCTCCTTCTTGAGTCACATAGCTTCCACCTTCACCAATCAGAGAACAGCCTCATTCTCAAGTCACATAGCTTCCACCTTCACCAATCAGAGAGCAGCCTCTTTCTCGAGTCACATAGATTCGAGTCAAGGTGCAGCATTCCTCTCCTATTAGATAGCAGCTTCCTTCAATAGTCAGAGATCAGCCATCTTCCTCAGTCAGGAAGCAGCTGTTTTTACCAGTTATATAATTAAAGTGCTTAAATAAAATAACAATAAAAAAAACAGATAAAAATCAGATAAAAAATGCCCTCAAGTTGGATTATACTGTGTACTAATCCCTATTCCCACATCACTCCTTGTGAGATTGGTGTGTGGGTATAATATGACAGTAATGTCAGGAATCCTTGAACCAAACATTTTAGGGGAAATAATGCTACAAAGCTATGTTGTTATTTGTCACACCTGTGAACGTGCCACCCAGGATGAACCTTTTCTTTCTCTCTTTGACCAGATCCTAACTGGAGAAGACTGGAATGCAGTGATGTATGACGCTATTAAGGCCCAGGGTGGGGTGAATTCTGGCATGGTGTTCTCTATCTACTTCATCATACTCACACTCTTTGGTAACTGTATCCTTCAAATTGAAATGGAACGGAAGGGGGATTGTAGGATGATAACGGACTTACATTTCATACAGAGGCCTCTGTGCACTCTTGCACAAAAAGTCTAAACATTATTAGTATCAAACCTATGTTTTAACCATTAAGATATATATTTATATTTGAAGCATTTTTTTTTCTGTTTTGTAAAGCATCTTTTTAAGATGGAATAAAAAAAGTTGATTGTACTATACGCTAAGTACCTGTTACATTGACCATGCATGATAAATATCTTATTGATCTGAATTATAGGGAGAGGTTATATGGAGTAATAGGAGTAGTTATAGGGAGAGGTTATATGGAGTAATAGGAGGAGTTATAGGGAGAGGTTATATGGAGTAATAGGAAGAGTTGTAGTGAGAGGTTATATGGAGTAATAGGAGTTATAGGGAGAGGTTATATGGAGTAATAGGAGAAGTTATAGGGAGAGGTTATATGGAGTAATAGGAGAAGTTATAGAGAGAGGTTATATGGAGTAATAGGAGGAGTTATAGATAGAGGCTATATGGAGTAATAGGAGAAGTTATAGGGAGAGGTTATAGGGAGTAATATGAGGAGTTATAGAGCGAGGTTATATGGAGTAATAGGAGGAGTTATAAGGAGAGGTTATATGGAGTAATAGGAGGAGTTATAGGGAGAGGTTATATGAAGTAATAGGAGTTATAGAGAGAAGTTATATGGAGTAATAGGAAGAATTATAGAGAGAGGTTATATGGAGTAATAGGAGGAGTTATAGAGAGAGGTTATATGGAGTAATAGGAGGAGTTATAAAGAGAGGTTATGTGGAGTGATAGGTGGAGTTATAGGGAGAGGTTATATGGAGTAATAGGAGTTGTTATAAGGGAGAGGTTATATGGAGTAATAGGTGAAGTTATAGATAGAGGTTATATGGAGTTATAGAAGGAGGTATAGGGAGAGGTTATATGGAGTAATAGGAGGAGTTATAGAGAGGTTATATGGAGTAACAGGAGGAGTTATAGAGAGAGGTTATATGGAATAATAGAAAGAGTTATAGGGAGAGGTTATATGGTGTAATAGGAGGAGTTATAGGGAGAGGTTATATGGAGTAATAGGTGGAGTTATATAGAGGTTATATGGAGTAACAGGAGGAGTTATAGAGAGAGGTTATATGGAGTAATAGGTATATATATATGTGTGTGTGTATGTGCTTATTCAAACATACATATATTTTGTAGTTTCTCTCGTTCTGCATGCTAAAGCTAGTTTTTCCCTGCCCTACTCATCATTGTTGGTATTCAACTATCTGCTTATCTCTAAAGACTTTCTCTTTTATTTCTGTTCCCCCCCCCTTATTTTATTGATACCCACCCAAATGGTTTTGCTTGACTAATCCTCACCTCCTCTGTGCATCTCCATTCCATAGTTTTATTGCAGGCCTTTTGTGACCCTAACCTCTCTGTTTTTCCACAATCTGAGTTTTAAAAGTGCCCTACAGCAAACCAGGACATTGCTCAGATAAGCCCACTGCTTTAGGAATTACCATCATCTGTCGCCCTCCCGGTCATCCTAGGCTATTCCTTGAACACTTTTCTTCCTGGCTACCCCACTTTCTCTCCTCTTGCACTCCCTCTTTTATACTTGGGGACTTTAACATCCCAATCAACAACCTCAATTGCCCTGATGCCTCCCGTCTGCTCTCTATAACCTCCTCCTTTGGCCTCACGCAGTTGTCTACTTCAGCAACTCATACAGTAGGAAACACTCTTGACCTCATCTTCACCAATCTATGTACCACCTCTAATCTCTCCACTGTTCCATTTACTTTGTCTGGCCACCATCTGCTAACATTTGACATCAGCATATCCCGTACACAAATTTCACCACCCTCAACTCTCCAATCTCGCAGAAACCTCAACTGCCTTGATCTCCAGCATTTCTCCACCAAACTCCAAACTCCCCATCTCAAATCTAACTTGCCCTAATTCTGCAACCTCACTCTACAACTCAACTCTCTCCTCTCAACTCGACATCATGGCACCTCTTACAATTAAACCCAGCAAGCGCCCCCAATTTCAACCCTGGAACACCAAGCTGACCCGTTATCTCCAAAAATGTTCTAGAACTGCTGAAAGCAGCTGGAGAAAGTCTCACTTTGCATCTGACTTCCTCCACTATAAATTTCTGCTACGCTCCTACAACCTGGCTCTCTCCGCTCTAAAAGTAAATTACTTTAACACCCTCATAAGTACACTGTCCCATCAACCAAAACACCTGTTTCACACTTTTGATGCTCATCTTCGCCCTTTTACTCCCCCTCCTTCTACCACCTTGTACGCCACAAACTTTGCATCTCACTTCACTGCAAAGATCGCTAATTCCTCTCCTTCCCCTATCAATACATCACCCAACCCCACTCCCTCCACCATTCTACACTCATTCGCACCTGCTACAGCAGAAGAGGTTTCTGCTCTGCTCCGGTCCTCCCGTCCCACCACCTGTTCCCTCGATCCTATTCCCTCATATCTCATCTGCACTTTGTCTCCCTCTGTTGCTCTTCCTCTCACTAAAATTTTTAATCTCTCCCTTTCCTCTGGCACATTTCCCTCACCCTTCAAACATGCAGCTGTAACCCTGATTCTGAAAAAGCCCAGCCTTGACCCCAACTCTCCATCCAACTACCGCCCTATTTCACTACTGCCATTTGCCTCCAAGATCCTCGAGAGAGTTGTGTACACCAGACTGACTGACTTTTTCGAATCCAACTCTCTGCTTGACCCCCTTCGGTCTGGATTCCGCGCTGGTCATTCTGTCCAAACGGTTGTGATCAAAGTATCCAACGATTTAATTGCTGCTAAATCTCGCGGCCATTACTCTATCCTAATTCTCCTTGATCTTTCTGCTGCCTTTAACACTGTTGATCATCAACAGCTTCTTCACATTCTCCGTAATTTTGGTCTATGGGATACTGCTCTCTCCTGGTGCTCCTCCTACCTCTCCCAGCGCTCTTTCAGTGTTTCGTTCTCTGACTCTTCCTCCTCCCCCCAACCACTCTCTGTTGGCGTCCCCCAAGGTTCTGTCCATGGTACCATACTGTTCTCTATCTATACTGCCTCCCTTGGTAAACTCATCAGCCCCTTTGGCTTCCGTTATCATTTCTACACGCAAATCTACCTGTCCTCTCCTGATCGCTCTTTGCCCATCTTGACTCATGTCTCTGACTGCGTCTCTTCGATTTCCAACTGGATGGCTGCTCACTTCCTTAAACTCAACCTGTCCAAAACAGAACTTCTGGTCTTTCCTCCCTCAAGTGTTACTACTCCCGTGTCTGTCTCCCTCCAAGTCCACGGCGCTACCTCTACCTCGAAGGCTCGCTGCCTGGCTGTTCTTTTTGACTCTAACCTCTCCTTCACCCCTCATGTCCAATTAATCGCCAAATCCTTTCGCTTCCATCTCAAAAACATAGCGCACATTCGACCCTATTTAACCGCGGATGCGGCTAAGGTGCTGGTCCATGCTCTTGTTCTTTCTTGCCTTGACTACTGCAATACCCTTCTCAGTGGTCTTAAGTGTTTCCAGATTGCACCTCTGCAATCTATAATGAATGCGGCGGCAAGGCTCATTTTCCTGTCCACTCGCACCTCCCACGCCTCCCCGCTCTGTCAGTCCCTGAATTGTCTTCCAGTTAGATATAGGGCTCAATTTAAAATTCTGGTGCTTGCTTACAAGTCCCTACATAATGCTGCTCCAACCTACCTATCCTCCATAATACACAAGTATGTCCCGTCGAGGCCCCTACGCTCTGCCAAAGACCTACGTATATCCTCTGTCCATACGCCCACCTCTAATGCTCGCCTCCAAGATTTCTCCAGGGCTGCACCTCTTCTGTGGAACTCCCTTCCCTTCTCCGTAAGACTTTCACCCAGTCTCCACTCATTCAAAAAATCATTGAAAACTAACTTCTTCAAGAAAGCATATCAATTAAACTGTTAGGTTTTTATCCCCCATCTCCCATGACTCCTCTCCTGCAACTGTCAAAAATTACCCACTAAGCCCTCAATGAATACTTTTCCAACAACCTACTTCATACCCCTACTTTTATTCATTGTGTCACTATACCCACTCCCTCTATAATCTAAGCTCATTGATCAGAGCCCTCCACCTCTCTGTTCCTGTACGTCCAATTGTCTGGTTACAATTACATGTCTCTTAGTCAAGCCATTGTACAGCGCTACGGAATGTAATGACGCTATATAAATAATATAATAATAATAATAATACCCTGATATCAATATCCTTGAACAGAGATACAAATCCAGTTTATTACTTTGAAAGGAATTATTATACAGGTTAGTTGAAACAATGCGTACATGAAAAGACATGGATTCCTTCACTAGTTTCTCTCAGACACTCTGCTGAATGTATTCTTGGCCATCGCTGTGGACAACCTCGCCAATGCCCAGGAACTGACCAAGGTAGGATCGTTAAAGCTGGCACAGTATTGGAATCATTCAAATGATCTGCACCAGTGCTTCACTGTGTGGCAGTAGGGTGTTTTTAAGCAGCATAGCACCAGTATTTTGTACTGAACCCCTTTATTTATTCATAGGATGAGCAGGAGGAAGAGGAGGCGGCCAATCAGAAGCTGGCACTGCAGAAAGCTAAAGAAGTAGCTGAGGTCAGCCCCCTCTCTGCTACCAACATGTCTATAGCAGCGTAAGTACTGTTGTGAATAAGATATGGGGGGGGTCTGGACCAATGTTTGTTAGACTGTTAAAGTGGCACATAACTTCACAACATTTTTCAAATACGTATTTTTTTTCTTCTTCTATTAACCTTTAGTTTTATTTTTCCAAAATTTGCATTATTGTTTTGTTTTTTTATAGATAAGATTAAAAAAAATGAGAACTACTTTTTGTTATGTAGATAAATATATTTGGCAACCTTCCGCAGAGGATAGAGCTAAAACCTCTGTTTCCATTGCCAATCTGTGTTACCGAAAATCTGCAAATCAAACTTGTCCTAGCTGCTCTCTGGCATGTTACAAACAATACCATAAAAAGCCACGGATAGTATTGCTTGAGGTGGCTATGGAGTGGAGGGCAGAGAAGGAGACATATGCTAATCTGCCATTATACACTCACAAAAAGGCAAAATAGCCAAACTACAGATGTCATGGAGAAGGAAAACTTGCAATTCCTGGATGTTTAGATCTGCCCAAAAATAAAAGAAATATCGAAAAGGAAAACTGTCAAAAAGCAGGGAATGTTATAGGTAACACAAAATGGCATACGAAAAGGTCATACTGAACTGGTAGCTTGCATGTTAATTTATTTAAGAATGATTGCTTGTTGAGTCCACGAAATGAGAGCACTAGTGTACAGAGCAATGTTTCAACCCTATATATTGGTCTCTATAAAGCCTGGTTGTCCACTGTGCACACAGACATTTTATACAGTGCTATAAAATACATCATTGGATAATTCGTTTCCACTCCCACTCGGAGCAAGGTACATTGACAAGATCATAACCCTTTAGTGACATTCTTACATTCATTGACATACATAGTAAAGGAAATGTTAATGCTGGCACAACATAAATATATCACCTCTATTTACAGCGTATCACGTGTGGTGCTGGCTAGGTCTCCTCCTCCCGTGACATCACAGCGATTGTGGGAACTAATGTCACAAGTCGCACATTGAAGCTTTGCCATAAGAAAGCATTGGATCATAATCAAACTATGGGGAGTTTGAAGATGTTAGATGTCCACATGCAAAGCGTGAGCACATCCAACATCGTTTCATGGGTAATACTCCATTAGGGACCAGACAGTGCCTAGAGGAAGCTAGAGCTGGATTACATTGCAGTTTTTCAGTAGTGGTCTGGGTGCCTATAGTGTCCGTTTCAGGAATTCTTGCCTAGTGCAGCACAAGTGCATTCATACACCTGCAGACTCAGCACTTTATTCGGGGGACCCCAGAAGTGGGAGAGGGATTCAGAATCAGGACTTCTCTACAGACTGTTGATATGTAGGAGGTCTGATAAATGTAGTTGGTATATCAACATAAAATAGCAGGAATCATATAAATAAAATTGCAGCTGTTTTGAGAAATTAAAAAGTATAGCCTGTAGGTAAGCCATTGATAAGTTATATTGAAATCGTGCAGTTCTTTGTCTTTGATTTGTTTTTTGTTGTTTTTTTTCTCCATTTTGAATTTAAGATAGTACATTTACTATAAAATGTGGAGCATTTATATTGTTTGCATCATTGAGCATACATGAATAATAAATGAACAGTAGAGCTCTAGAAATGCTTGAAAAATGCACATTGTAGCAAAAAAAGCTTGACAATTGTTAATTACAACATAAATGCTAGAAAATTGTACATTGCAGGAAAAGCTTTTGAAAATTGTGCAGGTCCACAAAACAAACATGCAGTTAGTGAATAATATTAATGTGATTTAATATTGAGATCTTTATAAAAGTTTGGATATTTCTTGTCCTTGGGTTGCTACCAAACTTCATATTCAGCATATCAAATTAAAAATGGGCTTTTTGAAAAGGTTATAAGATATATTTGGAGCTAGTTTCTAGGTTCAAGGAGACACTTACATAAAAAGTATAAACAAAATGAAGAACATAACCTTCCAATTATTAGAGGCCGGCATTCATTTTTTTTTTAGGTTCAAGTAAAAGTTACACCAAATGGTCATATAACATTGTCTGTATATAATTACTTACTCTGAGGTAGAAAGTATAAAACTAACGACTGGTAATAATATTTAGCAGATAGACTACCAACACAAGGAAGGTGGATACATATTTGCCAGAAATCCCCCACCTGCCATGGGGTATCTCTACATGCCTGCTGCTACTTTTTACTGGCCATCCTCTACTTGTTAAAGTAAATTTAGCGACTTTTACTAGTTAGCAGACTCAAAATTAGCAGACCTTCATGTATGCCATCTATGTCATCTTTCAATTTATTTAAGTAATTGTACTGAATTTTTATTATTTGAATATGCTAATTCTAAGACTATACCTATCCTACAGGAAAGAGCAGCAGAAGAATCAGAAAACTGCTGTGTCTGTTTGGGAGCAGCGCACAAGTGAAATGCGTCGGCAGAACATTATGAACAGCAGGGAGGCACTTTACAGTGAACTGGATCCCGATGAACGGTGGAAGTTGTCCTTTATGAGGTCTGATGTGAAGACTCACCTGGATCGACCACTGGTGGTGGATCCTCAAGAGAATCGAAACAACAACACCAACAAAAGCCGTCCTGGGGAGGGAAAGACCCCATTAGAGCAACGTCTATCTCATGAGCGGGCAGAAGAATATCTTCGCAAACAAGCAAGATTTAAGGAGCGTGGAGGGCGGGGGTATGATATAGCGCAAGAGCCTGTGCGCCGACCACGGAACAAGGAGCAGGACATTAACCGTGATGGGCAGGACTTTGGGCTTCAGGACAGGACAGGGGAGATTGATGGAGGGGTACGCCTTCCCCAGGATCCTCACAGAAGACATAGGGGAGGAGTGAGCAAGGAGAGTCGGAGTGGGTCCCCTCTGCCAAGGGGTGATGCTGATCACCGAAGGCACAGGGGACATCGCAGAACAGGAGACGAGTCAGAGGATGTGGGTGGAGGATGGAGGGGAGGAGATGGTGGAGGAGAAAGGAGAACTCGACATAGTAGAGATGGGGGGAAAATAAGGGAAGTTGGTGGAGGGGAAAATGAAGGCACGGATGGGGATAGGAGGAGGAGGCCACGCCACACTGCACAGTCCACCTATGAGAATGATGTGAAGAGGGATGACAGAGAAAGGAGACATCGCAAGAGGAAGTAAGTGAGCTGAAAAGGTGTAATATTCTTCATGATGGGAGGAAGGGTTGAAATAATGCTCTGCAGGAGTAGACATGTAGTCAGGGCCGAATTAAAATAGGGTCTGACGGAGCTGCATAAAAATTATTTTACACTACTCTTCACATACTTTTAAGTATGGAAACTTCAGAGGGATGTATGTATGTAACAAAACTTGTGTCACTGGCTGGCAATGAAATTAATTAAGGTAATTCTGACTTTGGTCTCTCTAACACTGTGGCATGTCCCCTTTCTTCTACATACACCTTTTCTCTGTCCCAGACTATATACCAGGAGCTTCTGCCTGCTAGTAAGAAGACAAGTGGACATGTGAGTTCTAGGGGACAGTCCTTAAAAAGCGTGGGGCGGGCCAATCATTAAACGCATTTAGGCCAAGCTCAGGGTGTCTGCACAGTAGTGCCCTTAGTTGGCCAGCCTGCATGGTTGGCAGGCAACCCGACATGCATTAATGCCAGGATGGCCTTCCAATTCTTTGGGCAGACATGCCCCCCTTTTTGGGCATGTTTGCCCCCTTTTATCCCTCCCATTGACTTCCTGCTTCACTGGACACCGCTGTTAGGGGTTATGGATTTACTTGAAAGATGAAAGCATATATTAGAGAGAGATTAGCATAAGGTATCTGTTTTCTTATAGTTGCATCTTACGAGTATCCCTCCAGCAACAACTCCATCAGATACATGACGCTTGGGAGGCATGACTGTTTTAGTGTTTTTGGTCGATAAGATTCTGTAATTAGGCCCATCATCATTGTCAGCACCAGACCCACTGGGCTCTTAATCTGGCCCTGCATTTAGTGGAGTGTTACTTTGTAAGGTCCGCAAGGTTGATGACTGATAAACTGCATACAATAACTTATAGAGCTGCAGATGAAATATTCACGATCAGAAAATCATCAAAACATACTTAAACTGTTAATGATTGGAATCAAAGTGCTTGCTGTAGCCCATTTTTTCATTGTTCACTTCTGGTTTTTCATTTTGCCCTTACAGGGACACAAATGCCCCAGTTCCAAACTCTGGTCCAAATCTCTCCACCACAAGACCCATTCAAGACCGTTCCCGTCAAGAAACCCAAAACCAGCACCCTGAGAACATGGATAACATTCGCAACACCAAGCTTGTGACCAGTGAGCCCCCAGCAACTGTAGGTGGGGGAGGCCTCAACCATAGCCCTGCCAAACTTGGCAATCACACCAACTGCGCCAACAACAACAGCATCCCCACTGGGAACTCTGTTCCTCGAAGGACACCTCTTCCCACCAGCTCTGGGCCTCCCCCAACCGCTCCTGACCCCAGCCAATTACACAGCAATCCAACAGAGACTGCCAAGGGAACTAAAACCACTGAACAGACTGCTGTGGATATTCCTCCCCCCTTCCCACCACCAGTGGAGAATGCTATTGGACAGGGTAACAATGCTTGCAGAGGGTGGTTAAAAAGTGTACATACATCATATTGGCTGATTTATCTATATCTTCTAACAACAAAATAACAAGAATGTCAGTATTGGCATTTCTCTTGATATACCTTTTAGTATTTTCTTATTTGCAACTATGATATTAGTAACATGCAGTAAATAGGTAAATCTATCTGTGTGCCTTCATTTTACTTATGTTTTTCATTTCTTTACATTAATAGAATGGATATATATCTACCCAGTGTATTATGTTCGTACTCACCAACAATCATTTTGCGGCATTTCATTTTTCAGTGTTGCAGTTTTCCTTTCTAGCTTTGTTCTCCTCTGTGTGAGACCGTCTATTTTATTTTCATTATCTTGTGTGTCTTTGTATTTCTGCTTAGTTTGCCTCTTTTATTGGTTGTCTCTCTTGGATCAGCTTTGTTCTAGATTATCACTTCTCATACAAAGTCTCTTTCCTATCTGGTTCTGTTTTGCTCTCTCTGATTCTCTATTTACAGTCAGGTTCTTTATATCCCTTTCTGAGTCTGTCTTTTTTTTATTCTGGACTCGTATTTCCCTGTCTTATATTCTTCCCTTATTTACCTCTTACATATCGCTGTCTACTCTGTTTGCGTGACTGACACTTTATATTTCATATGAGATTCTCTTTCACTGTCCAGCTCTGTATTGGCCTGATTATCCCTTTCCTTGTCTAATTTGCTTCTTTGTTGTCCTAGTCTGTATGTAGCTGTCTCATATTCTCCTGTCACCTGGGTCTGTATATTTAAACTGTTCCATTCTGATTCTCTCATTCGTTGTAGGTCGACATTTCTCTGTTGCCGTTTCCTTGTGTGACTGTGTTACTGAGTGTACAAGGTTATGTTTAGAAGGTGTCTCACTGTAGACCTTTTCCCTCTCACAGTTAATAAGACAGTCGCAGTTTCCCCACTGCCTCAGAAGGAGAATGAGAAGAAGGAGGAGGAGGATAATGAGAGTGATGGAGGGAAGGGTCCCAAGCCAATGCCTCCTTATAGCTCCATGTTTATTTTGTCAACCACTAACCCGTAAGTGACCAGTAACATTTCACCCTTAATACACACACATATGCCACTCTCTTTCTCAATTGCAAACTCTTTTACTCTTCCACTTTTGCATTTCACTTCCACCATAACCTAGCTTCCACTCATTTTACTGTGCCCTCCCTAAGACACTCTAGTACCGGTCCATGCTTGCCTTTTTCTTGCACCATCAAGTTCTGCTCTTTAACCTTCAACACTCCAAATTCTTCCACTCTTTAACCTCTGTTCCTCACTTCTACCATTACACCCCTTTCTATTTTTCCACTTCTGTCTATAATTTCCACCATCATACTCTCACCTGCTCCTTCACTTTCTTCTCTTCCATATCAGTCCTTTATATCCACTATCACACACCGTTCTACTCTTCCACCTCTGCACTACCTCCCTTACACTCTTCAGCCTTTCCACATACTCCTCCACCTCTATCCTTCTTTTTTATCCCTTACTGTCCCTTATAACTTCAAATTGGTTGATGCAATAACAGGAATCTATTTACTTTCCTTTCTCATTTTATGATTTGTCCTTATTGCCTCTTTTCCCAGTCTCCGCCGGCTCTGCCATTACATTGTCACCATGCGGTACTTTGAAATGTGCATCTTGTTAGTGATCGCCATGAGCAGTATAGCCCTGGCTGCGGAGGACCCTGTGCAACCAGACGCCCCTCGGAACAATGTAAGTGCAATCCCGCTGCCTTTTCACACTGCTCTCACATGGTAGGTGGGAAGCTCTTTTTCTACTGTACTACAATGAAGATATTATTGATAACAAACAAAGAATAAGGAATTGAATTAAGAAAACCACAATTGCATATTATTATTATTATTATAAGATAATATGAAAGAGGGCTGCATCACATACAAATCCGAGCGACTTGTAGATCAATATCAACTATATGTTAAAACTATTATGTGAGCACTCCAACTAAAATTCAACACCGTACTCAATCTGCAATCGAGCAATAATTTAAAAACTATGTATCAAAAGTAAAAGGATACACAAAAACAAAAGGGTTTCATATAAAAACCACCAATTGTTAATAAGTTAAATCAGACATTCCTAAAAAATATGATTTACCATGTGTAAATAAAAATGATTATTTATTCAACATATAAACAGCTATTAAAATCTAGTTATATGACATGTGCATATCAATATCGTATCACATCTGAGTGGAACCTCACTATATGTAATATATGTGAGGAGTTTGTGCAAGAATTAAATAGACACAAAATCCATACAAAATAATGTGGAAGATTTGATAAAACCTGGGGATCATTATAAAAGAATCTGTCCTTTTAATAAAATATTATGAAATATTACGATTAATGGTTGCTCGAGCTTCTTCCTCTATCACTCCTGTCACTCAGCAAAATGCTTTCTGTGTCTATAATAAGAGATTCATATTCACTCTATTCATGCTCAGTCTGCCCAAGATAAAACTAAACCTTTCATGGCATCTCATCCCTCTTCCAGTGTGTGTCCTATATAAGTGTCCTAAATATGTTCATTCTGTAATCGTCAATTGACCATTAAACGGAGTGAGTGTCATTCCTTCCAGTACCACCTTCTCTAAAACCTAGCAGCTACTTATGCATACAGTTTCAGCTTATCCATACAGTTTCAGCTTATCCATACAGTTTCAGCTCCCAATTCCCCGAAAAAGACTTTTACTACCTGAACTAGAACTCCCCAGGATTTAACACTTTAACTTGGGATTTTTACTCCGATCTCACGGCCTTGAGCTAAAAGGTCATAATCTCAGGAAAACTGCAGCTTCTTGGGATTAACAGTCAGATTGTCAAGATCAAAGGGTGGCTTCATTGACAAAACCCCAAACTTTATTCTTGAGAAAAGCCCCATGGAGAAAGATATAGCTTCCATTTTTCCACAGAAAAGTAATTTGTGGGAGCATTTACTACTATAGTATTTGCCTCAACTAATATCAGGGGTTAAAATACTCTAATTTATCCTGTTTTCCCTGCCTTGTGTTACTCTAAAAACTGCAGGAATATGTAAACTTCTCGTCACTAGCACATTTCAATAAAAACACCTAATTTTTCTAAAGAATTCCTGAAAAGTGAAATGTGATGTTTTACACCTTTTTTCTCAAGCAATGACTGGAAATTAACTTTTCTCAGTTCATATTTTGTCACTATAATTCCACATTAATTTATGCTTCTTGGCTAGAAAAACAAGTTTCCATTTCTTTTTGGTACTTGGCTCATATGTAGGAAGGGTTAAGCCATGCAGGCTGCAGAGGGAGGATGGAGTGTGGACTCAGGATGAGGTGCGCTGAGCTGACAGGCCGTTAATCACAGCCGCCTGATCTCCTGCAGCCTCTGCTTACTTTGCACTTCCTTTCTCTGCTGGACAGATCCCGCGGGGAAAGGGGGGAGGACAAACAAGGAGGAAAGGGGCCGCTGATTGAAATAATGGGAACATTGGCCCCAGTGGAAGAGATGAACAGTGTGCATACTGTATAATTAGCCGAATTAGAACTGCACATGTTCAGGTATAATAAATATAAATATATATGTAAGATAACTGAGGAAATTAGTATCTCGTAATACTTTTTTTATTGGACTAACAGAATTTTGTAATGACAAGCTTTCTGGAGAACATCCCTTTCTCAGGTCCAAAGCATTTCTGAGCAAAAACAACACGTAGAATTCAAGAATTGAGTTGTGATACTGGGGTTAAAGTGACATGGATGCATGCACTCTTAATCTGTCTTTTTTTTTTTAAACTCTCCCCTTCTAGTACCATCTCCTACACTGTTTGTTTGTTTGCTCTCCCCCCTCACTCTGTGATCCTTATACAAAATATTTAAGACCCACTGTGAAAATGGTGTCTACTTGCTATCAGGCCTGTGTATTATCTGCACTCATGTTACTTTAACCTCTGTGTGTCTCTCCCCCCCACCCCAACTCCTTTGTGTGTCTCACCTCAACCCTCTATGTGTCTCTTTCTTCCCCCAGGCCCTTTTTTGTGTCTCTTTCTCCCCCAAGCCCTTTTTCTGTGTCTCTTCCCTCCCACAGCCCCTCTGTGTGTCTCTTCCCCCAGCCCATCTGTGTATATCTTTCGCCCCTTGACGTGTCTCCTTCTCCCCCTCCAGCCTTATGTGTTTCTCTTGTCCTCCCCCTACCCCTCTGTATGACTCTTTTACCCATCCACAGCCATTCTGTGTGTCTCTTTAAACTCCGCAGCCACTCTATGTATATCTTTCTCCCCCCTCTGTGTGTCTCTTTCTTTCCCTCTTGTCGCTTTGTGATCTCTTCCACTCCCCCTTCCTCCTTTTTTGGTCTCTTCCCCTTTTCCTCCTTCTTACCTCCTGTGGCTACGCACATCGTAGTAGTGGATCTTCTGTTTCCTCTACCCATTCTGACAGGAAGCTGTTATTTGCTCTCAGTGAGAACTTCCTGTCAGAGTAGTAAGATGATACAAAAAATCTTCTACCTTGGTCTGCTCGGCCACACTATATGTAGTGACAGGCAGGAAGGGAGCACTGTGATCTGCATCCCCTCCTGTCAGTCATTTGGAAATTGTGCCCCGCAGGCCAGTGAGCCATAGGTGGCTGACTGTGACATTCTATGATTGTGCCAGCCCTGATTACAAGATACTAAATTCATCTGTTATTATACATCTGCATCACGTGACTAAAATGGCTACAATCTCCAAAAATACCTATAAATAAATATTCCGTACCTTTAACATATATACCTAAATAAACATTTGTTATCCCTAGTATCATCCAGTTTCCCAGTATCCGCTAAAAATATTCTCAAGAGAAAGTATACCAGGGTATCTTTTCTTTGAGTTTTGGGGGTTAATTGAATTCTACATTTCAAATTTGAAATAAAATATAATTTAGAGTGTTCACACGCTTCACCTTTATTTTGTCAGTTTTTCTTTGTCACTCTTTCCTCTGTGGGACATATTTATCTTCTCAGGATAACAGTTTTCTGGTAAAGTGTAGCACTGGATATTCCTCAACTTTAATGTTCATCTGACTCACAGTACCAGAGGAAGATACATTAGTTAGTCTTCTTCTATTATCTCTGGCAGCAAGCAATTGAAAACAACAATCCAGTCTTTAATGCATTGAAACCTTTTTTCAAAAGCAAAATAATATAATGCAGCATTTTGAAATAATTTCCTTAACTAAAATTTTAGAACTTATCAAAGGATGTTTCAACAGGTATTCCTCTGTGGTGGTAGATTCATTTAACCACCTGTAAGCCACCCATTTCATTATGAAGTAAGAACACAGTTAATTGCCAAGAACTTTGGGAGGGTAACTTCACCACTACACCCCACATTTCCCTGGATGTTTTTGTACAATTTCATTTTTTCAGTGTCTTCAGCAACTGGATACACCTGTTATTGATAGATTTTTGGTTTATATTATCTATACATTGCTCTACTACACATATTGGTTGGTGTTGGGATGTGTAGGACAGGAGCCTTTTGTGGTATTTTATCTAATTGTTCTCCAGATCATGCAGTCCATAGCAAATAGAAGCACTCAGTCTATGTATTGCAGTCTGTAATCTGCTTTGCCTTAATGGATTCCATAAAAGAACTCTTTGAATTATTTGATGACAATTCTTCATGAGTACTGTTATTGTAGCATTTGCTTCGCTCTCCTTGAGCTGGTTCTAAGTGAGCTTGTGTAGGCATCGTACAGTTTCATTTTCCTCCAATACACTTATTCTTAGCTTAGCTTCCATTTAACACCACCGTTTTGTGGATATCTGGTGGCACACTCTACCACGCTGAGTATGAAAGCTTTTGCTGACCAATTTTTAATGCTTATTTACCATATCTATAGTTATTTTTATGAACTGGTTCCATAATCATCTCTAAATCAAACTACATCAGTCAGAATGAAGCTCTTTTTGGCTCCTATCACTAGACACCTCAGCAGGATCATTATAGGTGGTGGTAATGGTGTATTGTCGGTCACTGTTTTAATAAGCTATGTCCTTAGGCAGGAGACTATAAGCTGGCAAACGATTCAGGAACCCACCTAGAAATGTTACGGCTTATTTATGCAGGCCTTGCTAATTGCTGCAAAGAGAAAGGTTTTGTGGCCCCAATCAGGAAACCTAACTTAGGCACTGTACTTATTACTTTGCTGGTAAGAGCACAGGATTACAGTGTGCACCTTTGGAAGCCACACTTCATTGTCTATTTAAAACATTACTTTAAAATGTACAATTTGATTTTGATTAGGGCATGTACATAGATACATAAATTGATGCACAAAGTGCAAACAATCCAGTAATGGTAGATGAGCTCCAGGCAGACAATACAAGATACTCTTCCCAAGATTGGTCATTTGTTTTAGTCATTGACAGTAAGGACATTTCCTCCCAATCACAGATTCATATAACTGAAGTTCTAGTAGAACGTCTGCAGATTGCCCTGACTGGGCTCGGTGCAAGTCTTCCATTCCATCTGTGGAGTGTTAAACAGTCTGCACATCTTTTATTCAGATAGTGTCTGCATCAGAATACCTGTTTTAACTGATGCATATGCATACAGATCAATACATAGTTGCTTCGCTATATATGTTATTGATTTTATGGAAAAAGTAAAAGATCTACCATGCACTATTAACAAGATTACCAATTTCAGTGGGAAACCATAACCAGACTCGCTCAGTTTGCATTGGATGGGAATCTGCCAATCATGATTGATGATCTGCCAGAGGAGATTCATGATCAGTCTTTAGAGATTTCTAACAAATTATCCGTTACTGGAAAATCAAGGAAATGGATCCTAGATCAGTGGATATTCTGTTGTCTACTATAGATATTCAGATAGACAGAGTTAGGAATCATCAGAAGTGTCCTTACATCACTTGTCACCTTGTGGGGATATATATCCCCCCCCCTCCCCCCAGTTTTAAACTTCTGTGTGTCGCTCCACACCCACTTACCCCTTTTTGTGGGTCTCCCGACCCTTTTTGTATGTTTCTCATAATCCCACAATTCAATCTTGTGTGCCTCTTAACCCTTTTCACACTCTTGTGTTTGTCTTAGTCTGCTTTACTTCTTTTGTATCTCTTAAACCCCACTTACATCATGTATGTTTCTTAACCCTCTTACCATTTTTGTTCCTGTAATCAATAATGCACTCACAAACACATGCACAGTCACATACACAGACACACAATCACACATGCCTTAACGTACATAATCACACAATTATACACACACAGTCACTTACAAATACATATGCACACATATACTGTCACATAAAGTCACATGCACAGAATCGCACACAGGCACATGGTCTTACACACACACAGTCAAATGCACAGAATAGCACAATCTGATACACAGTCCCATGCACAGTCACAGGCTTATAGTCACACACACACTGTTACAGTCACACGGGTACAGTTACACACACAATTACAGGCACACAGTCACAAACACTGTAAAACACAGCAACATGCACAAAACAGATTTTCATTTTTGGGCACTGAGGAGAGTAGGCCAGAGGTACACAGTATTCTTTTCTGCTAACAGGTAGCGGGTTTTGGTGGCATATAACTCCACCCCAATTGCCTTTAAAAGTGAGCCAGCTTCCTGCTAGACCCGTATAGAAGATAATGAAATTCTCTACCCCGGTGTTGCCTGCCTGGCCATACTACAAAGAGTGACAGGCGGGACGGAGGTGCTGTATGACCCTCCCACCAGCCTGTCACCAGAGGCAGACCACTTTCCCTCTAAGTACACTACATATCACTAGGTAAATGTATTCATATTTTCTCAATACTTCCTCTTTCAACGTTTTTCTTCCTATCCTTTATTTTTCTCTCAAAGCTCTCATGCACTTTCCCAGCTTATCTTTCATTCATTCGTTCTCACCTAATATTTTGTTCCTTGCTTTTCTATCTTTCACATTTTACTCACTTTCCAGGTCCTGCGTTACTTTGACTACGTGTTCACAGGAGTCTTCACATTTGAGATGGTTATCAAGGTGAGAATATGTAATGCTCACAAAGACTCTCTTTCTCTTCTCTGTGTATAGCTAAATGTGTTTATCCACCTTCCATAAAGGGTTTAACCCCTTAAGGACACAACTTCTGGAATAAAAGGGAATCGTGGCGGAATATTTACGTCATGTGTCCTTAAGGGGTTAAGGACTAGATATTGTGTGTTTTACTGTACCAAGCTGTGTTTAACACATCTGTTTGTGGAAAACAGATTACGGACATCCCACAAATTTAAATATTGGTTGGACATAATTGTAGATAATGTTAACGTAGTGTAATTATAATCTTAATTTTAGTAATGACAGGAGGCGAATATTTGCATAACTCTCTTTACTGAAACTTCCAGCAGCACAGATCATAAGAGAACAACCAATCAAAAAACACTTAATTGTTATACAAAAGGACCTGTCACACACATCACTTCCTCTTTCTTTGTAGCGAACTAATATAGGTAAAGTTCAAATGCCCGAAAGTCCAAACATCAAACAATTGTAGTTAACCTTAACAACAATCAATAAATCCAAACTGAAGCCTTGGAAACGTCCATAACAGCCCGATAGATTGCAGAAAAGAAGCAAAAAGCACCGATCACACTGAAAAGAAACAGAATGAAGTGAAAGGCATCTGAAGTGACATCTTGTCCATCATACCATAACTATCTATCTACTGTATAAATTAGATGTAAATTAAACATAGAACATCATGCTATCCGGAGAAAAGGACTATGGACTAGAAAAGGACTATGATAGTCTATCTAACTATTAAAACGATAATACCATGCAATATGAATAAAACATCATATATGACCAGAGAAGATCCAAATATCATAGAAAAAGGAATAGAACTATCAGATATAGAAATCCCAGGGCGGGAAGAGACTTGCAGGAAAGCATCCACTGCCATGCAATCCAGATCCGGTAGCCAGCTGAAGAACCGCGGGAGTTGTCGATTAGTTCTGGATGCAAATAGACCCCTGATGTCTACAAGCGTGTGAAAAGTTGAGACGTCTAGGCGCCAGTCGCTGTTGTCTCGCCAGTGGCATGATAACCAGTCCACCGTGAGGTTGGTGACCATGGGCCCCCTGTGGAGTTGTTTGCGCAGTGGGCTCCCTAGCCCCAAAGGCTGGCGTCCGATTTCACTATGTGGCCCGGTGTCAGCCCAAATATGGCTCGGCCTTTCCAAGCTTGCATGTGGAGTAGCCACCAACGAAGTTCCATCCGCACTTCCCCCGATAGGGGTACCCAATGGTCGTATGAGTGACCCAGATGTAAATGTTTTGCCTTCAGTCGTTGCGTCACTCTGTACTGCAAAGGCCCCGGAAATATCGCCTGGATTGAGGAGAGGAGACCTACTATCCAGGTCAGTTGTATATCCTGGTTTTGTGCTGCCCTAGGCATGACAAAACTCAGATGCCTCCCCCACCACCCTGTATTCCCCCGCCAATCCCCCTTCCCCGCCTTCTAAATACACACACACACATTCACTGACAGATACGCATACACTAGCTAACAGACATACACACTCACTAACAGACACGCATACACTTTCACTAACACACACTCACTCACTAACAGACGCACACTCACTCACTAACACTCACTAACAGACTGACACACACACACTCACTAACAGACGCACACTCACTCACTAACAGACACACACACACACTGACACACACACACACACTAACAGACACACACACGTACACACTCACTAACAGACACACACACACACGCTGGGGGGGGGGCGGGTTCTCCCTTTCCCTGGGGTCCAGTGGGGATCCTCCTGTTCAGCTCCCTCGTGCGCCGCGTAGTGATGTCGGAGCCGGAATATGACGTCATATTCCGGCTCCCGGAATCACTCTGCGGCGCGCAAGGGAGCTGAGCAGACAGCTGACAAATCAGTGCTCCCTCGCCAGCACCGCTCGCATGGATTTTTAGCCGGACAACCGCCTACCTGGACTGTTAGTTAGCTGCCAGGCTAACAAGGCATTTGCCCAGGCATTTGGGGGCAGCTTTTTTTGCCACCCCCTGGAAATTGCCACCCAAGGCAAATGCCTTGTTTGCCTTGCGGCTAATACGTCCCTGATCCAAGTGAGGAGTTGAAGCGAACCACATCCATGCGTAAAATCTGCTTTTTCAGCGGAACTTTGCCCCAAGGTTTGCTCCCTGTCAGGGACTTGGGACTCTTCAGTGACGTTTGGGTCCTGTCTGGCTCGAGGAGTATCACATCCTGGGGCAAAATCAGGGTCCTGTGACCCCAGTTATTGAGGTTGGGGCAGGACCTGTAGTAGGGTCTGTTCAACTGAGGCTGTGACAGCGGCGTTAATCATGGCCTGAAAATACTGCGTTGGTGGAGGTGTGTCGCCCATGGTGGCCAGTCTGCCAGTAAAAGGACAGCGACAATGAGTGGGAGCAGGATAAATGGAGACGCACACGAAGGTGCCAGGCTCCTAGTACAACTGGGGCTCACCCAGGGATCGGCTGTACAGTGTAGCCGTCTATAAATATAGTGCCATGCAGAGGGGCTCACCCTCTAGATGTACGAAAGGGGGGTTTCCCTTAAGTGAATGGGAGATGTGGAAGTCTTGAAATCATGGGGCAGATCCCCAGCTTAATTCCCCGTGCGGGGTGATATTGAGGGGTTAACCTCATAATTGTTGCCAAGGTGACGTACCTTCGAGGAGTTCACCGCAGTTGTATGTCAAAGCTGTACCTCCATGGTCATCATTAAAACAGGTGTAAACAGCATGTGTGATAGTTCTGCATTGTGTAATAAGAACAATCATAAAAGGGATGTGGCATATCCAGGGATGTGGCATATCCATTAGTGAATAAGCAGAACCCTGTGTGAATATCTGGGAGCTCACCCCAGGTCGTGTGCTTTGAGAACCAGACGACACTCACATATGGCAACTCATGCAATCAGAATGGCACAGTATATCTGGCTGTTAAGCTCAATATATTCTGACAAATAATTACACCCGAGTGTATTTCAGAATGTGTGTCAGCAAGCATCATGGAACAGCCCAGCAGATATTTGTAACAATCTTTAGTAGGTACCTTAACTGTGGGTGAACAATTCAACACTGTAGTCCACAGAGGTGAATATAGAGCCTGAAGACAGTCGAGGACAGTGTGATAGGTAAGTAGATTTCGTCCAGATCACGGTAATACCGATCTGGAATGAGAAAAGAAATGGCCGCCGTGAATTTCTCGGTACTCGCGAGATCCAAGCTGACCACCACTGCTGACAACCTGGTTTCGCGGGCTACCCGATCGCGTTATTATCCCACCGAGCATCCCCACCAGCCCCACACACCCCTAGGAAGCCCCAAGGGGGGGATAAACATATGCTGAAACGGCCGCTGACAGTCCCAGGCTCCAGTTAGAAAGGGAGAGGGAGCCGGCACCAATGAGGGTAAAGCAAAAAACTGGCCAAAGAAGGGGGGAGAAACTAGCAGAAAGGCAGTGGGGACAAGTCAGCAAGAGCAACAAGATAAAAATCTAATATTTATAACAGAGAATGACCAGATTTTACTAATTTCATGACGTAAAGTCATGATTTTATTAAGGACACTGAGTTGAGTATTATGCTTTATCTCTTTCAAAGAAAGGATATTGGAATATTCAAAGAAAAAACAAATAACATGTACATACATTATAAACATATTATCCAATGATAATGCTCCTTGCACCATAATGTCCCATGTGACCTTAAGCCACTCCTCTTTCTTGATGATGCTGACGAACATCCCATCAAAACAGAACCGTTGACCGAATCAACCGTGAAGAAAAAAACTGTGCTTCCGATAAATGGAACTGTAGAACTTGAAGGAACTGTTAAACAATGCTCCAACTTTCCATGAACCAACTTGTATCGATGTAGGATACCAATCATGAGGCTAGAAGAAACAGAGAAACACGTGGTAAAATATGATCCTGAACTGTATTTATATATACATATATATACATCCACAATTTATGACTAACATCTCAAACTGTCATTTCAACATAATCCCAAAACTAGGGTAAACAAACATCATCAAGAGTGTCATGAAGTTATATGCCCATTAGTGATTTAGGGAGGACGCAACTTACCTTGTCTGGATGGGATAATACTTGATCTCTGTGTCCTTAATAAGATCATGACTTTACGTCATGAGATGAGTATAATCTGGTAATTTTATTAAAGGACACGGCGGCTCAAAGCTGTGTTACTAACGTAGAAGAAACTAGTTCAAAGCTGTGTTACTAACGTAGAAGAAAAAAGTAGATCCTCTGGACCAATCAGCAGCACATAGGAGGTCTACCAGTCTACACACCAACGAGAAGGCTTTAGATGCCATAGCACCTCTAACAGAGTGTGCTCTGTACATGGAAGTGTCAGCTGACATCATAATCCATCTAACCCATCTAGATATTGTAACTGTGGAAACAGGTCGATGTGGATGTCGAAGAGCTATAAATAAATCAGGGTATGAATTTTACCGTACTGAGGATGTCCTGTCTTCATATTTCTTGAGGCAATCCACCGGACATAGGTTAATATGTGGGAACACTGGATAACAAATCGATGTGATGGATGTCTTAGTACATCTGGGGATGTTAAAGGTGGCGCCATCCGGAGTAAAAGAATGTGTTGTAATATCCAGTACCCGAACATCTGAGACATGTTTACAGGAAATTAAACAGAATAACATGACCAGCTTAGCCGTGAGTTGTTTGAGTGAAAGGTTTTTGTTCTGAGGCCAAATATCAAACAATCTGAGAACGATGTTAACACCAAGGAATTTTTAGGGCAAGGTGGGCGAGCAAACCTGATGCCATGAAGTAGTCGACACACTAAGGGGTGTTGGCCTGCTGGGGATCCATTCCAACCTTGGTGGCTTGCCAATATAGCCGATCTATAGAGATTCACTGTACGGTATGCCAGCAGGTATAGATAAGGGATCCAGTTGTTGTTCCATGCACCAACCATTCCATGAGTTCCACGCATGGAGATATGATTTCCTTGTTCCTGGAGCCCAAGCTCCTGCCAAGAGGACCTTAGATGCTTGTGAAACTTCTGTGAGGAGACTGAATCCCCAGAGAGGAGCCAAGCCAATAGCCTGAGATGGAGTATAAGTGGATGACAGTTCTCGTCGAGATCTAGCAAAAGGTCTGAGGATGCCGGGAGTAATCTTGGGTGATCTATTGACATTTCCAGGAGCGTAGGGAACCAGAGTTGAGTCGTCCAAAACGGTGCAATGAAAATCTGTGAAGTCTAGTAACGACTGAGATGAAGACGTGTCCAGGCAATCACAGAAAATGGAGGGAAAGCGTAATGGCGAGTGTTCGGCCATGATTGTAGGAAAGCATCTGAAGCCAAGGCTTCCGGATTGGGCCTCCAGCTGAAAAACTGTGGTAGTTGGGCATTCATCCGTGAAGCGAAAAGGTCGATGTCTAGGGATCCCCACAGTGCCTGCAGGTGAAGAAATACAGAAGGACTCAGATGTCAATCGCTGGTATTCCCCAGATCGCTGGTCTGGAATTCCAATCAGCCACAAAGTTGGACATTCCCGGGATATACTCTACGTTGCGATCCAGGCAGAATTGTCAGAATTCCTTCATCCGTTCTGCCAAGACTATTGATTTTGTGCCCTCTGAGGTGGTTGATGTAACGCACCGCTGAAACGTTGTCCATCAGTAACAGGATGGAGCAGTAGGTTGATACACCTAGGAGGTTTCGCAGGGCAAACAAACCCACCAGCAATTGTTATCCATGGTGTGTTCTTCCATGCACCATTTCCCACCTATGGAGGTATGACCACAGCGTGCGCCCCATCCAAGCATACTTGCATCTGATTCTATTTTGAAGTCCGGGGTGGTGCTGAAGATTGCTCATCCATTCCATGCCTCCATGTGTTGCAGCCACCACTGGAGTTCCTCTCTGGCTGGACAGTCGAGAGGAACAGAGTCTGAATATCATTGACCCAAGCGAAGGTGTTTGGCCTTCTGGTGTTGACGTACCCTGTAGTGGAGTGGGCCGGGGAAAAAAACGCTTGGATCGATGCAGAGAGGAGACTGATGATTCTGGCTAGTTGCCTAAGGGTCAGGACCGGACCGGTTAGAGTTCGACGTATCTCCTTTTTGATGGACTTGACTTTGGAGGGTGGTAGGAGAAGTGTCCCACACGGCATCTAGGGTGAATCCTAGGAATTAAACAAAACAGGGAGTAGAGTCAGCGCTAATCAGGAAGGCAGCAGTCCCAGACAAGGACTCCCTCTAATGTCCTTAGAAATCGATAGACAAAAGCAAAAAATGGGGGGATGGGTCTGCGCCAATGTATACAATAAATAACAATAACAAGTCCAATAGAATCTATATTGTTGTCTCCGAAGTTCTACTTGTTACGATATCCAGAGGATGTAAGTGATGTAAAGGATGATCCAAAGTAGTAAAAATAGAAGAGGGCTTACTTACAGTTGACAGAGCTTAATCCAGCTCTGGTGTGAATGGCTTGCAGCGGTATTATCCTCGCTTGCAGGATATACGGCGAGTATCCTCTTCTATGTGGTGGCAGACGACCAAGTGGGAAATAAAAATGGAAACAATAATGGTGCAGTATGTTCCACACGTGCAATAAAAGGTATTAAAATATAATAGATACACTCACATTCGGTGGAGCTTCAGCTAGCTCTAGTTTGTTAGGCGTACAGTGGTATAATCCCCGCTTGTAGGATATAGGATGAGTGATCTTGACGGAAATATCAGGAGCTTGGAGAGAAGATAAAACGGCGATAGTGCTCTCAATAAAATATTGGTGGTGTATAAAATAATAAAATATACTCACAGTGTATAGGGCAGGCTAACTGCTCTATGTAAAAGCGTAGGTGGTATAATCCCCACCTAGGATTCTTTGGAGTATAATACCAGGAAATAAAAATAATAAAAGAGTGTATAGTATAAAATATATATAAAAGGCCAGGTAATAGTAAAAGATGACCAAAATCTATTTATTAACAGTATATAAAAACAGTAAAAGTATCCAGATGGTATAACCGTAAAAAGTGACCAAAATCTATTTATTAACAGTATATAAAAACAGTAAAAGTATCCACAGTAAAAGTATCCAGATGGTATAACCGTAAAAAGTGACCAAAATTTATTTATTAACAGTATATAAAAACAGTAAAAGTATCCATATACTTTTACTGTTTTTATATGCTGTTAATAAATAGATTGATGGTTGATGACCGGTCGAATGTCTCACCTTTTTTGGCGACCGAGAAAATATTGCTCAAGAAACCCGGAGTCTAGGGTTGAATTTCCCGAATTGCACCTTTGGATGGGAGGGGTTGAATTTCTTGTGACACCAAACCCCGGTCGCGTGTAACGGGGTTTTGAACAAAATGTATAGAATATCCCATGACAGTATGGAGCACCCAAGCATCTGAGGTTAACATGTGCCAAGCATGTGCAAATTTCTTCAATCTGCCCCCCACTGTAGGTATAGTAGAAACATGAACTGATCTTACCATAAGGCCATCAGCCATAGGAAGAACCTCTGTGTCCACGAGCCCGCCAAGGTCTGCCACGAACTGGAAAGAACGGTGAGGCGGACTTTTGTTCAGGTGGTTGAAACCTGGATTGTATGGAGCCTCGGGATTCCCGGTATGATGCCCGGGAGGAACGGCCGGGTAGACGTCCCCGATATCTGCTAACCTCACCAAAAACTCTATAAGAGAACACCTGCTTCATGTTGGCTTGTGCCTTATCGAGTGCCATGAACATCCCTACGTATGTGCCTAACTCCTTCACGAAGTTGTCCCCTGCTCTCCAGGCTCTGAGATCGCAAGGTTTACTAACGTTGGGTCTATTTTCATCAGAATGGACTTGCGTCTCTCCATGGCCACTGCCGTATTAGCGTTACCCAGTAAGCACACGGATCTTTGTATCCAGCCCACGATGGCCATTAAATCAGGTCCTCACTGATTTTGCCCGGTGGGGGACTCTCTGTTGTGGTGTAACCACATCCTCAGTGACAGGATGTACCCTGTCCGTCTCAAAACTTTTGGAGGACTCCTCGTGTATAAAACGGGATTTCTTAGCGGATGTACGCCCACTCGGGGCTCCCGACGTACTCTCCAGAGGGTTCCGAGTCATTAGGGCAGGTGGTCTCTAGGCGGACAGCAGGGCCCGTGTGATGGAGTGTGACAGGGTATCTGTCATAGTCCTCATGGCTGTAAAGATGGCGTGAGATACCGACTTCGCCATCGTAGCGTCCAGTAGTGAATGAAACTCCTCAGAGTTAATTTGCTCCTGCGACGCATCCTCCAGCGTAGCCTGAGGGGGTGGTTTGGCTACCACCACAGACGCAGAGAGTTTAGAGGCACTAGTGGAAGGAGCGCTTAAATCCTTTTGGGGCTGCATGTTTAATAAAAATTGATTATTATATATGATATTATTATAGTTAAATCAATTAAACACAGGGACAAAATCAAGCAAGGGGAGTGTAGTAAAGTGATATAGGAGAAGGAAAAAAAGGCACCACAGAAACTAGGCATAACAAAATACAGGTAATTAACAATCTCACCGAATGTTCCCTCAGGTTGGCCCGCCCCCCAAAACATTTGGCAAACGGGCGTGCAAAAGTGCAGAAAAAATGGCGCCTCACACGAAGCCGCGGTGTGTGAGGTGGTCGGGTGAATGAACAAAGTCGGCAAATAAACAAGCCGGCGAGCTACAGGGGAAGGAGGGGGGAGGGAGGCTGGGTGAAAGGAAAAGAGATGGCACAGTGTGCCAAGGTAGAGTAAAGGCTAGTGAAGCCACAGAAAATAATAAAATATACCATACAAAATACAATAAGAATGTTAAAATACAATAAATATATACAAGTTAAGTTTCGAGAAATATGGAGAAGTACTTAGCTGAGGAGGCAGCAGCAAAGAAGCTTAAGGCTTAAGGTCACATGGGACATTATGGTGCAAGGAGCCTTATCACTGGAAAATATGTTTATAATGTATTTAACCCGTTGGGCTACTTGTTATTTGTTTTTTCTTTGAATATTCCAATATCCTTTCTTTGCTGCTGAGGAATAAAAATAAAAGAGATAAAGCACAATATGAGCCTCCATGTCCTTTAATAAAATCACAGAAAATATCAGCCAATTAGCAGTGTGCAGTCACAAAGACAAAATACTCTGACCTGTATGCTGGAGTAGCAAAGAAAGCAGAAGTGATGTGTGTGACAGAACCTTTTGTATAACATTGAAGTGTTTTTTGATTGGTTGTTCTCTTATGATCTGTGCTGCTGGAAGTTTCAGTAAAGAGAGTTATGCAAATATGAAGCCTATGAAATATGAAATTAATAAAAAAAAAAAAATCAGAAATGAAAAGTAAAAAATTTAATAGATAATAGTAAGAAAATAGAAAATGTAAAAAATGTAAAAGAATGCAAAATTAAAATCTGTAAAAAAAAAACAAAAACAAATAAAAGCATATGTAGGTTGTTTTGACAGCACTGTATTAGGAGATTAAAGAAGAAAAATGGGAGGGGGGTGTATATAGGAATGTCGTGTATAGTGTAACATATGGATGGTGTATGATGAGAAGTATAGTGTGTGCCAAGGGTTGATCTTTATTAGTTTGTGTGAACTGCTATAATTCTGCCAGAGAAATACTTAATTAGGCTTTACTGCTTCCCCAGAAGGATTGAAGAACTAGAAGAACAGTAAATACATAAACCTTTAAGACCTATTAAACCTTTCTCTTTTTGGATATATAAACTTCGGTGATACCTCATTTAACTGACACACCTTATCAAATTCCTTCTCCCAATTGACATGGGCATGTCTACCTTTACTCCTTGCTCAGATGGTGGACCTGGGCATCATTCTCCATCAAGGAGCATACTTCCGGGATTTGTGGAACTTTCTCGATTTCATTGTGGTCTGTGGTGCACTGGTGGCTTTCGCCTTCTCGTAAGTACTTGTAGTTTCCCTTAGCTCCCCTTCTAGTTACCAGCCTGAATGTGATTGCTGCATGTGGTAGGGGGTAGGTGCCTGCAACATACATCTTGGGGAAACTTGGCTCTTTCTGCTTCTCTCCTCCCAGAAACACAGAATTTGATGTAACCCTTTCAGTGCCTTTTTTGTACTTTCCATGATAAATTCTAGCTGTACAGCATGTCTGACTTGCATGTAGGTGTACATTTACTAAGTAGTTGTTGCTGCGAGGTGACAACCAACTTACAAAATGTAGGCACAATAGCATTGTTTGGGTATATCTATAGTTCTGCTGAGATATTGTGTTTTTCCATATCAGCTATTGTATCTCAGAGTTCCCTTCCTTGACCTACAACAACTAAGAGGGTTATTTGTCACAGTGAATTCAAAGAGAATTTAAAATTTAAAGTCATAATAGCCTAACTGGAAAAATGATCTAAGCAAGCTATGTAATTAGTTTGGCTACTCTGGCCTTAAGTTTGAAATCCACCTTGAATTCTCACTTTAGTAGTTAAACCTTTAACCTGTTTTGTGAACAAGCACCGATGTTAAAACAATTGACGAACAGATCTATTGTAGTCTCTTTGTTTATTCAACAGAATGTAACATTTATATTCACATGCCAGGAATATTGAGAATGATGCATTATACCTCAAAAAGGAATGTACCTTGAATATGATGTCATGTTCCTGTTTCTCAGAGAGGTTTTTTCATAAATTATGGAATAGTGGAAAACTCACAAGGGAAATCCTAATTATGGGCCAAAGCGTGCTTCACTAGTGCCATCTATAGTTCAGAAGAGATACCCTCAATATAAAACAATAAGGAAAAACAGACAACACTAAAACTAATACTAATTGTAACAATACATTTTATTAAAGGGAAAATTTCAGTGCCAGGAAAACAATCCGTTTTCCTGGCACTGCAGGTCCCCTCTCCCCTCAGGACCCCTTCAGTAACTTACCTGAGGCAGCGACGATGTCCCTCGTCGCTGCTTCCTCCTCCGCACCGCTCCTCCTTCTGACTGCGTAGGCCGGTGGGCCAGACTGATCCCGCCCACTGGCCGCGGAGACCTAATGCGCATGCGCGGCAAGCATTGAAAATGCTTTCCTATGGGGAAATGAGCGACACTCGAGGTCCTCAATGCTCTAGCACAGGTTTCCTGTGCTAGGAACCAGGAAGTGCCTGTGTGAAAAATGTGAAAAATGTCTGGAGCCCAAAAGGAACTCCAGGTGAATTCTTTAGTTTAAGGCCAAAGTAGCTGAACTATCAGTTATGTTTCAACTTTAGGGGTTTTTGTCTTAAATTTGAAATTTGCTTTAAATTCAAAAGAATTGGCTATTTAGTGAATAACTCTGACAGGCTCAAGGAAAACCTATATAATGTGTTAAATTAAAGTCATCGGGTGCTCAACACGTCAAGACTTCAAACATTGTCATATTGCCACCACTCAGTACTATGCGTTGTGAAACATCTATACCAAAGCAGAAACAAGTGGAGAGATTCATTGTTTTAGTTTGTTCAATGTTTTAAAAACAAATGATTATAATTACAAGTACTTAATTATCAGATATTTTTGTTGGATCATCGTATTGATTGTTGGAAATAGATAATAACCCTGTGCTGATTTTTAAATCTGTTTAAATCTATTCAGCATTTATTTTTCATTTAACTACACCTGTGCTACTTATAGAGACAATGAACATGCAATATTACTATAACACCGTTATTAAATACTCTATCTCCACTTCCTTGAACAGGAGAAGGTTAGGACCTAATCAGTTAAGCTGTGAAAATCGAAGGTCTTGACTGGCTGTTCCCCATCCTAACACTGGCAATATAGCATGTCATTAATTAATTGCAACTAGATTTAGTATAGCTTGCTGAGATAAATAATATTAATCTGTTATACAAAAATGTCTTCGCACTGATTTATGTAAAGAAGATTTCAGGTGACAAAGCCACTTTAAGGACACAAGATTGGTACAAGTTCAATTCATATAAAACAGTACACTTTAAAAAGTTTAATTACATATGTAAGATATATGTACCTTGCATATTTTTATTTGTACACATTTTGCCACAGGAAGTCTGCAAGTTAGAGTACACATGTGGTTGTTACAAGTTTACTATAATTTATGCATTTGCTGAAATTATTAGCAGCCAATCAGAATACGTCTGATTTCAAATCTATATATTTTTTTCTCAATCTGCTCTCTCAGTGTGCTATTTAATATAAAAGCCATTTTTAAAAGGATATTACTGATCTTTTAAAAGGATATTACTGATCTCTTAAGATTTACGGACCAGATCAGTATCTAGGTTGCACTGCTCTGTTAGGTAGGATAGGATAACCATTCTTACATATCATAGTATACCGAGATAACTCTATGTGTACTTTATCTCATTGTCTTTCTCTATATGGATTGTATTACTGAAAGAGTGTTATTGTTACCGAAAACTATTGATCTTATATGGAATATCCCCAAAATGAGCTGTGAGACCCAAGCTCTCTGTAGTATAACAGGCAGTAGTGTCTTTTGAATTTTTGCTGCCCTAGGCATGACGAAACTCGTGCACCTCTCCCCTCAATCTAAATTTGCTCCGCCCCTTCCTGTCAAGGCTGCACCTCTTCCTGTTCAAAACCAACACGCAGGTTGACTGACGGACACCCACTGACATACTCACTCACCGGCACACACTCTCAGATACAGATACAGTGACATACATTCACTGACAGACACTCACTGACAAATTCACTGACAGACACACATATTCACTCACTAACAGATGCACAATGACAGACACATACACTCACTCACAGATACACACTCACAGACATACACTGACAGTCACACACATTCACTGACACACACAAACATTCACTCAGACACACTAACAGACACACACACACATTCACTCACAGACACACATACACTCAGACACACTGAGAGACAGACACACACACATTCACCCAGACAAACTGACAGACACACACACATATTCACTGACAGACACACACATTCACTTACAGACACACACATTACTGACAGACAAACACTGACATGCACACACATTCACTCACAGACACACACTCACACACATTGTCTAACACAAATTATATGTAATTTAATTGTAATCATCCCAGCCTGTCTACCTATGGGAGAGCCGGAGTGGATTCTTCCCTGGGGTCCAGTAGGGCTGGCTGCTGGTGGCTGGGCTGGCTCCTGCTGCTGGGCGGGCGGGTGGGCAGACATGAGGCACAGGCAGGAGGGCTGGCGGTCAGTCAGCTAATGCGGGTGTCGAGGGAGCACTGTCCTCTGAGCTCTTCCTACTCAGTTCTCTCACGCGCCCCGCAGTGATGCCGGAAGCTGGAATGACGTCATATTCAGCAGGAACAGCTCAGAGGACAGTGCTCCCTCGCCGCCTGCATTGTAAGCAGCTTGAACGCCTCTGGGGGGCCCTGAGGTGGCCAGTCAGTAGGCTAACATGGCATCTGCCAGGGCACGTAGGGTGGCAAATGCTGCCTTGTTAGCCTTGTTGAAGATACAGCACTGATAACAGGGACTCTGAATGACTGTTAAACGCACACAGTATGTCATTGAACAGGCGTGTCAGACTCTTCTACGGTCCAGCACACACAAAAGGTTCTGGAGGTAACACGAAGGCCTCAATTAAATAAGTTTTGCAAATGATTTAATGCTGTCAGAAAAACGTTCCAAATAATTTATCTACAGAAGTCATTATTAATGTCCAGGGAAATTTCTGTAGATCAAACATTCGGAAAGTTTTCCTAATAGTATTGAGTCATTTGGAAAACTTATTAAATCAAGGTCTAGGCTCGTAGCCAAGAGTACAAAATATTATTACATGCTGGTGAGGCAGCTCAGGGGATAGAGCTCCAGTAGCAGTATCGCAAAGTCATCACATATTCATTTCTTGGTCAATAAAATTACTACTATTATGTTGAGTGATAAATTAGGATATAATTAGGATATAATGGGGAGTGACACAAAATATAGCAAAATTATATATATATACCATAAACAAAAATATTTCCAACACTACAGCGACAGTGCATCTACAAGCTTTTGTGCAGTTTTGAGTAACAGTCCCAAATATGCCCCCAGGAGATATGTATACACCCTGCTGGAGAGATAGCACGTAAATAAATAGGTATAAAAAATGGACTTAACTGAAGACCCCTTCCTCCTCCAACATAACTGCCACATGAAGCAACTGTTCATACAGAGGTACCATTATAAAAGAGTACCAGGCTTTTTTCCTATTAAATAGTAACAAATAAATCAATCAGTTTCCTGTCATTCTTGGCAAGTAACCCAGGAACCATTATGGAGGATTTGTCAAATTTTGAGGCAGGGTTTTGAGTATATGCTACACATATACCATAGTTTTCTGTGTCATCCTTGTCAGTTAAATGAGCTGAGCTCCCCCTTGAGGCAGAACACACACACTGCTTGATTTCCTAATTAACTCAAATGGTAATAAATCTTTGTCCTGTTTGCAGACTCATAGATGGATGTTTTCCAGGTTCCCTGCTGCAGCTCTGAGGGACATTTATTATCTCTCTGGCTGCATATCTGTGTCAGAAAGAAAGACAAGCCAACATGCAATGCAGAAAGCCAGCTCTGTTCTTTTTGTCGGCTTCAGCTGCTGCTTTAGAATTTCTTTTCCAATGTACTGCGGCACAGTAGTAAGTAAGGATGAGCAAAATGAAGGAGCTCTTTTTTGACTTCCTCATACATTAGTATGTTGCCTTAAATGTTGTACTGAGAGCTCCCTAAATTCTAATTTTCTACCCCAGATATATGCATACAATGCCTGTGGCATTAAAGGACCACTATAGTGCCAGGAAAACATACTCGTTTTCCTGGCACTATAGTGCCCTGAGGATGCCCCCACCCTCAGGGTCCCCCTCCCGCCGGGCTCTGGGGGGAGGAAGGAGTTAAACTTACCTCTTTCTCCAGCTCTCCTCCTCCTCTTCGGCTGAATGCGCAGGCTTTCTCAATGCTTTCCTATGGATGCTGGTGTCTTCACACTGTGATTTTCAGTGAGAAACGCGGAAGCCCTCTAGCGGCTGTCAATGAGACAGCCACTTGGGGCTGGATTAACCCTATTATAAACATGGAAGTTTCTCTGAAACTGCTATGTTTATAGAAGAAAGGGTTAATCCTGGCTGGACCTGGCACCCAGACCACTTCATTAAGCTGGGTGCCTATAGTGGTCCTTTAAGTAGGATTTGAGGTATTTATAAAAAACAATTCTAGAGCAAAGTTCTATAGTCACCATAGAAGCTAGTGGAATGTACATAATGATTACTCAAGTTCTAACATTTTGCCCCATAATCGTTTTTTTCTAAATAACCCCTTAGCCTGAATTAAGTTGTCACTGTTGCTGAAATAAAAACACAAGGAGAATTTAGCGCTTTTAGATTACTGGTATAGTTCAAAGGTAGCTTAGTCACCAAACCCAGGGCCTTTCTTGTCCGCTAGAGAAAAAGAAGAAACAGAAGAGTTGTGTAGCGCCAAATGTGTTTTTGGAAATATCTGGAATAATAAAAATACAATTGGAGAAAGATAATAAAAATAATTCACTCACACTTTTTGGGAGCTTAGGTTCAGCTCCAGCTTTTGCACTTTGGCGGAATGATCCCTCCTAGGAATATAATGTGGTCCACAGATCCTCCTCTAGGTCGATTTCCTCATAAACCTTTTAGTCAAACTGCTACCAATCCCTGGAATGCTTCCCAATTGCTGGTTTTTAAGCAGTCTGTCTTCCTGAGCAGTGGTTCTCAAACCCAATCCTCATAACAAACCAATAAGCCAGGTTTCAGTATTCCTGAAGCACATATCCCTCAATCTCATGTTGGGTAATGCTAATGTTATATTATCAGGATTGGCTGACAGATTAAAGCTAGTTCCTCAGGTCAATGCCAGATTCTGTATCATTGTCCATATTATATCCTCAAAGTTCCAGTCCATTCCTAAGAACGTCAGTACACCTAACCACATTCTCAACAGAGGCCCTCCGTCGACCAAAATTATATTTATTTACCATGACACATCAATTGTTTAAAAAAAAAAAAAGCCATAGGGTATTTCCACTAAGTTTTCTTCAGGTGGTGGTACTGGACTGGCTGTTAACCCCTTGGCGTAGAATCTGGCTCCAGCTCTGATGCTGGTCATGTTGTTGGCTCCTGGCTGAGCTGCTAGCAAGGCTCATGGTCCCTTTTGGGGTTGGTGGTCTTGCTTATAGCCCCTGGCTGGTTTTCTAACAATTCGCCCCCTCTGCCTGTGCATGTGGCTGTAAATACAGGAAGTTACGAAGTGTTGATGACACCCCTTTGATTGGTCCAGCCACTGGCCAGCTTGTGAAGATTTGCCTTCAGGCCACACAAGAAGGAGTAGAAGTGAGTACTCTCCTTCTCACTCTAAAACAATTAATTTACACTTCGTTACCAACAAATTAGTAACACGACATGATGAGTTTCATTTTGCCCCTTGCAGATGCTCTGGAATTGACAGCGGCTATGTATCATACAAAATATTGAGTTTATGTCTCACCATTTGACTATACTTTGTGAAGCCCATCACTGTGTACTACAGTATCTATTGGTTGTTCTGTTGTTCAGGTCAGGTGTGCATGTGTGCACAGGGCTTCTATTTAAAGAAATACAAACCTGTATTTCTAATGCTATGTGTCTCTGTTCCTATTCAGATATAGGTGTCCCCTGTTTGCAATAAAACTTAAAAAAAAATATTTTACTTTTTCCAGCTTCAATGCTCCCTCAATGGTGCTCACCTCTCCGCCTCTCACAACATTACGCTTTCTGCAGTGTCATACTGAGACCCACTAGAGGTGGACTTAACCCTGCAATGTGAACATTGGGGTTTCTAAATAAATCCAATGTTTTACATTGCAGGGTTAAAAGGACAGGGCATGGGTCCTGACTGCCGTTTGAGCAAGCCGCAAGTAACAAAAGGTCCTCAGGAAACTACTGTATACAAGCATATGCACTCTGTTTTTTGCTCATACTAGCAGAAAAGTTGAGATACCTCGCTATTTACAGTGGTCACCTGACTATTTGCTTGGTACCCTGCCATTATTTTGGGACTGTATCTTTCTATCTTTTCTAAAAAGAACTGAAAGTCAAGCAAATCATGAACGGCGGGAGCTTTGTACTAATTTGAATTAAATAATTGATAACAATCTTCAACGCACAGTTGCTGTCTGTTCTCACATTGCTACTGTCTGGGTGGATCCCAGATTTCCCAGTCTCCATTACATAAAGTCTGCCAGTGCGATAATCTCAGTTCTTGGGAGGATAGATTGAATCGTGCATGGAAAGGCATGCAATGCTTCACAGACTGATATGTAGCTGGCTTGCTATTCATTACGTAGTTTGAGAATTAGAGAGCTTTGTGGTATCATGTGTATCTGTGTGACTCATGCCTTCTCTCCTCACTTCGGCCGCTTCCTCCAGGAGCAATCAGCGGTAATGTCCATTTGTCCTTTTTCTTTCTGTCTCTGTCTTTTTTTTCTTCTTAACTCTCTCCAAGTCACCTTGACAACCCAGTCCCTTAAAGGACCACACTGGGCCTTCCTCATTAAGCTGTACGATGAGGAGGTTGGCAATGTTTGACCTTGTCCTTATTCATACACACAGTGCATAATATAAGGACGCAGGGTTAGCATGTGCCAGTGATGCTCTACATATCCCATGGTGCTTGGCAAGCCATGGTTTAGGCCAGGTTGAGCATCACAGGAAATGCAGTTCAGAAACACCTGGAGTGCTATGGCTAGCCATTACTAGATGCAAGTCTGTCCTCCTGTACAAGACTACATTCCCTTGGTATACAAGTGCCGGAACTCTCTGCTCCTCCTTGCACAAGACATACCCCAGGGTATTAGACTCTTTATAAAATGTCTTTAGGCTGCTGAGTGAGGATGAGGTGTAATTGCCAGTTTGCCTGCGATTAAGTGAGTTAGGGATTTCTGCTGCTTATTTAGTGATGTAGCTATTTGTCCTGAGGGACTGTATGTGTTGACACAGCAGCTTAATTGCTCTTGGGAACCTTATACGTGTAACCAACAAGGGAGTGAAAATATCCAGTCCTCCAGTTCTAACAAAACACTTTTCTTTTTCTTCTCTCATTTCTTTCTCATTTTCTTTCCCCATCTCCTCTTTTCCACGCTATTCATCTGACACTTTCTCTATTCTATTCTATCCATAATTCTTTTGTACTTGGTTTTAAATCTCATTATTTTTTTTATTTTTTTATCTCTGAATATGTTAATGTATTGCTTTTTTCCTGTGGTACTGGTCTCTTTGTTTCTACCTGTTTCACATTTTCTCCTCTTCCTTCCTTCTCTTATTCATTATTTGTCTTTCGTCTTTCGTCGTCTATTTCTGTTTCATTCATTCTAACTCTGTGTCCATCTCACATTTATTTACTTTCTCTCTCACATTCTCTATTCTCCTTTTCCTCCTCCTTTTTGCACTATATTGTGTTTACAAAATTCTACGCTTTTTTTCTCTCTCTCTGTTCTTCTCACATTGACTTGATTCTTTCTGTCTGCTTTCTTAATCCTTCCTCTCCGCACCTCCTGATTTTACCTTCCTGACTTCCTGTACTTCCCACCCTTCTTTTTTTCTTTTCTCTTTCTCTTCCCCTTATCTTTTGGTTAAAATGACAGAGGTGGGAGCAAAGGAAAAGACATCAGTACCATAAAGTCCCTGCGTGTGCTTCGCGTCCTACGACCGCTGAAAACCATCAAGCGCCTGCCCAAACTAAAGGTTAGTGATTTGTTTGCGAGCTTTTTTTATTCCTAAATAGTGCGTAACACATAATGTTATAAACACAATACTGTACAATCATTTGAGGCCGGTGTTAAATATGCTGTAAAGTAAGAATGCTTTTAAAAACCAAAATGTTAATAGTTAATTTTTAACAATTAATAAAATGGTGAGTAAACAGAAGAAAAATCTAACTCAATATTTGGTTTGATCACCCATTGCCTTCGAAAAAACCATCAAAGATTCTAGGTCCCTGACAAAGTCAGTGATTTTGCAGGCATATAGTCAGGAGCAGCATTAAACAATTATACAAACAGGTGCTAGTAAACATCAATTTAATATGTAGGATTGAAACACGATCATTAAGTGAAGCAGAGAAAGCTGTGTAGGAGGAATAAAACTGGGCGAGGAGCAGACTAACTCTGTTAACAAGGTAAGGTTGTTAAAAGAACAGTGCATTAAAAATGTTATATTTTTCCAACAATTTAGTAGATATACCTCAAAAGAAAACATTCATATATATTTTCTGTATGTTTTGTTTGGGGGTTCAAGAGTTTGCAAAAGCTGCAGACCAGCACCAATAAAGCCTGTAATTGAGAAGCCTCCGTGCTGGAGACACTAGTGCACACATGCGCATGTTTGCGGCTTTCCTGAGCTTCTCAAAGGGCTGTAGTAGAGATAGCATACAGGTTCATATCATGAAAAACAAACAATACACACAGATACAATGTATTCTCCTCTAACACTATTAACAGAGGTTAAAACTTTGAAACAGGCTCTGCAAACATATGGGTCACGCGACACCTTGTCAGTGCTGATAATAGAAACAATCAATATGAAGAACCGTAGGAAATAAATTAAAATCAATATCAAAATCAATTTCCAGAAAAGAAAGTATTGTGAGTTGCAGTGAAACAATAGTAATGAGAATGGTTTTATAGGTGCCTATGTCTCACATTCTGAGATTAGGGTGGCATGAGCTATAATGTAGCCATAATCCTTATAGCGCAACCAGCACTAATAAACGAATAGCAAAGTAATCCAGAGTCTATCAGTAATGTGCTTAGTGTAAAAAATAGCATTCCTCAGATCAAGCCCTACACGAGAGAAATAATGCCACATGCGGCACAAAATCTCATGAACGTCAAGCATCAGGTAACCATGGCAAACCTTTTGGACGGAGAGTACTCCGAAATAGGAGAGGAGCAGTATATAGCTCAATGAGCAGTCACTAGAACCCGCCAGGACACAGTGGGTATGAACTAACTCCGGGTGAATAGAAAAATGGAATATGCATTGCATATAGTGGCCAATATAGCGTTTATGTTATTATAAAACTACATATCAGATACACAGTGTGAAGTCTATAAATACAAAGTATCAGGAACAGAGTAATATGCCATTCCAATGGCTGTGTCAGATATCCCATCATTGAGTAAACAAAAGGACACGTGTAAAACACATATCAGAGGAAGCCAACCTATGATGACAGCCAGAAAAAAATAAAAACAATAATACAGACACACAAAAAATAGAGAAAATAGCAAGATATAGAAATAGAAAGAAAGAAACAATAAAGAATGAAATATATTGAAGATTGTTGGTTGTAGCATTTTACGAAGATCACTACAATTCTCTGAGGAACTCAATGGTTCAATGAAATGTGTAGGGCGTGTGAAGATTAGCGTGACACACATGTGGAATAGGTGCAATCAATGTATTTATGCCTGTAATTGTTTGACATCCAGTACTATTTCATTATACCTGGTTTTCTCTCCTGGCCACTCTACTGAAGAAACAAGATTGGAGTGATAGTAGTGGAAGTCCAGGCACTTGATATATTGCTTTCATTGATGTTTGCGAGTGCAATATTTATCTCATGATCCATTGAGGTCTTTTATTGAATTACACTGTTGTGTGTTTCTTGTGGTCTTTTAGGAATGACTGTATCTACATTCCTCTAACTATGATACACCCAATCACACAAGGAGCCTCCAAACACATGCACGATACTCTTTTGTCCTCTGGTATCCCACTTATAGAGACCCCAGAGACGAGTCATGAGCAAACACAGCTCAAGCATGTCAATATTCCTCATGCAAAAGCCTTACAGCAGGGCTCTGCACATTGTCTGCCCTGGAAGAGCATTGAACCAACATGCTCACTTTGAGGGGGACATACTTGTCATTGGTGATGACACAACAGCACCCATCTGGTCTGGCCCCACCCCCTTCCCACTGGGCTGCTGTTAATAAAAAATGCCAGGTTAAAAAAATGTCCCAGTCCATTCATCATAGAAAAGATGGTATGGCCCGACAAAGCCCTGACCTTAACATCATTGACAGAATTAACGGATATTTGAAGCAACCTACCTGCCGAGTTTCGTACAAATCTGTGAGCACGTGTACATAGAAGAACTGATGCTCTTTTCAAGGCAAAGGGTGGTTACACCAAATATTGTTGGAAAAATCAAAATTATCAAGAAAGTCAAAATAAATAGTACCTAGTGAGAGCTCAATATACAGAATGGTGCACAACCAGAAATGACATATGATATAGTGTACAATAGCCTGTCTTACAAAAAGTTCATATTATGTACAAAACCTCCTATATACACCCTCCATAGTAAGATCATAATAAGTGATGATCAGTAGCTCATACAGAGTCCGGTGAATCCACCAAGTGCATTTGATTATATAGTTGTGGGACTCCACTCTAATTGATCAATTAATATATTCTTGGCAGTCTGATCAGACAAAAAAAAAATGGGAAGCAAAAAAAGATAAAAAAGCAAATAGAAAAAATAGAAAAAAACTGAAAAAAGGAAGAAAATTAGAAAATCAAAAACAAGTAAGGCTAATAGAAAAAGTCTCAGATTAAAAATGATGTGGATGAAAAAATGGTCGGATCTCACCATAAATAACTGTGGATCTGGGTATAGGGTGCAGTTCAAAGTTCAATCAATTGCTGGTAGATATAACTCAGACCGGTGAGACTCTCTGTTGTCTATGATAAGGATAAAGGCATGTTTGTTAGATGATGGTGTCCGGTCTCTGTCTCCTCGTCTGAGGCCTGGGCTGTGCGCTAAGGACACTGATGTCCCTTCGAAGGCCCTGGTTGCAAAACCTAGATCCTGAGTATTTATACCATATTGATGGCGTGGCCCGCCCCTTAAGACCCGTTTCTTGATCATTTTGATTTTTACAAAGATATGAATTGAATAATAAATTAAGTTTGCATTACTACAAAATGTCATTTTTTTAAAACATAGTATATTTGTCTAAATGCAATATTAATATTGATTGGTTTGTATATTGAATTGAGGTCTTTATGGGGGTAACCTCTAATACCTGCACCATCCTGTAGTACATTGTCAACACATTTGTGATTATTGGTTACACCAAATATTGATTTGAGTTGGATTTTTCTTTTTTTCACTCATTTTGCATTGTGTTCATTAATAAAAATTAAACTATAAGAATTTCTATTTTTGAATGCATTCTTAATTTACAGCATTTTATAACACCTGCCTTCAGAGCTTGCACAGTAGTGTATGTGTAGGATTCCAGGTATTTTGGTATCTTTTCTGAAGTACCGAATGTGTTTTTCTATTCTGCATTACTACTCTTGTGTTTATTTCAGGAATTAGATGTATTGCACTACCCGATTCTATTTTCTCTGTGTTGTTCGTGAATAATCCCACGGCACAGACATTTATTTATCTTTTTGTCCGTATCCTAATTTTATCGCTATATAGAGGTTTATTCACTAAATGATGAATTGTGGATAGTTGTTACAGATATGTAGACCAAATTCAGCCAGACTGTGAAGATTCTGCTAGCTGGTTTTGCTTAAAATGTGCAATTCTCTTGTCTTGTTGTTCTGAAGTTTTCAATCGTTCTGTTATGTTTTACGTTATTGTACAAATGTGTGAAAATATTCTCTCCCTGACAGCACTAGCATCATATTAAGTGACCCCTGCCATTTTGTAATTTGCATTAGCATTGAGAAAGAGCTTCTGCTCGAACCTTTGCTGCATTAACTTTGTCCTCAAATAAATTGTGGTAGCACCTGGGTGTGCACACCTATACTGGATGCGCAGGACTCGTGTTTGTTTTTTGGTTGTAATTTGCATGGTTTAAAAAAAAAAATCCTCTTCATAGCTTGTCTACCTAATGTACCATCTCCTATATTACCATGTCTACCTAGACACACAGATTATCAAGATATAATGAATGTATCTGGTACATTCCACTGTAATAGCTATTACTATGATTCTCTGATGTTTATTCTTGTAGTTAGATATGATTGACTAGCTTGCTGTTTGTCTTGTTTCTACTATATCATAAAATAGTGCAAATCCTACTAAATACCCCAAATGTCACATGTGATACTGTGCTCAGGAATGCCATTGGGGTACCTCTAGCTTGCCTGTACTAAAACAATGCACTGCAAAATAAATAAATAAATAATAAAAAAATAAAAAAATCTCCAAGCACCATAACCACCAGAGCACACTGTGTAAGTAGTCTGTTTCCTAACAGTTAAGTTCTTACTTGGGGTCTGCTGGTTGCCGGTCATAACTTGAAGCCCTCAGCTGTGAGCGAAGCCCAGCGGTGTTCCTTTCTCATACTACAGAAAAGATAAAAAAGGGAAATCAATCTGGCAACTAGAATAAATGGAGAGGTACAACTGCTAGAGCTCTTTGCACACAATCAGTGACAGAGATGGTTCAGCTTTCCAGCCATTCTAAGTGCTACTACTGCCATCTGGCTGTTTAAGTTATATGGCATTATATGAAACTGCTTAATTAATAAGGACAACCATAGAATACGTAGTGTCCATTACCATAGTAACCAGAAACAGCCAAACAAAACTGCACCAACAACATAATTAAAACATATAGAAAACTAATTGTGTCAAACCTTCACTCTAGCTCTTGCACTCACTGTCCTTTTGAGCCTTCATATTAGTTCCCTCACTTACTGCCCTCTTACTTCCTAAGTGTCCCTATTTAGAAGAGACATCCCTATTTTGGGCCCAAATCTATCTGATCTTTTCTCCCCTAATGTCCCTCTTTTCTAGGAGCTCCATATTGTTTGTGTGTCTGAGTGTATAACAGAGCTCCACAGCAATAATGCTCCCAGTAATGTGTCCATAGGCGTGCGCACGGGGTGTGCCGGGTGTGCCTGGGCACACCCTAATCCCTGCGGCATGCCTATGGAGTGAGACCGGCAGGGGAGATCTCAGGATCTGCCGCGGCAACGCTCAGATCTCGCGAGAGTGAACTCTAGCCCCACAGGGGCTAGAGTTCACTCTCCACTGGACCACCAGGGAAAGCAGCAGCACGATTCCCCCTCCCTACATAAGGTAAGAAGGGAGGGGGGATATTAAGTAATGTACCCCCACCTCCACCCCCACAATCACCCACACACATACAGCACACACACACATACAGCACACACACCCACACATACAGCACCCACACACATACAGCACCCACACACATACAGCACCCACACACATACAGCACAGACACACATACAGCACACACACATACATCACCCACACACACATATAGCACCCTCACACACATACAGCACACACATACAGCACCTTCACACATACAACACACACAGCACCCACACACACACAGAAACACACATACAGCACCCACACACGCACAGCAACACACACACACACACACACACACACAGCACCACACACACACATACAACACACACACACAGCACACACATACAGCACCTTCACACATACAGCACCCACACACACACAGCACCCACACACATACAGCACCCTCAAACACACAGCACCCTCTCACACACAGCACAGAAACAGCACCCTCACAAACACACACAGCACACTAACAGGACCCTAACACCCTCAAACACACACACACACAAACACCCTCACACACAAACACCCTCACACACACAGCACACAAACAGCACCCTCACACACATCGCACTAACAGCACCCTTACACACACACACACAGCACCCTTACACACACAACACCCTCAAACCACCCTCATGCAGCACACACACACAGCAGTGTAAGTATGTGTGTGTATATATATATATATATATATATATATACACACACACATAGATATACACGCGGTGTGTGTTTGTGCTTTAAATTACAATACATGTGTTTAGAAATCAGTCTGTGTAAATAAGATACATTGTTCTTGTTCTAAATTACATTTTAGTTGCATAAATTGTTATTAGTAAGTCACCTACAATTTCTTAGAACAGCCCCACCACCTTAAATTAAAGTGCTCCTCTATGTCTATTTTCAATGTTGGGAGGTATGTATTATCTACTTCACTCAGTGTAACTCAGGCTGTCACATTAGCTCACTCACTCACTCACTGTCCTCTGGCTGTCACATTAGCTCACTCACTTACTGTCCTCGGGCTCTCACATTAGTTCACTCACTTACTGTCCTCAGGCTCTCACATTAGCTCACTCACTTACTGTCCCCAGGCTCTCACATTAGCTCACTCACTGTCCTCTGGCTGTCACATTAGCTCACTCACTTACTGTCCTCGGGCTCTCACATTAGTTCACTCACTTACTGTCCTCAGGCTCTCACATTAGCTCACTCACTTACTGTCCTCAGGCTCTCACATTAGCTCACTCACATACTGTCCCTCAGACAATCAACTTCTATTTTTTCCATTCTCATGCCCTCACATTAGCTAATTCTCCTCTTTGCTCCATTCTCAGGCTGTGTTTGACTGTGTAGTAAACTCTTTGAAAAATGTGCTGAACATCCTCATCGTGTACATGCTGTTCATGTTCATCTTTGCTGTGGTGGCTGTCCAACTCTTCAAGGGGAAGTTTTTCTACTGCACCGATGAATCTAAGGAGTTTCAGAGGGACTGTCGGTAAGTAACACTCTACATCTCTTTTATGATTTAATCTTATGACTTTTTTTTTGTGAGTTCCTCTACAGATCTCCCTCCTTAGTTTGAGACTTGGATTCCCAGTACCCTTTGCCCATGCTGCTCTGCATCTAATATTACAGTGACATTGACCGTAGCATGTGTATCAGCTGGTGGCTAACATCGTCACTAGCCATAGTGTATTACCTAGCTTCCAGACCCTTTACTAACCAAATGTATCAGCTAGTGGCTGCCAGTGCCTACTTCACTAGATCAGTGTAATTCCTGGCAATAACCATCTTCCCTAATCAAATGTATCGTCCAGTAGCCAGCATGTTTACTAGCCCTATTAATTTCTCCTAATGATCTTACTCTTCATTAGCCAGATGAATGAGCAAATTTTCTGCATATTCACTGGTGAAATGAATTAGCTAGGTGCCAACTTCTTAATTATTGAATACAACATCATGGCCCTTATTTGGATGTGGTCCCCCTTTTCACTATGCAGGTGCATCATCTAGTGGCATGTTTGTTGGTCCTCCATGGAAGTTGTATAATCAATCCTGATAGGGAATAGCTTAATAGGAACACCTCATTGAGCATATTCTTATTTTAAATGTGCTCCATAGTGTGTTTGTCTCTCTTCTTCAGGGGGGAGTACCTGGTGTATGAGAAAAATGAGGTGAAAGCTCAAAGACGGGAATGGAAAAAGTGGGCGTTCCACTACGACAATGTACTCTGGGCATTGCTTACACTCTTCACGGTATCTACAGGCGAAGGCTGGCCAGAGTAAGTTATTAAATTATTTGGGTATCTATCTCTCTGTTTGTCTTTCTATCTATTTAATAAATGTGTATAACTGACAGTTTTGTTCTGACAGACTCCATCTCACATAACAACACCACCTATATATATATGTATATTTTTGAGCAGGCTCCATGTCCCATAGCTTCCTCCTGTCTGCGTTTCCCTGGGCTGGGAGGGACAGACTCCGTGTCCCATAGCTCTCTCCTCTCTGTGTCTCCCTGTGCTGGGAGTGACAGACTCCATGTACTATAGCTCCCTCCTGTCTGTGTCACCCTGTGCTGGGAGGGACAGACTCCATGTCCCATAGCTACCTCCTGTCTGTGTCACCCTGTGCTGGGAGAGACAGACTCCATGTCCCATAGCTCCCTCCAGTCTGTGTCACCCTGTGCTGGGAGGGACAGACTCCATGTCCCATAGCTCCCTCCTGTCTGTGTCACCCTGTGCTAGGAGGGACAGACTCCATGTCCCATAGCTTCCTCCTGTCTGTGTCACACTGTGCTAGGAGGGACAGACTCCATGTCCCATAGCTCTCTCCTGTCTGTGTCACCCTGTGCTGGGAGGGACAGACTCCATGTCTCATAGCTCCCTCCTGTCTGTGTCACACTGTGCTAGGAGGGACAGACTCCATGTTCCATAGCTTCCTCCTGTCTGTGTCACCCTGTGCTGGGAGTGACAGACTCCATGTCCCATAGCTCCTTCCTGACTGTGTCACACTGTGCTAGGAGGGACAGACTCCATGTCCCATAGCTCTCTCCTGTCTGTGTCACCCTGTGCTGGGAAGGACAGACTCCATTTCCCACAGCTCCCTCCTGTCTGTGTCACCCTGTGCTGGGAGGGACAGACTCCATGTCCCATAGCTCCCTCCTGTCTGTGTCACCCTGTGCTGGGAGGGACAGACACCATGTCCCATAGCTTCCTCCTGTCTGTGTCACCCTGTGCTGGGAAGGACAGACTCCATGTCCCCTAGTTTCATTCTCTCTATATCACCATATGGTGGGAAGAAGTCCAAAGATTCCTTCTGTTTTTATCATCGGACATATGTAACAGTAAATGTTCTTTCTGTTTTTACAGTGTGCTCAGACACTCTGTGGATGCCACCTATGAAGACCAAGGTCCAAGGCCAGGATTTCGAATGGAGATGTCTATCTTTTATGTGGTTTATTTTGTAGTATTTCCCTTTTTCTTTGTCAACATTTTCGTGGCCTTGATTATCATCACTTTCCAGGAGCAAGGAGACAAAATGATGGAGGAGTACAGCCTGGAAAAGAATGAGGTACAAAACTGCATTGTTCTTAGTAAATACAGTATCTTAATTGAAGTTAATAAAGTAGTTTGTACAAACTAAGAGTATGAGGACAATATTGCAGTCTGTAAACATCTAATAAGAGACAACGTTGCCTTAAGAGTAAGCCTCAGCGAGAGGTGAGATATGTGAGGCTATCAGTGTTCCTCCTTGTCTGTCTTGTGGTGATCATGGAATAAAGTATTGGAGCATTCTTATGTCTTACTGTGAAGCTGCTTTATGGTTTCAGGTTAGTTTTGACTGGAACTGGAATGGCTTTTCATTGTTCTCTCAATAAGAGAATAGCTTGGCAGTTCTAGGAATTCTGTCACACCATGTAATATACTGGCCCAGACTAAATAGATGTCTATCTTTTGGATAGCAAGCGATTTCACAGGCTCACAGTTTCGATTCCATATCATTCTGGTTTTGACACTGATGATTCTAGTCATGTGACACCTTATTTCCTGTACCTGACTGTACATGGTCTTACATTGATTTGAGCATCAAATGATTGTATTACTATATTTCAAGGTACAAGTTAGCAAATTGTTCATACTTCTGTCACTTTAAGTGTGATGTGTAAAATAATAGTGTGAAGCGGGAAAAGTCAATCGGGAACTCTCCGACCATTTTCAAACCCTTGCACTTAACCAGGTTGCTAGGGACGTCAAAACCGAGTTACCTGTTCAATACATGTGATGCTCGGTCACTGCCCAGCATTGATTATTTGGTCTTTCTGTCTCCTATTTTTCTATAATACTTCATCATTGTCCCATATCTCCTTTTATTGACAGAGAGCATGTATTGACTTTGCTATAAGTGCCAAGCCTCTCACCCGTCATATGCCGCAGAACAAGCAAAGTTTCCAGTATCGGATGTGGCAGTTTGTAGTATCCCCACCCTTTGAATACACCATCATGGCCCTTATTGCTCTCAACACAATTGTCCTAATGATGAAGGTATGGACCTTGAAGTAATGCCTTTATTGGTGGAAAAGTGCAGAGATGCTTTATACAGAGAGGGGGAAATAACTAGTGAAGTTTTAGGGAGTGTTAAATGGAGTGTTAGGAGGAGTTACAGGGAGAGGGTGAGTTTATATGGAGTGCTTGGAGGAGTTATAGGGAGAGATTATATGGAGTAATAGGAGGAGTTATAGGGAGAGGTTATATGGAGTAATAGGAGGAGTTATAGGGAGAGGTTATATGGAGTAATAGGAGGAGTTATAGGGAGAGGTTATATGGAGTAATAGGAGACATTATAGAGAGAGGTTATAAGGAGTAATAGGAGGAGTTATAGGGAGAGGTTATATGGAGTAATAGGAGTTATAGAAAGGTTATATGGAGTAATAGGTGTTATAGGGAGAGGTTATATGGAGTAATAGGAGGAGTTTTAGAGAGAGGTTATATGCAGTAATAGGAGGAGTTATAGGGAGATGTTATATGGAGTAATAGGAGGAGTTTTAGAGAGAGGGTATATGGAGTAATAGGAGGTGTTATAGTGAGAGGTTATATGGAGTAATAGGAGGAGTTATAGAGAGAGGGTATATGGAGTAATAGGAGGAGTTATAGAGAGAGGGTATATGGAGTAATAGGAGTTATAGGGAGAGGTTATATGGAGTAATAGGAGGAGTTATATGGAGAGGTTATATGGAGTAATAGGAGGAGTTATAGAGAGAGGTTATAAGGAGTAATAGGAGGAGTTATAGGTAGAGGTTATATGGAGTAATAAGAGGAGTTATAGAAAGAGGTTATATGGAATAACAGGAGTTATAGGGAGAGGTTATATGGAGTACTAGGAGGAGTTATAAAGAGAGGTTATATGGAGTACTAGGAGGAGTTATAGGGAGAGGTTATATGGAGTACTAGGAGGAGTTATAGGGAGAGATTATATGGAGTAATAGGAGGAGTTATAGGGAGAGGTTATATGGAGTAATAGGAGGAGTTATAGGGAGAGGTTATATGGAGTAATAGGAGGTGTTATAGGAAGAGGTTATATGGAGTAATAGGAGTTATAGGGAGATGTTTTATGGAGTAATAGGAGGAGTTATAAAGAGAGGTTATATGGAGTAATAGGAGGAGTTATAGGGAGAGGTTATATGAAGTACTAGGAGGAGTTATAGACAGAGGTTATATGGAATAATAGGAGGAGTTATAGAGAGAGATTATATGGAGTAATAGGGGGAGTTATAGAGAAAGGTTATATGGAGTAATAGGAGGAGTTATAGTGAGAGATTATATGGAGTAATAGGAGGAGTTATAGTGAGAGATTATATGGAGTAATAGGAGGAGTTATAGAGAGAGATTATATGGAGTAATAGGAGGAGTTATAGGGAGAGGTTATATTTAGTAATAGGAGGAGTTATAGAGAGAGGTTATATGGAGTAATAGGAAGAGTTATGGGGAGAGGTTATATGGAGTAATAGGAGGAGTTATAGAGAGAGGTTATATGGAGTAATAGGAGGAGTTATGGGGAGAGGTTATATGGAGGAGTTATAGGGAGAGGTTATATTGAGTAACAGGAGGAGTTATAGGGAGAGGTTATATTGAGTAATATGAGGAACAGTAAGATGAAAATCTGTGAAGCTTTAGAAAAGTTAATTGTAGATGTATCTTTAATTCTTCGAATGAGAATGCATAGTCATTGACACCGACTTCCTTTTCCTAGTTCCACGGATCTTCCAGTACATATGATTATGTGCTGAAGACATTTAACATCGTCTTCACCTCTCTCTTTTCTCTTGAGTGTTTGCTCAAGATCATGGCTTTTGGTGCCCTGGTAAGTCTACCCCAGTTTGCTCTGTGCTGTTATCTTATATTTCTGCTTTATTTTTCATTATGTCCTAGTATTTATCTCCCATTCAGATATCCTTTTTCCAGACATTCTTAATAAGATAAACAGAACTGTCCATGTCACCCTTTTCCTTAAATAAACATGTTCGAAAAGTTATTATTTTAAAGGAGATTTACTGCCAAGACGTCAGGATCTGTACCAGTGTTGGCCCTCATTCATCTTGGTCTTGTACAAAAACGAAAAAAAAATTATTCCCCCCCACAGTACATAAAATACTATAGATTCTGTTCATCATTAGACAAGAAATTACTATTATTATTATTAATCTAATTCACTTTATAAATCAATGGTAAGACGTCATCTTGAATATGCAATGCAATGTTTGGCACCTGTTCTAAAGAAGGATATTATGGCAATAGAAAAAGTGCAGAGGTGGGCTAAAAAGTTAATAAGGGGAATGGAAGATTTTGGTTATGAAACAAGGCTAACAAATAAAAAAAAATGCAGGTGTTCTAATCAATTGCCTGCTTCTTGAGTTTAGTTTCACTGAGCTAAACAAACAGGAAGTAGCAGATTGACAGCCAGAGGGTGTAACAAGGTTAATTTATCAAAGTTCAGATTTCTATTAAAATCTGCACTTTTTGTAAAATGAAAAGAGTGGACATAATCTTCACACTTCACACAAAGCACTCTAGCAATCTAAACTGCTTCAGGGGCCTATAGTGCCCCTTTAAACTGCCACAACTCAGTATTGAATAGGGTGCAAATTCGGAGCCAACTCTCCCTTTTGGATTTATCCAATGATGGGAGTACATCTACTTGACCTAATAGAGAGATGCCCTGCCTTTATTTATTCCGCAGGCCCCAACAGAGATTCTTACTACTTAAACAGAACTCATCAGAACATCACACCTCTCACAGTCAGCCTTGCAGGTCTTTCTAACGTAATTGACTGACTAGTAATATGGCCTGCCTTTAATAATAATTTCACGATTTGCATTGCTGTGCACAAGCCTATAGGTACACAAAAATAAGTAATGTGCTCAGACTCCCACTACTCCCGGGCGGCAGCAATGACCATAGTACACATCAGCTCCAATACATACAATGAAAAACAAACAAAAGAGTTACCTGCACATTTTCCGTAAATCCCCTTGCATATTTAAACAAATGGAGTTTTTTTTATTTCACTCCAATGGCCATTAGGTGTAAGCCCACCTGCCTATAGGTGCCTCCTGACAATTTAGCAGTGTGTTCTGCCCAAGATATTCCACTTTATAATAACACATTTTACATACATACTCCAGGTTCAGCAATATGTTTTTAGGACTGTAGATGCCGGACTGCACATATATTCCACCCTGCAGATTCTAGAATCTACATTAATGTGTCAAGGCAGATTGACAGCAAAGCATTGTGTTGTGACCTAAACAGTTTAGGTACGGCATTACTGTGCCAGACTTTAGATGCCCTTGAATGTAGATATTATATCAAGTATGTTTCATCTAGTCAAAATGCTGTGTGCTACTTGAGTTGCCTTTGAATAATGTTTTCTTTCTGTATAACATGTGGATCCTATATCCTAGAATTATTTCCGAGATGCCTGGAATATCTTTGATTTTGTGACGGTCCTTGGAAGCATCACTGATATAATAGTCACAGAGTTCTGGGTAAGTGCACAGTTGTGTGGGGTCTAGTGTGTCGAACCGCGTGTATATGTTAATCTTCAGAGAAACTAGTGTACATGAGGAAAAGTGTGTTCCTTCATTCTCTGCAGAGAGTGTTCTTTTCTGGACAGCGTAAACTGCATAATTCCTAGTATAATGTCACAGTCAGTATGGGTCTCTGTTTGGTTCATGCAATACTTTTTACACATCTGAGCGGATGGATGGGTGGGCATTTCTCTACAGTGGAATTCTTTTTGTGTGTGTGCATGCCAAATCTCATATAAGTCTTGTACGTCATCGTGTTTCAGTGAAGATGTGCATAAATGGCGTTAAATACCAAACAATACTGTTAGAGTAATGCAATAAATAATTTGGATAAATGTTTTAATGCTGAACTGATTTATTAGTGTGTGAGTGGTACTTTGCTAGTGTCTGTGTAAGTGGTAGGATACTTTACAGCTCTGTCTATGTATGAGTGGTAGAATACTTTAGAGTTCTGTCTGTGTGTGAGTGGTATGATACTTTACAGCTCTGTCTGTGTGGGAGTGGTAGGATACTTTACAGCTCTGTCTGTGTGGGAGTGGTATGAAACTTTACAGATCTCTCTGTGTGAGTGGTATGATACTTTACAGCTCTTTCTGTGTGAGTGGTAGGATACTTTACAGCTCTGTCTGTGTGTGAGTGGCAGGATACTTTACAGCTCAGTCTGTGTGAGTGGTATGATACTTTACAGCTCTTTCTGTGTGAGTGGTAGGATACTTTACAGCTCTGTCTGTGTGTGAGTGGTAGGATACTTTACAGCTCTGTCTGTGTTAGTGATAGGATACTTTACAGCTCTGTCTGTGTGGGAGTGGTATTAAACTTTACAGCTTTGTCTGTGTGAGAGTGGTAGGATACTTTACATCTCTGTCTGTGTATGAGTGGTATGACACTTTACAGCTCTGTCTGTGTATGAGTGGTATGATACTTTACAGCTCTGTCTGTGTATGAGTGGTTGGATACTTTACAGCTCTGTCTGTGTGTGAGTGGCAGGATACTTTACAGCTCAGTCTGTGTGAGTGGTAGGATACTTTACAGACCTCTCTGTGTGAGTGGTATGATACTTTACAGCTCTTTCTGTGTGAGTGGTAGGATACTTTACAGCTCTGTCTGTGTGAGTGATAGGATACTTTACAGCTCTGTCTGTGTGGGAGTGGTATGAAACTTTACAGCTCTTTCTGTGTGAGTGGTAGGATACTTTACAGATCTCTCTGTGTGAGTGGTATGATACTTTACAGCTCTTTCTGTGTGAGTGGTAGGATACTTTACAGCTCTGTTTGAGTGAGTGATAGGATACTTTACAGCTCTGTCTGTGTGGGAGTGGTATTAAACTTTACAGCCCTGTCTGTGTGAGAGTGGTAGGATACTTTACAGCTCTGTCTGTGTATGAGTGGTTGGATACTTTACAGCTCTGTCTGTGTGTGAGTGGCAGGATACTTTACAGGTCAGTCTGTGTGAGTGGTAGGATACTTTACAGATCTCTCTGTGAGAGTGGCATGATACTTTACAGCTCTTTCTGTGTGAGTGGTAGGATACTTTACAGCTCTGTCTGTGTGAGTGATAGGATACTTTACAGCTCTGTCTGTGTGTGAGTGGCAGGATACTTTACAGCTCTGTCTGTGTGAGTGGTATGATACTTTACAGCTCTTTCTGTGTGAGTGGTAGGATACTTTACAGCTCTGTCTGTGTGTGAGTGGTAGGATACTTTACAGCTCTGTCTGTGTTAGTGATAGGATACTTTACAGCTCTGTCTGTGTGGGAGTGGTATTAAACTTTACAGCTTTGTCTGTGTGAGAGTGGTAGGATACTTTACATCTCTGTCTGTGTATGAGTGGTATGACACTTTACAGCTCTGTCTGTGTATGAGTGGTATGATACTTTACAGCTCTGTCTGTGTATGAGTGGTTGGATACTTTACAGCTCTGTCTGTGTGTGAGTGGCAGGATACTTTACAGCTCAGTCTGTGTGAGTGGTAGGATACTTTACAGACCTCTCTGTGTGAGTGGTATGATACTTTACAGCTCTTTCTGTGTGAGTGGTAGGATACTTTACAGCTCTGTCTGTGTGAGTGATAGGATACTTTACAGCTCTGTCTGTGTGGGAGTGGTATGAAACTTTACAGCTCTTTCTGTGTGAGTGGTAGGATACTTTACAGATCTCTCTGTGTGAGTGGTATGATACTTTACAGCTCTTTCTGTGTGAGTGGTAGGATACTTTACAGCTCTGTTTGAGTGAGTGATAGGATACTTTACAGCTCTGTCTGTGTGGGAGTGGTATTAAACTTTACAGCTCTGTCTGTGTGAGAGTGGTAGGATACTTTACATCTCTGTCTGTGTATGAGTGGTATGGATACTTTACAGCTCTGTCTGTGTGTGAGTGGCAGGATACTTTACAGGTCAGTCTGTGTGAGTGGTAGGATACTTTACAGATCTCTCTGTGTGAGTGGCATGATACTTTACAGCTCTTTCTGTGTGAGTGGTAGGATACTTTACAGCTCTGTCTGTGTGAGTGATAGGATACTTTACAGCTCTGTCTGTGTGTGAGTGGTAGGATACTTTACAGCTCAGTCTGTGTGAGTGGTAGGATACATTTTCAGCTCTGTCTGTGTGTGAGTGGTAGGATACTTTACAGCTCTGTCTGTGTATGAGTGGTATGATACTTTACAGCTCTGTCTGTGTATGAGTGGTATGATACTTTACAGCTCTGTCTGTGTATGAGTGGTAGGATACTTTACAGCTCTGTCTGTGTATGAGTGGTAGGATACTTTACAGCTCAGTCTGTGTGTGTGGTAGGATACTTTACAGCTCAGTCTGTGTGAGTGGTAGGATACTTTACAGCTCTGTCCTTGTGAGTGGTATGATACTTTACAGCTCTGTCTGTGTAAGTGGTAGGATACTTTACAGCTCAGTCTGTGTGAGTGGTAGGATACTTTACAGCTCAGTCTGTGTGAGTGGTAGGATACTTTACAGCTCAGTCTGTGTGAGTGGTAGGATGCTTTACAGCTCCGTCTGTGTGGAGTGGTAAGATGCTTTACAGCTCTGTCTGTGTGAGTGGTAGGATAATTTTAGCAGCTCTGTCTGTGTAAGCAGCTGAGTGGTAGGATACTTTACAGCTCAGTCTGTGTGAGTGGTAGGATACTTTACAGCTCAGTCTGTGTGAGTGGCAGGATACTTTACAGCTCAGTCTGTGTGAGTGGTAGGATACTTTACAGCTCTGTCTGTGTATGAGTGGTAGGATACTTTACAGCTCAGTCTGTGTGAGTGGTAGGATACTTTACAGCTCTGTCTGTGTATGAGTGGTATGATACTTTACAGCTCTGTCTGTGTATGAGTGGTAGGATACTTTACAGCTCAGTCTGTGTGAGTGGTAGGATACTTTACAGACCTCTCTGTGTGAGTGGTATGATACTTTACAGCTCTTTCTGTGTGAGTGGTAGGATACTTTACAGCTCTGTCTGTGTGAGTGATAGGATACTTTACAGCTCTGTCTGTGTGGGAGTGGTATGAAACTTTACAGCTCTTTCTGTGTGAGTGGTAGGATACTTTACAGATCTCTCTGTGTGAGTGGTATGATACTTTACAGCTCTTTCTGTGTGAATGGTAGGATACTTTACAGCTCTGTTTGAGTGAGTGATAGGATACTTTACAGCTCTGTCTGTGTGGGAGTGGTATTAAACTTTACAGCTCTGTCTGTGTGAGAGTGGTAGGATACTTTACATCTCTGTCTGTGTATGAGTGGTATGATACTTTACAGCTCTGTCTGTGTATGAGTGGTTGGATACTTTACAGCTCTGTCTGTGTGTGAGTGGCAGGATACTTTACAGGTCAGTCTGTGTGAGTGGTAGGATACTTTACAGATCTCTCTGTGTGAGTGGCATGATACTTTACAGCTCTGTCTGTGTGAGTGATAGGATACTTTACAGCTCTGTCTGTGTGGGAGTGGTATTAAACTTTACAGCTCTGTCTGTGTGAGAGTGGTAGGATACTTTACAGCTCAGTCTGTATGAGTGGTAGGATACTTTACAGCTCTGTCTGTGTGTGAGTGGTAGGATACTTTACAGCTCTCTCTGTGTGTGAGTGGTAGGATACTTTACAGCTCAGTCTGTGTGAGTGGTAGGATACTTTACAGCTCTGTCTGTGTGTGAGTGGTCGGATACTTTACAGCTCTGTCTGTGTATGAGTGGTATGATACTTTACAGCTCTGTCTGTGTATGAGTGTTATGATACTTTACAGCTCTGTCTGTGTATGAGTGGTAGGATACTTTACAGCTCTGTCTGTGTATGAGTGGTAGGATACTTTACAGCTCAGTCTGTGTGTGTGGTAGGATACTTTACAGCTCAGTCTGTGTGAGTGGTAGGATACTTTACAGCTCTGTCTGTGTGAGTGGTATGATACTTTACAGCTCTGTCTGTGTAGTCTGTGTGAGTGGTAGGATACTTTACAGCTCAGTCTGTGTAGTCTGTGTGAGTGGTAGGATACTTTACAGCTCTGTCTGTGTGCTCAGTGGTAGTGGTAGGATACTTTCAGTCTGTGTGAGTGGTATGATACTTTACAGCTCAGTCTGTGTGAGTGGTAGGATACTTTACAGCTCAGTCTGTATGAGTGGTAGGATACTTTACAGCTCAGTCTGTGTGAGTGGTAGGATACTTTACAGCTCAGTCTGTGTGAGTGGTAGGATACTTTACAGCTCTGTCTGTGTATGAGTGGTATGATACTTTACAGCTCTGTCTGTGTAAGTGGTAGGATACTTTACAGCTCTGTCTGTGTAAGTGGTAGGATACTTTACAGCTCTGTCTGTGTGAGAGTGGTAGGATGCTTTACAGCTCCGTCTGTCTGACAGTGGTAGGATGCTTTACAGCTCCGTCTGTGTGAGAGTGGTAAGATGCTTTACAACTCTGTCTGTGTGTGAGTGGTAGAATGTTTAGCTGCACTCTCTGTGTAGTATGTTCTCAACTTCTTCATGTATGTGGCAGGCTGCTCAGTAGAGCTTTCTTGTAAGCTGTGTTAAGTTTTTTTCTATTTATTGATGATCGGATGCTATTCTGGGATGTTGTATGTGAGTGATGCTCTGCACGTTTGAGTGGTGTGACACTTCTGTTTGTGATTGGTGAGATGCTCTACAAGGCATGTGAGTGCGCTGAGAATTCTGCTGGGCTCTGTGTGTTTGTTTGGTGGTGTGTATGCTCTGCTAAGTCCTTTGTGTTTGATCAACAGTGTACATGATTGAATTGATGGCATGCCGTGTCCGTGTATCACTGCAAATTGTTGTGCTGCACCATCTTTTCATAATTGTCAGGTGCTTCCTATTTTAGTCCTTATGTGTGTGATTGGCAGAATGCTCTGCTGAGTCCTCTCTGTTAATGGGTATAATGTACATAATTGGCAGGGTGGTATGCTGGGCCCCCTGTAAATATTTAACAGTATTCTATTCTGAGCAGTATAGTTTTGATTGGAAGGGTGCAATGCAAGGCTCTGTTTGTGATTGGCAGGATGCTATGCAAATCTCTGTTTGTGATTGGAAGGATGCCATTCTAGACTCTTTGTGATTGGTTGGATATTGTGCTAGGCTCTGTTGGGATTGGTAGGATGTGGAGTTAGGTTCTATTTTTTTATTGGTAGGATTGGCAGGATGCTATGCAAATCTCTGTTTGTGATTGGAAGGATAGGCTCTGTTTGTGATTGGCTAGACTCTTTGTGATTGGTTTGTGATTGGCAGGATGTTTGTGCTAGGCTCTGTTGGGATTGGTAGGATGTGGAGTTAGGTTCTATTTTTTTATTGGTAGGATATTGCACTTGCCTTGTTTGTGATTGGTAGGATGCTGTGCTAGGCTCTGTTTGTGATTGGCAGATGTGCTAGGCTTTGTTTGTGATTGGCAGGATGTTGTGCTAGGCTATGTTTGTGATTGGTAGGATGGTATGCTAGGCTCTGTTTGTGATTGGTAGGATGCCGTCTATGCTTTGGTTGTGATTGGTAGCATGCTGTGCTAGGCTCTGTTTATGATTGGCAGATGTGCTAGGCTCTGTTTGTGATTGGCAGGATGTTGTGCTAGGCTCTGTTTGTGATTGGTAGGATGCTGTCTATGCTCAGTTTATGATTGGTAGGATGCTGTGCTAGGTTCTGTTTGTAATTGGCAGATGTTGTGCTAGGCTCTGTTTGTGATTGGCAGGATGGTATGCTAGGCTCTGTTTGTGATTGGTAGGATGTCGTCTATGCTTTGGTTGTGATTGGTAGGATGCTGTGCTAGGCTCTGTTTATGATTGGCAGATGTGCTAGGCTCTGTTTGTGATTGGCAGGATGTTGTGCTAGGCTCTGTTTGTGATTGGTAGGATGCTGTCTATGCTCAGTTTATGATTGGTAGGATGCTGTGCTAGGTTCTGTTTATGATTGGCAGATGTGCTAGGCTCTGTTTGTGATTGGCAGGATGTTGTGCTAGGCTCTGTTTGTGATTGGCAGATGTGCTAGGCTCTGTTTGTGATTGGCAGGATGTTGTGCTAGGCTCTGTTTGTGATTGGTAGGATGCTGTCTATGCTCAGTTTATGATTGGTAGGATGCTGTGCTAGGTTCTGTTTGTGATTGGCAGGATGCTGTCTTGGCTTTGATTGAGATTGGTAGGATGCTGTGATTGGCAGATGTTGTGCTAGGCTCTGTTTGTGATTTGCAGATGTGCTAGGCTCTGTTTGTGATTGGTAGGATGTTGTGCTAGGCTCTGTTTGTGATTGGCAGATGTGCTAGGCTCTGTTTGTGATTGGCAAGATGCTGTCTTGGCTATGATTGTGATTGGTAGGATGTTGTGCTAGGCTCTGTTTGTGATTGGTAGGATGCAGTGTTAGGCTCTGTTTGTGATTGGCAGATTTTGTGCTAGGCTCTGTTTGTGATTGGTAGGATGCAGTGCTAGGCTCTGTTTGTGATTGGTAGGATGCTGTACTAGGCTTTGTTTGTGATTGGCAGATTTTGTGCTAGGCTCTCTTTGTGATTGGTAGGATGCAGTGCTAGGCTCTGTTTGTGATTGGTAGGATGCTGTACTAGGCTTTGTTTGTGATTGGCAGATTTTGTGCTAGGCTCTGTTTGTGATTGGTAGGATGTTGTGCTAGGCTCTGTGTGACTAGTTTGATGATGTGGACCCTCTGTGTGTGATGTGTCAGGGATACTGTATTGTCATGTTGTGGTACATGTCTTCTGCTGTGTGTTGGATGTGGGAAGTTCAGTGGATCTGGCTGTGAATGGTGCAGTATTCTGCTGTACTCAGTGTGTGGGGTGCAGCACTCCATGGGGCTCTCTGTCCCTTATAATGATCAGTGTATCTCTGTCTTGTCTTTTTCATGTCTCTCTCTATCCCTCTGATATTTTGGCCCCCGGCAAAAAATAACTCAACCAATCAAAATGCACTATGAATCTCATGTGTCCATCCATGAAACTGGTCTGTGTCTTCATGCCAACTACACCCCACCTCCCCCACCCCTATCCCCCCTTTCCCCAAAACACTCCCACCCCAACCCTACGCACAAATTCCTGCCGCAAACTCCTCCATCTACAACTGCATCGCAGAACCCGGTTGGTTTGTAATTTATGACCTAATGCATAAACATTACCTTATGCATGTCAGTGGCTTCGCACTCCACCCCCTAACCCCCAAAACCTGACATCTTACTCCTCACTCCCTAGAATTCTCTTTACACTAACCACCTTTAGATGTTTTTGCAACCCTCTTTAAATCTCTATCTGCTTTCCTAACAACCTTTCACTCTATATTCTTGTATTAACCCCTTAACTATCATGATAATTTCACCTACATTTAAACCTATAGCTGCTTTTCCTCTTTCAGTTAAGTTTGGGTGAATATATATTAACATTTGTGCAACCCATGTGAGTGTATGCTACATTTGTACCTTTGAAGGAATCTGGCATACAGTTGCATGCTTTATATACATTTTATTAAAACGGTCACTATATAACTTTCACACATGAATCTGCAAACTTGGAATTGCAATTTGGGCATTCTAAGAGCACAATAGAATGTGCTCATTTGAGTTCTTGCAAAGTGTAAGAATTCAAACATTAATTACATTGAACTCAAGCTGCCTTGAATTTGTTCATTTTAAGTTTTTTCAATCTAGCAAGCAAATGTCTCCGTTTTTCAAAGAGCTTTATTTGTCTTTCTCAATGGACAAGTCCAATATTATCAAAATACATTCAAACCTCCCACAGGCAAGATCTGATCATTGCGCCAGACAACCTAGGCTGAGGAATGTTCATGGAGCAACTGAACAGTTCAAATTAGAATGCCACGTATCACATTGATGCTTGTGGGATTTTTCAGTGCACATTTTTTAGAAAAATTCCAAGGGGCATTCTGATATATTTCCAGTGAGACATTTGGAGGCATTTTTTTTAATCAAATTGATAGAAGAATATTTGGAAATGGTGTTTCCCAATCCAAATGTTGATAAAATTGTTGTTTTTTGTCTGAGAATGTTTTTTTCCTAAAATGTAAATTGTCATGGATTTCAAATGAATTTCCAGTGGATTCCATATTTAAGGCCAAAATGGACAAGCTGACTTATAGAATGTTTCCAATGTGGCTATTGTAGCCTAGAATATGAAATGTGTTCTGAATTTTTAACAATTTACACTTTAGTGAGTAACCTTGTGTCTCTATGGAAGTAAATTGCAACCAAATCCGGTCTCTTAATTTGCCACAGAAATTTGGATCATAGTAAATCATACCTTTAACCTCTAATCTGCTAATTTCCCACATCCCTATCTTATCTCCTCTTAAAGGGACACTCTAGGCCAGAAGTAGGCAACCTTCGATAATCCACATGCTGTGGATTACATTTTCCATAAAGCTTTACAGCCATAATGGTGGCAATACATCACTGGGGATGTAGTCCAAAACATCTGGGGTGTATAAGGTATAAGGTTGCCTACAGCATGCTGTAGTGGTTATGATGCCTAGAGTTTCCTTTTAAAGCTCTATCCATATCTGGGACCACCCCCTTCCAGAATCAGCAGTTACAATGGGGTCCAGTAGTGAGCCTCATGCATGAGACACAAAAATCACTCCATTAAATTGTGACCTAGAGTGTTCCCAACTATAAATCTTCCTGCTTTAATCCCATCTAACTCCCTCCCCACACCTCAACAAGTGACTTCTTTTAGCATCCCTTTAAATGTGTGTGCTTTTCCCTATCTAATTATGTAACCGCTACAGTCCCTTTAACCCATCTTCAATATGCTTCCCCAATTAACTCTCCCTTTAAGTCTATCTGCTTTTCCTTTTCAAATCTATAACTGGTGACATCCTTGTAAATCTCTATTATCCCTTTACATGTCTAACTACTTGCTAAACCTCTGTCTGCTTTAGCCTTCAAACATATAACTATTAGCTTCCCTTTAAAGTGTTTGAAGAGGAGTGGAATAAAACAGCCAATATAATTGTTTTTCTGCAAAGCTAGTACTCTTACAAAGCTATAAATTGAAATTATTATTTAAAAGGAAATTGTATATGTGTAGTAGCTTCCACATGTATTATTTTGTAATGCATATATATAAGTAGATACCTCTTTTCAGTGTATCTCCTGGATTAAATTTATTCCATGGGGTCAGCCATAATTTTTGGACAGATAAGCAGAACTTTTGCCCAAAGACCATAGAGGTAAAGACATAGGCAACTCAAAAACACAATCTGAGTTGGTTTAATGTGTTCATTGCCTCATTACATGCGGTTTAAATCCTTTTTAACGAATAGGACTTAAAGATGGCAGCCCTCACAGAGTAAGAGTTAAATACGAGATCCACTTAAAGCAGATATTTACTTATACACAGCGTAACTAGATATAATTCACTCTGCAACCACTGCTAATACATTCTATCCTCTTCCTCATATTTCCGGCCTCAGTCAAGAATGCCCTTGACTGCGCTCTGACTCACTAACTGAGCACCAGAGCTGCGAGGAAGAGGATATAATGTATTAGCAGGGGCTGCAGAGCATGCAATATCACCATCGGGCACCAGGGAAATATTTTTATTTTCATTGGGGGCATCTGAGGAGTGGAGCCAAAGCTCAACTCCTTGCAGGACAGCAGCAGGCGAGCAAACTGTAAGTAAGGGGTAGGTGAAACCGCGCCCAAAAGTATGTGTACAGAATTATACGTACATAGATCGTTTAAAGTTGTATACACAGTTGACCTCAAAGATAAAAAAGACAAAAGAAATAATAGTGCAGTACAGTGAATAAGTGGTGGATAATCTTGTGTGGTTTACACTCACATTTTATTGAGCTAATTCAGAGCTCAGCTGTATTGCGTATGGAGGGAACATTCCCCGTCTAAGGTTATATGATGATATGAACGTCTCAGGTGCCTCAAATAAAGTGCAGTATGCAGAACATAAATAGGAATGAATACAAAAAAAGATACTCCAATGGTGAAGTAAGTACTGGTAGATATTTGAATGAAAAAATAAAGTAGTGTACTTACATTTACCAGAGCAGAACTTGCTCTAGTTTATAAAGCATGGGTGGTATAATCCCCACCTAGGAATGTGATGGTACCAGGAAGCAATGGATGGATGGATAAAGAAGTGTATATATATATAAAAATATAAAATATGCTATTTATTAACCATACAACCACTTTGTTTTCCTGACACTATAGTGATCCTCTAAATACAATAGTGAGCGCCTATTTCCTTCCTTTTTTGACAAACTGTAAGTAAGGTAAGCTGCCTGATGCTGCCCTGCTTGCTGCTAACATCCCTAATAGACCCCCAAGACAGGCAGAACTCCAGGACTCTGTCACAGTCGCGACCTTTGCGACCCTGGTAATTCCGCCACTGCTTCTACAATGATCAGCCACAACATTAAAACCACTGAAAGGTGAAGTGAATAACACCTGTCAAGGGGTGTAATATATTAGGCAGCAAGTGAAAAGTAAGGTCTTGTGTTGGATACAGGAAAAATGAGCAAGCGAAAATAGCTGAGTAACTTTGACAAGGGCTAAATACTGATGGCTAGACGACTGGGTGAGTATCAGGATCGTGACAGGGATCCAACACGCAGAATACAAACAGGAGATAGGTACGTATACCGGACCTTAGAATGGCCGGACTAACGTAAGGAGAAAGCAAAAGAATGGTCAGAGACAAGCCGAGGTCGAGGGAACGAGAGATCAGGTAAGCGAGAGACAAGCCGAGTCAAAAGGACAAGAGAGGAAAGCAGGGTCAAAAATACAAGCCGAGTCAGGAACCAAAAGACAATAGAGGTAAGTGCACTGAGTGACCAGACTAGCTAGAACCACGACAGGGCAATGAATCATTCCACAGAACCCTATTTTATACCTTGGCTCTTTAACTGTTGGCTCCGCCCCCAACGAGTCCTGATTCGTTGTTCGGCACTTGGTTGCCGTGATTGACGGGTCGGAACGTGATTGCCGTCATGACGTCGGCTACTGAGCGCCGCGTCATAAAAGGAGGCGGAGCTATCGCGGCCGGCGTGTAAACGGCCGGGAGGAGTGCAAGGATCGGGTGAGTCAGCCCCCCTAGGAGGATGGACGTCTAGGTGTCTAACCTCCTCCGAGGTAGACACCAAAGGTAACCTGACAGTACCCCCCCTCTCAGAAACGCCCACCGGGCGGAAGGAACCGGGGCGAGACGGAAAACGAGCATGAAATGCCCGGAGGAGACGAGGGGCATGCACATTTTCATGGCCCACCCAAGACCTTTCTTCAGGCCCATACCCCTTCCAGTCAACAAGATATTGCAACTTCCCCCGAGAAATACGAGAATCGAGAATGGATTTGATTTCATATTCCTCCTGACCCTCAACCTGGACAGAGAGAGGGGAGGACTCAGCGGAGGAAAATCTGTTACAAACCAAAGGCTTCAACAAAGAAACATGAAAAGAGTTAGGGATGCGCAGGGCAGGCGGAAGGGCAAGACGATACGCAACCGGGTTAATCCGACACAGAACCTTGTAAGGGCCTATGTAACGAGGGGCAAATTTCATGGAAGGAACCTTCAAGCGGATGTTTCTGGTACTCAACCACACCCTATCACCCGGGGCAAAAACCGGAGCCACCCGTCTCCGTTTGTCAGCGTGTCGTTTGAACACCATGGAATTCTGAAGAAGAATTCGTCGAGTCTGATCCCACAACTTTCTCAGATTGGCGACATGAACATCAACCGACGGAACCCCTTGGGAAGGGGAAACCGACGGAAGAATGGAAGGATGAAAGCCATAATTCAAGAAAAAGGGGCTAGAACGAGTAGAATCACAAACGAGATTGTTGTGTGCAAACTCTGCCCAAGGAATCAGACCAACCCAATCGTCCTGGTGTTCAGAAACAAAACAACGCAAATATTGTTCAATCTTTTGGTTGGTGCGTTCGGCAGCTCCGTTGGACTGGGGATGATAGGCAGATGAGAAATTCAACTTGATGCCTAAGTGAGAACAGAAAGACTTCCAAAAGCGGGAAACAAATTGGGAACCTCTATCAGAAACAATTTCAGAGGGAATACCATGTAAACGAAAAATCTCCCTCGCGAATATCTCAGCTAATTCGGGAGACGAGGGCAGTTTAGGCAAGGGCACGAAATGAGCCATTTTAGTAAACCTGTCAATCACCGTGAGAATAACAGTATGTTTTTTAGAAACAGGCAAATCGACAATGAAGTCCATAGCCAGACATGACCATGGTCTCTCGGGAATTTCTAAGGGGTGCAAAAGTCCACAAGGGAGCGCATGAGGTTGCTTAGTCTTCATACAGACAGCACATGCCCCGACGAAATCCCTTATATCCTTACGAAGGGAAGGCCACCAGAAATCTTTAGAAATCAGGGAACACGTTTTGCGTATGCCGGGGTGCCCAGCAATTTTACTGTCATGAAAGCAATGCAGCAGTTCCACTTGGAGCTCAGGAGGAACGAAGTATCGAGCCCCAGGAACAGGTTTGGGAGCTAGATGTTGTACTTTCTTGATTTCAGCAAGCAACGGCGAGTGTATCCTGACACACGTGTTGGCAATAATATTACACTTGGGAACGATAGAAGACAAAGCTGCTTCAGACACCGTAGAAGGTTCATGTTGGCGGGACAATGCATCTGCCTTAGAGTTCTTAGAACCAGGTCTATAAGTGAGCACGTAATTGAAATGTGTCAGAAACAAGGACCAACGAGCTTGCCTGGCGGACAAGCGCTTGGCCTCCCCTATATAGGACAAATTCTTGTGATCCGTCAAAATAGTAACCGGGTATAATGTCCCCTCCAACAAATGTCTCCATTCCTTTAAAGCCATAATGACCGCTAACAGTTCCCTATCACCAATGTCATATCTACTTTCAGGCCCAGATAATTTCTTGGAAAAAAAACCACATGGATGTAACGGTTTATCCAAACCTAGCCTTTGGGACAAGATAGCGCCTATACCTGTCTCCGAGGCGTCTACCTCGAGTAGAAAAGGCAAAGATGTGTCAGGATGAACTAATATCGGTGCTGAGGCAAAATGTTCTTTGAGTGTTTTGAAAGCAGAGAGAGCCTCTGTAGACCAAGTCTTGGTATCAGCACCCTGTCTAGTCATATTGGTAATAGGAGCAATAATAGAAGAGTAACCTTTAATGAAGCGCCTATAATAATTGGAGAATCCGATAAATCTCTGAATGGCCTTGAGTCCCCTGGGCAATGGCCAATCTAAAATCGATTGGAGTTTAATGGGGTCCATCTTAAATCCGTCTCCAGAAATAACGTAGCCAAGAAAGTTTATCTGAGATTGGTCGAAGCTACACTTTTCCAATTTGCAGTACAATCCATGTTGTAACAGTTTGCGCAGTACCCTTCTGACTTGTCTGTGGTGAGTCTCAATCTCTCTAGAGTGTATTAGTATATCATCCAAATATACTATAACGCATTCATGCTGAAATTCCCTAAGAACCTCATTAATAAGGTCCTGGAATACTGCAGGTGCATTGCAAAGCCCGAAGGGCATTACCGTGTATTCATAGTGGCCATAACGGGTATTGAAAGCTGTTTTCCATTCGTCTCCCTGCTGAATTCTCACCAAGTTATAAGCTCCCCTCAGATCTAACTTGGTAAAAATCTTGGAGCCTTTCAGTCGATCAAAGAGCTCAGTGATCAAAGGAATAGGATAAGCATTTCTAATAGTTATCTTATTCAAGCCCCGATAATCAATGCAAGGCCGTAGAGTGCCGTCTTTTTTATCTACAAAAAAGAAACCGGCCCCGGCCGGAGAAGAAGATCTCCTAATAAATCCTTTGTCTAGGTTTTCACGTATGTACTCCTCTAGGACTAAGTTTTCCTTAGTGGATAAAGGATATACCGTACCCCTCGGAGGCATAGTACCAGGTAGGAGTCTAATTTTACAGTCGAAAGACCTATGTGGAGGTAAAGTATCAGCCCTCTTTTTGTCAAAGACTGCCTTTAAATCCAGGTACTGAGACGGTATCTGTAAATCTGTAGATTGGGAAGAGTTAACCGGGGCGTCAACCATGCAAATCGGTGAGACTTTCTGTAAACATCCTCTCTGGCAACCCTGACCCCAGGAGACTATCTCACCCAGTTCCCAGTCAATGATAGGGTTATGCTTCTTAAGCCAGGGATACCCCAAGACTATAGGAACTGAAGGAGATGAGATCAGCATGAGGGATATTCTTTCCTCGTGAAGGATACCAGTGGTTAACTTAATTGGTATGGTTTCACGAAAAATAACAGGTTCAGATAATGGTCTACCATCTATGGCCTCAACGGCCAAGGGTGTATCCCTTAGCTGAGATGGGATAGAATGGTTAGTGACAAAGGCTTGGTCAATAAAGCTTTCAGCTGCTCCGGAATCTATCAAAGCCATAGCATTAAGTACTCCCTTTTCCCAAGCTAAAGAAACAGGTATCAGAAGCCTATGATCTTTATAATCATATATAGAGGACAAGATAGAAACACCCAAGGCCTGTCCTCTTGAGAAACTTAGGTGCGAGCGTTTCCCGGCCGGTTAGGGCAATTTAGGCGTAGGTGACCTCTAATTCCGCAATACATACAAAGCCCCTCCCTTCTCCTGTACTGTCTTTCCTCTTCTGAGAGTCGAGTATTACCTATTTGCATAGGTTCTGGGAGAGCTAAAGTAGTAGAATCAGAACTCTGAAATGAGGGAGCTAGTCTTATGGAGGACCTGCGGGTTCTATCCCGAATATTCTGCCTCTGTCTCATACGTTCATCTATTCGGGAAATAAATGAAATCAAATCCTCCAAATTTTCAGGAAGATCTCTTGTGGCAACCTCATCTAAAATCTCATCAGATAACCCGTTCATAAATACGTCCATATAAGCCTGTTCATTCCACTTGACTTCTGCCGCCAAGGATCTGAACTCTAATGCATAATCCACGAGGGTTCGGTTATACTGTCTAAGACGTAACAGTAGTCTAGCTGCATTGGCCTTTCTTCCTGGGGGGTCAAAAGCTCTCCTAAATGCAGCGACAAAAGCATTATAATTGTAAACTAACGGGTTATCATTTTCCCACAGGGGGTTAGCCCATCTAAGTGCCTTGTCAATGAGCAAGGTGATTATAAATCCAACCTTCGCCCTGTCAGTAGGGTAGGCGTGGGGTTGTAACTCAAAATGAATACCTATCTGGTTTAAAAAACCTCGACAAGTGTCAGGAGCGCCGCCATAGCGTGAAGGGGACGTAACACGGGAAGAAGTAGCCACTGTGGCTACCTCTAGGCCTGTACTTATAGGAGAGATAGATGGGGTACGCATCTCCTCTGAGTGATTACTAGGACGAGATAGCAATGCTTGCAGAGCTAGAGCCATCTGGTCCATTCTATGATCCATGGCCTCAAACCTAGAGTCAGGAGAACCGACCTGAGAGTTTGTACCTGCAGGATCCATTGGCCCTGTCGTAATATCAGGATCGTGACAGGGATCCAACACGCAGAATACAAACAGGAGATAGGTACGTATACCGGACCTTAGAATGGCCGGACTAACGTAAGGAGAAAGCAAAGAATGGTCAGAGACAAGCCGAGGTCGAGGGAACGAGAGAGTAGGTAAGCGAGAGACAAGCCGAGTCAAAAGGACAAGAGAGGAAAGCAGGGTCAAAAATACAAGCCGAGTCAGGAACCAAAAGACAATAGAGGTAAGTGCACTGAGTGACCAGACTAGCTAGAACCACGACAGGGCAATGAATCATTCCACAGAACCCTTTTTTATACCTTGGCTCTTTAACTGTTGGCTCCGCCCCCAACGAGTCCTGATTCGTTGTTCGGCACTTGGTTGCCGTGATTGACGGGTCGGAACGTGATTGCCGTCATGACGTCGGCTACTGAGCGCCGCGTCATAAAAGGAGGCGGAGCTATCGCGGCCGGCGTGTAAACGGCCGGGAGGAGTGCAAGGATCGGGTGAGTCAGCCCCCCTAGGAGGATGGACGTCTAGGTGTCTAACCTCCTCTGAGGTAGACACCAAAGGTAACCTGACAGTGAGAGCATCTCCAAAATGGGAAGTCAAGCATGGTGCTCCCGGTATGCAATGGATAGTACCCACAAAAAGTGATGCTTGAAAGACAACTGGTGAACCAGCGTCAGGTTTATGGGTACCCAAGGCTCATTAAAGAACATGCAGAGTAAAAGTTAGCCCATCTGGTCCGATGACACAGAAGAGCTACTGTAGTTTAAATTGCTGAAAAACTTAATGCTGGCCATGATAGCAATGTGATTGTACATACAGTGCATTACAGTCTGCTGCGCATGGAGCTGTTTTGCCACATAGTGCCTATGATGACCCCTTTCCACTGCAAAAAGTGCCTTAAGTGGGGACATGAGCATCAGAACTGACCCATGCAACAATGGAAGAAAGTTGCCTGGTCTGATAATCATGCTTTCTTTTAGATCAGGTGGCTGGCTGCGTGAGTTTGCTTTTTTACCTGGAGAAGAGATGGCCGCAGGATGCACTATGGGAAGAAGGCGGACCAGAGGAGGCTGTGTTATGCTCTGGGCAGTGTTCTACTGCCTTGGGCATTCATGGATGTTCTTTTAACATGTACCACATAACCAGAGATTGTTGCAGACCACGTACACTGCTTCATAACAATGGTATTCCCCTATGGCAGTGGCCACTTTCAGCAGTATAATGCACATTGCAATATTTGTTAAGGAATGGTTTGAGGAACATAACAAAGTTCAAGGTGTGGCCTTGGCATCCAAATTTCCTAGATCTCAATACAAATCCCCACTTGGCAGCTTGCAGGACTTAAAGGTTCTGCTGCTTATATCTGGTTTCCAAATACCACAGGACACGTACCTCGACGCAGAGCAGTTTTGGCAGCACGAGGTGGACCTACATGATATTAGGCAGGTGATTTATGTTGTGGCTGATCGGTGTATGTATGCATTAAAAAGAAGAGAAGCAATATTACATGCACTCTTTCATTTTTAACAATGATAAAGATTTATTACAGTTTTCCTTTAATATAAATTTGCAAAATGCAAAATAAAACCTTCCATAGCAACCAATGCAATATCTGGATATCCATGTCATCGTATTACCTGTGACCTGGTCTCACTTTATAGAAACCTGTCTAACAATCGCCTAAAACGGAAGGCATGTCCTGATTTGTTCTAAATTAGGAAAAGGCCTTTATGAATGCCAACCAACCCCTCCCTGCCCTATGTATTCTAACTTCATGCGATAACCCAGCCACTGCAGTGAGTTATAATTGAATATTGGGGCTCTAACAGCTCTGGAGAGTCTGGCAGCACATAACATTAGAGTGTTTGGGATCACCAGGATACCCGTGAAAACCAGAGACAACATGAAAAGTCCTTTCTCGTTGCTTGTGAGTGGCGGGGAATGGAAGCAACCATGTGAACCAGAACCCACTTTTTCAAGAAGAAAAGTTATTAGGATTCCCAAGACCCTCACTTCACAGCAGGCTGAGATAATCTTGAATTCCCCTTGTTGTTTGACGCAGATGCATCTTCTTATAGGGACCAGCATATTGCTGAGATCTCTGCCAGTCAAGATCTTCTTTGGTGTCCCAGCTACATAACATTCCCTTTAAGTTTTAATGTACTTTTCCTGTTCTCCTCACCAGTCTGTCTCTCTGTCCTCCCAACAAGCACTGCACTCCCCTCCCCCAGACATACTCCTTTTCCTCTTTAATTAAATATTTTAATTTTCCCAATTTCTTTTTCTGTTCCTGGATCACCCGTTACTTTTATGCCCACTATCCTATATTAGGTGGCTGTCACATTGCATGCCTGTGTCTCCCCTTCTCTGCATTTGGCTGTGCCTCTTATTCTGCATGCTGCACTGTCCCTGCAAAATATCAGGGAGCTTCTGGGGTACCACAATCAGTAGGGCCTGACATGGCAACATGGCTTCAGTATCTAGGAGTTTAGATCAGGTATCCAAACTGCTTTGTTTGTTGCAGTCTATTTAAATTTGTTCAGATAAAGCTCTCCTTTTTCATTTCCAAATGGTACAAAGAAAAGTAAAATTTCATACAAAATCTAATGTTTCTCCGAGCAACAGACTTAATTTTTAACAAGTTGAATAGCCTGCTTTATTTGATAGTCAAATATCAGCATTAAAGGATCTCTTCCATGGGGGAGCGCAGTGACCTAAGGACAGTGACATGTTTACTAGGTTAAATGTTCAGTCCCACTGGTGAGCACAGTGACCAAATGACATTGACATATTTAAATAGTCCTCCCCCCCCCTCCCCCCCGGGGAGCACAGTGACCTAAGGACAGTGACCTGTTTAATGGGTTAAATAGTCAGTCCCTCTGGGGAGCGCAGTGACCTAAGGACAGTGACATGTTTAAATAGTCTGTCCCTCTGGGTAGCGCAGTTACCAAATGACATATTTAATGTGTATAATGTTCTGTCCCTCCGGGAAGCTTGGCACTGACCTCATGACAGTGACATGTTTAAAGAGTCAGTCCCTCTGGTGAACAGTGACATGTTTAAGGATTAAGGATTACCTTTTATTCCAGAAGTTTGGTCCTTAAGGGGTTAAACAGTCAGTCCCCCTGGGGAACTCAGTGACCTAAGGACAGTGACATGTTTAATGGGTTAAATAGTCAGTCCCCCTGGGAAACTCAGTGACCTAAGGACAGTGACATGTTTAATGGGTTAAATAGTCAGTCCCCCTGGGAAACTCAGTAGCCTAAGGACAATGACATGTTTAATGGGTTAAAGGGTTAGTCCCAGTGGAGAGCACAGTGGCTTAAGGACAGTGACAATAACATAGTTATAGCAACAGACTTAATTTTTAACAAGTTGAATAGCCTGCTTTATTTGATAGTCAAATATCAGCATTAAAGGATCTCTTCCATTGGGGAGCGCAGTGACCTAAGGACAGTGACATGTTTACTGGGTTAAATAGTCAGTCCCCCTGGGAAACTCTGTGACCTAAGGACAATTACATGTTTAATGGGTTAAAGGGTTAGTCCCAGTGGAGAGCACAGTGGCTTAAGGACAGTGACAGTAACATAGTTATATAGTCAAATAACAAACAGATCATGGAAAACACATTGGTTATAGAGTCACTGTTTCTTCTGTGACCCCAGAAGCACCTGTCTTTTGGGACATACATACAACGGATCCCTCGTCATTTAAGAGAGGGACAGGTGGAGAGGTGTCTAGGTTTTTTTACAATGGTGCCAGGGAAGGTGTGTTCCGGGGACTAGAAACTATTTGGGATAATATCCTTTTCTAGGGATCCGTTCCATGTTAAGTTTAGTAGGCTCACAGAAGTGAGGTGTACCTCCTTCCCCACTCCACCAGTGGCTTCTTATTCACAGACTGTGTGAAGAGGGAAGGATGAAACTACGCTCTGCATGCGCTAAACACTCAGAACGACTAATGGCTGCTTGTGTCCGAATACAGTGCATTTGGTTTGATTCTTGTTTCTCAACCTATCAAAACACTTTAGCCGGGAAAAAAGGTGGCAAGAGGGTACTCTCAGTGTCCCCTCATTTCACACCACTTTCCTGGTCACACTAAAGGGGCCCAAGGATCCAAAAGAAAGACAAGTTTAGAATCCCAGGAAGTCACATAAGAATAGAAGCAAATACAATTATTACAAAAAGAGATTTCTTTGTTGTGTTTTTTTGTTTGTTTTTTTGCATTTGGATATGAGAGCCTCAGCTCTCTATTCCGACTCCTTTTTTTCCCAGTTTGTATAATTTTGGCAGTTTTGGGAGGACGTGGGGTGTTTAGCAAAAAAGTGGTAAGGATAATCCAGTTTATAAAAATATTGTTCTTTTTTTTACTTTTTTTTTTTTCTTTTCATTTTTATGTCAGGGAGTTGGTTGAAGAGCGTACAGCATTGACTCCTTTCTCCCTGTATTCCCCTCACCCCTTTCCCTGTGTTTTAAACTTTAGGACAACTTTATCAACCTCAGTTTCCTGCGTCTATTTCGAGCAGCCCGTCTCATTAAACTCCTGAGGCAGGGTTATACCATTCGCATCCTGTTATGGACCTTCGTCCAGTCTTTCAAGGTTAGTTTTGAAGAAGAAGCTTTTGTACATTATCCAATGTGGTTTTATTTCTCTGGATGCGTAGAATATTTGTAGTATATATATATATACACGTGTGCACAATGTCTGCTTCTTTAAACAGTAACAATGATTTATTTCAGTTTTTTGTTTTCTTTCATGTGGGTGTTTTGTGATATCTGTGCCATTTCCAGAATTTGTTTATGTAGGTATATATGTATACGAAGGATGCCTGTCTATTTCCTGTTTTTTGTTTTTTTTCACACAGGGAGTCTCTAGAACGTGTATGATATGGTGTATATACATGTACTTTTTGGTGTTACTGAATGTCTAGGTCTTCATGTGTGCTACAAGTTAACTGATCATACAAGGCCTATTAGACATCCAGGCAAGCAGGGGGTTACAGTTAACAAAATGTTATACAGCTGCAGAATTATCTATCACTTGTAAAACAGAACATTCTTTCATTGCCATAGAAATAGATAAAACCTCATTAGAAGCGTGCTGTTTGGAATATTCGAGAGCGCTCTAATGATCTTGGTCGCATTATAAATACTTTTCTTCAGAAGGCAAATTCCAGATGGCAATAATGAAACATTCAAACCTCAGTAACACACCAATGGTCCGGGGAAAAACGTAGGCTTGAGAGGATTTTCCAGATGTCTCCCATTAAAGGACCACTATAGTGCCCTGAGGGTGCCGCCACCCTCAGGGTCCCCCTCCCGCCGGGCTCTGGGGAGAAGAAAGGGTTAAATCTTACCCTTTTTCCAGCATCGGGCGGGGAGCTCTCCTCCTCCTCTCCGCCTCTGATCCTCCTCTTCGGCTGAATGCGCATGCGCGGCAGGAGCTGCGCGCATTCAGCCTGTCTCATAGGAAAGCATTCATAATGCTTTCCTATGGACGCTTGCGTCTTCTCACTGTGATTTTCACAGTGAGACGCACGCAAACGCCTCTAGCGGCTGTCAATGAGACAGCCACTAGAGGCTTTAGAGGCTGGATTAACCCATTTATAAACATAGCAGTTTCTGTGAAACTGCTATGTCTATAAAAAAAAAGGGTTAATCCTAGAGGGATCTGGCACCCAGACCACTTCATTAAGCTGAAGTGGTCTGGGTGCCTAGAGTGGTCCTTTAAGCAAAGGAAGATATCTTTGTTGCTATTTGGAATTTTGATTCAGTGAAAGCTGTAAATCTTTATTAATCTTACACAAATTGCTCATGCAAAATTATACAGTTTAAAACCACGTAATATTACTGTCAAGAATAAATGTTGTGTAGTGTGGTGGTAGCAACCATCACCTGGAGATTCAGACGTACACTTTATGTAGGACCCTGGACTACTCCTATGTCTAAGTTACCCTGTGCCCATTATAGGTGCAGGCTTTTTATAATGTATTGTTTATTGTTAACTGTTTTGTGTGCTCTCCTGTCCTGCTGAAGCTTTCCACCAACTAAGTGGATAGGATTACGGAGCATGTATAGCTCCATCTGTTGTTAGCAACAGTTACATGCACTTGTGTGCAGGTAGTGGTTAACGTGTGGTGCCCCTTATGATCACCAAACCGCTCCACCCACCCCGCCCCCGCCTTTCCCCATTCCCAATTAAAACAGAGACATAAATGTGGTATAAAACAGGCCACAGCTTTATTTATATATATAATAAGTAAAACCAATTCAAATTATGTTTAATATGAGCGTATATATTTAACTCAAAACCCGTCCTTGCCAACCGAACCATAATAACCTTTTGAGTACCTCTTTCCAGGGCACCTGCCCTCCCCCCTCGTCCAAGCTAATTGGCCTTCACCTTGGCCCTCCAATTCCCCATGCCAACCCCTGGCCGCTTTTCCTGGCACGGAGGGCACGCCCAAATACCAAACCATTGCCCGAGGTTAGGGGAGGGACCAGACCCATCATTCCTTCGTCCAATGCACTCCTTTTTCCACTGGTTCGGCAAGGACCATACCCGCCAGCTGTGACAAAAGAAATAAATTAGTAAGACGGAAAAGGATACCAAAATATCAACAACGGGAGGGAGGGAGGGAGATGTTACCACGCCGTTAAATCTAAGATGGCTGAGGTAAGGGAGACAAAATGACTGGTATATAAAGGACCACACACATCCCTTACTCTAATTGACACACCCACTTATGACACCTACACCCACCACACCCACACATGCCTCCTATCCGGCTAGCTTTCAGCCCGCCTCCTCTGGGCCTTGTGTGCAGGTAGTGGTTAACGTGTGGTGCCCCTTAATGATAACCAAACCGCTCCACCCACCCCGCCCCCGCCTTTCCCCATTCCCAATTAAAACAGAGACATAAATGTGGTATAAAACAGGCCACAGCTTTATTTATATATATAATAAGTAAAACCAATTCAAATTATATTTAATATGAGCGTATATATTTAACTCAAAACCCGTCCTTGCCAACCGAACCATAATAACCTTTTGAGTACCTCTTTCCCGGGCACCTGCCCTCCCCCCTCGTCCAAGCTAATTGGCCTTCACCTTGGCCCTCCAATTCCCCATGCCAACCCCTGGCTGCTTTTCCTGGCACGGAGGGCACGCCCAAATACCAAACCATTGCCCGAGGTTAGGGGAGGGACCAGACCCATCATTCCTTCGTCCAATGCACTCCTTTTTCCACTGGTTCGGCAAGGACCATACCCGCCACTAGCGCCAGCTGCATTTAAGCCTAAATCAGCAGGCGCGACCCCCCACCAATGCCATGGCCTGTTCCAGCGCATCCTGCAGAGCTAGGTTGAAGAAATCCAACCCCACATCGGTCAGGTGGACCCCGTCTGGGCGAAAATATATCGCCGCGTCACGTTCAAATATTCGGTGGCGCACTGAAATGCCACCAACGCCGAGCACAAATTTTGACACTCTTTTATTAATTTTCACCCTGCATCGCTCAATAGCACCTTGATCGCGCGCGCCCCCCCAATAGTTCCTGGACACTATCCCAGACCAAACTACACAAAGCTGCGGGAACAAAACTCGCAAGCGCGCTAAATCCCTTCTAATCATTTCACCCAAACCCCATGCAGGCAGCACCCCCAGATCATTGCCACCCAAGTGAACCACCAATACATCAGGCGCCCCCAGGAAAGTGGCCAGCTGTACAACCTCCGGCAAGAGCTGGCCCCATCTCATGCCCCGGAAACCAAACCATCGGACCTCCGCCAGCTCCCGAGGAATTCCAAGGCGTGTCCCACCCGGGCGTACCCCAGCCCGCAGGTGGGCCCAATAGATGTAGGAATGCCCAATCAGCCAGATCCTACGGCCGGGCCCTGTGGAGAAAGCACAAGGGGAGAACCGATTAGCCGCGTGGGCCGTACATAGGACCGAAACCTCCCAGATTCCCATCTGCCAATCCTCTGAATAGCCTGATCAGAGAAACCCAACCGAGAGGCTTCGGTTGCGGCCCCAATGCGGAATGAATGACCCCCAAAATCCTTGCTCGGGATTCCCAGCCGATCAAGGGCCAGGTGAAACACCCTGAGAAATTGAAAACGAGATAAGTAGGCACCATTTTCATGAATTAACAGCGGGCCAGAGAAACCTGGACGCCCGGAACTGTAAGATAGGTATGCCGAGACAGGGCAAACTGCCGAATCCGGAATGGCACGAAGGGTAACCCACTTACCCCTGCCAAAAACGTCAAAAATTGCACCGTAGTACCCGAGACAAACACGTCCTGAAATAAAAGCCCCCCAGGGGTCCCCCTGCTAGGGCTCACCAGTTCTCCGACCCGAAGAGCCCCAAAAAAGGCGAACGTAAACGCTACCAAAAACAATCTAACCTCCGGAGCCGAAAAACAGACCTGGGGGAGAACCGAGGCGATCCCTAATAGTAGCGCGCCCGAAACCGGCCTCCGAGTATCCCGCACCATCGGGCCTTTCCGCCAACCGCGCGTCGCAAGCCTCACCATGCAGTGTTTTGTCACATCGGGTACCTGGGTTAAGTTGAACCAGAAACTAAGGCCTGATAGCTTCCCTGAAACCGTAGCTGGGGAACACCCGCTAGCCTCCCAGAACCAGAGCAACCGTAACAGACCCTGGACCCTCTCGGCAGAGGAGCCGAACCCACCGCAATCCTGTTCCAGAGCGACCCAATCCCCCCACGCCTTACCATACCGGACCCATGTTGCCTCCGACACCGACGACCGTATCCACTCCCTTATTCGTTCAGGCCAAGGGACCAGAGTTCCGCGGGACAGGGGAGACCTTCCAGATCCGCTTCCGGAGCAGCCGATCGAAATACCTGCCATAGGAAACGAGAGAGAGCGTCAGCTGTGGTATTCACAACACCTGGAATGTGCACAGCGCGGCATGATACGTTCAATGACAAGCATCGTAAAACCAGACGCCGCAAGAGCCTGACCACCGGAGGGGAGGAGGCCGTTAGATTATTAATGGCCTGCACCACCCCCAAGTTATCGCAATGGAAGACGACGCGCCGGTCCCTGAACTCCCTTCCCCACAAATGAACTGCCACCACGATGGGGAAGAGCTCAAGGAGGGCCATATTTTTGGTAAGGCCAGCAGCAACCCAGGCCTCAGGCCAAGGTTCCGCGCACCATTGTGTCCCTAAGATAGCCCCAAATCCTGATGCTCCTGCCGCATCAGTGAACAGGTGTAGCACCGAATTCGACACCTCTGGTTGTTGCCAATAGGACCTGCCATTGTACCAATCTAAGAAAACCATCCATACTGCCAAGTCCTCCTTGAGCACTTTGGTTAAGCGGATGAAATGGAATGATTTTACAATTCCTGCCGTGGCGGCCGCTAGGCGCCGGTTAAACACTCGTCCCATAGGCATAATCCGACAGGCAAAATTCAACTTGCCAAGGAGGGATTGAAGCCGTTGTAAAGTAATCTTCCGGAGGGAGCTCGCCTCCCGCACAGCCCCCCGCAGATCCTCCAATTTGTCCGGCGGGAGCCGACATTCCCCAATAACCGAATCGATCTCAATTCCAAGAAAGCACAAGCACGGGGAAGGGCCCACCGTTTTGTCGGGCGCCAGAGGCACGCCGAACCCACAGGCCACGTCGGCAACCGATTGCAAAATGTGCGCGCATATCGGGGAGTTCGCGGGACCCACACAAAGAAAATCATCCAAATAGTGAAGCACTGAGTCATAACCAGACTCGGCTCTCACTACCCATTCCATGAAGGAGCTAAAACATTCAAAATAAAAGCAGGATATTGCACAACCCATCGGGAGGCACATATCCACGTAAAATTGCCCTTCGAAGGAACATCCGAGCAGATGATGACACTCCGGGTGAACCGGCAGGAGGCGAAAAGCCGACTCAATGTCGGTTTTTGCCATCAGTGCACCGGGGCCTGCGGCCCTAACCATACCAACCGCAGTATCAAACGAGGCGTATGAAACCCGGCATAGCTCCGCCGCAATGTCATCATTCACGGAACCCCCTTGGGGGTGCGAGAGATGATGAATTAGCCGAAATTTTCCGTGCTCTCTCTTGGGAACGACGCCTAGTGGCGATACCCGAAGGTCAGGAAGGGGGGGTTCACAAAAAGGGCCAGCCATGCGGCCCAATGCCACTTCCTTAGCCAGCTTGTCTTTTACCACCCCCGAGTGTTCAGCAACGGAACGCAGGTTCCGACACGACCCTGAGGGCGAACGAGTCCGATGGGGAATCCAAAAACCATGTGTAAACCCTTCCAGGAGCAAGGCAGCCGCCTTTTTGTTCCTATAACGTTTTAGCCACGGACGCATCGCGACGACGTCCACCGGCGTCTTCGCTCTTAGCGCCCATAGCATCCCCTTTTTCGCCAAACTTACCCCGTTTAAAACACTTAGAAGCGGGGTGGGACCCGCCGCAACCGGAGCATTCGTGCTTGAAGCGACAATTTGCTCCGAATATACACTGGCCGTCGTTAAATTGCCAACAGCAACCTGTTCTACGCTGAGTGGCCGACGCGGAGGGTGAGGACCCTGCGCCGGCCCCCCCAAGAAAGGACGACAGGCCCCCCTGATGCGAAGCGGGACGGGTCATGATGGCCAACCACAAGCCGATATCCATTTGATCCCAACTCAGGGAAGGGCGCACCGCTAAGCGCTGGCGGAATTGTTCATCATACCGCCACCAGCCTAACCCACCATAAACCCGACACGCGTTCCAGATCATATCCTGGTAGCAAAATAGAGAAGAGCATTTGTTGGGAGTCTTTTCCCCTATAACGCTAGCCAGGATAGAAAAGGCCCTGATCCAATTCACAAAAGTTTTTGGTATCTACCGATACCGAAACTTCTCTTTCTCCTTTTCAGACTCCTTTGCTGCAGGATCAACCCGAGGCAAGTCCTCCATAGGGAGAAGAGAAAAAATTTCCACAAATTCCCCTTTCTCTATCTTGGCCCGTAATTCAGCTGTCAAATGGAGGCCCAGGGGGCCTGACCAACACATGTAAGCCGCCCCGTGCGCAGCGGGTGCGACCCCCAAGTCCTGAACCGCAGTGGGGGTCACTGTTGACCCCACGGTGCTTCCGAGCTCACCTGCGGCAGGCAAAGATTCGAGGAGGGCAGTAGGCCCCCCTGAGACAGCAGAAGTAGAAGGCAGGACACCTGACCCTCCGCTAGTCGCCCAACCCGTTCTAAGTTGGTTATCTAAAGACGAGGTGAGGGGAGCCCCAAGGGGGGGGGCCCTTTTCCAAGGAATGTAAAAACTGTCGCATAGTTTGCAGCAACGAATCCCATTCTGGGATAACTGCGCTAACACACCCCGACCCCAAACCTTGTAAACTAGTATACTCACTGGCAGGAACCGAATGTGAAGCCATCTGTGGAGCCAGGCCGCTAGACTGTGGTGGCCCAGCTGGAACAGCGACTGCAGGAGGATCTGCACCAGTCGCAACGTCAGCAAAACGAACCGAGAGCCTACCAGGAGTAATCTGCGAAGACAACACAGGTGAGATGGACCCCAGCCCACCCACCCCAGTAGAAAGGAAACCGGTAGAGGAGGGCCCTGTGGGGGAACAATGGGCCCCCTGTGCAAGAGTGGCAGGATGAATGGGGGGCAAAGTGGTATGAAGTGAGCCAAGGGGGGCAAGCTGGGCACCAGCCATGGGTGGGCCAGCAGGCAAGGCAGGGAAATTGAGAGGGGCAGGCCCAGGAGACCCTGTAAGGGCCCCAGCCATGATGGGGGCAGCTGAGGAGGAAGGGAGAAGTGGAGGGGCAGAGTGCAACACAGTTGCCACAGGGACAGATCCAGCAGACAGTGGAGCAGGCGCAGGGACAGGAGCATCTCCAGGGGAGACAGAGTGGGGAGGGAGAGCAGGGGGAGGGCTGAGAGGTAAGTTAGGGGAAGCATACTCCCTGCGCCGTGCCCCAGAACCCCCCACCCCCCTGGAGACAGCCCTGCCGACCAGCGGCCTACTCACCCGACCAGAGAGGGCCATCCGCCCTTGCACCGCCGTTGATCCCGCCAAGGCCGACCGGGTGGTTAGTGCCCGCTGTGCGGTGAGGTGCTGCGATCTCGCGGCCGACCTCCGCCGAGCCCGCGAGACCGGGGGGGGGTGGTAGCCGCGATGCGGCGTGACCGGCATCCATCCGGCGTGTTAAAACGCGAGAGGAGGTGCCGCCCGCGGCCGCGGAGGAACTGGCGCGCGGGCCGGCAACAGGGCTCCTACTCCTCTCCCTCACCCGACCCTCCCGTGAGGGGCTATACCGGGCAGGGGGACATGCGCGACGGCGCTGGTTCCCATGGCTGCCAATAGAGGGAGCAGCCACAGGATCAGCACCCTGGTTCCCAGGGCTGCCATTAGAGGGAGCAGCCACACTAGGAGCACCCTGCAGGCGTACTAGCTGTGACTGCAGGTGCCGTCCACCATCTTGAAGGGCCTCAGCCCGGAGGGCAGCGAGGATTGCATCAATATCCATACCCTTGGCCGTTTGACAAGCAGTGGTAAGCACAGGAGGATGCAGAGATGTTACCACGCCGTTAAATCTAAGATGGCTGAGGTAAGGGAGACAAAATGACTGGTATATAAAGGACCACACCCATCCCTTACTCTAATTGACACACCCACTTATGACACCTACACCCACCACACCCACACATGCCTCCTATCCGGCTAGCTTTCAGCCCGCCTCCTCTGGGCCTAACTGAATAGCAAGGCTTGTTAATTTGCATATTTAGGTAGATTTACATATTCTGCAGACAAGAGAGATATTTTGTGTTAATTATTGTTTCACCCACCCCTTTATAAATATGTTATGGTGTTATTGTGAGTTCTTGTATGTTTCCCCATATGATTTGATAATTTGTATTTTAATGAGTTGTCACCATAAGTTTCATGTAATGAGCACGTAGGCTAGTCCCGTGTATATATAAAGCTGAGCATATTAGTTCCTTTTGTAATTATGTTTCTGGGATCCCAGTATGAGTTTTTGGACCTGTTAGCTGGCTGCATGATCCCTATAGCCAGCTAACAACTTCCTTTATAAAGGCAGCAACTAAAAGAGCTGAACTCACTATAAACAGAAGTATTGAAATCTGCGTAGGAGAATGCCTACCTGGAAGAAGAGAGCTGCAGCCTGGTGGAAGAGACCTAAGTCAAGCTTTGGGTCTGAGGCTCTCCATGGTGGAAGAGACCCAAGTCAAGCTTTGGGTCTGAAGCTCTCCAGGGTCTCAGATAGTGAGAGGAAGCGAACTGGGTGGAGGTACTCGCTGGAGTTACTCGTTCAGAGTACAGGAGCTCTGTCACATGTAACATTTTAAAAACCGCTCATACCATGTGTTGACATTTTTTTATATGTAGTTTTAATAGAAACAAGATTTTAGACTTCTACGTCACTGAGAGCTCCCCCTTCCCCGACATTAAACTATACATTTTAACCAAAAGGTGTTTCTACCCCCATCCACTCCAAGCTGGAGCTGAGTGAACCCTGGGGATTGTTTGGATCCATTCTCACTTCCAAACGCCTGATCAGAAGATACCCTGAATCACTGCTCCACAGTGATTTAAGGTATCTGGCAGGGTATCTGGGTACCCTGGCATTACCTTATAGGGGCTCCTGGGGTGCCTTGAAACCTGACCGTTAGCAGCCATAGTACAGCCTATAACTCTTGCCAGATAGGAGGATGGCTGTAACCTAGTCAAACTTTAACCCCTTAAGGACACATGACATGTGTGACATGTCATGATTCCCTTTTATTCCAGAAGTTTGGTCCTTAAGGGGTTAAAGTACTTTGACTTGAGCCGAGTAATCCAATCTGGGAATTTAAAATGTGCATAGCTTTGTGAGCTATCTGGGATATATAATGTTTGGGGTTTACGTGTTGTGAAAAGGGAGTTTTGGGGCTCGAATTCCCTGGCACACCTGTCTTGGGAGGGCACAGCAATTTGGTAATGTCATTAGCACGAACTTATCAAATTAATTGTTATCAACCCAGACTTGGTGGCGCCAGGGAGAGTGGGAGAAAGAAAGAGAGATGGGAGATTGAAAGAGAGACAAAAGAGGAGTATTCTACTTCTCTTATAGTAGAATAAATATATTGTATGGTAAGGAGTAGAATAAATAGTATAGTGAGGGTTGGGGGGTGGGGGGCTACATCTCCTATGCAATTACCCTCCAGATGAGCTATCCCACCACTTCTGCCCTGTTAGCTTCTAATTGTGTTTATGTGTAAAATGAGGACAAAAACTCCAGCCAGTAGTACTAATGCCTCCCACAGGCCTCCTGTCTCCTAGGGGTGTCAGCACTCATGGTATCCATCTGTCTAACCTCCTTGACCCGGGCCACCCACAAAGATAGGGGGGTTGTACCAACTGCTTCCAAAATATTTGTATGAGCTCCTTTGCTGAGTGCAGGAAACAAGGAACATCATTTTTTTCTGGGTTGTCTCATTGTAATGAAAGAGGAGAGACTGGTTAGAAAGCGAAGTGGCTCATCCGTCATCTTTTTCTCTACTTCATAAATTTACACCAGAAACCCTAGATCTCTGAGCAGTGTCACCAAATGTGGAGCAGACTGCCCCCTCTGCCCCACAGTACCAGCCAGTGTCTGATAGCAACGGGAAAGTATCTGTAATAAATCTGGAATACAGTAACATTGAATTAGGAGTTTGTATGCTACTGTGTCTTCACATCCCTGGAGCATTTATGAGTCAGCTCTATGATCTTATCTCACTCACTCAGTAAATGTCTATCCCAGAGCTTTGTCCCATTTAGCCATGAAGGAATAGGTTAATGAATATCTACTCTGTATCAGCAAGCCATAAGGCAGAGAAACTGCTATTTGTGGAGGGGTATCCTCACAGCAAAGGCACTCAAAGTCAGTAAGGTCTCTCTATAAGCACATTTTCTGTGGGATAGACAGCTGATGATGTTTGAGGTTCTGCAATAAATTGTGTGTCCTGGAAGCAATACCCTCAGGTGAAATTAAATATCTTATCTAAGGTTGAGCCGGTGCTGGAAAGATTAGTTTCAGTGTGCCTCAATTGCCTGCTTGCACCTGTATAGCGCTATACTGACAACATTCCCTCCACTAGTGAGCACTTGCTCTCCTCGCACACTACACAGGATCCCATCACTGCAGGGCTGCTCACTCTTAAGACCCACCAAGAGTTTAGTCCTATCAGGCACTGTCCAAGACTTTTGTGGAATAGTGTGTAGCAAAATAGTACTTTTCCAGATCTGTGGGCCAAACCTCCCACAGCTTGGGGAGCTTGAGCAGGAAGTATGCTAGCCAAGGGGAACTATTCTTCCATGAACTTGGGGAAAACATGTCTAAGCTTAGAAAAAAACATCCATGGAATCTTTATCGCTAGTGTTTGCAGCAAATTTAGGACGCCAGGGAGGTGCGTAATTTTTACAGCATTTTTTCTCCCTATCCATGAAAGGTGAGGGAGAGAAAATTATCCCTATAAATTTGATAGAGGCTAGCAGGAAGCCATATACCTAACTGTGGTAATGCCATCTAAAGGGGAATGCAGTGGGCAATGGTAGAATCACTGTCTTCGAGAGAGAGAGAGAGAGAGAGAAAATATTTCTGATTTAGTATTATTCATTTGCAAATTGGAAAACTGGCCATATGTGTGGAATTCTGCCAAAAAATAGATTATTCGCATAGGCTATGACCTTATGATGTTCTGACTTATTCGGAAACCCTTGGATATTTGCATTAGCTCTTATATTATTCAGTAAGGGTTCTAATGTAAGAACAAATAGCAAAGGGGACAACGGGCACCCCTGTTGTGTTCTGTTGCAAATAGGAAGAAGGCCAGAAAGGGCCCTGTTGATCTTTAGTCGCACCATTGGGCCCGTATAGAGGGCTCATATTCCCTTCATTAACACAACCTCTAGATACCATTGCTTCGAGTGTTAGGAATAGGAAGTTACAGTCCACCCTGTCAATGCCTTTTCTGCATCTGTCGACAGGAGGAGGAGTGGGACCACGCCGCCCCGTGATCCATGAGTAATGTTCAATGCTTGGATCGTGTTATCCTTGGCTTCTCTGCCAGAGATAAATCCTGATTGATCTAAATGAATGATGGTCGGTAAATACACATTGCCAGGACCTTGGAAAACAGCTTCAGGTCCACATGTAGGACCAAAGGAGTGTGATGTTAACTGCCACAAACTGAGACGGAGGCGAACATCCATCTAGTAATGCATTCTACGCCTCTCCAAGTCTGGGGATCAGTGTCTGTGTCAAAATATTGTATTATTGAAGGGGAAACCCATCCAGGCCTGGAGATTTGTCTGTCTAATGGCTCGCAGTAATTTTGCTTCCATAATGGGAGCCTCCTAAACCTCAACTGCTTTGGCAGGGAACCGTTTGGTCAGGGATGAAGCCAGATATTGTCTTATTCTGGCCTTCTGTGCATCAGAATCATCCTTGTCTAACTGGAGGTGGTAAAAACATGTGGAATGTGCTAGTTATGTCTGCCGGTAAGTGATGGGGTCTATTCTGAGCATCTGTAATGCAAGGTATGTATAACTGATGTCATTTGTCTTGTAACAGATGGGCCAATAGCCTCCCACACTTGTTTCCCTGCTCATAGGAAAGGTGACGATAACAGGGAAATTATCACTTGATCCTGTGCATTGAGACCTCCACCAGTGCTAATAAATGCTTGTATAGCACCACATTCAGAGATGCCTTGTACAGTCACTCAGTCTTTGAGATACAGAGTGGCCAAGGTCTTCTTATGGCTTTGTTTCCAGGCATTTGCAAGGGAAATAAGTTTGCCTCTGATTACTGCTTTGTAGGTTTCCCACAACATTGGTGGATACACTTCTCAGGGTGGATTTCTCCTCAAAACAAAATTCTTGCCTAATTTCCTGAGCCAAGACAGAATCATTAAGGTGTTTTTCATTGAGTCACTATTTACATTGTTTAGGTCCGTGGAAGGTCAAGGAGACCTCTAGACCTCTGTTAGTGTTTAGAGCCCAGTATCCATACAATGTTAGTGTATAGAGCCCAGTATCCATACAATGTTAGTGTATAGAGCGCAGTATCCATACAGTGTTAGTGTTTAGAGCCCAGTATCCATACAATGTTAGTGTATAGAGCCCAGTATCCATACAATGTTAGTGTATAGAGCGCAGTATCCATACAATGTTAGTGTATAGAGCACAGTATCCATACAATGTTAGTGTACAGAGCGCAGTATCCATACAATGTTAGTGTATAGAGCGCGGTATCCATACAATGTTAGTGTATAGAGCCCAGTATCCATACAATGTTAGTGTATAGAGCGCAGTATCCATACAGTGTTAGTGTATAGAGCGCAGTATCCATACAGTGTTAGTGTATAGAGCGCGGTATCCATACAATGTTAGTGTATAGAGCGCACTATCCATACAATGTTAGTGTATAGAGTGCAGTATCCATACAATGTTAGTGTATAGAGCGCAGTATCCATACAGTGTTAGTGTATAGAGCGCAGTATCCATACAGTGTTAGTGTATAGAGCGCAGTATCCATACAGTGTTAGTGTATAGAGCGCGGTATCCATACAATGTTAGTGTATAGAGCGCGGTATCCATACAATGTTAGTGTATAGAGTGCAGTATCCATACAATGTTAGTGTATAGAGCGCGGTATCCATACAATGTTAGTGTATAGAGCGCAGTATCCATACAATGTTAGTGTATAGAGCGCAGTATCCATACAGTGTTAGTGTATAGAGCGCGGTATCCGTACAATGTTAGTGTATAGAGCACAGTATCCTGTCAATGTTAGTGTAAAGAGCGCAGTATCCATACAGTGTTAGTGTATAGAGCACAGTATCCATACAATGTTAGTGTATAGAGCGCAGTATCCATACAGTGTTAGTGTATAGAGCGCATTGTGTCCATACAATGTTAGTGTATAGAGCACAGTATCCATACAATGTTAGTGTATAGAGCGCAGTATCCATACAATGTTAGTGTATAGAGCACAGTATCCATACAATGTTAGTGTATAGAGCGCAGTATCCATACAATGTTAGTGTGTAGAGCGCAGTATCCATACAATGTTAGTGTGTAGAGCGCAGTATCCATACAATGTTAGTGTAAAGAGCGCAGTATCCATACAGTGTTAGTGTATAGAGCCCAGTATCCATACAATGTTAGTGTATAGAGCGCAGTATCCATACAGTGTTAGTGTATAGAGCGCAGTATCCATACAGTGTTAGTGTATAGAGCGCGGTATCCATACAATGTTAGTGTATAGAGCGCAGTATCCATACAATGTTAGTGTATAGAGTGCAGTATCCATACAATGTTAGTGTATAGAGCGCGGTATCCATACAATGTTAGTGTATAGAGCGCAGTATCCATACAATGTTAGTGTATAGAGCGCAGTATCCATACAGTGTTAGTGTATAGAGCGCGGTATCCGTACAATGTTAGTGTATAGAGCACAGTATCCTGTCAATGTTAGTGTAAAGAGCGCAGTATCCATACAGTGTTAGTGTATAGAGCACAGTATCCATACAATGTTAGTGTATAGAGCGCAGTATCCATACAGTGTTAGTGTATAGAGCGCATTGTGTCCATACAATGTTAGTGTATAGAGCACAGTATCCATACAATGTTAGTGTATAGAGCGCAGTATCCATACAATGTTAGTGTATAGAGCACAGTATCCATACAATGTTAGTGTATAGAGCGCAGTATCCATACAATGTTAGTGTGTAGAGCGCAGTATCCATACAATGTTAGTGTGTAGAGCGCAGTATCCATACAATGTTAGTGTAAAGAGCGCAGTATCCATACAGTGTTAGTGTATAGAGCCCAGTATCCATACAATGTTAGTGTATAGAGCGCAGTATCCATACAGTGTTAGTGTATAGAGCGCGGTATCCATACAATGTTAGTGTACAGAGCACAGTATCCATACAGTGTTAGTGTATAGAGCGCGGTATCCATACAATGTTAGTTTAAAGAGCGCAGTATCCACACAGTGTTAGTGTATAGAGCACAGTATCCATACAATGTTAGTTTATAGAGCACAGGATCCATACAATGTTAGTGTATAGAGCGCAGTATCCATACAATGTTAGTGTATAGAGCGCAGTAGCCATACAATGTTAGTGTATAAAGCACAGTATCCATACAGTGTTAGTGTATAGAGCGCGGTATCCATGCAATGTTAGTGTATAGAGCGCAGAATCCATACAGTGTTAGTGTATAGAGCGCAGTATCCATACAATGTTAGTGTATAGAGCACAGTATCCATACAATGTTAGTGTATAGAGCGCAGTATCCATACCGTGTTAGTGTATAGAGCACAGTATCCATACAATGTTAGTGTATAGAGCGCAGTATCCATACAATGTTAGTGTACAGAGCGCAGAATCCATACAGTGTTAGTGTATAGAGCGCAGTATCCATACAATGTTAGTGTACAGAGCGCAGTATCCATACAATGTTAGTGTGTAGAGCGCAGTATCCATACAATGTTAGTGTATAGAGCACAGTATCCATACAATGTACGTACATACATGCTGACTACTTGAATGTTTGTGTCTGCTGATGTTCAAAGTTGACTCCATAGATGTAACATATTTGTTGATTTGGAGTGGTTAATACATATACATTGCAGTGGACAATGCAGGAAATGTTGCATGTCTGTTGTCTATCTGATTATTTAGTGTCTGTTGACTTGCAATGCTGAATGTATGTGTATGGCTACATGAATATTGTGTATGTATTGACTGCTTGATTGATGAATGTCTGATGTCTGTTTGATTGCTCAGTACCTGTGTACATTATCTGATTGTTTCTGTCTGCTATTTATGTTGTTGATTGTTCTTACCTTCTTCTTTCTCCCCTCACAGGCGCTGCCCTACGTCTGCCTCCTGATCGCGATGCTATTCTTTATTTATGCCATCATCGGCATGCAGGTCTGTGCTAGGACAATTGTATGTAAAGATGTACAACTCATTCTTTGTATGTACGTGTGTGTGTTTATGTATGCTCCTATGTATCCCAACATGCTCTTATTGGATCATGAATTCACCTGTAACTATTATTATTTTTATTATTTTATTATTTATAAAGCGCCAGCAAATTCCGCAGAGCGGTACACTGGATCTGTGTATCCATATCTATTGAATGGGTTAAAGTAATCGTGTATCTATGTACCATAGTTTATATATTGGGAGGGAACCACATGTTTGCCTGTTTACATATATTTGTATCCATTGTCTTCTATATGCAAGCATAGTTCTTTTGTTATCAATCAGTCCCATAACTGCTTCTTTCTTTACTCCTCCACTCTTCCCTCTACACTACCATCTGCAATGTCTATTCAGGTATTTGGTAACATTGCTCTGGATGAAGAAGACGATGACACGGCTATTACAGAGCACAATAACTTTCGGACTTTCTTCCAAGCCCTCATGCTCCTATTCCGGTGAGCCTATCACTTAGTAATTGTGTTCTGTAGAATTAAGAACTAAATTAACGTGTGGTGTATAAAGCATAGTAACCTGGATTGTGCCACTAGGAGTGATACTGTAACTCAGTGGAGCAATCAGACAAGTCATTGTGCTTCCAGGTGGCTTACCCTCCACTGATGAGTTATCTGCTATACCGATAGGATGCGTTTTCTGTGGCATGTTGGAGGTAGTATAAACAGTTATTTTGTAGGATTAGCAAGACCAATGTCTTTCTTTTCAAACCCATTACAATATAAACACAACAGATATTATATTGATATGTAAATGTTTTACTTAAATTGGCTAGTAGAGTGAATTCTAGGCCAGATCCCACACAGTAGTAATTATCAGGCACACAAGTTAATAGTATTACCGGAAACTCTTGCTTTTATGGGATATTTTTCATTCAATGGGAAAATAAATACAATATTGACTCATAGGAACCACTACTTTTAATTTTAGTCTTTTTACTAAAATGTCATATTTTAATAATCTGAATTGTTTTTGATTTAGATGAATTAAGATTTAGATGAATTAAGATTTTAGTAGACTATATCCATAATAGATTTAGTCGACTAAAATTGAATGGGTTTAATTACACTGTAATGCATTATTTAATAATTTGTCTAGAATCTCCAAACTCCTTTTATACTCCTGAAAGAGTAAATATATATTAAGCTGTTATTACTTATGGCATTAAAGAGACAGTTTAGGCATCTTTAGGTACCATAGCAACTTCATCTAAAGAGTGAGCCCCAAAGTTGCCTCCAACAGTGATCTCAACTCCCCCCCCCTCCCTCCCAGGCAGCATCCGGTTTCTAAAAATTCAGTTTCAGGAAGCACAGAGTGCCGCCGAGCAGGGGCACTGCTGAGTTGCTAGAGCGGTCAGCTGACGCTCTCAGCCAATCAGTGACTTTCCATTCACAAAACTGTCTTGAAAGGGTACCTTTCTTTTCTCTTGTTTAGTTTTTATTTAGTTATAGCATCGTTTTTGTCACTGAAAACCTGGCTTTGACTAAAATTATTATGAAAATGAACTCTGCTACTTAGGTACCTTTTTACTATCCGTCAGACCTTTGTAAGAACAGTGTGTCACTAATGGAGCTGTTTAAATTGATACTCTAAGCATCAAATAAACTTTAGCTGAAGGAAGCAGGTTTGCTGTATAGGCCAGGCCCTTCTCACTGCTCAATTCTCTGCCTTTTAGGAGTTTCTGTTTTTGCTGTCCTAGCCACACTCCCCGTGGCAGTGAACTGACAGTACAGTGTATTTACTTTAGAGGATGTTGTCTCCTGCTCTGTCAATTGAACTTCAGGCTATTAAAAGGCGATAAGGAATTCTAAATTAAACACACTGTGCAAGTAGGAAGTTTAAACATTAGATCTCTATTTACAGGAAATGTGTAGGGAGACTCTATGTCTCTTGCAGGAGAGGTTTTAACTAGGACTGCATGGTCAAAAGGGTATACCTCCTAAATAGGAGAGAATTGAGCAGTTAGACTGCAGGAGCATGATCTATACTCCAAAACTACCATATTGAATATTTGACAGATCCCCACCCCCACCTAAGTTATGATATAAATTTTTTCACATTTTATATTTGTTTACGTTTTTTTAATGTCAGCAGGCATGGGAGCAGGCGACGTCAGCAGGCGGGGGAGTCCTAATGCGCATGCCCCGCAATGGCTGTGCGCACATTAGACCTCCCCATAGGAAAGCCTTATTCAGTCCTTTCCTATTGGGAAAATCTGATGCTGGAGGTCCATCAGGACCTCCAGCATCAGATAATGGACCAAAAGTCTGTTTGGATTCGTTTGGATAGTATAAATGTACAGGGCTGGATTAACATAAGGGCTGATGGAGCTGCCGCTCCAGGCCCAGGCCCAGGGAATAGGCCCATTAAATTTTATTTTTTTTAATCCACTTTTTTTTTTTTTTACACACACCCCATGTCTCCTAGCCAATGTCCCTGGTGTCTCAGTATCCCTGCGGCTCCCAGTGTCCCCTAGTCTCCCAGTGTCTGAGTCCCCATGTCTCTCAGTGTCCCTAGAGTCTCATTGTCCCCAAATATCTGTCTCCCAGTGTCCACATGTCTCCCAGTGTGCCTAGTGTCTCAGTGTCCCCATGTCTCCCAGTGTCCATATGTCTCCCAGCCAGTGTCCATATGTCTCCCAGCCAGTGTCCCTAGTGTGTCTCTGTGTCCCCATGCCTCCCAGTGTCCCCATGCCTCTCAGTGTCCACATGTCTCTCAGTGTTCCCCAGTATCCTAGTGACAAAGGAAACACTGAGATATGGGGACACAGAGAGAAATGAGGAAACTGAGACACTGGAAGACTAGGGGACTGGGCGTCCAATTCTTTGGACAGACATGCCCCCTTTTTGGGCATGCTCGCCCCTTTTGGCAGTTCTGGTCACCTGATTTGCATCAGTGGCCCACCCTTCTACTCCGCCCATTGACTTCCTGCTTCACTGGACACTGCTGTTAGGGGGTATGGATTTTCTTGAAAGATGAAAGCATAAATTAGAGAGAGATTAGCATAGAGTATGGGTATTCTTATAGCTGCATCCTTTGAGTTTCCCTCCAACACCATTTCCATCAGATACATGACACTTGGGAGGTATGACTGTTTTAGTGTTTTTGGTCGATAAGATTCCGTAATTAGGCTCATCATAATTGTCAGCACCAGGCCCACTGGGCTCTTAATCTGGCCCTGTAAATGTATGCATGTTTTTTTTAGGGGTATATCTACTAAATTGGTGAAATGAATGGAGTGTTTATTTGAGCACCAGTTTTGCCGTTTGGATTTTAGTAAATACACCCTTAATGTGTAGTGTTTCTACAAGTAGATCTAAAGATTAGAAACTTCCTGGAAGGTTTCTGGAAGGATGCTGTTTGTCCTATTCTGAACATGCTTAACCTTTTCTCTTTGCTTTTCTATGAATCACTGACTTCCCTTTATGTGTCCAGTGAATATATGAATGAATAGTGTGCCATTCACCGAGTTGTATGTCTTCTTGTTTTCTACAGAAGTGCCACTGGAGAGGCTTGGCATGACATCATGCTGTCCTGTTTGGGTGGGAAACCCTGTGACAAGGGATCTGGTTTAAAAGACAAGGAGTGCGGCAGTGAATTTGCTTATTTCTACTTTGTGTCCTTCATATTCCTCTGTTCTTTTCTGGTGAGTGAGATTAGCTGCCACAGGAGACACAACACAGGAAAGATAATCGTGGGAATGGATTAGGACGACACCGGTTAGAGGGAGCAAATCAGACTGAGATTTGCGAGAGTTGTGATAAGTAGAGAGTAACAGTTTGATGAGAGAAATGAAAAGAAAACCAGCAATAACGTATGGTTTTATTTACTAAACTGAGACATGCGGAGAAATGAAGTTCAAATTGCACATTTTATACAAAAACTGTCTATTTGACCTAAAATTTGTAGTTTCTCTCTCAAGCCTCCTAAATTCTCAGATTCAGCTATTATTGGCCAACATATGCAATGCGTATCTTTTGAAAATAATGCACAATCTTTTGAAGTCTACACAAAGCCCAGTTTAGTGAATAAGCTACACAGTGGCAAAAACAAACCTAGGTATAAAGTGTAAGTTAAAAAGTAAAAGAAAAAGAAAAAGGGGAGCACGTGTGGATGGTATGGAGGAGAATAGAATTTTAGGAGAGAGTGAAGATGTGCAGTCCATTCAAGAATGTTTAATTGTCACAATTTTCACATTGTATCCAACATTCATTGTGCCACATTTTAACAATTGAGTTGAGTCCATTTTCCATTGGCTGTTATTTGCACAATTTTGCTCATAGATGTACACATTATAAAAAGAAAGGCACATAATTGCCTTTCACTTATATCTGAGTAATTATAAAAGAATTTGGTTAGCATTTCTGACCCATTTTTCATGAACATGTGAATCATTGGGATAAACGAAATATATATATTTATTCTACGTATGAAAATAGAAGAGCAGAAGATTACATTAAAGATACACTCTGGGCACCTTAACAAATTTGTGAATTTGTTATGGTGCCAATCTAGGAGGTCCCTAGATTGAAGACTGAATTTACCATAACAGCTGGAACTATAACAACTTAATTCCAATGGAGTTGCTATGGTGCCCAGAGTCTCGTAATCAGAAAAAAGAATTGGGCACTTTACCCTTTTGGGGTCCTTAACTCTGTCCTCCATGATACTTCTCTTTGTAATAATAGATAATGGAGGTCAGGGCACTTCATTCTTCTGATTATAGTCACACAATCTATTTTAGTATATATAGATGAGCTAAAATATCAGAAAGTAAGACCGGTTGTCTAACTGACAGTTAAGGAGGTGTAACAGGGATTATTTTTATTAAAAAGTGCCCATTTTTATCGCAATCTGCACTTTTTGTAAACTGAAGAGGACACATATATATCAGATTTGATTGTAATTTACTTACATGGGTACATTACTAACAACATTATCACAAATTGTGCTTAGTATTACTTAACATTTATAATTTGCTATTGTGAATTAAGTGTTATTCTTTACAAAATTGCATGTGATGCCATCTGATGAACGATTCAGTAATAACAACTATTTAGTGACTTTTGGTGACGTCACCCAATGGTGGGAGAAAATAGGCTAATGATTATATCAATGTGAGCAAAATGAACTAAGTGGTTATACTACCACCAGTGCATATAGTGGAGCGCTAAAGTGATATACCAGTACACTTACCCTTATACAATACGGGATGCCAGATAAATAACTATAATACAAAAAAATAGCACTATATGGTGCAATAAGGTCTTAAGACTAAGATGTGACAAATTGATAAGTGGTAAGTGATAAGCAAGAATCCTGGCAGTAATGTGGTTTGAAGATGAACGGAAAGGATGTGATGGATCCGGCGTCACGTCACTTCCGGTTTCAGTGCATGCATGCAAAACTTCCATACATATAAAGGGCAGAGAAGGAAACAGGGATATATACATATGGGAGGAGTAAGGGAAATATATATTCATAGCATACAATATACTTTGATGTTATTACAGTCGTTTAGATACATCATGAGGCTGAATGAGACACATAAATATGTATATTGAACATTAAATTGTAGTTTCCTACATATATTGGATACAGTCTAAATTGGTCCACATGATATACACATTAAATAAAATCTATATAAAAAATCTATAAAAGATGTATTAAATAGAATAAAAATATATAAATAAACAATAAAAAAAAATGTATATGCATATATATACTTCATTGTGTCTCTTTAATTTTCATTTGTATCGAGGTTTATATCTGTGTGACCATTAGCCCAGGTGGTATTTAGATATATCTGATAAACAGACATAATGTATGATTACAAAAAGTGACAGAGTTCGAAGTCATTGTTTAGGCCATAAGGTGTTAGGGTGTTCAAATTAAAGATCCATTACATCTTTCTAATCATGTCTTCGCCTCTCCAATTTGCCTCCACTTTTTGTATCTCCATAAATGTCAAATTACTGGGGTCTCTATTATGTTTCAATTTGTAATGTAGAGATAGACTATGCTTGTCATACCCATTTTTGATATTGCCCACGCGATCCTGTATTCTTACGTTTAACATGTGCGTAGTGCGCCCTATATAAGCTAACCCACACAGACATGTGATAAGGTAAATAACACCCTTAGAATAGCAAGTAATTATTTATTTTATTGGGAAAGACTTGTGTGCCTTGCAGGGATGGTGAAATTCGCTACTACAGCGTTTTTTACTGTGGGTATTTTTACACACTCCACAGTATCCGCAACCGTAGAAGCCTTACTGTTCATTAAAGAATTGTTTTAGTTTTTTCAAAACTATTTGATTTTGGATCAAGTTTGTTCTTAGGTTGGGGATCCCCCTATATATAATAAGGGGTTTGTCAGGGAGTATTTTATGGAGTATTTCATCCCCCCTCAATATTGGCCAATTTTTATGAATAATTTTCTTAAAATTATGGCTATGGCAATTAACAAATAAGTGCAAATGAGTGCTACTTGGCTATTGCTCTCCTCTGTTTTAGTTTTATATTGTAGTAGTGAATTCCTTTCTTTAGATTCCACCTCTTTATTATTATTATTATTATTATTATTTTATTATTTATATAGCGCCATCAGATTCCGTAGCGCTGTACAAAGGGTGGACTAACATACATTTAATTGTAACCAGCCACTTGGCGTACAGGAGCAGAGAGGCGGAGGGCCCTGCTCAATGAGCTTACATTCTAGAGAGAGTGGGGTATAGTGACACATGTGCCTTTCTCAAAAGCTTGTCGCTATATCCTTTTTCTTTAAAGTCCCCCATAATTTAAGGTGCCTGTTCCTGAAATTTGGTTTCATCTGTACAATTTCGTTTGATTCTCAGTATCTGAGACTTGGGGGCATTTAAAAGACACGGTGAAAAGTGACAGCTACTCTCCTCGATGTAGCTGTTCACATCTACCTTCTTAAAATATGAGCTGGTCTCTAAAATTCCATTGACAACATTTATACTAAGCTCAAGAAAATTCACCTCTGTTTTACTAAAGTCACTGGAGAGTGTAACCCCTCAGTTGTTCAAATTTAAATAGGATAAAAATGTCGCTAATGAAGATTCACCCCCCTTCCAGATAAAAAAAAATATCATCAATGTAACGGCGATAGGTAACCAGGTTTGCTTCCCAACTAAGATCCTTGAACACAAACCCATGCTCCCACATAGCCATGAATAAGTTAGAGTAGCTGGGTGCAAACCTGATCCCCATTGCTGTGCCAAATATCTGGAGGTAAAATACACAGTCGAACCAAAAGTAATTGTTATTCAGGATCCATTGGATCCCTTCAACAATAAAATAAATTTGTGACTCCATAAGTTCTCCAAAAGAATTGTAAAAAATGTCTGGTTGCTGCACAGCCTTTGTCATGTGTGACTATAGTGTATAATGAATTGACATCTGCTGTCACCAAAAAAGAATCGTCCTCCCACTTGATGTCATTTAAAACCTGTAGAATGTTGATAGTATCCTTAAGATAGCTAATGCCCTTTTGTACCGTGAGCAGTTCATCTTCGTGAGAAGGTGAGCAGTTCATTTATATGATTATGCACTGAGTCACTTTAAAAGTACCTGACATACTTCACCAGAAGCTTTTGCTTCCCTCTGTTTTATTATCTCCATTTTTGGAGTGTACCCAAATTAAAGACAAGAAGAGGGATAGTGTCACCATAGAACACAGCTGCTGAAGTGATCTGAGCCTATCGTTTTTTTGTATTATAGTTATTTATCTGGCATCCCTTATTGTATAAGGGTAAGTATACTGGTATTTAATTCACTTTAGTGCTCCACTATATGCACTGGTGGTAGTATAACCACTTGATTCATTTTGTTCACATTATATTACGCTGTGTGTAGTTTGGGAGGAACTCACCTAAGTTTGGTAGCAGCTTGTACATTTAAATTATTGACCCTACGCGCAAGAATACACAGACTTTTCTTTTCTTTTAATGATTATGTCAATTTAGGATGAAGTTTGCATGCCAAATACTCATATATTGATTTGTAGTGGGACAGTGAAGCAGACATATAGCTAACTTCTGTAGCACCTTTGATACTTGTAGGAAATTGTGTATCTGTTACAGTAATAGTTTGTAATAAAAGAGAGATGTGTGTTGGGTGGCCTATAACGTTTGGTTGATATCTGTGGAATATATGTTACTCCCCTTGCAGATGTTGAATTTGTTTGTTGCTGTCATCATGGATAATTTTGAGTACCTGACCCGAGACTCGTCCATCTTGGGCCCTCACCACTTGGATGAATATGTACGAGTTTGGGCAGAGTATGACCCAGCTGCTTGGTGAGTCTATCACAGCAAATCTTTCCAAAGGAACAGGTCTGTCTAAACACAGTGTAGAAAATGGGTAATTCAGTAAGCATGTGGGAATGGTCAGCCAGTCATAGAGTAGGGAGGAAATCAGTCGATAGGAAAACTACCACCAAAAAATCAATCAAGATAAAGAAAATGGAAGATGAAGATATGCAAGTGTGAATCAAAAGAAGAGGGAGGTAAAATGAGCAAGGAAAAAATTAATTTAGCCACAAATTTTCATTAGAGAGTTTGATAAGATACGTTTGAAAAAAAATTGGTTTTTTTTAAGGTTCTGTTATTTATCTTTGCAATAGTATGACACTACATATCCATAACATTATATTTATGAGCATGTTAATTCTCTGCCAATGAGGTGCATTATTGGATTAGACGGACAAAGAGAACGGTCCATCCTCAAGAGCAAAATTATTGAAAAGGAACAACTAGATTCTCTAATCAAAGGCAAGGATTAAGAAGATCCACTGATCAGAAAGGAATCGGATGGCCAGTAATTCAGAGAAAATAATGGTCAATCACAAGGACTAACATCAAATAATAAGAAAGGAATCGGATGCTCAGAATTTAATAGAAAATTAAGGGACTTTGTCAGTCAATTATGAAAGAAACTGATGGTCAGTGTTAGGTTACAGGGATTATTCAGTGTTGGTATAGCAATAGTTAGTTGCAACCACGTAACAGGGAAAGACAGGGAAAGTATATTTAGCATTAATTGAACAATTTGGATTTTTATTTATTGCTTTAAAAAGCCACCAGTCACAAAGTAAGTCAACAAGCCAACAAAGTCTATGTGCTGACGGCTGTTTAAAATAGTTTCTTTAAATAAAAGGACCAGTATAGGCACCCAGACCACTGCAGCTCAATTAAGTGGTCTGGGTGCCAGGTCCCCCTAGTTTTAACCCTGCAGCTGTGAACATAGTTTCAGAGAAACTGCTATGTTTATACTGCAGGGTTAATCCAGTCTCTAGTGGCTGTCTCCCTGACAGCCACTAGAGGCACCTCCGCGATTTACACGTAAATTGCACTTATGTGACGCTGGACGTCCTCATGGAGTCCAGTGTCAAAAAAGATCCCCATAAAAAAGCATTGAGTAATGCTTTCCTACGGGCGGGTTTGCTCGGGTGCTGACGTCGATGGAGGAGGAGAGGTCACCAGTGCCAAGGGAGCCCGGCGCTGGATTAAGGTAAGCAAATAAATGGTTAATTAACCATAACAATAAATATGGTTAATTAACCATAACAATAAATTAGCTGCGGATTGGGGCCCTAGTTACCTAAATGGTGATATCTTTGTATTCCTAACGCTATGGTGTTCCTTTAATGCTGTATATTAAAACATGTATTACCAAGTATTCTTAGATAGAAACTTGCAGTTTAATTACCCAAATATATATATTTACATACTATGTAGTGGATTATAGTCATATTACATACCGGTCTGTGTAATTTCTATTGTAAATTATAATGTTGTTTTTCTGCACCCCAGCAATAAGCAGCAGCTGTGAGCTAATTCCGGCAGCCAGCACAATCTGGGTGTTCAGAGAAATATCACCCAATTAAACTCACTACAGATGCTATGCTATCAGAAACACAAACTTTGGTTCTACAGAAATAGAGAGCACTGAGAAGGTTATGTATTAAAGTGTTGCAAGCACATTTAATGCACCCGTTGTAGGGAATTTTGTTTATTTTTGATCATCTGAGTTGAGTTGAGTTTATATCTCAAGATGTGAAATATCATGTGGTTTACAGATAGTAAGTGAAGTTCTTAGCATATCTTACAATGAGGCCACTGAGGTGTAACAGGAAAATATATGCGATTGTGTATATGGAGTGGAGAAGAAAGTAAAGATAAGAATCCAGCTCCCACGCTATTCCATCGCCAGACCAATTCGCCATTAGAGATAAAACATACTATTCCACAACGCCAGAGCTTCGAAAAGATAGATTGATCCTGAGACCTCCCCTCAGGCAAAGGTGTAATCTGGATACATTTATTGGCTTCGGTTAGACATCTGAAGTTCGCCAACGAATCCCATCAGTTCCTGGATCTTACCTGACTTATGGTCGCCTAACTGATGCTGGATGTCCTCACACTCTGCAGTGCTTTCCTATGGGGAGGGTCTAATGGTCTTATGCTCTCCCCGCATTCGCCAAGCACCCCCCTCCTGTCAACTAAAATGTAAAACAAAATATATTTTTAGGTTTGTTTTTTTTAGTCAAATGTATTTTTTTCTGTTTAAATACTTTGATAATATTATAAGTCACAATCAGACGATTGATTAAACGTTTCTTCACCCAGTAGTAGTTTGCTCACCTGAAAGCTCCTGTTTATAGAGGATAATGTTACTAATAAATTGCAGTAAGCCTTATCCTCTTTCAGACGTATTACTGCAAGAGCATTATTCTGATACAACGGTAGGTGAAGTCTTCTGTCAGCTGAATTTACCTTATTGAAAAAAGTGCTCAGTGTAAATAGGCGCTTAGTGGAAATGCAAATTTATACGATATTTATATAGGGGTAAGATATTTCCCTATCTCTAGCGCTCCACAGAGTGATCTTTGTGGTGGTAGTACATCTACGAAGTTCACACTCTTTTTTCACATATGAATTTACCTTATAGCCACTCACTAATGTAGACAGAAACCTCTGATGATAAGGTTTATGGTGAATTTAATGCTACATGACTGAAACCATATAAATGTAACACAGTAGGTTTTATTATCATTTTACACATTACTTTGAATATTTACCCTTTTTATCATTACACCCTCTTTAAACTAAAATGATGCATCTTGGACACTTCTCAATGACCCAGTCAGAACAATTAGAATTCTTAGCTTCTCCTTTTTATCAAAACCAGTGATGCGAGATGGGGAACTCGACGTCAACACTGGAGAATTCATTTTTCATTTCAACTTTCATCTCCTGTGAATTTACTGATACTGGTTTTGTTACCTGAAATCTACTCTTTGACATCCACTTGCAACCTGTTTCCACTGTATTCGACATACCTGAAATCTCCTCTATACCTCCTAGTTGCCATACTGCAGCTTAGAGGGATCTTTTGGTTTGTAGGCTCATTTTTTTCATAAACCCTTTCTAAAGGTCTACCTTGCGATACCTAAAGCACCTGACATTCCATGAAGAGCTGTTTTGCTCTATCCAGTTCTTATAGAAAACGTTTCCTTTCTTGGCTGCCCAGCACTACAAATAGTTTAGTTATAATGCTCTGTCCTGTAATGTTTTCCTAAATCCTTACTTCTTCACTTCATGCCATGTTCATGCCCTGGTAATCTGCTTTCCTACTGACACAACTTGCTCATACCATCAGGATATCTCCAGAATAGCACAACCACAGAATTCACATTTCTCCTGACAAATACTCAATACTTGCCAATATACATTTTTGTTGTCCTATGCTGTTAATGTCTAGCTTTACCTTGTGTTCCTCTTCACATAATATCTCACTGAAAGCCATATCTACAGCTGGTCCAACATTGGATCTTTTGTAAGTAGGACTCTTAGCTCCCTTCATTTTCATTCTCCATTTGTTTTGGTATATGTTTGCTTTTAGCGTATTGGTAATTACTCCACATTTCAGACCACAAAACAGGGATAAATATCTCCCCTCTAACTTAAAAAAAAACACTCTAAGCACCATAAGCCATTCTTAACCAGCTTCACGACATACGCTACGAAGGCAACAGGACATTCCAAGCCCCATAACCGCTACCTCAGGCCGTAGTGGTTATAGTGCTTGGAGTGTTCTTGTAATGGATCATTATCTGTAGTTTATTTATAATGATTAGCTGAGTAAAAATACTTTGACCAATGGTTTCAGCAAGACCTTTAGAATATTTATGATATTTATAACATGCCCAAAGCATTTTAGGACTTGGCCTAGACTCCAAGATGGTCTAAGTGCAATAGAGCTGGACACAATTGTCCTCTTCATTTTAAATCCTTTAATTCTGTTCTGTGAAAGCTGGATATTGACAGTTACAGCTTTTGTAATTGTTACACATGCAGACTTCTGTTTAGTTTATTATATATAATATGCAGTCACAATAGTATACATTTTCACTACACATGACAAAACAGAAGCAAAACGAATAATATAAAAAAAATTAAGTGAATTAATTCCAAAATATCATTTAAGTAAACATAATTTTAAACTACATTGCATAATATAATACACCTATTATTGTACCATCATTTTTAAAATATATTTTAATTAATCACATTTAACCCACTCATTGCCTTCATGTTGCTTTCTTAGAAAACAACAACAAAAATCAGCTCGTAAAAACAAATTGTTTTCCATACATGCTTTAAAATAATCCACAAAAACAAAACATAATTTTTTTGCTCCTTTTGAAAATATGTATTACGTCCTGTTGGTTGATAATTGTGTGAAAAAAAGTAGAGAATTAAATGTTGTTTACCCACGCTCTTTTCAGTAGCTTCTGTGTATTTTTTGTCAATCTGTGTATTACTAATGTATAGATATATTCCTGTGTTATTACTTTTTTTATCTACGTATGCTATGTCTGCCAATTTATCTGTATCTTCCCGTATCTTTCAGCTATGTGTAGACATGTATAACAGTTAATATTGTCTGCTGAAATGTGACATTAACACTTCCTGCTTTTCAATGTTAACTGCACCTGCTGGTGAATTAAGTGGTTTCATTCACTAGAGTCCGAGGTTTCGCTCCGGTCAAAAATCATGCAGTGTCAACATTACTAAATGGTGTGCCTATTGACTTTGCTGATCTATGCTGAAGGCAGATGGAACTCTGCAAAATGCAAAACCCTGCTGAGTTCAGTGGGACTGTGTGACTATTCTTAATCTTATCTGTTAATCTGGGAGGTTAGGAGGGGTCACACCATGTTTAACAGCCAGGCGCACCAGGGCTGCAAACTAGAAATTGACCTGGAGGAACTCGTCTTTTAGCGAATATACTCCATAAATGTCTTGTTGTATATTTTTCATGATGTAAATATGTATTTTTATCTCTATTGATAAGGTTTAACTTCCCAAACTTGTTAATGCCAACATTATGTGAGTGGTGAACCAAGATCCAAAATGAATCACGATGACCTCAGCCTGCTAAACTTGATTAATGAGGTTTACTGAATAGTGATTAAAGTGTTTACTGAGCGCCTGCTTGCCTCTTCATATCACCTCATTCCCATTATGCTTCTATCCTTATATCCCACCTTCTAAAATTGTCTGTTCTTCGGTCAATTCACCAAATGCCACTATTACCTGAGTTCCCTGTGGATAACTGTTTGGGTAAACATTTGTTAGCTCGGCAGCACATTGGTATTGAACCTCAGAATGTGATTGTATGACGTAAAGCATTCACTCACTAGCAGCTTGGCCATTTAAATATTTATCTAACAGCTCATATATAAGTGATCTCAGTGGGAATTTTATGAACCTCCTGAGATGGCAGCTATCTGTAGGGCAACTCTGCAAACTGAACACTGGCCAAGGTCATATATTCCAGTTCAGGTTTAGGAAAAATAAGCTTTTTATCCGCAAAGTATGAGCAGGGGGGTCTAGAAATGTCACCTATGGACTGCACCCATGAAATAATTAGAATACATAGATATATCTCCAGATCTGTGTTAGTTTCCATATATGTACTATCGCTATAATTATAGTTGATATCGATGTTTAACCTATAGAGTTCAAATCAACTTGACTAGTCTAAACAATATATGAAATCTAATTGACTTCACCACCATTACAGCGATACATTAGAAGTGGAATTCTGTAAATCTTTTTTTTCCTGTTTTACAGTGCCATGGGACTATTAAAAAGAGAGCTCTAGATGCGGGTTGTTTATTTACACTGATTACAGACTTGTGTGTCTGGTTTCTAACTGTCATTCAATATTCCTGCAGTGAAAGACACACATGGTCACATTACACTAACAGGTGGATTCCTAAACTACACCACCTACACTGTTCTCGGGCTAACACCAGCCTAGCTTGTTGCAGGAGCAAAGCGAAAGCTTGTTTTTTTAAATTAAATAACAATACACATTGGAGTTGTCCTCTGGAAAAATCCCAAATAGTGATTGGACCAACTCTATTCGGTGTCCTCTCTGTTGGAGACTTATTCCAGATTTGTTATTTTGGCTTAAAATCTCTTTTTTGTTTTCAACAATTTCCAGTGGAATTTCCATTTTCCATGGATATGTGTAGGGAAAAGAAAATGATTGACACACTAAACAACATTATTAAGGTTTGATCGACCGATGGTAATTCTAAGCAGTTGATGTAATGTTAGACAGCTAATGTTAATGGTAGCTATCATATTTTTTTATATATTATTTTGGATCTTGTGTTTTTTTAGCCACTGTTTGCATTTCCAAATTTGGGATCTGAGCCGTAACGTTTCTATATACTTTATTGTACACCTGTGTGTATCTATTGTTTAACCTTTTCTATGTCATGCAGAACAGAGAACTGCAGGGCACACTCACACCTAAGAGGCTAGGAGAAAAGGGGTGGGGGGTCACCTTGGAAGCTTCTTCCCACCCCCAACTAACCCCACTTTGTTCTTATTTCAGCGGGCGCATTCATTATAAGGACATGTACAGTTTGTTACGGGTTATCTCCCCCCCGCTGGGGTTGGGGAAGAAATGCCCCCACAGGGTGGCCTGCAAGGTTTGGAAAACCATTAAAAAAAAATAAAAAATAAACAAATACTCCCTCCCCATGAAAAAAAAATCCACAACCCTCTCCTTCCCTCCCATTTGCCCTCCTCCTTCCTTTCACCCCTAAATAATATTCCCTTCTCTTCCATCCTTCAAAACAAGCCCCTGATACCCTGCAAGAATTCGCGGAATGCGCGTTGCTTTCACCTTCCTAATTCAATATATATATTCCATATATATATTCCTATATGAAGCTGTATTCAGCTGTGTACACATTATGCATCCTCTCTCTTTGGCTTCTAGAGGGTTATTTACTCACCCTTTGGTAGCTAAAGGGCTTTTAGTTCCCAGATAAAGCATGGGCTTGCTGGGTGTTGGGTATGGACGGTGGTTTATTTTTGGGAGGGGGGAGCCTGCTCTAAAGAAGGAAGGATTGCTTGATGAAGGGGGGGAGGGGTGCGGAGTAGTCTCAGGGGGGCTCCATTAACCATTCTGGATCTCCCTCCCCATTCCATAACCTTTGCCCCAACACACTCCCTTTACCACCACCACCGAAAACATCTTCCTCCCTGCTCTCTGAAATTCCACCAATCCAAAACGGCAGGATGAACTATAGATTTTACCTGTATTGTAAAAAGAGATTTGTACACTCAATGGATATTAGCTGATCTAAACCTGTTTATTTGTTTTGTTGACCAACACAAGAGGATACTGGAAACCCAAGGAAGTTCTTTTTATCCTAAAAAGCCACAAGGCTGCATGACACCTGTTCCCACTGCATATGGAAACCCCAGTGGATGGTTCCACAGTGGGAACTGATAAAGCCCCTACTCGCCTGTAATCATTGGGTCAGGTGTTAGTACTTTGGAGAGAAAGTTGTTATCCCCTTGGAAAAACCGGGAAGGCGACCTTTGCTTTCTCTGTGTCACCACCTCAGACAATGATCTAATCGCTTTTCACCCCCCTTTTATCTCCATGTTTCCTCCAATCCTTCCTGCTACCCGTTCCTCTCTGTGTCCTGGGTTATGCGCGCTCTCATGTTATTATTCCTCTCATTTTTTTCTTCCTCTTTCTTCTTGTTCTACTCTTTTTCTTCTTCTCTTCACACATGGCATTGTTGATCTCCCTCTTCCTTCAACCATTATCTTTCTGTATCCCTTCCCCTAACTTTTCATAAAACCAATTATACTTCTTTTGCCTGTTTTTTCGCTTTCTTTCCATTCCTATTTCATGTTGAATATTTTCTATTCATCTGTCACCTTCATGTGGATTCTTGGTGTCATCTTATTGTATCTAATCCCATTCTACAATCATCACTGCTATATTTAATGTTCCTATGTAATGTCCTCTATGCTAAAAATGTTACACACATTGTTAATTTCATCTCTAATCTTTTCAAATGCATCAATTCTTACCACACCTTATCACCCCATCATTTCCTACAACTTGCCTTTCTTCTTATTTCCTGTTGTGCCATTTAATTTTCTTTCCTCACCACACACATGCCCCCATTTCTCTGCCTTCTCCATACATTCCTTCCCTCTCAATCTCGTTTCCACACCTCTGTGGCTCCTCTCTCTCTGTTCCCAGGGGTCGCATGAAATACACAGACTTGTATGAGATGCTCAGACTTATCTCGCCTCCCTTGGGTCTGGGGAAGAAATGCCCTGCTCGAGTTGCTTATAAGGTAGATCCCCTCCACCTCCCCTGACTCCCTAACCCTTCCTTAGTCCGTTCAACCCAACCTATAACCTACCAGAGAGAGTTAACTTAACCCTCCCGCTGCTGGTGTCAATGCATTGTTATGCCCCATCAGTAGGGGGGTTAAACTATACCCCAAAGAGTTCCCAAATGGCAGGACCCCTCTCTTGACCGGAAGCCTCTGGACAGCTCTTTGTCTTTTCAATGTTATTTTTTGGATATCTTCTTGACGTGGAGATGTGCTGTCAATGTGTGTGTTTGTAGTATCTCTGGAGACGTGTCATAATTTGGGGGGGAAATAAACCAGAAATATTTATCCTACTGAGATCAGCCTGTTGACACAGTATATACATATCTGCCCAATAATACTGAGTGAGTCAGACTTGCTCAGCTGATCATAGCCCATGTCCATAATTTTGGCGAAAATAAGAAGCATAATTGTAATTGTAACAAAAAAAGAACGGTATACCAAAAGAATTACATAACAGAATTTTCATAGTGAGTTGTTAGCAGACATTAGAGTATACAAGGAAAAATATCACCAGACGAAACAGGACAGAAACACGTAATTATGCTGTATCTAAGTGCTACACATTAAAAAGTGTAGGGTTTCACTAATGACATATTTTAATGGGAGTTAAGCAGTCAGTTATTATCCAGGGACCTTTTAGATGTCAATAAATATATTTATTTAATAAAGTCTAACTAGGCAAAAATAGTGCAGTTGCAGCATAAACCGTGAACAGTACTAACACTATGAAAGTCCCTAGAATAAAAGCCTAGTGGTAGATTAGATGAACTTGTTTTTTGAAAACGTATTTATTGTTTCCTTACTGCTTTTATCTACTTGATTGTAATTGCTAGACATTGACTGTGACATGGAGAGTCTTGCCCATAGTGATGTGACTACTGTTTGTGATTGTTGATACCCAAGAATTGGAGTTGTCCCATAAGGCTGTTACTATAGCAATTGCAGTTTTCTTTGCAAGCTTATTTGGAAACGTTGTGAGTTGGCCATAGTATGTTCGCTTCAATTTAGTTTGCCCCTTTGTTGGCACCTATAGCCAATATGTATATAAGAAGTAACTGAAGCACAGGGACAGGTAAGGTGTATGATTTATAAAAAATTGGGGCTGTTTGGCTGATGTGAACCTCAATATGGAGGATTTTTGTTGTAATACAGAATTAACTTTATCAATTCCTCTGGATTCCTAAATGGATATTCTGGAGGTTCCTGTGTGTATATATAGAGTGAGTTTATGCAAGCCCCTCTGGTTACATTGCTGGGTGTTCTGTATTTTCATGTTGTTTAAAATACTGAATGTTCTCTGCATTCCTCTGGTTACATGGAATGACATCCTATAAATGTCTCTCGAAGACTTATGTTCTGCAGGTTTATCCGGTTTAATGGAAGGATGTTCATCAGGGATTTTTGGCTATGAGAATGGATGTATTGCAGAATCCGGATTACATGATGTTCCACCGGTCCTCCTCGTTATAACGTTGTATGTTCTGCAGGTTCCTTTGGTTACCTGGAGTGATGTTCTACAGGTCTCTCTGGTTACATGGAAGGGTATTCTGATGGCAGGGAGTGATGGCCAGCAGGTCTCTCTGGTTATGTGATTGGATATTCAGCACGTCTCTCTAATTGTATGAATGGATGTTCTGCTGGTCTCTTTGTTTATGTGACTGGAAGTTCTGCTGGTCATTCTGATTGTTATTGGAAGTTCTGCCAGTCTCGATGGTTATGTGATTGGAAGTTCTGACAGTCTCAATGGTTATGTGATTGGACCTTTTGCCAGTCTCTACGGTTATGTGATTGGAAGTTCTGCCAGTCTCGATGGTTATGTGATTGGAAGTTCTGCTGATCATTCTGAATATGTGTTTTGAAGTGCTGGTGGTCTTTATAGTTATGCGATTAGACATTCTTCTGGTCATTCTGGTTATGTGATTGGAAGTTCTACTAGTCCCTCTGGTTATGTGATTGGAAGTTCTGCCAGTCTCTCTGGTTATGTGATTGGACATCCTGTCAGTCTCGATGTTTATGTGATTGGACGTTCTGCCAGTTTGTCTGGTTATGTGATTTGAAGTTCTGCTGTTTTCTTGTTATATGAATGGATGTTCAGCTGGTCTCCCTGGCTATGTGACTGGAAGTTCCGCCGATCTGTCTGGTTATGTAACTGGACCTTCTTTATTACGCTCTACTTATTATACTAGATATTCATTGGTTTGGTGTGGTTATAGTACTGGATTATCTCCAGTACTCTGTCATAACTTGACTGGTTATTTTGCTGATTCCTCACATTACATGGCACGATGACCTACAGGTCCCTTTCTTCAGATATTTCTGGTTATGTGCAATTCTGTTCAGCAGGTGTTTACACGGAGAACAGATCTACATGTCCTGGTAGCTATAAGACCAGAATTTTTGCAGGTACCTTGATTACAAGACTGAATATTGTCTGAATTACGCTAGTTTCATAGCTGAATGTTTTTTGAGCACCTGTAAATAAATGACTGACAGTGCTGCAGAGAAACCTGCTTACATGGAAGGGTGTCCTGAAGGGCGTTCCCTGTGGTTGTATCCTTCACTGTTCTGAAAGTCCTTCTCATAACATGGCTAGGTTTTCTGATGGTCTCTGTAATGTTTAAATTCTTGCTTGCTCTGCAGATTCTCCTGGTTGGTGACATGACTAATATTTGCAGGATCTCTACATTGCAAAATGTTCTATAAGCAGTTGATGTTCTGCAGGTTCCTTCGATTACATCGAAGAAGAGCTAGAGGTCCTTCTGTTTCGCTGCCTAGATGATGTGCATGTACCTGTGGCTACATGATTCATGATTTAGTTGTCTGGAGGACACATTGATTCCATTACTGAATGTTTTTCAGGTTTCTCTGATTATTTCTCTGATTACAAGGCAAGAAAATCTGCAGGTTTCTCTTAATTGGCTGCAGTGTCTACATGATCCTCTGACGACTTTGAAGGAGACTATGCAAGTCTCTCTGGTAACCTAGCTCAAGAATCTGCTCATTCTTCTGACTCTCATGCAGGCTAATCTGAAGGTTTATTAGGATACTTGGTGCTAATCTTATGGTTTCTTGGGACACTTGGCAAGATAATCTGAAGGTACGTTGGGATACCTGAGAGGCCAATCTGAAAGTGTCGTGGGATACTTGTCCGGCTATTCTGAAGATTTTTTGGAATACTTGGCAGGATAATCTGAAGTTGTCTTGAGATTCTTGGCAGTCTAATCTTAAGGTTTCTTGGGATACTTGGAAGACTAATCTGAAGGTTCCTGTGGCTATTAGGATATTTTGCATGTCCTTTTGTCATGGCAGGGTATTCTCAGGAAATACACTGCACAAGCTGTTTACCTGGTCTCTTCTCCACATGTAAAAAAGGCCCATCCCCAAGTGTTTTAGTAAATTGTTGAGTTATATTGCAATACCACGAGGATGGCCCAGGTGTATACTCTAAAAGTCTCCACTTTATATGGATGTATGCTTTACAGATTTTTAAATGTGACCTTAGGAAAAACAGAGGGGCTAGTTTCAGAAAATTGTATTTTAGGAAAAAGGTGTAGTTTGACTACAAACGATAAGGGAGAGTAGTGGTTTTAAAGCCCCCATACTTTATACAGGCTGTCAATCTTTCCACACCCCTTTCTCTCTCACTCTGCCTCTCTGTATCTTTCCCTCCTCTCTGTCCACACTCACTATGGTAAGTGTTTGGTGCATTAACAGGGTCATGCAGGCCTGACTTGCCCCCCCCTCCTGCTCTTTCCTGCTTGAATAGCATCCTATGCAAGAAAGAAAATAGTAATCTACCTACAATTTCATAACCTTTATTATTAATGTGTTATTACCAGGTGTTCTCGTCCTCTGTATAGCTCTGTACTATCCTATATATATATATATATACTATACCTATATACTATATCTATTACATGGCCCCTCACCCTATAACTGCCCTTACCTATCTATTATATATTACAGGACCCCTTACCCTATAACTACCTCAACCTATCACTGCTCTATTAAAGGACCCCTCACCCTATAACTGCCTACCTATCACTGCTCTATTACAGGACCCCTCACCCAATAACTGCCCTGTACCTATCACTGCTCTATTACAGGACCCCTCACCCTATAACTGCCCTGTACCTATCACTGCTCTATTACAGGACCCCTCCCCCTATAACTGCCCTGTACCTATCACTGCTCTATTACAGGACCCCTCACCCTATAACTGCCCTGTACCTATCACTGCTCTATTACAGGACCCCTCACCCTATAACTGCCTGTACCTATCACTGCTCTATTAAAGGACCCCTCACCCTATAACTGCCTGTACCTATCACTGCTCTATTACAGGACCCCTCACCCTATAACTGTCCTGTATCCATCACTGCTCTATTACAGGACCCCTCACCCTATAACTGCCCTGTATCCATCACTGCTCTATTACAGGACCCCTTACCCTATAACTACCTCAACCTATCACTGCTCTATTACAGGATCCCTCACCCTATAACTGTCTGTATCCATCACTGCTCTATTACAGGACCCCTCACCCTATAACTGCCCTGTATCCATCACTGCTCTATTACAGGACCCCTTACCCTATGGGGTCCTCAACCTATCACTGCTCTATTACAGGACCCCTCACCCAAAACTGTCCTGAACCTATCACTACTCTATTACAGGACCCCTCACCCTATAACTGTCCTGTATCCATCACTGCTCTATTACAGGACCCCTTACCCTATAACTACCTCAACCTATCACTTCTCTATTACAGGACCCCTCACCCTATAACTGCCTGTACCTATCACTGCTCTATTACAGGACCCCTCACCCTATAATTGCCCCGTACCTATTACTGCTCTATTACAGGACCCCCCACCCTATAACTGCCTGTACCTATCACTGCTCTATTACAGGACCCCTCACCCTATAACTGCCTGTACCTATCACTGCTCTATTACAGAACCCCTCACTCTATAACTGCCCTGTATCTATCACTGCTCTATTACAGGACCCCTCACCCAATAACTGCCCTGTACCTATCACTGCTCTATTACAGGACCCCTCACCCTATAACTGCCTGTACCTATAACTGCTCTATTACAGGACCCCTCACCCTATAACTGCCTGTACCTATCACTGCTCTATTACAGGACCCCTCACCCTATAACTGCCTGTACCTATCACTGCTCTATTACAGGACCCCTCACCCTATAACTGCCTGTACCTATCACTTTCTATTACAGGACCCCTCACCCTATAACTGCTCTATTACAGGACCCCTCACCCTATAACTGCCCTGTACCTATCACTGCTCTATTACAGGACCCCTCACCCTATAACTGCCCTGTACCTATCACTGCTCTATTACAGGACCCCTCACCCTATAACTGCCCTGTACCTATCACTGCTCTATTACAGGACCCCTCACCCTATAACTGCCCTGTACCTATCACTGTTCTATTACAGGACCCCTCACCCTATAACTGCCCTGTACCTATCACTGCTCTATTACAGGACCCCTCACCCTATAACTGCCTGTACCTATCACTGCTCTATTAAAGGACCCCTCACCCTATAACTGCCTGTACCTATCACTGCTCTATTACAGGACCCCTCACCCTATAACTGTCCTGTATCCATCACTGCTCTATTACAGGACCCCTCACCCTATAACTGCCCTGTATCCATCACTGCTCTATTACAGGACCCCTTACCCTATAACTACCTCAACCTATCACTGCTCTATTACAGGATCCCTCACCCTATAACTGTCTGTATCCATCACTGCTCTATTACAGGACCCCTCACCCTATAACTGCCCTGTATCCATCACTGCTCTATTACAGGACCCCTTACCCTATGGGGTCCTCAACCTATCACTGCTCTATTACAGGACCCCTCACCCAAAACTGTCCTGAACCTATCACTACTCTATTACAGGACCCCTCACCCTATAACTGTCCTGTATCCATCACTGCTCTATTACAGGACCCCTTACCCTATAACTACCTCAACCTATCACTTCTCTATTACAGGACCCCTCACCCTATAACTGCCTGTACCTATCACTGCTCTATTACAGGACCCCTCACCCTATAATTGCCCCGTACCTATTACTGCTCTATTACAGGACCCCCCACCCTATAACTGCCTGTACCTATCACTACTCTATTACAGGACCCCTCACCCTATAACTGCCCTGTACCTATCACTGCTCTATTACAGGACCCCTCACCCTATAACTGCCCTGTACCTATCACTGCTCTGTTACAGGACCCCTCACCCTATAACTGCCTGTACCTATCACTGCTCTATTAAAGGACCCCTCACCCTATAACTGCCTGTACCTATCACTGCTCTATTACAGAACCCCTCACCCTATAACTGCTCTATTACAGGACCCCTCACCCTATAACTGCTCTGTACCTATCGCTGATCTATTACAGGACCCCTCACCCTATAACTGCCCTGTATCTATCACTGCTCTATTACAGGACCCCTCACCCTATAACTGCTCTGTTACAGGACCCCTCACCCTATAACTGCCCTGTACCTATCACTGTTCTATTACAGGACCCCTCACCCTATAACTGCCCTGTATCTATCACTGCTCTATTACAGGACCCCTCACCCAATAACTGCTCTATTACAGGACCCCTCACCCTATAACTGCCCTGTACCTATCACTGCTCTATTACAGGACCCCTCACCCTATAACTGCCCTGTACATATCACTTCTCTATTACAGGACCCCTCACCCTATAACTGCCTGTACCTATAACTGCTCTATTACAGAACCCCTCACCCTATAACTGCTCTATTACAGGACCCCTCATCCTATAACTGCTCTGTACCTATTGCTGATCTATTACAGGACCCCTCACCCTATAACTGCCCTGTATCTATCACTGCTCTATTACAGGACCCCTCACCCAATAACTGCCCTGTGCCTATCACTGCTCTATTACACCCTATAACTGCCTGTAGCTATCACTGCTCTATTACAGGACCCCTCACTCTATAACTGCCTGTACCTATCACTGCTATATAACAGGACCCCTCACCCTATAATTACCTGTATCTACGAGTATCACTGCTCTATTACAGAACTCAGCACCTTATAGCTGCTCTGTTACAGCTCTCAGCCAGTGAAATATGTCCAAATTTGGCATGGTAATGAAAAGTGTGAATTTCCTCTAGTAATGAGACATAAATCAGAAGAACCACAGGCACCCAACAGGGACAGGTATCATACCGTTTGCAAATGCCACTAAACATGCTGTAGTGGTTATGGTCACAGAATGACTACGATCCATGGCTCTAGGCAGGACACCAATTAGTGCCCCTTTCATTCTTCACCTAGGAATGTCCCTTTAAATACTATTTTATATCATACATTATCGTCATAACATCTTAACACTTGACATTTTCACACAATTCATGTTTTTCAATTAATTTATTACAAATTAAAGTCATTTAAGATTACAAAAGGATAATTGGCAGATTAGATTCTGATCATGTGATGTTAAAGGCAAAGCCAGACAGAAACACCTTGTGTCCAGAAGATGCAATATAATAGAATTCGCGTTAGCATTATAAGAGGCAGGTTGGAGGGTTCAGTCCCAGTTTGAGTGTCCATGAAAGTTAAAGCAATTCCAACCACAGGTCACAATAATGTCCCAAAGTTCTCCACTGGGTCCTCTTTCTACTACTCCTCAAGAGGATTTGGGGTGCCAGCTTCCCAGCTCTGAATGAGAGCACTGCGCTGTCGGCGTGTGCGAGGGCTGTCCAATGTCTGCGGGAAAAAGTATAAATTAAGTTAAATATATAGTAGAGTGCTTTATGTCCGTTCCTGTACTTTAGAAGTCACCCTTCATGCACTATGGCCAGTACAGATACTGATAGCTTCCCCCGCCTTACAAATATATACACTATGGCAGGGATCCTCAAACTCCAGACCCCCAGATGTTGCTGAACTACAACTCCCATGGCTATCTATGTAATTCAAAGAATCATGGGACTTGTAGTTCAGCAACATCTGGGGGACCGAGGTTTGAGGACCCCTGCACTATGGCCTTACACACTATTACACTACATCCACTACACACTGTTTATCACAGCTATCACGTTAAACACAGCTGAATTACATACAGTAGAGACAGTGCCAATTTTCACATACTACATCTCATCCTTTATATATACCGTAAGCTTTCTCCTTACACACCACTGAAATAAGCCTCGTAGACCTTTACCTTACCGCCACTACATTATGTCTGCCGCCTTGCATCTTGCATACCGCACAACCTCCTCTGTTTTGCAATATCAGCCTTCTGTTTACACACTTAATATGTCTGATATTGACGGCCATTCAGTAATACAATATTACACTATCAAAGTTATTCACTAAACTGAGAAATCACCAAGTTATAGCAAACTTTAGCCTAAAATAGTTCAACTTAAAATGTTCTTCAATTCAGCTTTGCTTCCAAATCATCTATTTTGGTTTTAGATTTGCAATTCGCTGATCAATTCACAAAGATTCCCTAGTTTGCAAATATCCCTTTGTGTGCCAAAGGAAGCTAGTGCTAGCTTACAACTAGTACACATTACACTGTTCTCAATACAGAAACTTAATGGACTATTATTCACTAAACGCTGATTGCATTCCGCTCAGTTCTCCTGCATTTGGTCGTTATAATTTTTCTGTGAACAAACAAATGAAGGATATTCTGTTGCAATTTAGCTGTTTGTGAATTTGTATAACCCATGTTATATGGAAATCCAGCTAATTTCAAATGAGCACCATAGTGAAGCCAAATGGAAGTGCACATTCGGTAAAAATAGGCAAATGTACCTTTTTGTGAATTGAGAGAAACAATACAGCCTTAGGCTTCTGTTCAACTCATTTGAGTAGAATGCAGTGATTTCAACTGTCCTGCACTATTGCAATGTCACAGATACTGCACAGATAGACTGCAATGTTGAGAATGAACTGGCACAGCGGGAGCCCATTATTGTACCCTCCATTATCAACACACACGTGCAAATATTTAAAGACATCTCACATGTACAAAAAATAGCAAATCATGGTGAGAGCACACTTAAAAATCAATGTATGTGATAAAACCCACCACAATTTGCTATTTTTAATACACTTAGTTTTATATGTGGTTGGGTGACCTACACAAGGTGATAGTAGCATTATATTTCAACTTTCTTAATCTTTATATTTATTGTTTATAATTGGTTAATCTCACCTGTTCTGATTGTTGTCCGTTCATAGTTACTTCTGGGTTTGGGGGCCAGTTCACTTCCAGCTTTCTCCAACTGGGCCGCTCTGCAATACACAATATTTTATATTCGCTAAAGTAGAAATGTTTTGTTTTAATCTACAGACTTGTTGACTGTACCTTTTTTGATATTATTAATGTCCTAATTATGCAGAGGCCTAAATGAGAATTAAGACTCTTTGGTAACACCGAATATAATTGTAATCTAGCTATTTGCATGTAAATTACATGCCTCAGGGCCATACTGGTTGCTTATAGCCCTAAAGTATTTATTTTACATAGCCATGTCTACATTGTGTATATAAACTTCTGGTCAGAGAACTCTTTAAGAAAGGACTATAATGCGTTAAAATAATAATAATAAAAAAAAAAACAACAGATAACATCAAACCACAATAAGTCAAAGGAAACTGTGAGTTTAATGACTCATCAAAGATTATTTGTTTTTTTAATCACTGCTGAAGTACTAATTGTGTTAAGGAATTTTACTCCCTAATTTAAAGCGCAAATTAAAGGGTGTATTATTTGTTTTACAAACTTTGGTTTTAACCTAGTGTATTCCTAACAAAGCACAGTTCTCTTGTTGCTAGGCGTGGGGCACTGATCTAGGCTTTAGAGTGGTAGCCACTTTACATGTGCTATTTAAAGGAATACCATCAGCACCATTTGAAGTGGTCATGATGCCTAATGCTGCACATGGGGTTAACTATGAGCAGCGTCATCATTGGGGTGTCATTAGCCAGCCTGGCACAAGATTTCCAGGCTAGCTAATGTCAGTTTTGTGCATATTGGATATCTCATGCCAGCTTGCACAGGATGCTGGTTACAGATGTCAAATGTTTGGTGGAGAGGCCAGCATAGGAAGGGTTATTCTAACCAAAAACTGTGTTTAAAAACAAACAAAACACAGTTTTTTGGTTGGAGTAACCCTTTACAACATGCGCCCCTTGTTTTAAGTTCTCTATCAACAAATCACAATTCATCTCAGAAAATGAAGATATCTTATTAGTGATTTGAATTTGTTAAAGGAACATTTAAAGCTGGCGTCCATCCATGGGCGTCCGCAGAAAGGAACAGAAAGGAGCAGAAAGGGTCAGCAAGGAAGGGACAGGAGGGGCACAAAGGTAAAGTAGGAGAAGGAATAGAAATGAGCAGGAAGGGACATCAAGGAACAGAAAGGGTCAGCAATGAGCTGGAAGGGGCAGAAGGAGGACAATTGTGAAGGAGGAGAAATTAGCAGGAAGGGGCAGCAAGGAGCAGGAAGGGTCTGCAAAGAGCAGAAATGGGCAGGAAGGGACAGAAGGAGCACAAAGGTAAAGGAGCAGAAAGAATCAGAAGGAGCACAAAGGTAAAGTAGGAGAAGGAGCAGAAAAGGGTAGCAAGGAGGTGGAAGGGGCAGAAGGAGCACAAAGGTAAAGTAGGAGAAACAAAGAAACATAGAATGTGACGGCAGATAAGAACCATTCGGCCCATCTAGAAGGAGTAGAAAGGAAGAAGAAGAGACAGCAAGGAGCAGAAAGGTAAAGTAGGAGAAGGAGCAGAAAGGGATCAAAAGGAGAAAGGAGCAGAAGGGCACAAAAGAAGCAGAAAGGTAAAGGAGCAGAAGGAGCCAAGGAGGAGAGAAGACAGTGTCAGAATAATAAGAAGACTGAGTCAAATGAAGGAGAAGAAAAGGAGATTGAAGCAGGAAGGGCAAGTTGTTTGAACCCTCCACTTCCTTCTGGACACCACATCATAAGGCTTTGGTACCTGGGCCTGGCAGGGAAACTTTGGACCTTCTCATCTCCCCAGGTAAAAAAAAATATCAATGTTAATGTGTTCACTTTTATTTACTGAGTGTCAGGAAGCACAGAGTGCTGCTGGGTAGGGGTGCCACTGATTGGCTAGAGCGGTCAGCTGGCACTCTAAGCCAATCAATAGTTCCCCATTCATAAAAAAGTAAAACTAGCGATTGGCTTAGAGCATCCACTGACCACTCTAGCCAATCAGCTGCACCCATGCCTGACGTCAATCTGCACTTCCTGACACTCCGTTTCAGAAGCCGAATACCACTGAGCGACCTGGAGATCTGGAGCTGGAGGAAGCCTTTGGGATTAAACCATTTGAGAGCGGATTAACCCCTTAAAGGAAAGTGAGCACCCAGTGGCTTCCTGGCATCATAGCATTTTCATTTAGATGAAGTTGTTATGGTGACCAGAATGTTCCTTTAATTTGCTTAAGTGTCAGAAATACAAACATGTATTCCTGACACCATAGTTGTGAAAACACTATTCACCCTGGCTTTATGTGATAATGACTATGCCCCTTCCCTTTCATGACACTGTCAAAAAGGGACCAAGCATGGATGTCATTACAATTATGCCCCCTCCACCCCTTTCCCCCCTCCCACCCCAGAAAATTTCCTGCATTCATGCATTAGCAGCATGCGGTGTCATCATTCTACGCGTGATGATGCAATATTTACAATCATAACACTAGCTCAGGTTTCCTCAAACTCCAGCCCTCCAGATGTTGCTGAACTACAACTCCCATGATTCTATGAATGAAAGAGCCTGAGAATCATGGGAGTTGTAGTTCAGCAACATCTAGAGGGCTGGAGTTTGGGGGAGTCTGCTCTAGCTGATATCTATATGTCCTTTATTTCCCACACACTGATATAAAAATACTCAAAGTATCTGTCACCCACAGGAATTTTAATATTATGTTTACTCATTCTTACATATAACACATATGTATTTGTGAGGAGTGAAAAATAACAATTAAATGAAGAAATGAACACCTCCTTTTCCTGCAACTGGTTGCCCCCAACTTTGCTCCCTGTTAATCATTGTTATAAGCCCTGTCCTTCTGCCCTCTGCCTGGCAGTTAGCACAGAAAAAATGAGAATTTAAACAAAGGGATTAGGTATAAAAAGTCCAGCGTAAACATTTTAAGCTATATCTTGGGTGTTTTTTTCTATTTTCTCCTATTTATTCCCTTGTTTGCACTACGCTAATCCTTACTATTATTTATATAATTTTGTCTTCCTGTTCAATATTGGGTCACAAACTTGTTGCCTTCAATATAAAATTGAGGTGCA
>OW240914.1:32390603-32443327 GCA_933207985.1 Pelobates cultripes
CACATAATAGCATATATAATATTGCAGACCGCCTGAATGCAATCTGCTACACAGTCTTAAAGGGACATTGTTCCTAAAAGTCATAATATGTCCAGGGATGGTTTTTAAAAGGCCAGCAGCAGCACCATACAAATCCAATATGCCCAAATATTGTACTTGAATGGGCAAATAACCCAGGGCAAGAGGCTGGCAATCAGGCTCCTCCAACAGCCAGGGGAAAATCCGGTGACAAAAGGCGTTTCGTCATAGGTATTATCACTGTGTGTTTGTCATCAGGGAGACTGGCATAGTCACTGTGTGTACATGGAGGTGGAAGGTGGCACTAGGATTGTATATCTGAGTTGGACACTATTGCTATGTGTGGAGACATGCCTGACTGTCTTGCTGTGTGAACATTCTGTTTGCCATGGCTGCTTTGTGTACATGTTTTGCAGAGATGTTTGCACGGACACATCCACATGCACAGTTCATATAATGTGAAAACTGACGTATGCTCTCTCTCTCTTAGTCCCAGCATTATCGCACTAACCATCTCATTATGACCATGGGATCTGACTTTCAGTATGAGAATGCCAATCTATGGTTCAAGAACATGGACAAACTGATCACTCTGGTCAATGCCCAGGTGAGTAAGGACGAGACTGGTGCAGATTATAAAATAACACATTCTGTGCAGTAAAAATATCCAACATACTGTATAGCATATGGACTGTGTGCTGTTGCTGAATCGTTTTTAGAAGCTGGACAGCATTCATGAAATTCTTTCCACTTAACAGATAATAATATACATTATAGTCCAACCAGCTTGGCCTACATTGGTCTACGTCTTCACTTATGTGCATCTAATAGACATTCTAGGAGTCCTGCTTGTGGGTTGTATGTCGCACAACTGTCAGCATTGCAGCTTGCGGGCAGACCCGATACAGGGTGGCAGTGTGTATATTAAAGTGATGGTGCACAGCTTGAGTCCTAAATATTATAATTAATGTGATGATTCGGAGATCAGGATCAGCGCTGTTTCTTTAATGGGGTTGTTGTAAATTAAAAGTTGGTTACAGATTTTTTTTTTAAGTTGGTTTTTATTTTTTGAATGTTTTATTTAATTGATTAGAGGGCTATGTATAAAGAGCAATCTGGGACAGCATTCTAGTAGTGGCGCAGTTGCCGTGGAAACCAACAGAATGTTCCTGGTGATCGTTGCAATTTTAGAAGATTAAATTCGCATCGCTCTCTGCTTAGTCCCAGTAGTGAATACATTACTGCTAGAGTTACTGGAGCCCATTTTCAGCATTATTTATAATGTTGGCATCTGGTCTTTTGTTTTTTTTCCAGCAAACTAATGGCAGTAAAGTGAATGTATTCTACTCAACCCCAAGCTGCTACCTGAATTCCCTGAACAGAGCCAACATGTCATGGTGAGAGGAATGGATATGTCTATTTACATCTGTGGGTGCATTGTTCTTTCTGTGAATGTATGTTTATAGATACATCTTTCTGTCTCTGGCTATGTTTTCTGTCTGTTAATGAGTATCTGTTTCTGTTTGACATGTGTAGCTGCATATTTCTGTGTGTGGGCGTGTCTGCCTGCATCTTTCTGTGTGTGCACGTGTCTTTCTGTGTGTGCACGTGTCTTTCTGTGTGTGCACGTGCCTTTCTGTGTGTGGACGTGCCTTTCTGTGTGTGGACGTGCCTTTCTGTGTGTGGACGTGCCTTTCTGTGTGTGGACGTGTCTTTCTGTGTGTGGACGTGTCTTTCTGTGTGTGGACGTGTCTTTCTGTGTGTGGACGTGTCTACCTGTGTCTTTCTGTGTGTGGGCGTGTCTGCCTGCGTCTTTCTGTGTGTGGACGTGTCTTTCTGTGTGTGGACGTGTCTTTCTGTGTGTGGACGTGTCTTTCTGTGTGTGGACGTGTCTTTCTGTGTGTGGACGCGTCTACCTGTGCCTTTCTGTGTGTGGACGCGTCTACCTGTGCCTTTCTGTGTGTGGACGCGTCTACCTGTGCCTTTCTGTGTGTGGACGCGTCTACCTGTGCCTTTCTGTGTGTGGACGCGTCTACCTGTGTCTTTCTGTGTGTGGACGCGTCTACCTGTGTCTTTCTGTGTGTGGACGCGTGTAGCTGCGTCTTTCTGTGTGTGGACGCGTGTAGCTTCATCTTTCTCTGTGTGAACCTGCGTGTGTGTTTCTTTCTGTGAATATTTATCTACTTGATTTCAAATTCATATATATTTTATTTTTTATTTTTCTTCCCCCAGGCCCATTAAGACAGATGACTTTTTCCCGTATGCTGATGGTGCCCATATGTTCTGGACGGGATATTTCACCAGTCGTCCAACCTTCAAACGCTACGAGAGGTTAAGCAACAACTTCTTACAGGTGAAAGTACTGATTATTAAGCATGATTCAGTGTGTATGTCCCTTTCATGGTTCTTGATATTCAACATTCTATTCTCAAACGACACATGTGACCTCGTAACACTCTATATTTAATTCTGCCCAACAGGCCCATGTCTTCCAAACTCCACCTGTTCATCCATATTTGTCGCTATTAATCTTTATTAATATTAATAGTGATGTTTCACAAGAAATGTTAAACAAAATGCATTTCTTCTTATTTCTTTATATATTTTAGGTCTGCAACCAGTTGGAGGCTTTAACAGGAATGGCAGCAAGGAATGGACCATATGGAACTGGTGACAGCTCTGTGCTTCGTAAGTACTAATAATCAAACTATATTTTCACTGTAATAAAACTTATTGCATTAAAGAGACACTATAGTCACCAGAACAACTACAGCTTACTGTATTGGTTCTAGTGAGTAGCAACATTCCCTTCAGGCTCTTTGCAGTAAACACTGTCTTTTCAGAGAAAATGCAGTGTTTACATTACAGCCAAGTGGTAACTCCACTGGCCACTCTTATTACAGTAACCCGGCTCCTGAGTCCCTTGCTACCCTGTAACGTCTCATTACAGTAACCCGGCTCCTGAGTGCCTTATTACCCCGTAACATCTTATTACAGTAACCCGGTTCCTGAGTGCCTTATTACCCTGTAACATCTTATTACAGTAACCCGGCTCCTGAGTCCCTTGCTACCCTGTAACGTCTCATTACAGTAACCCGGCTCCTGAGTCCCTTGCTACCCTGTAACGTCTCATTACAGTAACCCGGCTCCTGAGTGCCTTATTACCCTGTAACATCTTATTACAGTAACCCAGCTCCTGAGTGCCTTATTACCCTGTAACAGCTTATTACAGTAACCCGGCTCCTGAGTGCCTTATTACCCCCCTATAACATTTTATTACAGTACCGCTCCTGGGAACGCCTTTTATTACCTCAGAATATCTTATTGCTGTGCACCCGGCTCCTGAGTGCTTTTTACCCTGTAACATCTTATTACAGTAACCCGGCTCCTGAGTCCCTTGCTACCCTGTAACGTCTCATTACAGTAACCCGGCTCCTGAGTGCCTACCCCGTAACATCTTATTACAGTAACCCGGTTCCTGAGTGCCTTATTACCCCGTAACATCTTTATTACAGTAACCTGCCTCCTGAGTGCCTTTATTACCCCCTATAACATTTTATTACAGTAACTCGGCTCCTGAACGCCTTATTACCCCGTAACATCTTATTACAGTAACCCGGCTCCTGAGTGCCTTATTACCCTGTAACATCTTATTACAGTAACCCGGCTCCTGAGTGCCTTATTACCCTGTAACATGTTATTACAGTAACCCGGCTCCTGAGTGCCTTATTACCCTCTAACAACTTATTACAGTAACACGGCTTGTGAGTGCATTATTACCCTGTTATATCTTATTACAGTAACCTGGCTCCTGAGTGCCTTATTACCCAGTAACATCTTATTACAGTAACCTGGCTCCTGAGTGCCTTATTACCCAGTAACATCTTATTACAGTAACCCGGCTCCTGAGTGCCTTATTACCCTGTAACATCTTATTACAGTAACCCGACTCCTGAGTCTTATTACCCTGTAGTGCCTTATTACCCCGTAACATCTTATTACAGTAACCTGCCTCCTGAGTGCCTTTATTACCCCCTATAACATTTTATTACAGTAACTCGGCTCCTGAACGCCTTATTACCCCGTAACATCTTATTACAGTAACCCGGCTCCTGAGTGCCTTATTACCCTGTAACATCTTATTACAGTAACCCGGCTCCTGAGTGCCTTATTACCCTGTAACATCTCATTACAGTAACCCGGCTCCTGAGTGCCTTATTACCCCGTAACATCTTATTACAGTAACCCGGCTCCTGAGTGCCTTATTACCCCGTAACATCTTATTACAGTAACCGCCTCCTGAGTGCCTTATTACCCTATAACATCAGTAACATGTTATCTTATTACAGTAACCCGGCTCCTGAGTGCCTTATTACCCTCTAACAACTTATTACAGTAACACGGCTTGTGAGTGCATTATTACCCTGTTATATCTTATTACAGTAACCTGGCTCCTGAGTGCCTTATTACCCAGTAACATCTTATTACAGTAACCTGGCTCCTGAGTGCCTTATTACCCAGTAACATCTTATTACAGTAACCCGGCTCCTGAGTGCCTTATTACCCTGTAACATCTTATTACAGTAACCCGGCTCCTGAGTGCCTTATTACCCTGTATCATCTTATTACAGTAACCTGGCTCCTGAGTGCCTTATTACCCTGTAACATCTTATTACAGTAACCTGGCTCCTGAGTGCCTTATTACCCTGTAACATCTTATTACAGTAACCTGGCTCCTGAGTGCCTTATTACCATGTAACATCGTATTACAGTAACCCTGCTCCTGAGTGCCTTATTACCCTGTAACATCTTATTACAGTAACCCTGCTCCTGAGTGCCTTATTACCCTGTAACATCTTATTACAGTAACCCGGCTCCTGAGTGCCTTATTACCCTGTAACATCTTATTACAGTAACCCAGCTCCTGAGTGCCTTATTACCCTGTAACAGCTTATTACAGTAACCCGGCTCCTGAGTGCCTTATTACCCTGTAACATCTTATTACAGTAAACCGGCTCCTGAGGGCCTTATTACCCTGTAACATCTTATTACATTAACCCGGTTCCTGAGCGCCTTATTACCCTGTAACATCTTATTACAGTAAACTATTATGTGAATATGTTATTACTCCTGTAATGTTTCTTTCACTTTCTTTGTCAGGGCGTGCGATGGGTGTTGCTCAGCATCACGATGCAGTGACGGGAACAGCTAAGCAGGCAGTGGCCGATGATTATAATTTCCGCTTGTATAAGGGATGGAACTCCTGCCAGGTTCTTACTGCGTTTATGTAACACTATGTAATGACTGACTCTTATGAACTGTACAGCTCTCCAAATTGAACCCAGCTTGCAGCTGTTGATAAATTATAACTCGCATGACAGTCATTAGGGATGCGTTTATTTTGTTGCTATTATTATTATTTTCTTTAAATGTTATTGATTTACGTTTCTTTCACTTTCTCCTTCTCCCTTCTGTTAATCCATTCCCTCTATTCTGTGTTGCAGACTCTCATCAGTAATGCTCTCTCCAATTTGATGGGAACGAAGGAAAACTTTGTGTTTTGTACTTTGTTGAACATCAGTGTGTGTCCGTTCTCGGAGGCAGCCAAAACTGTGAGTATACAATCACTGTTAATGTACCTACAGTCTTTTACAGTGGTCCACATACACACAATCCTCTTTACAGTGACATACAATACCCGCAATTTTTATTTGTGTGTAAGGGGGTTTATACATAGATAAAACCAGTGTTTTTTATTTTGTTTATTGTTAAATACCATGTGTCAAAGTGTAATGTAGAGTAGTGGGATTTGCTTCCGTTTATTGTTATGTAATAATGGGATTTACAGACCCAGAGGTTTTTTTTTTGTTAATTGTTTTGAGATATTTGGTGGAATTTTTCCAAAAGTCTTTTGGTTTCTGTGCTGGTTTATTTATTTTATTCAGCTGGTATTTCTAAGCTTAAGGTTAAAACTCTCAGCTTAATTCAATCAAAGTGTCCAACTTTGATTATAATGTTGATTTCATCTTCCTGCTATTTAGCTGATGTGATTGGTACGCAGAATATAAGGTTTGACATGTGCATTTTGAGATGATCTCCTGCTCACTGATATGTCTAGATTGGCTCTTTAAATATCTATTCAGTCAGACTATGAGAGTATCCCCAATCTCCTGTGACCTATCTTTGCCCACAAAACTACATAGTTTTAGTTAATCTCAGCCTTGTCAAGTACACGTTAATAGTCTTTCATTGCTCACTCATTTCTCATCATATCTCGAGTTTCAGTCTCAATTTGTGCTCTATTCTCCCTTTTCAATGCAATGCTTCTGTCTTACTTTCTTTAAACCCCTGGTCTCTCTCTTTATTTATGTGTCCTATACCGACAGTTCAACGTGATCCTCTACAACCCTCTTGGACGCAGTGTCACATGGAACGTCCGCCTCCCTGTCAATGGTCGCAAGTACTTGGTGCTTGGCTCCTCTGGTGAGCCTATACGAAATGAGGTAAGAGGAGGAGTCATATTAATTTAACTAACACGAAAATGGCATAAAAACAAGAACATATTATTATTTTATTATTATTATTGCCATTTATATAGCGCCAACAGATTCCGTAGCGCTTTACAATATTATAAGAGGGGTGATTTAACTATAAATAGTACAATTACAAGAAAACTTACAGGAACAATAGGTTGAAAGGGACCCTGCTCAAACAAGCTTACAGTCTATAGGAGGTGGGGAATGAAACACGTTAGGACAGGAAAAAGCAATCAAACAAGGTGGGAGTGAGGCAGAGCTGGAGGAGAGAGTAAAGTGCTGCCCTTTATGAAAGAACAAGAGACCGGTATGTGAGGTAGAGGTTACTCTGGATGGGAGTTCCTTTGGTCCACAATGGAACAATTTGGATTCGAGGGTTGGTTTTTGAATGCTGTGGGTGCAATCTATTCTAATCCCACGGCTAGAATAGTGGGCCGAGATTTATGTTCAGAATGGTTTACTATTTCAAACGGGACCCGACAGGGTTGCCCACTTTCCCAGTTATTATATGTGTTATCTGTTGAACCACTAGCTAATCATATCCGAAGTAATAAGCGGATTAAGGGAGTTGGGCGTCAGGATGACGACTGGAAAATTTGTCTATATGCGGATGATATATTTATATCTATCACTGATCCGTATATTTCCCTACCTTTTCTAATGCAAGAATTTGAGAACTATAGTATAGTTTCCAACTATAAACTGAATATGAGTGAAACAACAGCTATGGTGATAAATATTCAAAATTATATTTTAATTTCTATAAAACAAATTATGATTTTATTTGGACTAATAAGGAATTTATATATCTGGCCTTAGTAATTACTGCTGATCCAATGCGAGCTATGGAAACCAATTTTCTAAAATGTATTAAAGGAGACTAATGCACCACTGAAAATATGAAGAGTTCATGAAATATCTTGGTGGGGTAGGATAAATACAATTAAAGCTTAAATAATTCCGAAATGGACATATATGTTCCGTATGCTTCCCCTTTCGATTCCTACACATTGGCTAAATATGATTCAAAGTAGCATTACTAATTACATCTGGAAAGGCCAAAGGCCCAGAATTAATACTTTTACTCTATCAAAGGCTATCAGGGTGGTATGGGTTATCCCCTTATTAGTCAGACATACCAGGCGAATATCCTGGTTCATGCTAGCAAATTGCAAACAAAGGAGGCTCAATTCCAAACACAGTATAAAATTGAATTATATAGAGTCGAAGTTAAAAAACTTAGAATCTCTTTTATGGGGGTGATGAAAGTAATAACTATTCATTATGTAACCTATCGGAAAACTCTTCTCTGATTCTTCTCCAAACTTTAAAAGAGTGGAAAGTTATTAAGAAAAAACTTAATATTAATAATAAAATCCTAGGAAAAATTCATATTGAATCTTTAGAACAAATCCTGCCAGATAAAAATGTAAAAAGCTGGTATAGAAATTCTCCTTATATAATATCGGATCTTTATAATAGACAGCATTTGAAAAGTTTTGAAGAATTAAAGACCTTATTAGATTTACCATCTAGAGAAGTATTTAATTTTCTCCGCATTAAGAGTTTCCTTAAAGGAAACTTGCTATCCCTTGATGGTAGAGTTGGGGGTCTGGTAACAAAAATATTCTCAGGTTATGAAGTTAAAAAGGTGAAATCGATTGCTACATAATTGATAGGATTGAGGGGAGACCAGGATATTCCCAAGGCACTAACAAAATAGGAAGATGAATTGGCGATAAATATTCCATTGGATATCTAGTGTAGGTCTTTTTTGATGACAAAAAAATAAATTCATTGTCTGAATATTTTAGAAACTTTATTAAAATTGCATACAGATGGTACATGGTCCCTCTACGATTAGCTAAAATTTCAGACTAATCTGCCTAACTGTTGGCGCTGTTTCCATCCAGATGGATCGATGTTACATATTTGGTCCTGCCCCAGAATTAAATCCTTGTGGAATATGACCTTCAATCTTTTCTATTTATTGGGGGACAAACGCTTTGAACAAAAGGCAGAATTAGCTCTATTACATAGAATAGGATCGGATACGAATCAAAAAACTGATGTGGCTCTTACTCATTGTCTATTGGCAACTAAGATCCTAATAGCTAGAAACTGGAGAAGCATAGAGGTTCCTACAAAGGATCAACTTAAAACCCAAGTGCTATACCAGTTAGAGATGGAAAAAGGTGTATATTCTACGAACTTAATTTCTAACTATAGAATAGAGTTATATATTACCCTTTTAGAAAGGACAAATAAGTGTTACATTTTGTGAAATAATTGCTTTAATACGTAGAGACGATCCTTGATATGGTTACCCTGTTTCGTTAAGGCTCTTGGTCTATATATTATTGTTTAGTCACTTAGCTGTATCTTTGGCCCTATGCATATTTTTGAGTAGTAGATGGCAGGCTCTCTGACCTATTATACTGTGATGAGGACTGACCAATATTGTCTGTCTTGTTCTGTTTGTCTTTTTTCACATTTGCTTTGTTAAATGTATTTCATGCTAATAGAAGGTTTATGCAGCTTTCCGTGTAAAGTAAAATATATACCTTTGTTTGGAAAATGTATGTTTAGGGAGGATTGTATCACTCCCTTTTCGTGTTTGATGAAGTGTTTTATAAACTAAATAAAAATTATTTAATAAAAAAATAAAACACATTAGGACAGGAAATAGCTATCAGACAAGGTGGGAGTGAGGCAGAGCTGGAGGAGAGAGTAAAGTGCTGCCCTTTAGGAAAGAGCAAGAGACAGATATGTGAGGTAGAGGTTACTCTGGGAGGCCATAAGCTTTCCTAAAGAGATGGGTTTAAGGTACTTCTTAAATGATTGAAGACTAGGGGAGAGTCTGATGGCGGTAGGCAGGCTATTCCATAGGAAGGGAGCCGCCTTCGAGAAGTCCTGCAAGCGTGAGTTGGCCATACGGGTGCGAACAATGGACAGGAGAAGGTCATGGGCAGAGTGGAGAGACCGAGAAGGGACATACCTATAGATCTGTGAGGAAATATAAGAGGGGCTAGAATTGTTCAGTGCTTTATAGGTTTGGATTAGTACAATTAATTGACTCCTATAGTATCCAGGGAGCCAATTTAAGGACTGACAGAAGGGAGAGGTGTAAGAGGAGCGACAGGAAAGAATAATCAGACTGGCGGCAGCATTCATTACAGACTGTAGCAGGGCAATACGGCTTTTGGGAAGACTAATTAGGAGAGGGTTACAGTAATCCATGCGGGAAATTACTAGAGCAAGGACAAGCTCCTTAGTAGCATCTTGCGTAAGAAAGGGGCAAATGTGGGCTGTGGTTTTAAGGTGGAATCTACAGGATTTGGTAACAGACTGGATGTGAGGCCGAATAAACTAAAACGCCAAGACAGTGTGATTGCAATGATAGACTGATGTGGGTATTCGGAAGAGGGAAGACAAGGAGCTCAGTTTTAGAGAGATTGAGTTTCAGAAAGCGGGAGGACATCCAGTCAGAGATGGAAGAAAGGCAAGCAGTGACATGTTGCAGGACAGCAAGGGAGAGGTCAGGGGAGGAGAGATATATCTGGGTGTCATCAGCGTACAGGTGGTAGTGGAATCCAAAAGAGGCAATAAGTTTGCTAAGAGAGGCAGTATAAAGAGAAAATAGAAGGGGACCAAGTACAGTGTCTTGGGGAACTCCAGCCGAGACAGGACGAGGGGAGGAGGTATCATTAGAAAAAGAGACACTGAATGAGCATTGGGAGAGATAAGAGGAAAACCATGAGAGAGCTGTGTCACAGAGACAAAGATTGAGGTATTTAATAGATTAGACAACCTATTGGCCAGTTATGGTCTAAAATGTATAATGTAAGGCTCCAACTGCATGTGAGGTAATCCTTTGTATTCTATTTAATCTTTTTTTTTTTATTGAAACAAACAGATCAATCTATCTCAAAAAAATATTGTGAAGAATTGTTGAGAAACGCTGAATCAAGAACTCTGGACAGAAAGGGGAGGGGGGTAGATGGGGGAATATAATAAATGTCTCGTGAAGTATCCCCACTCAGACATATTAGAGTATCATGATCAAGATCAAGCCGACTTTCAGTATGCCTGTGATTTTCACAATTACTGTAATAACTTCCATACACACTATAGCTCGCCTGCATTAGTTCTGAAGGGGATCAGAAAGTTAATTTTCAAAGTGCTATTGCCCTGTAGCAGAAGATGGTGCATAGCTCTGGTCAATGAAGGAAGCAGAAAGAGAGATTTTTATTATGGGATTGTATGTGCAGACCTTGTTTTTAAGCTTTATAATATCTCTGCTAGTGGTGCAGTTCTTAATACTTTTTTTCTACGCTCTTATTTGACGTTTGCAAAAAAAGTGTAGAAACCTTCATTGGACAAATAAAGTGCAGAACTTTATTGGATTCTCATTGGAAGAAATTGGACTGTGCTTTCCAATGTCAATCCAACGTCTTGTTTGTCAATCTCTTCTTCTTTACATAACAGGTGGTTCCTGTGTCTGAATTCACAAAGGCCGTACGTAGGGATAAAGGGCAAGCAGAGCAGGAGCTCATTTTCCAAGCTGTAATACCCCCATTGGGCATTAGCAAGTTTGCAGTAGGAGCACTGACTACACAGGGGCTGTTCGTTAAACCCAAGAAGCTCCTGCAATATCCCAACTCAATCCAGAACAAGGTGATATATTAACATGTTAACATCCCATGAGTGCCTTATTACCCTATAACATCTTATTACAGTAACCCGGCTCCTGAGTGCCTTATTACCCCGTAACATCTTATTACAGTAACCCGGCTCCTGAGTGCCTTATTACCCCATAACATCTTATTACAGTAACCCGGCTCCTGAGTGCCTTATTACCCTGTAACATATTATTACAGTAACCTGGCTCCTGAGTGCCTTATTACCCTGTAACATCTTATTACAGTAACCTGGCTCCTGAGTGCCTTATTACCCCTGTAACATCTTATTACAGTAACCCGGCTCCTGAGTGCCTTATTACCCTGTAACATCTTATTACAGTCACCCGGCTTTTGAGCGCTTTATTACCCTGTAACATCTAATTACAGTAACCCAGCTCCTGAGAGCCTTATTACCCCGTAACATCTTATTACAGTAACCCGGCTCCTGAGTGCCTTATTACCCTGTAACATCTTATTACAGTAACCTGGCTCCTGAGTGCCTTATTACCCTGTAACATCTTATTACAGTAACCCGGCTCCTGAGTGCCTTATTACCCTGTAACATCTTATTACAGTAACCCAGCTCCTGAGTGCCTTATTATCCTGTAACATCTTATTACAGTAACCCGCCTCCTGAGTGCCTTATTACCCTGTAACATCTTATTACAGTAACACATTTGTTCATTTTTATCTGTCTTTTTAGTATTATCAAGTTGATTTTGATCCTGGCACAGGGTTAATTGCTGGAATTCGTAACCTGGAAAAAGGAATTTCGTTACCTTTAACACAAAGTTTATACTGGTAAGAATTATTTATGGTTGGCATGTTTTATATATAATTGAAATACATTTGTGAACTCTATTATCTATCTAAAAAGCTCTATAGAAGTCCAAACCTTTAACCCCTTAAGGACCAAACTTCTGGAATAAAAGGGAATCATGACATTTCACACATGTCATGTTTCCTTAAGGGGTTAACCAAGGTGGCTGCTCCGTATAAAATATTTAAAATCTGGTAGATTCAACTGTTAAAACTAAAAAGAATAATCACTGCCTTGTACAAACAGGAGGTTAATTTGGTTAACTAAAATTTGGTTTCATGGCCGGATGGATTTCCTTGGACAGTATCTTATACTCCTGGATTTATGTATGGTGGTTTAAACCCCAAAACAGGCTCAGTGACCAAATAACCTTTCCCTCTGCAGGTATAAAGCTAGTGCCGGTAATGCAGGCAGTGCACAGGTGTCTGGAGCTTACATATTCAGGCCGAACCAGACCGAAGTGGAGCATGTGACACAGAAAGTCCAAACTTACCTAGTTGAGGTGAGAAAGATCCCACCACTCCATTAGTTTTAACTGCCCTAATACTTTTTCTGCCTGCTTATCACCTATTACAGAACCCCTCACCCTATAACTGCCCTGTATCTATCACTGAACCCCTCACCCTATAACTGCTCTGTTTACAGGACCCCTCACCCTATAACTGCCTGTATCTATCACTGCTCTATTACAGAACCCCTCACCCTATAACTGCTCTGTTTACAGGACCCCTCACCCTATAACTGCCTGTACCTATCACTGCTCTATTACAGGACCCCTCACCCTATAACTGCCCTGTATCCATAACTGCTATATTACATGACCCCTCACCCAATAGCTGCCTGTACCTGTTGCTGCTCTATATGTGTCTTCTTTTGCTATATATATTCTATTGAATTCTAAAAAGTCAGATTCTTCATTTTGTACAGTGCCTGGCAATCTCATCCACACCTTGTTGACAAGCTTATCCTTCATTAAGAACTCATCAATGGTTGAACCTTTGTCAGGAGACCGGTTTCATAGTAGAATCAACACTTTATCACCAAGAGTGGAATTGTATAATTCTTCTTTGCTGTTTAGGGCAGACAGAAACTATGGACTGCAGCAGCTGTTACTTCATTCCATGTGTGCAGATCTTTGCACTGCCATTTGTGAACGAAGGAAGGAAGCCTGGATCATAGTGATAGGAATTTGAGTGCTCGCTCTTTCCTGTATTAATAGCCCGTTTTATAATAACACGTGCTTTGCGCAGGTTTGCTTTCCCTATAAATTCAGTATGTCCCATCATCCACCCACATAAATGTTTTCCTTTCTTGCAGAACTCGCTGGTCCAAGAAGTGTATCAGAATTTTTCATCTTGGTGTTCCCAAGTGGTCCGATTATACAAAGACCAAAGATATGTGGAGCTGGAATGGACAGTAGGCCCGATTCCCATTGGGTGAGCTGCTAGCTGGTTATAGGAGGAACGCTGTCTGCACACTGCACTCACTCGCTAACTGTTTCTGGTTTTCCAGAGATGAACAGGGAAAGGAAGTGATCAGTCGTTTTGACACCAAACTCCAGACTGATGGAGTCTTCTATACAGATGCAAATGGCAGGCAAATTCTACAGAGAAGGTAATGTTTACTACATACACTATTCTTATAATGTCCTCAGGTCAGACTCTTTGTCCTATAGCTCCCTCCTCTCTGTGTCACCCGGTGCTGGGAGGGACTTACTCCATGTCCCATAGCTCCCACCTGTCCATGTCACCCTGTGCTGGGAGGGACTTACTCCATGTCCCATAGCTCCCTCCTGTCCGTGTCACCCTGTGCTGGGAGGGACAGACTCCATGTCCCATAGCTCCCTCCCAGTGGCGTACACATGACCCCTGGTGCGAAAATTGATCCGTCGGCCCCCCTGGACCGCAACACATGGCGGTGGGAACCTGGTCGCAGGGGTTACAGGGCTGCGACCCTTGCGACCACGGTATGTACGCCAGTGCATGCAGATGCACACACACTTAAAGGACCACTACAGACACCCAGATCATATCAGCTCAATGAAGTTGTCTGGGTGTCAGGTCCCTCTATTTTTAACCCTGCAGCTGAAAACATAGCAGTTTCAGGGAAACTGCTATGTTTCACTGAGGGTTAATCCAGCCTCTAGTGGCTGTCTCACTGACAGCCGCTAGAGGAGCACACTGAACGTCCATAGGAAAGCATTGAGTAATGCTTTCCTATGGGCGGTTTGAATGCGTGCGCGGTTGCATTCAGAGCTGAGAGGCTGAGGGATCCCCAGCACCAAGGGAGTCCAGCGCTGGAGAAAGGTAAGTGCTGAAGACACACACACTCTCACTTACAGACGCATACACACTAGCTAACAGACACACTCAGCGACAGACATACATACACATTCACAAAACATACACTCTCATTGACAAACACAAACTCACTAACAGACATCAAACAGACTCACTAACACACACTCACTGACACTCACTAGCAGAGACACACACTCACTCTAACACACACTCTAACACTCACACACACACATGTATATTTTTTTTTTTACCTTACCTTACCTTTTGGAGTGCTGGGGTCCAGTGGTGCTGCTGACACCCGGGCGCGCGAGGGAGCACTCAGTGCTTCCTCTTCAGCTCCCTCGCGCGCCGCGTAGGGATGCCGGCGCCGGAAGATGACATCATCTTCCGGCTCCGGTATCAGTGCGGTGCGCGAGGAAGCTGAAGAGGAAGCACTGAGTGCTCCCTCGCGCGCCCGACCGGCCCTGGGGTGGCCGCCTCCTGGGCCCCCCAGGGGAAGAGGTTGGCCCTGTGGCTACATACCGGGTCGCAGGGGCGGCCGGGCCCGGTCGCAGCCGTGACCCCTGCGACCCTGGTATGTACGCCACTGCTCCCTCCTATCTGTTTCTCCCGCTAGTGAGAGGTACAGACATTTTTATATCAAACACATGCCTATATTTATTTATTTATTTTAAATAATATTTTGTATTTAGGCGGAACCATCGTGAGACTTGGGAACTTGAACAGACTGAACCTGTAGCTGGAAACTATTATCCTGTAAATAGTCGGATTTATATCAAGGTGGGCTCTAATCACTGTTAATCTTTGATAAATAAGGCAAAGGCTATTAGTAATTTATAGGCTATACGTATGGGTCTCCTTCCAGTTAAAGCAATATAGGAAAGGAAACCTTGGTTTCATTGCAGGAAAAGACAAAACCTCCTATTCTACAGAAAAAAATAATTAATTTTAATTGGAATGCTGTGTTAAAGCGCAGTGTGATGAGTGTACCCCATTTACAGGAGCGATACTGCATACCTGGGCCCCCCATTTTATTTTAGCTTGCTTCTAGGTTTACTTGTTAGGAGGGCAACAAGGTATGAATAATGTATTAAAGGATCACTATAGTGTCAGGCAAACAAAGCAGTTTTCCAGACACTATACTGCCCTTAGGGTCCCCCTCCCATGGCGTTGAAGGGGTTAAACCCCCTTCAGTTACTTACTTTAATCCAGCACCGGGCTCCCTGCACTCATTCAGAGTGTCCATAGGAAAGCATTTCTCAATGCTTTCCTGTGGACGCTCTGTGCGATGTATGCGAAATTCGCATCCAGCATAGCAGATGCGCCTCTAGCGGCTGTCAGGAAGACAGCCACTAGAGGCTGGATTAACCCCAAATGTAAACATAGCAGTTTCTCTGAAACTGCTATGTTTGCATCTGAAGGGTTAAAACCTGAGGGACATTGCACCCAGACCACTTCATTGAGCTGAAGTGGTCTGGGTGACTGTAGTGTCCCTTTAAAAACATTGGCAAAAAGTTAGTAAGGGTAAAAAAAAATAATTACTTTAGAGCTTCCCAATGAAATCATTGTTTAGTGGGCCTTACAGCCATAGATAGCAGCAGATTGCTTCCTCCCAGGATAGGACACTATAATAAAGAACATCTTATTCTGGACTGTGGGGACAGATCTTATCCCATAATTCTCTATCCATCAGGTGGATTATAGGTTATGTAGTTTATCCCCAAAAACCAACTGAAATGATTTGATCTGCTCTTTAAACTGATAAGAGCCATACCATGGCTGCAAACGGTTACATACAGTCTTAGTCACAGTTTAGAGAATTGGGCTTTGTTATCGTGTATGCTGAGCCGCAGAACACTCAAGCACAATATGCTGCCCAGTTCTCTCTCTTTGGAGGAGAAGATAGCCTTGCTTGTTGTGCATGCAGTGTGAGCATGTGCAAACAGGGAGAAAAATGGTATAAGCAATCCAGATCCAAATGTTCCAGGCTGGCTGATTGACAGTCCTAGTGGGCAGTCTTATATTATCTGTGGTTTTTACTATATTCCATTATTTGCAACAGTGCCATGGTGCTTAGACTGACCCTTTAAATGGGCACATCCAGTTAGTTGACTGTATCTTTCATAATGTATAATATAGATATGAATTAAATTAAAGTTATATCCTATTGCTCTATTATTTAAAGTAAGAAGGCTGATGGGCATATGCTTCCAAGGGTAGTATTTACTTGGATTAACCGCACAGTGAAGTTAGTAATGCTTAGACGGTAATGACATTAAAGATTGCTCATAAATCAATGAGCCAGATCAGTCTGACATAATGGGCCGGGTGTCTTAGTATCTGCTCACACTCTCTCTCCAGGATAAACACACTCAATTCACGGTTCTAACCGATCGATCTCAGGGCGGATCCAGCATCACAGACGGATCAGTGGAGCTGATGGTGAGCACTTGCTTTGTTGTTTGAAATTCAGTTTTTAGGCCAAAATAGCGGTTACCTGTTATTTTGGCATAATTTGAAAATTCCTTTTTCAAATCCATGTACGCAAACTGCTTTATGAAAGGTAAAAATAACTGAATAGATACTAAACACAAAATATTAATTTTACCAGGCATTTGGAAGAAGCAAACAATTACACCTTTTGTGATGTATTATTTTTAAGTAATCCAAGTGTTCCAGAAGCTTACACCGTGCACTCTGAGCATTTAACAGAGCGATATCATCTTAGCATATGTTATACAGCACAGAGGTTCTGACTAGAGTCTTCCTTTCACTATACAGTGTCCAATACACAGGATATTTTTTTTCATAGGTTCACAGGCGCCTCCTGCTGGACGATTCACGTGGGGTAGGGGAGCCCCTTTTTGAGCCAGGGCAGTATGGAGAGGGCCTTGTGGTGAGGGGGAGACATTTACTGCTTCTAGACTCTCCCAGAGATGCTGCTGAACATCACCGGCTTCTTGCTGTGCAAGAGTACATGTCACCCCAGATCATACTCTCCTCCACTGATGGAGCCCCATACTATAAAGGCAACCCATCGCGTACACAGGTGAGATGTGCAGTAGAGCTCGTTTCCTAGTATCGATAATGTCTTGTGTCTCAATATGGCTATCCATATGTTTGTTAGTTTCACAAAGGTTAGGCTGCTAATGGTCATCTGAATACTGTATGCTAGATGTGTAGCGTGATTGTGAAAGATACGGCAGCATTTTATTTGGAACGGCTGGCTTTTGGCGTTCGTTGTTGTATAGTAATGTGAAGGGAATTCCTTCCCCCTGTATACAAGTAGAGCATTTGTTTTAGTTCAGGGACACTACAGTTGGAATAAAATATTGATATATATATACACACACTATAGTTAATAAAATCAATCAAGAATTATATCAAAATTCCAACAATCTTGCTTTTGTCTAAATCCCCACATACTATATAAATTGACCTTGGGGTTTGCCTACTGCATGAAATCGCTCAGCCAACTAGGAGCCTTTCATTCTTTTGTGGAGTTTAAATAGTTGGTCAGGACTAAAGTGTTGCAAGAGGGGATATATATACACAAGCCCCAGAAATGAGGACATGCTCTATTCTGCTGAATGCAACAATTTCTGGGGCTTGTAGTTGACTTATCAGTTTTCTAATTATGAAAGCCCTTTCCTGAACTACAACTTCCAGAAGGCTTTGCTGTACGCACGTTTAATAAACAACAAGAAGGAATTATTTTAAAACAGGGATCTCAGTCAGTGTCCTCTCAGATGCTGATGGCCTGCAACTCCCAGGATTCTTTAAATGCAATAGATGGCTGGAGAATCATGGTAAGTGTAGTTCATCAACATCTTGCGGATGGAGTTGGAGCTAAGAAGGAGAATGCTGCAAATCCTATTGGTTAAGCCAAAGGCTATAAAATGCATAAATATTGTTGGTGCCGGGACGGTCCCTTTAAGCCTGGCTGCATGAAGACTAGTTTGATAGATTTATGGTATTTTGTCACCTTCCAGTTCTCAGGGCTGCAGGCAGCTCTCCCTCCGAATGCTCACCTCCTTACATTTGCTCTGCGGGAGCCAAACAAAGTGCTGATCCGTCTAGAGCATCCATTTCAGGGACAGGAAAGCCGCAATTATTCACAACCGATCACTGTCAACTTGCAGGTGAGACCACCCAAACACCAACCCCTACATTCAAAACCCAATGTCATTTACCGTGTTTAATCCTGCCTCCTTTCTTCCTGCAGACCTTGTTCTCCACCGTGTCTTTATCAGACTTTATAGAGACAACGCTGTCTGCTAATGAAGAGAAGAACAAAGTGAAACGCATGAGCTGGAGGACAGGGAAACGTAAGCAGCACTATGCATTTCACTTAATGAAAAATAAAGCTTTATAACCTGTAAATCACTTAAGACGATAGCCAGGCTGTTTGTGTTTAGTACATATAACAAGTGATTTTTGTCATCCTCTAGGCTCCCCATCGCTGGCAGATATTGCCCATTCTGCCCTGGATCCTTCTAACGTGACTCTGAATCCTATGGAGATCCGTACTTTTCTGGCCACTATCCACTACACATCTCAAGAGTGGGAAAGCCGGTAACGGACAGTTAAAAGATAGGAACCATTGTCCTGAGGAGCCCCTGTACCCTCCACATGTAGTGTAGCTCAACTCTTTCAATTGTGCCTTAAATCAGTGTGCCATCCACAATACCCCATACCCCCACTCAACCTTTCTGATATGAAATTAAACTGCCATCTTGCCATAAGCAGTTCATAAAATACAAAGTTAAACATGCTACCGTGACATTGAAGTATTATCTACCAGTTATTCCCTGAACCAGGAATATGATTCAGTTAACAAGGGGATTTCAAAATACCTGATCTGGACCATTTTTACAACTCCTTACCAGAAAAGTGAATAAGCATTTTGCATTAAAAAGGAATATAATATATATGTATTATATTCCTTTTCAATGCAAAATGTTTATTCACTTTTTTTTTATCTATATATAAATAAAAATTACATCAAATGCTTCTGTTCTGATACTTTCCATTTAAATAAACACCCGTTGTTACAACTGGAGTGTTTAAGAGCAAATAAATCTCTTTAATCAGTTCTATAACAAGCAAGCCTTGCCTGTCACAGTCTGTACATTAAAGGGGGAAAATGTATTTTTTACAAATGTGGATCTAGGATTTAAAAAAAAAATAATAATAAATCTGCAGCCACTTGGTGCTTTGTATTGTACAGTCCTATAAGGTCATGTTTGTCATCATTAGTTCAGATGACACTTTGAAAGAGTCTATGATGAGGCCGAGTCCAGAACCAAATGGGAATTTTCTTGGGCTTCTGGCGTCTCTTCAGATTCAGTGTGAGAATATCGGCAGCTTTCTCCTAAATCACAGCAACCCTACAAAAGACAAGGAGATTTCTAATAAACTAGAACATTTGTGAACTGAATGCAGTGGTTACACAACTACCAGATTCCCAATATTGAAGACAGTCAGAACCCAAGGAAGAACAACCAGCTTGGGGCTAGGTGACTTTACAGCAATGTAATCAGAGGTTTGTATCCCATTACAATCAGACTGGCTTTACAGTCAGACTCACCTGTCTAAATCTCTTGCAGGGGAAGTTTTTAAGATGGCCATCAGGTGTCCCGGGACTGATCTTTCTCTTGTTCTGATGCTGTTTTCGCTTTTCCTCAAGAGAGGAGGAAATCTGGCCTCTGTGAGCAGCAATAAAAAAAAAATTAATCACCTAAAGGGACACACCACTGTCCAAATACTAACACGGGGAAGGGAATCACAGTTTAGTAGATATACCCCCAATGAAAACATGCATTTAATTGTGGGGTTTTTTTTTTTTGTGGTTATATCTAAAAATGAGCTTGCAGTGAGCTGCAGCTCTCGTGTCTGCAGCCTTTGCAAGCCCTCCTCTTCTAACCCCACCCAGACTGTCTCTTGCTGTCCAATCACAGACTTCCCAATGCAGCTCAATGTGAAGTCTTTGGCAGGCAGGTGCTCTGGGCAGTTGCTGCCTCTTGAGTTTAGCTCCTCTGAGCTAACCAAACCAGGAAGTAAGAGGATCTGTTATGTAATTGAGAGCCGGGGGGGGGGGTGTAACCAGGTTAATTCATAAAAGTGTCTTTCTACTGATATATGCACTTTTTATAAAAAATAAAAATACTTCACACAAGCATTTCAGCAAGCTAAAGTACTTTAGAAGTCTGGAGTGTCCCTTTAAAAAAGCAAGTGGCTTCCCATAAATTAAATAGATAAAGCCTGTTTACAGTGAATATCTGCTTCATTACTGGGTAATGTAATCTGGCTATAAAATAGACATAGTTTAGTGCACATTTGTGTCAAAAATAGCTGGCTAGCGAGAAATTAAATTACTTTTTAAAGGAACACTTCACACACATATTGTACTACCGCTGTAAATTGTTTTGTGTCTCGGGTCTGTCATACTTGTGACACTCTATAAAAAGTGTCAGTTTCAATAAAAATCGTCAAACACCCTCCAGGCAATGACAGAGAGAACCGGAGAGGCTTTATTCCATTATCTATACAAAGCTAACAGGAGTGCGAAGTGCCCCCTTCTCAGTGAGCTGTATTACAGATAATTGAGAAGCACAGGAAAGCCTCAATCTCGAGCACTCGGCTCCAATAATAAATAATACATGCATGTTTTCTTTGGGATTATATTGAATAAAATATATATATATATTTTTTTTTTTAAACGATTCAACGGACTGTTCTCATAACCCATACATTTCCTTGTTATTCTGCTATTGTAAGGGAGGGGTTGGACAATATTTTAAGGCCCATTTAGGATAGTGGGTAAGCAAGTAATTGTTGGGAATTGAAAGTGAACAAATGTTAAGTCAAACTAAAAAAAACAGCTGCCATGAATAAATCTGTGATTTGAGCTTTAAAACTCATTTGGAATTACTGACAATCCTTTCAGTTTGGGGTTCCCTAGGCGGTAACGTTGGTGTGTAACCGTAAAACCAAACCAAAGCAAAGCGTTCACGGTGTTGTACCTTCTGTAATACACGCCATCATTGTTGCCACTACTTATCAATAAAGGTTTGTTTAAAAGCTGGCAATTAGACTGGGTTTCATACACATATAATTTACAAATAGAAATGGAAATGTGCTTCATCTAATCATTGAACCAGTTACCCAAAAATGTACTAGTTATAAATTGGTTTGAGATAAGACGACCATTTGTAATGTTACACATGTAAACCCTGTTCCATATAATTATACATATAATTAAAATAACTTTTACCCTGCTTTAGCTCTTGCTTTGGGACCCCAGTTGGCTTCTGGATTTTCCTGAAACCGTTTTAAACCCATTTTCCGTGATTTGGGATTTGCATCCTCTCGAACAGTAAAACAGGCCTCGATGCTGTAACCAATGAGTGAAACATTACTAGGATCCCACCCCAGAAGGGGCTGCGCTGTGTATAATGTAATAGAAAGGAGCTGTATAGATACAGATATTACTAGGATCCCACCCCAGAAGGGGCTGCGCTGTGTATAATGTAATAGAAAGGAGCTGTATAAATACAGATATTACTAGGATCTCGCCCCAGAGGGGGCCGCGCTGTGTATAATGGAATAGAAAGGAGCTGTATAAATACAGATATTACTAGGATCCCAACCCAGAGGGGGCTGTGCTGTGTATAATGTAATAGAAAGGTGCTGTATAAATACAGATATTACTAGGATCTCGCCCCAGAGGGGGCTGAGCTGTGTATAATGTAATAGAAAGGAGCTGTATAAATACAGATATTACTAGGATCCCGTCCCATAAGGGGCCGCACTGTGTATAATGTAATAGGAAGGAGCTGTATAAATACAGATATTACTAGGATCCCACCCCAGAGGGGGCTGCACTGTGTATAATGTAATAGAAAGGAGCTTTATAAATACAGATATTACTAGGATCCCACCCCAGAGGGGGCCGCGCTGTGTATAATGTAATAGAAAGGAGCTGTATAAATACAGATATTACTAGGATCCCACCCCAGAGGGGGCTACGCTGTGTATAATGTAATAGAAAGGAGCTGTATAAATACAGATATTACTAGGATCCCACCCCAGAGGGGGCTGAGCTGTGTATAATGTAATAGAAAGGAGCTGTATGAATACAGATATTACTAGGATCCCAACCCAGAGGGGGCTGCGCTGTGTATAATGTAATAGAAAGGAGCTGTATAAATACAGATATTACTAGGATCCCACCCCAGAGGGGGCCGCGCTGTGTATAATGTAATAGAAAGGAGCTGTATAAATACAGATATTACTGCGATCCCATCCCAGAGGGGGCTGCGCTGTGTATAATGTAATAGAAAGGAGCTGTATAAATACAGATATTACCAGGATCCCACCCCAGAAGGGGCCGCACTGTGTATAATGTAATAGAAAGGAGCTGTATAAATACAGATATTACCAGGATCCCACCCCAGAGGGGGCTACGCTGTGTATAATGTAATAGAAAGGAGCTGTATAAATACAGATATTACCAGGATCCCACCCCAGAGGGGGCTGCGCTGTGTATAATGTAATAGAAAGGAGCTGTATAAATACAGATATTACCAGGATCCCACCCCAGAGGGGGCTGCGCTGTGTATAATGTAATAGAAAGGAGCTGTATAAATACAGATATTACTAGGATCCCACCCCAGTGGGGGCTGCGCTGTGTATAATGTAATAGAAAGGAGCTGTATAAATACAGATATTACTAGGATCCCAACCCAGAGGGGGCTGCACTGTGTATCATGTAATAGAAAGGAGCTGTATAAATACAGATATTACTAGGATCTCGCCCCAGAGGGGGCCGTGCTGTGTATAATGGAATAGAAAGGAGCTGTATAAATACAGATATTACTAGGATCCCAACCCAGAGGGGGCTGTGCTGTGTATAATGTAATAGAAAGGTGCTGTATAAATACAGATATTACTAGGATCTCGCCCCAGAGGGGGCTGAGCTGTGTATAATGTAATAGAAAGGAGCTGTATAAATACAGATATTACTAGGATCCCACCCCAGAGGGGGCTGCGCTGTGTATAATGTAATAGAAAGGAGCTGTATAAATACAGATATTACTAGGATCCCACCCCAGAGGGGGCCGCATTGTGTATAATGTAATAGAAAGGAGCTGTATAAATACAGATATTACTAGGATCCCACCCCAGAGGGGGCTGCGCTGTGTATAATGTAATAGAAAGGAGCTGTATAAATACAGATATTACTAGGATCCCACCCCAGAGGGGGCTGCGCTGTGTACAATGTAATAGAAAGGAACTGTATGAATACAGATATTACTAGGATCCCACCCCAGAGGGGGCTGCGCTGTGTATAATGTAATAGAAAGGAGCTGTATAAATACAGATATTACTAGGATCTCGCCCCAGAGGGGGCCGTGCTGTGTATAATGGAATAGAAAGGAGCTGTATAAATACAGATATTACTAGGATCCCAACCCAGAGGGGACTGTGCTGTGTATAATGTAATAGAAAGGTGCTGTATAAATACAGATATTACTAGGATCTCGCCCCAGAGGGGGCTGAGCTGTGTATAATGTAATAGAAAGGAGCTGTATAAATACAGATATTACTAGGATCCCACCCCAGAGGGGGCTGCGCTGTGTATAATGTAATAGAAAGGAGCTGTATAAATACAGATATTACTAGGATTCCACCCCAGAGGGGGCTGCGCTGTGTATAATGTAATAGAAAGGAGCTATATAAATACAGATATTACTAGTATCCCACCCCAGAGGGGGCCGCGCTGTGTATAATGTAATAGAAAGGAGCTATATAAATACAGATATTACTGCGCTGTATATATTAACCTGGGCTCTTTGCTTAGGATGTGGAATGCTGGACAGGTCGCTGACAATTTTTCCCTCTTTGCAGGATTCTGCTTTTCCTGTTGGGATTTAAAATTACATTGTTTATTGAAATGACATGTAACCAGAAATACATTTCAATAAAGAGACAAGGCCATAAATGGTTAAAACAGAGGGGTGGTAGAAGGGAAATGAGGGGGGAGAATATAATTACATGAAACCCTCTCTGCTCAGCTCACAGTGATAAAACCATAGGCATAAAGATAGGAACTTCACAGACTGTGCTGGAATTTCATTGAAGTCGCAATGCACTCCAGAGATCTAAGATGAAGCAACGTTTAATGTCTTTTATGTAGAGGCTGCTTGTTTCTGCAAAATACCGAGCTTAAAAGATCTCCCACAGCCACATCTTGCCATTTCCTATCAGCTGTCATTTTAGAAGGCTGTTTGGAACAAGCGTCTCTTTGTGTATGCTCACACAATCCATGGAGGTTGCTGCAATCTCACAGGATCTTCAATCCACAGCCTTTCTGTGCTTTTATGCATACGCAACAGTTAACCATGTAAGTGCTGGCAGCTTCCTCAGCCGGGAGCGGAATATGGAATTTAACCAAGCATAGTAGTAGGCAGGAGAAGTTAGCTACGTATTGTTTCCTTCCCCTACATCAACTTGTCCCCGCTGTATTAATGTTACTCCACCATATTAAACAGATCTTTATAACCCCCTCCCCATCATAACTTGTAAAATTCCCATTTACCAGAACTCACCCAGCATCTCATTATATCCCAGATCAGCGCAGGGGGGGCATCTGTTTTTATAGCACTCTTACAAGCATGTGACAGGGACACTCTGTATCCAGCGTGAAGCAACGCAGAACTGATAAAAGAAGAGCCTGTTATTGACATATTATGAAAGTTATTTTGTCACACACACACACACACACAGTATTTTACATACATTTGTGCTTCCGGTTTGTATCATACACTGAATTATTCGGCTACAAAGAAAGGGTGTAGTGGGCAGAGATTTGCACTCACCGGAACTGCAGGAGTGAAGGGGTGCTACAACGAACGACACTACTCAAATTGTCCAGTGTGTAATATAATGGGACATCACTTAGCTCCTGAGAGTAAAGTAGAAAATAAACAAATAAAAAGGCGTAAGACATGTGTTAGGTTGGGAACATGAAAAACATACAAGATAACAGCCACCCTGTGCTGGGATGGACAGACTCCACGTCCCATAGCTCCCTCCTGTCTATGTCACCCTGTGCTGGGAGGGACATACTCCATGTCACATGGCTCCCTCCTGTCTGTGTCACCCTGTGCTGGGAGGGACATACTCCATGTCCCATAGCTCCCTCCTGTCTGTGCCACCCTGTGCTGGGAAGGACAGACTCCATGTCCCATAGCTCCCTCCTGTCTGTGTCACCCTGTGCTGGGAGGGACAGACTCCATGTCCCATAGCTCCCTCCTGTCTGTGTCACCCTGTGCTGGGAGGGACAGGCTCTATGTCCCATAGCTCCCTACGGTCTGTGTATCCCTGGGATGGGAGTGACAGACTCCATGTCCCATAACCCCTCTGTGGGACTCTGTCATCTCCACCAGGTTCTGTTGTGGGTCTCTATGATCCCCCCAGAACTTCTATGCACCTCATTGTGTCAACCAGGCCTTCTGAGTGCCTCTTCCTCCAGGAGACAGTGTAGCCCTCTTATGCTAGTGTCCTGTGCGTGTGTAACTATTATGATTGTACTATATTTTCATTTTGTGACTTTTAGACTTCAGATTAATAGTTCATACACTCTTCCACACATTCACATTATGTTGTATTTATTTGTAAAATATTCTATATTACCTTAATAAGGCCTGTTTTTCTGTATAGGATTAACTTAAACATCTGTGCCTACACAATAAATTTAGGATTTAAATCAATAGAAATTACTTTCTGGAGGCAGGGATATTTCAGAATTATTTTTAGACTTACAGGGGAGGGGAACTTCTCTGTAAAAGGTTGAGGGACACTGGTATAAAGAACATACACAACTTCTGACACCCCACATCCCATAGCACACTCACCTCTATCGCCATGCTTAACATTCCTAATATTCTCTCGGATGTTTTGAATCGTTTTGGATTTCGATCCACGGCAGATATAATTTTTTGCACAAACTCTGTATCATGAAGTGACTCAGCCCAGAGGGGCCCACCAACCTGAAAGGCAGATCAGGATTTACTGAATACTAAATTCTAGATATACGAAGAACGATCTGAGCACAGAACGTTTATAGAACGAAGGCATACCTGATGCCTCTGACTGCAGAATTCACAGCTCATTCCCACAGGAGGCCCAGTTCCAGGAGAATACTTCATACTGTTCATGGGATAGAATGAATATTAGGGTGAGGATGTGGCAATGCAGGTGTGCAGTAAAAAGCAGATTAATACAGGTAAGTATTGATTATTATTAAAGGACCACTATAGGCACCCAGACCACTTCAGCTTAATGAAGTGGTCTGGGTGCCTGGTCCAGCTAAGTTTAACCCTTTTTTTCTATAAACATAGCAGTTTCAGAGAAACTGCTATGTTTTTATTAGGGTTAATCCAGCCTCTTGTGGCTGTCTCGTTGACAGCCGCTAGAGGTGCTTGCGTGCTTCTCACTGTGAAAAATCACAGTGAGAAGACGCCAGCGTCCATAGGAAAGCATTGTGAACGCTTTCCTATGAGACTGGCTGAATGCGCGTGCGGCTCTTTGAGGAGGAGGAGAGTCCCCCGCATGGCACTGGAGAAAGAGATAAGTTTAACCCCTTCAACCCCCTAGAGCCCAGCGGGAGGGAGACCCTGAGGGTGGGGGCACCCTCAGGGCACTATAGTGCCAGGAAAACGAGTATGTTTTCCTGGCACTATAGTGGTCCTTTAATGAGATTCACACTATTTAACTCCTCCAAAGTCTCTATTGTGCGATACAAAGTGCCTTCCAAAGAATCCGACATCTATGCGAGTATCTGATGCCTGAAAATGAATGCCTAATAAGAAGTCAAAATTAGGTGCCAGTGACAGATCTGATGTGTTAGATTCACAGTAAACCTGTTTAAAGGAATACAACGTTAGTTTTAAGGAGCAGTTTTAAAAGGACTCTCCAGGTTCCCTAAAGCATTTCAGCTTGCTGAAACACTGTGTGTGTATATCTTTTCTTTTGTCTTCATTTTACAAAATGTGCAGATTTCAAATAGAAATTGCCACTTTTATTAAAAAAAAATAAAAAATTGTTAAAACACCCACTGGCTATCAGACAACCGGTCCTGTTACTTCCTCGTTCGGTTAGCTCAGTGGAGATAAATTCAAGAGGCAGCAAATGCCCAGAGCACCTGCTTTGCAAAGACTTCTCATTGAGCTGCATTGGGAAGTCTGTGATTGGACAGCCAGAGAAAGTTTGGGCGGGGTTAGAAGGGGAGGGCTGGCAAAGGCTGCAAACTGCAGCTTTTGCAAAATTTTTATATGTAGGCATACAAAATATTGAACAGTTACTTCAGGTGTCATATCTCCAAAAGGCTATTCTATACGAGGAGAAGCAGTTTGTAGCTTTATGTTAATCAGGACTTTAAGCTGGATTGATTAAACAGTACTGCTAGCAGTGTTAAACAGATTTTAGTGTGAACTAGGAAATGGGTTTATGGTTGTAGATCCCTCTCAATGTTTCTGCTTATTTAAGCTGAATCATTTAATGATACAATTAATTTACTCAGAACTGACATCATCAGAATCAAAGCCCAAACTTACTTGTTCCCATGGCTGATTGCTCTGCCCATTCGCTGCAGGTGATACGTGCCACAGCCCACACAATTGTACACCAGGGCTTGCTTACTGTGGTGAAAGGAAGGGAGATGTGAGACTAACTCTACAGGTATGAAATTCTACTAATACAGTTTCATTTTCTAATAGGGGAGTAAATCTTTGCACGGAACAAACTCTTACCAACATTTCTGCACATAGCAATTAATTGGGTGGGAAAACTGATATGTAATTTTTTTTTAAAATATTAATAAATGAATAAGCAATATTAACATGCAATTAGAAAGGTATAAAGGCAGCCTTGGCTAAAATATACAGATGCCAACATAGAACCAAACTACATCAGAAATACATTCATAAGGAAATATGTCAGCCTTTAATAATGATTAATAAATGCAGAGACCAGTTCCAAAGGATGAACAAAATCCCTGCTCTGGTCCAAAGGGGCAGCTGGGGCTGTTCACCTCCCTTTGGTGGTCATTCAGTAACACCATCAGGCGGAGAAGTCAGGCTGCTTCAAAGTGGTTGTTGATTACCAAGTACCTACTTGTTTATGGTGTTGAACAAGATTAGGTGAAAGGTTGAGTACATGGGAATAAATTGCCAGAATGCACTAATTCAGGGAGCAGGGTCAAATTTGGGTGGGATGGGAGAAGATTCTAACACCCCACGATCTATAGACATCATTAATCTTGTTCTGTTCTATAGTGTATACATTTGTTAATGGTTAACACTAAACGTTCTAAGCCGTGACAGGTGACAAAAAAAAAAACTGTTCAACACTTCTGAGTGATTATGTTCCACAGTATTCCCACATTGCCATGAATAATATGGAAATGAGCACAGTACCTGCGTTTATATATTTTGTTTGTCCACATTTATGGGAGTTCCCTTAGCAATGGATTTCTACTTTACACATCATTTTTGAGGCAAGAATATAGATAAGGATCCACATGGACCATGTAACGCTTTTAAAGTTAAAATACCCCAAATACTCACCTGGCGGACATTTTGACTTTGGCTTGTCCGGTAAAGACGCGCACAAAGACGCGGATGTAGAAATCGGCAGATATGCAGAGCAGTGGGACAATGTATCGCTGGTAACAGTTGGCACGCAGGTCCAAACTGTGCAACAGGATGCGGAGGGCCTACAAGATACGGGAAATTATACAGAAAGCCAAGCTGTCACAGTGAGACAGAAACAAAAGGAGATTGCACGCTAAAATGTCAGGTTAAAGACTGTATATTGTAGCATAAAACAAAACAGTCAAATGCACTCAGGATGCTAAAAATAACATATGGAAGAGATTGAACGTTAGCTATGCCCAGCTTATTTCTGACGGAGTATCATTAAAAATAAGGTCCACCCAACGCGGACCTGTATCACGATCTGTGTGAGCGCCCCCTGATACAGGGCTTCTGGAGGGAGGTTACGCAACACTTAACGAACACCAAAATTATGCCCTTACCATTATCCCTTTAGTGACCAGACCGTTTTTTTTTTTTTTTTCCTTACTGTTAGGGACCAGGGCTGTTTTTAAATTGTTTGCAGTGTTTGTGTTTAGCTGTAATTTTCCTCTTACTCATTTACTGTACCCACACATATTATATACCCCTTTTCTCGACGTTAAATGGTCTTTCTAAAGATACCACTATTTTCATCATATCCTATAATTTACTATAAAAACAAATTTAAAAAAAAAAACACTTTTTCTAACTTTGACCCCCAAAATCTGTTATGCATCTACAACCGCCAACAACACCCACGCTAAATAGTTTCTAAATTTTGTCCTGAGTTTAGAAATACCCAATGTTAACATGTTCTTAGCTTTTTTTTTTGCAAGTTATAGGGCTATAAGTACATGTAGGACATTGCGGTTTCAAAAAAAAAAAAAATTATATATTTTCTTTTTATTATTTTTTTTTTTTTTAAATGTATCAATAGTGACATTGTAACACTTATCTGTCATAAATCTCTGAAACACACCTCACATGTGCATATTCTTTTAAAGTAGACAACCCAGGGTATTCAATATGTGGTATGTCCAGTTTTTTGTTTTTTTTTGTAGCCACTTAGTCACAAACACTGGCCAAAGTTAGCATTTATATTGGTTTGTGTGTGAAAATTGCAAAAAACAATTATGAACGCTAACTTTGGCCAGTGTTTGTGACTAAGTGGCTACTAAAAAAGACTGAACATACCCCATTTGCAGTACCTTGGTTTGTCTTCTTTTGCAAATGGTATGCCATCATGGGGGTAATGCTTGTTCCTGGGCTACCATACGCTCTCAAAAGGTAACATAACCAAGCTGGCAAATTTCAATGTAAATAGATTTGACCCTTTACTGATTTTGTAATGGAGTTAAGCTGGGTCTGTCCAAAATCTGAATACTAAGTGCCCAACGCAGTTCCCAGCACAAGGAATTGTAGCTTACCCTTTGGACGGCACGAGACCTGGACATGATATTTCAAAGGTATGCAATGGAGATATCCTTCTCCTTATTGATATTTTTATATAATACTTCACCGGGTGACCAAGGTTGGATGTAGAGGTTTTCGCTAACGACGGTAACTTTTATTTTTGAGATCCTGACGACCCTCGCTACACCTAAACGGTCTGAAAAGTCTCCATAGATATATTTTATCTGACAAATTTTAGTTATGTTTTATTGTTAAATGCTAAATTGTCAATGCTTCATGTACACTCTTGATACTGTATCTATTACATGGCAAATTTCCTGTTGCTGAGATTGTGCTGGAAAACCTATGCTATATTTAACATTCACAATAAAAAGTAAAAAAAATTTTTTTTATTTATATATATATATTCCACAGCAGGGGGAAAGGTGAAGACAAACCTTTGTGTGATATAGAAAGACATTTGCAGTCTGTTTGCTTCCTGAAAGCTATAGGGTGATATTCCAGATTTGGCACTCACTTATAGCTGTAAAATCTGTTGCTTGGTCCTTTTGGAGCCTTAGTACAGTTCGACGAGGGGGCTTTGCCCATGAGTCCATAAAAAGGTGTGCTCAAACACAGAGGCTTGGCTCCCTTTCCCCCCCAGACTGAATACATGCTGTTACTAAATGATAATTAATACAGAGTGTTAAGTTAAGGACATCTCACCATCTCATGACAAAATCTGGCCTTCAGGGACATGGCTCCATATTTACTGTAACAAGTCTCTCCACTGTTCCCAGCCATGACCGCCATATCTGTACATGTAACGCAGAGCAGTCCTGGAAAGGGTTAAATGCATTCTATTGTTATACCCCATTATGCCAAAAGAAGTTAAACACAGCACAAGAAATATAAGAAAATATCTGCACAGGAAGATAAGAGTTAAAGGAACAATCCAAGCACCATAACAACTGCAGTGCAATGTATTGATTATAGTGCCCTTGCCCCTGTCCACTCTTCCCACCCAAAGCAATCAAATCTCTTAGTAACAATGTTACTGTTTACCTGGAAGCTCTCAGCTTTTGGTTAAACCTCGCAGTACAGGTCTTACCTCATTCGCTGGGAGTGATCAGCTGGTGGTCTCAGCCAGAGCTAGCCGTGCACTGCAGGTTTAGCTTAGGAGAGTAAAAGAAGTTCCTAAGCTTCTTGCTTACCTGATGGCCTAGAAAGGGCAAGGAGCGCACAATGGATCCCAGGAAAACACATCTAAATGTAATTAACCAATTTGACTACATATATCAGACCTACACCACAACCACTACAGTGCGCTGTTCTGTTTTTGGAGTTTTACCTTTACCTGTGAGAAGAGACAGACACAGGCAGACAGCAGTTACACCAAATAACAGCTCGGTATCCTTACCTCCTTCGCTCACACTCTGCACAGCAGCATCAATGAACATCGAGGGGCTCCCATAGGGATCCAGATCTATGACATCAAACCGGTTACGAGAATCCTTTTTGCTGCACATCAGCTCTCTGGTAACATGGGAACAATGACACGCTAGTCATGGAGACGGCAAACACAATGGAACAAATGTTCTAGATCTAAACCCTGCTAGGCTGTATTTACTAAAGTAAAAATTATCAGGAAATTAAAGTGAATTTCAGACTGGAAAAACGCCCCAAAACAGCAATGTTCCCAGTTTGGCTAAGATGTAGTGGTGTTGATGGTTGTACTGTCCCCTTAAAGGACCACTCTAGGCACCCAGACCACTTCAGCTTAATGAAGTGGTCTGGGTGCCTGGTCCAGCTAGGGTTAACCCATTTTTTCATAAACATAGCAGTTTCAGAGAAACTGCTATGTTTATGAATGGGTTAAGCTTTCCCCTATTTCCTCTAGCGGCTGTCTCATTGACAGCCGCTAGAGGCGCTTGCGTGCTTCTCACTTTGAAAATCACAGTGAGAAGACGCAAGCGTCCATAGGAAAGCATTATGAATGGTTTCCTATGTGACCGGCTGAATGCGCGCGCATTCAGCCGACGAGGAGGAGGATCGAAGGAGGAGAGCTCTCCGCCCAGCGCTGGAAAAAGGTAAGTTTTTACCCCTTTCCAGAGCCGGGCGGGAGGGGGTCCCTGAGGGTGGGGGCACCCTCAGGGCACTATAGTGCCAGGAAAACGAGTATGTTTTCCTGGCACTATAGTGGTCCTTTATGTAAGACTTTCTGAATACACTGTATACGTTGATTTGCAATTATTTCATGTGTGTCCAAGCCACCATCATGGAATTAATCCTACGTGACAATTTGTGGGTCTCACCTGGCATCACTGAAGCTGGCCGTCACCAGGTCCCCAACCCCATTAAATTGGATGTTTCTTTTGATTAGCTCCACGGCGCTGGCGGAGAAATCATTGGCGATGACGCTTTGCAGACCAGGAACTTCACGGGCAAAGCGAACAGAACGCAAACCAGATGCAGCCAGACCCTCCAATACTCGCAAACCATCCTGAGAGAGGGAATCCATGAATGGAAACATGTTAGCTAACATAGAAGAATGAAATAAAACAGAAAATGTAACAACAATGGTAGAGATAAACCAAGTAAGGCTTTCGACACTGTTCCACATAGAAGGCTTATCAATAAACTGCAATCTTTAAGTTTGGATTCCAATATTGTTGAATGGGTAAGGCAGTGGCTGAGTGACAGGCAACAGAGGGTTGTAGTTAATGGAATATATTGAAGCTTGGACTTGTCAACAGTGGGGTACCTCAGGGATCTGTACTTGGACCCATTCTCTTTAATATTTTTATTAGTGATATTGCAGAAGGTCTTGATGGTAAGGTATGTCTTTTTGCTGATGATACTAAGATATGTAACAGGGTTGATGTTCCAGGAGGGATAAGCCAAATGGCAAATGATTTAGGTAAACTAGAAAAACGGTCAGAATTGTGGCAACTGAGATTTAATGTGCATAAGTGCAAGATAATGCATCTTGGACGTAAAAACCCAAGGTCAGAGTACAGAATATTTGATAGAGTCCTAACCTCAACAATTGAGGAAAGGGATTTAGGGGTAATTATTTCTGATGACTTAAAGGTAGGCAGACAATGTAATAGAGCAGCAGGAAATGCTAGCAGAATGCTTGGTTGTATAGGGAGAGGTATTAGCAGTAGAAAGAGGGAAGTGATCATGTACAGAACACTGGTGAGACCTCACTTGGAGTATTGTACTCAGTACTGGAGACCGTATCTTCAGAAGGATATTGATACCTTAGAGAGGGTTCAGAGAAGGGCTACTAAACTGGTTCATGGATTGCGGGATAAAACTTACCAGGAAAGGTTAAAGGATCTTAACATGTATAGCTTGGAGGAAAGACGAGACAGGGGGGATATGATAGAAACATTTAAATATATAAAGGAATCAACACAGTAAAGGAGGAGACTATATTTAAAAGAAGAAAAACTACCACAACAAGAGGACATAGTCTTAAATTAGAGGGGGCAAAGGTTTAAAAATAATATCAGGAAGTATTACTTTACTGAGAGGGTAGTGGATGCATGGAATAGCCTTCCAGCTGAAGTGGTAGAGGTTAACACAGTAAAGGAGTTTAAGCATGCGTGGGATATGCATAAGGCTATCCTAACTATAAGATAAGGCTAGGCACTAATGAAAGTATTTAGAAAATTGGGCAGACTAGATGGGCCGAATGGTTCTTATCTGCCGTCACATTCTATATTTCTATGTTTCTAAGTGCAAAATGGAAACACATAAGGGCTTATTCACCAAACACAATGACCTGAAATCCAACCTCCAGCCCACTTGACAGCCCTAGAAAGCTTTGAGATATTTGGTCACCACTCCAAGCAAAATTTTAAAAAACTGTGCTACAAAAGGCTCTGTACAATTCCTGCCTGCTGCCTCACTCCTTCCAATGCTCTGCCCAGAGACATTTTAAATCACCTCTGCTTTTACAAAATAAGAACTACAATGTTACAGTCCCTAAGTCCTTTGTCCAGTGACCTAGGATGGAGGGAGCAGGTCACCATTGCTTCATTGCCTGAGAGGAAGTAGGTAGTTTAAAATAAAATTTGTGAGCAACAGTTTTGTTGCAAGTTTTCCAGAATCATATAATTGAGCTTGCATTGGGTTAGATTTAATAGTAGGAAACCAGTTTGTTACATAAATTGCAAATACAGAATTCTGAAATTAGAGCCAGTTTAAGCTGTGTGTAGGACCAGTTAGGTCTAATCAATGCATTATAGAGCACAGTGAAATAAACCAAGGTGGAGAGAGAACAAAAAAGGGGAGAGGGAGTGGAAGAAATGAAAGGTGGGCTCTCTACAATCGTCTGTAGTAGCATTATTGAAAGGTGCTCATAGCCTGGCAAATCCTGCAGACCGAACTTGTTGGGGTCTAAATATTCTATTCCACGGCCTTTGTACCTCTCAAGTGGTCTCAAAGCATTTTCAATACAAGTTTCACCAAGCAATCCAGGGGTAGAGGGAAGTCTCATTACAAATATCTGTTGAAACTCCTCAGTACAAGTCGTTTTGAGCTGCTGCGCTTAGATGTTAGTGTATGTTTGGGTTCTTCCCTGCAAGGTATACCACAGCCTCTCTAGTGATGTCAACTCTCTTTAAATATCAGAAGTATCTGTCGCAGTTGCCTATCACCAGTAGAGACTAATTATTTGTTCAATATATTTGAGTCGGTGTCGGCATACTTAAAGAAGTGCAGGCAAATTTTACTTACACCTGCAGTAAAAATGAAAGCATAACAAACAGCATGTTATTAAAGTAAACTCACAGTGCAGGGGACCCCCACGTGTGCTTCTTGTCGAGCTGCAGGCTTATCATTATTCTCTACGTTGGACTTTGATTCTTCCTCTCCGGTGTCTGATAAATTCACTACCACCTTCTGTTCTTTTCTCTCATCAGGCACAACAACTGCAGGGAGATGGAACTGGGTCAGTACAGAAAGGTGGAAATGGCAATTATGGGATGTAGTGGAAGAGCACTCAGTCCTCTATCTATACCTGAAGTCCAACTTTGAGTAACAGAAATGCACAGCACATCAAAAAGCACAGAGTTTTAAATGTGAAAAAAGATGAGAGAAAAGAATCTGTGACAGTGTGGCCAGACATGTCCCAAAGCTATGTCAATAGTATGTAAACGCTTAATATAAAAAGATAAAGGGCTACGGAATAAAAATGTAAAACAAAACAAAACAAAAAAAACAATACTGGCCTTTGACAGCAAACTCCACAACAAACAGGATTGCAGACCTGGTTAGTCCTCAAACCTTTTTCCTGCATTACTCACTCTCTTTTTATCATCTATGGTCTATTGTTTGGATGCCATATACTCTCTCAACAGTTTCCCACTTTATATAATATATTCTTCTTATTTCTTTTTGAAACATTATTTATGCCATATTGAAATTAATCTGTTATCAGACATTACTTACTGTCAATGCCTTTCTGTAGAAGCTGCATCCGAGCAAATTCTGTGATTACAGCACAGCTGCAAGGAAGGAAAATAAACAGTACCTAACAGTGATAAAATACAAAAAAAAAAAAAAGCACCCTGCACTGATGTTCCTCGCTATACGTGAAATGTATATTAGATTGAAAGCACTGTGGGTAAAATTCACTTGCACTGGTGCTTATCCGAGCACCAGTACATGTGCAGGTGATCCACAAATGAGTCAATTGTGTGTGTTATGTGACTTACTGAAGTGTGGTCTTCTTGTCTGTTACATGTATATACAAGATCTGCAGGACTCAAGAGTGAAAATGTTGCTGTGGTGAGGAGAAACTCAAGACTTGTGGGTATTCCATGGCTTGTAGTAATTTACCTTCTGGCTAACAGAATAGGGCTCTGATTTGTAATCCCTGTCTCTATGGTTACTACATTATTGGTATATTGCAGTCTTTTTTTCTCTGCACAACTGATCTCTATATACACTATATTTTTATCTGTTTGTTCAAGTGTAAGCTCTGCAGAACATAGTTTCATTTAGACTAAACCAACTTCACCCTTTGTATGAATGTTTACCCCACTGGTGATTGGTTCTCCATACATATTTGGCACATCTGCACTGATTAGAATTAATATTTTAATACAATGCTTACGTCAGATCTCTGTTGAATTCCTGCACTGGATTATAAAATACTTGGTTGGCATTAGGGAAAATCACTTTGGCTTTCCCCTCAATGATAACGGTCTCTCCAGCCCCCTCCGATATTGACGGTTCCTCCATTTTTTGTGTGAGGTGCCTCCTTCCAGTGGAGTACTTTATTAAACTAGAGACGATAACAGCACGAGGTTGAGGGATGACTCTGCAAATTGTGGATTGCATCAGGCGTAAGGCTCCTACAAAAGAAGAAATAGATTCAAACAAATCTATGCATGCATAACCGTGGGCAATTTTAAATTCTCATAACAGTTAAGGTGATAATGAGGGTTTCTAAATCACCACATGTTCTCCTGGACACAGATCATGGTATATATGCTTCTAACAACCCACAGGGGGGGGACACAAAACATTAACCTTTGGTGAAGCTTCCATATGCTGCAGGATTCCTCTTTTTAATACCAATTGCTTTCCTATCTGCAGCACCTGAGTTAGCCACACTGCAATGCAGCTCCTTTTATATCATGGCATGTATTAGTTATATGTGGTCAGGAACACTAGTTGGATCTAATAAGCCTGGCTCACACCCAAACACAATTCTCACTTCATTCCTAATGCTTAATGTACATTTTATCTGAAACAATCAAGCCTTAAGACATTGCATACCCTGTAAAAAAGCGTGACTATACAGGTAGGACGCCCTGCTTCATGCTCTGTGTGTATATGGGATTGTAATAAGCAAGTCTCCTGTGCCTAACTTACTCCAGCATGTTCACATGGGCGCCGCCATTTTGACATGCAATTCACTGCAGATCACGTGCCTCGAATAGACAAATCATAAGTCGATCCGAGTCAGTTGCTACGGTGTCCCGAGAGAGTCAAACGTTCTGCTAGGAATCAGAATGGGCATTGGCTTTGTGGCTGTGTACATGTGTCAATTTGTAATGTGAATAAAAAGGAAATTGTCTGCCCCCCCCCCCCAAAAACCCCCTCCAATAAATATAAAGTGCCAGTCCTGCAGAGCAAAAACCTCACTGAATATGAATTGTGTCTGTAGTTTATCAGACAGCTTGTTACTGGTGCCCTTTATAAATAATACAAAATTTAATACCCCCTGGCAAGTCAGAAAGAAAGGTTATCCTCTTTTTTTTTTTTTATTGGCTAAATTAAATGCCACAGTTTTAAATAAATTGTTGACGTTTGAAAATGTTTGTAATATGTAATATATTACCAACTGTAAAAAGCATTGTTTTCTTTTGAGGTTTCTATTCTAATTGTTCTATCTTGACAATAAGTCACATACGCCACTGCAGTATGGATACCATATTGCATATCGAAACAGCATTTTCCTTTGGGTTTTCGACTGGGGCAACTTTAAAGGAACACTGTAGTCACTTAAACAACTTTAGCTTAAAGGACCACTATAGTGCCAGGAAAACATACTCGTTTTCCTGGCACTATAGTGCCCTGAGGGTGCCCCGACCCTCAGGGTCCCCCTCCCACCCGGCTCTGGAAGGGGGAAAGGGGTTAAAACTTACCTTTTTCCAGCGCTGGGCGAGGAGCTCTCCGCCTCCTCTCCTCCCCGTCGGCTGAATACGCACGCGCGGCAGGAGCTGTGCGCGCGTTCAGCCGGTCGCATAGGAAAGCATTATTAATGCTTTCCTATGGACGCTTGCGTGCTCTCACTGTGATTTTCACAGTGAGAATCATCCAAGCGCCTTTAGCGGCTGTCAGTGAGACAGCCACTAGAGGCTTTGGGGGAAGGCTTAACCCATTCATAAACATAGCAGTTTCTCTGAAACTGCTATGTTTATAAAAGAATGGGTTAAGCCTAGCTGGACCTGGCACCCAGACCACTTCATTAAGCTGAAGTGGTCTGCGTGCCTAGAGTGGTCCTTTAATGAAGCAGTTTTAGTGTATAGATCATGCTTCTCATGTTTCACTGCTCAATTCACTTCCATTTAGGAGTTAAATTACTTTGTTTCAGTTTATGCAGCCCTTGCCAAAACTTGGTTCACTTTCAATCAGATGTAATTTACCTTAAAGGACCACTATAGGCACCCAGACCACTTCAGCTTAATGAAGTGGTCTGGGTGCCCGGTCCAGCTAGGGTTAACCCTTTTTTTTAATAAACATAGCAGTTTCAGAGAAACTGCTATGTTTACAACTGAGGGTTAATCCAGCCTCTAGTGGCTGTCCGCTTGCGTGCTTCTCACTGTGAAAATCACACTGAGAAGATGCCAGCGTCCAAAGGAAAGCATTGTAAATGCTTTCCTATGTACTGGCTGAATGCGCGCGTGGCTCCTGCATTCAGCCGATGACGTCGCTAGGAAGGAGGAGGAGAGGAGAAGGAAAGCTCCCCGCCCGGCGCTGGAGAAAGGTAAGATTTTAACCCCTTCCTCTCTCCAGAGGCCGGCGGAAGGGGGACCCTGAGGGTGGGGGCACCCTCAGGGCACTATAGTGCCAGGAAAACGAGTATGTTTTCCTGGCACTATCGTGGTCCTTTAAACAATTATATCTCTTTCTCTGTAACTTGAACTTTAATCATATACAGGAGGCTCTTGCAGGGTCTAGCAAGCTATTAACATAGCAGGGAATAAGAAAATCTAAATGAAACAGAACTTGCAGTAAAGAAAAGATAAACTGTAGATGACTCTTTACAGGAAGTGTTAAATAAGGCTGTGCAAGTCACATGCAGGGAGGTGTGACAAGGGTTCATAAACAAAGTGATTTAACTCCTAAATGGCAGAGAATTGAGCAGTGAGACTGCAGGGACATGATCTACACACCAAAACTACTTCATTAAGCTAAAGTTGTTTTGGTGACTATAGTGTCCCTTTAAACATATAGCCCAGCTTGAGACAAAACCAGAACACCATCCCACCATATTCTATATAATTTCTTAATTTTATATTATATGTTTTATAATAATACTGCAAGAACTAGAATGTAATAATACAATAATATAGTTATAAAATAGATTTTTTTTTTTTTATTCTTTATTTTTGTTCAGCTCATTGGCATGAGGAACTCAAGATTGTAAAGTACATAATGTCAGCAGATAACGTCCTGTACTTCCTGGACAGGATAGAGCTTCAGGTTGTGGCGACTGTGTAGGCTTCTGAGAAGGCCTTCTGAGGGACAAAAGTGGTCACTTTCTCTGGGTCCCATCTATGCATAGGTTTAGGTGCTGCTTGTTGACCCGTTTTGTTCAGCGAGTCCCGTGGGAGGCCCAGCTTCATAGCACTTTGTAGGTCTTGAATGGAGTGTGTGGAGTCAGCATGTAGGACAATCAGGGTCCGCGAGAAGCACCATTTGTACCGGATGCCATGTTCACTGAGGAGGGAGGTGAAGGGCTGCATGTATCTTCGCCACTGTAAAGTATCTCCAGACAGGTCTGCGTTGAAGGTTAACTCTAAGTTTTCAAATGTATATGAAGATGTCCCTTTAAGAGCTGTCTGAGTTGCGACTTTGTCTTTGTAATTCTGGAAGCAGAGCACCAAGTCTGGGTGCTGTGTCCAGAGCATTTCGTGGTTTTGGGATTTGGAATGTTCCATGTGATTCAGTTGAGGCTTCCACTGTGCTCAGTCTTCCGACTAGGCCGATTATGTCTGATAGCAGCGAGGCCACATCCACCTGTATGGACTTCTGCAGGTCTGCCAACATGTCTTTCAGGGTCTCATCAGTCACTGGTGTCGTATCAGGACATCAGGGGACCACTTTTGGGTGAGTAGCAGTCAGCTTGTCTGCGTTTCCCATGCCCAGGTTCCCAAATCCAGGTCATCAGCCATCTTGGGCCCAAACACTCCATGTGCCTGGCGGAGCATATCGCTTATGTTCATGCCCGGTCTTGGCTTGTCGGGTGTCATTTTTTTTGTTTTACAGCCCATTGCTGACCAGAGCCGTCGTCAGGGTAGTTTGAGTTTGCAATAATGTGCAGTAAGTAACGATATAGTGCTGTAGTGCACGGAGCCTCTCACATGCGTCCGTCCACTCTCTGTGCTAAGATCCGCCCCAATATATTTTATTTATATATATTTGTATACTAATAACCCCCATTTAGCAACAGTTTGTTCCCTTACCTCAGGCTTCGAGGCTCTCTGGTGGTTTGGTGATGCTGCTGCCAATTAATAAACAGTTGGAAATCAATTATCATGTGTGCCAGCTTTTATTTTAGTGATGCACCATTATCTTTTAAATTTATATTAAATGAATACTCTAAGCAACATAATCACTACTGCACACTACAATGGATATGGTGCTACAAGTGCCATGCTATCCCCACATTGTAAGTGGACATTCTAACAATTTGAATATTAAGCTGGGGTCCACTTACGGGCCAAGACAGACGGAGTGGTGGAGGTGCGTTATAAGGGGCCCATCCATCAGGCGGATGTCGGTGGAACCTCCCCCACCCCAAGGTCTGCCCGCTCTACAAAAACCCTAAACCGCCCCCCTCCTCTACAAAAAATCTTGCCCAGTCCCCCTTCTACAAATACCCTGCCCTGCCCCCTTCTCCAAACCCGCCTCTTCTACAAAGCCCCTGTCCAGTCTACCTTATACAAATCCCCTCCACCCAGCCCCCTACAAAAACCCTGCACCCAGCCCTCTACAAAACCCCCTGCCAGTCCCGCTTCTCCACCCCCTCCCCTAATACAAAACCCCCGCCCCCTCTACAAAAACCCTTCACCAAACCCACTTCAAATCCCAGAATGAGTCATGGTACTGTATATATAGTAACTCTTTAAACGGCACTCCATAGTCCCACACATGTTTGGTGTAATGTTGAACTGTGCGATAGGTAGATCACTATATGAATATAATGTCAAAGTATCGAGGAATTTTCAGGTCTACAACATCTGGGGATCTGCCTTTTGCACAGATGTAATGTGTAGGAGAGGCTACAGTTAGTTATACTGGGTGGATTTATATTACAAATATTAATCTACCCAGTATATCTGTAACATATCCTGCACATTACAACATGTGTTTAATAATACAAACCCACCCAGGATAACTAATGTAACCTAACCTACACAGTGCATCTAACGTGTGTGGGAGCCTGGAATGTCCCCTTAATAATTTAAACCCACCCAGTATAACTAACTGTAACCTAACCTACACAGCACACCTAACGTGTGGGAGCCTGGAGTGTCCCTTTAATAATATAAACCCACCCAGTATAACTAACTGTAACCTAACCTACACAGTGCACCTAACGTGTGTGGGAGCCTGGAGTGTCCCTTTAATAATATAAACCCACCCAGTATAACAAACTGTAACCTAACCTACACAGTGCACAGAACGTGTGTGGGAGCCTGGAGTGTCCCTTTAATAATATAAACCCACCCAGTATAACTAACTGTAACCTAACCTACACAGCGCACCTAACGTGTGGGAGCCTGGAGTGTCCCTTTAATAATATAAACCCACCCAGTATAACTAACTGTAACCTAACCTACACAGTGCACCTAACGTGTGTGGGAGCCTGCAGTGTCCCTTTAATAATATAAACTCACAGAGTATAACTAACTGTAACCTAACCTACACAGTGCACATAACGTGTGTGGGAGCCTGGAGTGTCCCTTTAATCATATAAACCCACCCAGTATAACTAACTGTAACCTAACCTACACAGTGCACCTAACGTGTGTGGGAGCCTGGAGTGTCCCTTTGATAATATAAACCCACCCAGTATAACTAACTGTAACCTAACCTACACAGTGCATCTAACGTGTGTGGGAGCCTGGAGTGTCCCTTTAATAATATAAACCCACCCTGTATAACTAACTGTAACCTAACCTACACAGTGCATCTAACGTGTGTGGGAGCCTGGAGTGTCCCTGTAATAATATAAACCCACCCAGTATAACTAACTGTAACCTAACCTACACAGTGCATCTAACGTGTGTGGGAGCCTGGAGTGTCCCTTTTAATAATATAAACCCACGCAGTATAACTAACTGTAACCTAACCTACACAGTGCATCTAACGTGTGTGGGAGCCTGGAGTGTCCCTTTAATAATATAAACCCACCCAGTATAACTAACTGTAACCTAACCTACACAGTGCACCTAACGTGTGTGTGAGCCTGGAGTGTCCCTTTAATAATATAAACCCACCCAGTATAACTAACTGTAACCTAACCTACACAGTGCATCTAACGTGTGTGGGAGCTTGGAGTGTCCCTTTAATAATATAAACCCACCCAGTATAACTAACTGTAACCTAACCTACACAATGCATCTAACGTGTGGAGCTTGAGTGTCCTTATCAATATAAAACCCACCCAGTATAACTAACTGTAACCTAACCTACACAGTGCACCTAACGCAGGGGAGCCTGGAGTGTCCCTTTAATAATATAAACCTCCCCAGTATAACTAACTGTAACCTAACCCCCACAGTGCACCTAACGGTGTGTCGGAGTGTCTCTTTAATAATATATAAACCCACCCAGTATAACTAACTGTAACCTAACCTACAGTGCACCTAACGCAGGTGTGGGAGCCTGGAGTGCCCCTTTAATAATATAAACCCACCCAGTATAACTAACTGTAACCTAACCTACACAGTGCATCTAACGCAGGGAGCCTGGAGTGCCCCTTTAATAATATAAACTCACAGAGTATAACCAACTGTAACCTAACCTACACAGTGCATCTAACGTGTGTGGGAGCCTGGAGTGTCCCTTTAATAATATAAACCTACCCAGTATAACTGTAACCTAACCTACACAGTGCACCTAACGTGTGTGGGAGCCTGGAGTGCCCCTTTAATAATATAAACCCACCCAGTATAACTAACTGTAACCTAACCTACACAGTGCACCTAACGTGTGTGGGAGCCTGAAATGTCCCTTTAATAATATAAACCCACCCAGTATAACTAACTGTAACCTAACCTACACAGTGCACCTAACGTGTGTGGGAGCCTGGAGTGTCCCTTTAATAATATAAAACCCACCCAGTATAACTAACTGTAACCTAACCTACACAGTGCATCTAACGTGTGTGGGAGCCTGGAGTGTCCCTTTAATAATATAAACCCACCCAGTATAACTAACTGTAACCTAACCTACACAGTGCACCTAACGTGTGTGGGAGCCTGGAGTGTCCCTTTACTAATATAAACCCACCCAGTATAACTAACTGTAACCTAACCTACACAGTGCACCTAACGTGTGTGGGAGCCTGGAGTGCCCCTTTAATAATATAAACTCACCGAGTATAACTAACTGTAACCTAACCTACACAGTGCACCTAACGTGTGTGGGAGCCTGGAGTGTCCCTTTAATAATATAAACCCACCCGGTATAACTAACTGTAACCTAGCCTACACAGTGCATCTAACGTGTGTGGGAGCCTGGAGTGTCCTTTTAATAATATAAACCCACCCAGTATAACTAACTGTAACCTAACCTACACAGTGCATCTAACGTGTGTGGGAGCCTGGAGTGTCCCTTTAATAATATAAACACACCCAGTATAACTAACTTTAACCTAACCTACACAGTGCATCTAGCGTGCGTAGGAGCCTGGAGTGTCCCTTTAATAATATAAACCCACCCAGTATAACTAACTGTAACCTAACCTACACAGTGCACCTAGCGTGTGTGGGAGCCTGGAGTGTCCCCCTAATAATATAAACCCACCCAGTATAACTAACTATAACCCACAACCTACACGAGGAAGTGCACCTAACGTGTGTGGGAGCCTGGAGTGTCCCCTTAATAATATAAACCCACCCAGTATAACTAACTGTAACCTAACCTACACAGTGCATCTAACGTGTGTGGGAGCCTGGAATGTCCCTTTAATTATATAAACCCACCCAGTATAACTAACTGTAATCTATCCAATATATTACACCATGTATGTATAGGAGCCTGGAATGTCAATTTAGTGACTGAAGCAGTTCTGGCATTTCTACTTTGTGTTTAATGCTCTTGATTTTTTTTCTTTCTTAGTCATAATGATTTGTTTGATATTTACAGGGTGAGTCAAAAGACAGGAAGTGACATTCAATGTTGTTCAGCCATAAAGTTGATTTTATTTTGTATTTTCTTTGCAACCTGCAAGAAGCTGATGTTTAAATTAATATCTTCATCATCTAATATAAAGCACATATAGTTACTCACCCTGTACATTATGTTTATTTATACATAGGTACTTTATAATTCCCAATATTAAACTGGGAAGTGGGGTTATAGAGTGGGGCTTTAGTAACATCTCCTGTGTCATAGGCGACGCCTGAAAGGGCCATGGCCATCCAAAAAAGGGACAAGTGCGTCTGACGTGTACGTACAACAATCTGTTACTTTACTATTTCCAACAGCAACCAAGGAAAACCTACAAAACAAGTAGCCAATCAGAACAAAGGAATATAATGTGAGGACACTTAAAGGCCTTCCTCTTTCTTGATACGAAAGTTGACTTATACATGAAAAATGTAACAACATAAAGATAACACAATTGCCATAGCAATAGAAAAAAACAACGATGAAGAAGATAGAATTCCACCGAACATCCAACTCCAATCAGGAAGAGGAACTTGATAGTGTGATCTTCACAAAATGTTAGACTGGGAAAAAAAAAAAAAAAAAACCTGTGAAAAAAACGAATTCAGAATTCAGAAAAATACATATGTCATACAATATTTAGTGAAACGAAAAAAACCCTCAATATTCATTACCAACTATTAAAAATGTATTTAATTAAACCTCACAAAATGAAATTATAATAATCATAATACAATGAAACAAAATACATGTGGAGCCTCCCATAACAACTCTAAACCCTTAAATGTGTACATAATAAAATGAAAATGATATCACTAGGCAATAAATCGTACAATCCTTCTAACGTGATGAAAAAAAACAGAGGATGGTGAAATATTCGCCTCCTGTCATTAAATAAATGTAAGATTATAATTACACTAAAGCTAGCATAATCTGACAGGAGGCTTTATATCTGCTTTTTTAACGCTGTGGTGATGAAGGCATTAGAAGAGGAAGGACAAAAAAAGGCGCAAAAAGTATCGTCGGGTGCATGATGTCAGTCAGTGAAGATGAAGCCGCGTCACAAACCGGATGAGTACCAATAGAAAGGTGAGTGTATGTAGCCAGCGGATCCATTTGGACAAAGTGGTGACCGACATTTGTCGATATGAGTGCACGTATGAGACTAAAAGCTGATCCAATGGAGAAGCTCCTAAAGGAGCCGTGACCATCACATAATAACGACGTTTCTGAAAGAAAAAATGGGTGCTGGTTGCAAAGTTGGTGAATCATCCTTGCAATCATTGCAAGGGGGGAAGAGGAGGAATATGCTGCGTGCAGCGGCCATTGCTGGAGATGTCCTAAAATTCTTGCAAGAGAATTGCCAAGGGAGACCTCGCCAACCTGAATTATAAGAAACGTTGAGTGATTGGGTGCACGGATACCGATAAGTAAGCATCCTTGAGGTCTAGACTGGTAAAACTTGCCGCCAGTTGCAGTAGATACCGGAGTAAATATATACCTTCCATTTTGAAATGATTGTATATCACATAATCATTGAGATTCCTAAGATTTATCACCAGTCATTAATCCCCCGCAATCTGTTGCTGCTCGAATAGCATCTTTAAGTCGTAGATCTTAAATTTCCTTATCTATGAGACTAGCGCTGTCCCTTCACCAACGGAGAATGTAGGGGAAATTTGTGTAGCGGAAAGGATATAAATTCTATTCTGCAAATGCAGTCTGAAGGATCCAGACATTTGTTGAGACTTCTTCCCATTTCTTGAAAAAATGGAAAATACAGATGGCAGTATGATATGGCATATTGGATATCGCGCAGATGACTTACATAGGGAACTTTGCTAGTCTGTGACTATGGGATCCTCTGCCTCTGGCAGCTCCGCACTAATACTGGAAGCCCGACATGTCCCGACACCTCCGGGTAGAACGTTTGAAAGGATATGCAAGGGTCCATGGGCCTGTCAGGTATAGCATGGCATGTAATTCATCGCCGGAACCCACTTCCGGGTTCACGGCGCTCAGCCCCGCCCCTTTCTCTGACGCGGTCCCTCCACGATACTTAGGAGGACCGCGCCAGATTCAAAGGGCTGGATTATTCGCACAGGTGCTGCATGAAGATCAGATGCTCTACTTTTGATCCTACCTGCTCCACTTCTATACCTCGGCTAGTAAACGGATTTCTACCTTCTCCACTTCTCGACCTCGGCTTGTAAACGGATTTCTACCTGCTCCACTTCTATACCTCGGCTAGTAAACGGATTTCTACCTTCTCCACTTCTCGACCTCGGCTTGTAAACGGATTTCTACCTTCTCCACTCCTAGACCTCGGCTTGTAACTCTGAATTCTACCTTCTCCACTCCCAGACCTCGGCTTGTTAAAACGGACTTCCCCACTCTCCACTCCTAGTTCTCAGCTTGTTGAAACGGACTTCTAATTTCTCCTTCATTGGGTGAATTAACCCTTCCAGTACCAGAACTGCCTTTAAGTTAAGTAATACTTTTACCAAACAAGTCAATTCCTATTATTTATATTACACAGTATCTAAAACTCACTAAAGTGTCACTTTGTCTAATTATTCCTCTTACTCATAAGGGATTGCTACAAAGCCTAATTTTACCTTCATGGATATTTAAAGGTACAGTGACCATTGTTTCATACCAATATAAAAGGAGGTGAACCTTATTGTTGTTGCAACCAAGAAATGCTGCAGTTGAGTTCCAATTAAAGAAATATTACAAAATAAGTATTACAGAATAATCCAGCCTTATTCAATGGAACCAGCAGATATTAACTCTCAAGTTTCTGCCCTAACCAATAGAGTGGATACGATTGCTCAAGGGTTACAGGAACTGCAAATTACAAATGAGAGAATATTAACCTATGTTAGAGACATTCAAGGTCATCTTCCTCATGCCGCTCTTCAATCGGCTGGTGATCCTGCTGTCTGTAATCCAGAAAAATTTTATGGAGATAGAACAAAGTACAGAGAGTTTTTGAATTCTTGCAAACTACTAATAGCTTTAAAACCTAGATCTTATCCCACCGAAAGATCCAAAGTCTGTTCAGTGATCTCTTTTTTAAGAGGTGAACCTATGGCCTGGGCCCATTCCTTTTTGGAAAATGATGATCCCATATTGGATTCATTGGATGAGTTCTTTGAAGCTATGTCTTTATTATATGAAGATCCTTTTAAACAAACTACTGCTGATTTAACCATCAGAACATTACACCAAAAGAATAGACCTGTTGAAGATTATATTGCAGAATTCAAAAGATGGGCTACAGAAACCCAATGGAATGACATTACTTTACGCAATCAATTCCGTCTCGGATTATCTGAAGCTGTGAAAGATGAACTCTCTCGTACAGAACTTCCTCCTACCTTAAATGCATTGATTCAACTGTCTATCAGTATTGATAGACGTCTAAGAGAAAGAAAAGCTGAAAGGGTTCTTACTAATTCTACCTGGAGAAAACCTTTCACTACTCTAAAACTACCTGAAAAATTCCTCCACAAACTGAACCTATGGAAGTAGGTATAATAAAAAGTCCTCTTACTTCTGAAGAAAGAATAAGAAGGAGACAACTAAACTTATGTATGTATTGTGCTTCGAATGAACATCTAATTTCCGAATGTCCTCTACTGAAACATTCAAAAGGTGGTAAGCTTCATTCATCTACCTCTATATTGAACGTTTTTCAAAAAGAAAAGCATCTACTTATTTTTCTATATCTCTCATATTACAGTGGGATACAAAAAGAATCGTGACTGAGGCCATCATTGATTCTGGTGCTAATGGAACTTTTCTTGATTTTTCTTTTGTTTCAAAAAATAAAATTCCTTGTGTTCAAAAAACCAATTTTATTCCAATCAGAGTTATTGACGGTTCATTTATATCCTCAGGACCCATCAAAGATGAAACAATCCCTCTAAGAATGATTACCAACAACGTACATTTCGAATTCATTACATTTGATATTATTAAATCTCCACTTTATCCCGTCATTCTAGGAATTAATTGGTTAAAAAACCATGATCCTTTAATTAAGTGGTCTCCCTTCTCCATCTCCTTTGCTTCTGATTTCTGTAAAAAAACGTGCTTACAACACATTCCTATTCTCCAAACTACTGTAGAACCAGTTATACCTCCATTCTACTCCGATTTTGCAGATGTCTTTTGTAAAAAAGAAGCGGAAACACTTCCTCCTCATCGGCTATATGATTGCCCAATAGATCTCATACCCGGAGCTCCTATTCCTTACGGTCATATTTATCCACTCTCTGAAAAGGAATTAGAAATTTTAAAAGAATATCTTAATGAAAATTTACGCAAAGGGTTCATCAGACCCTCGACCTCTCCTGCTGCTTCTAGTATTTTCTTTGTGAAGAATAAAGACCAAACCATCCGTCCTATTATAGATTACAGAGCCTTAAATAAAATAACTATTAAAAATCGTTATCCTCTTCCACTAATAAATGAATTAATTGAAAGGTTAAGAACTGCAACTATATTCACTAAACTCGACCTTCGAGGCGCATATAACCTCATTAGAATAAAACAGGATGATGAATGGAAAACCGCCTTCCGGACAAGATATGGTCTCTACGAATATCTAGTGATGCCTTTCGGGCTCTGTAATGCCCCTGCAACATTTCAACATTTTATCAATGATATCTTTAGAGATCTTCTGGATGTATGTGTTATTATCTACTTAGATGATATCTTAATATATTCTAACAATTTGGATGAACATAGGAAACATGTTAGATGGGTTCTATCTAGACTGAGAACTCATAAATTATACGCTAAACCAGAAAAATGCCTTTTTGAGTTTACTGAATTCTCTTTTCTAGGATACATTATTTCACCTCATTCTTTGAAGATGGATAATTCCAAAATCAAATGTATTATTGATTGGCCTGCTCCTACTACTACAAAAGAATTACAACGTTTTCTTGGATTTGCAAACTTCTATAGAAAATTTATTAGAAACTATTCGGATGTATCACATCCTCTTAACCTCCTCAACAGTAGTAAACGTCCTTTTAATTGGAATAAAGATGCTCAAACAGCCTTCGACGAATTAAAAAAAAGATTTACAACTGCACCTATTCTACAACTACCTAATCCAACATTCCTATATGTTCTTGAAGTTGATGCATCAGATGCAGCCATCGGAGCAGTTCTTTCTCAACAAAAGACTCCACAAGATCCACTTCATCCAGTTGCCTTTTTTTCAAGATCCTTGAGCTCTGCTGAAAAAAATTATCCTATTGGTGAAAAAGAATTATTAAGTGTTAAAGCTGCCTTCGAAAATTGGCGTCATCTTCTGGAAGATACAAAACAACCTATAATAGTTTATACTGACCATAAAAATCTTGAATATCTCTATACTAACAAAACCCTTACAGCTAGACAAGTTAGATGGAACCTATTTTTTAACCGATTTAACTTCCAATTAATATACAGACCTGGAAATAGAAATAAAAAGGCTGAAGCTCTTTCTCGAATTCCTTCTAAAACTACTACTGATGATTATCCTTCTACCAAAATAATAGGAATCCTCTCTTCTCTTCATGATGACATAAAGAATTTGAATCAGAAGGATCTTGAACTTCCCAAAACACCTATACTAACAAAAAGGATGGTCTATTTTATTTTAAAAATAGAATTTATATTCCTCCCATTCTTAGGAATAAATTACTTAAGATGGTTCATGATTCCCCCCTAGCTGGACATCCTGGAATAAAGAAAACACTTGAACTAACTTCACGATATTATTGGTGGCCTCGCCAGGATAGAACCATTGCATTATATGTCAAAACATGTCCTATCTGTCAAGGGTCTAAACCAGAACATAATCAACCTTTTGGATTACTACTTAACTTACCTATTCCAGAAAAACCTTGGCAATCCATTTCTATGGATTTTATCGTTGATCTTCCACCTTCTCAACATTTCACCACTATTCTTGTCGTTGTGGATCGCTTCACAAAAATGTCCCATTTCATTTCTTTAAAAAAATTACCCTCCTCTGTAGAATTGTCTAAGGTCTTTATTGACAATATTGTGAAACTTCATGGTCTTCCTGAAGAAATTATTTCTGATAGGGGGACACAATTTACCTCCAAATTCTGGAAAGAGATGTGTCTCTCCCTTCAAATTCAACGCAAACTCTCTTCCGCTTATCATCCCCAAACTAATGGGCAAACAGAAAGGGTTAATCAATGTTTGGAACAATATCTTCGATGTTATTGTTCATTCCTCCAAGATGACTGGACCACATGGTTACCTATGGCCGAATTTTCTTACAATAATACCATTCATTCTAGTACGAAAATGACTCCTTTCTTCTCCAACTATGGTTTTCATCCGTCTTCATTCCCCATCCAAGCCATTACTTCATCCAATCCTACTGTTACATCAAAAAACGAATTTATGTCTTCTCTATTTCTCAAATTACGGGAGAATCTTCAACTCGCCCAAAATAACCAGAAAAAGTTTTTTGACAATAATAGAAGAATTCCCCCTCCTTACAAGGTAGGGGATCTTGTCTGGCTCTCTTCAAGGAATATTACCACAAGCCGTCCTTCAAAGAAATTGAGCTCTCTTTTTCTTGGTCCCTTTCAAGTAATTACTATCATTAATGATAACGTTGTTAAACTAAAACTTCCTCCAAGTTTTAAACTTCATCCAGTATTCCATGTCTCCTTGCTTAAACCACACATCCCTGATCCTTTTTATAGAGAAATAGTAACAACTCCTGAACCTATCATTGTCCAAGGTGAAGAAGAATATGAAATTCACAAAATTTTGGATTCTCGTGTCCAACGTGGCTCCTTACAATACCTTATCAGATGGAAAGGTTATGGAGTTGATGAAGACACTTGGGAAGATTCATCTAATGTACATGCTAGGAGGTTAGTTACTGCCTTTCACAAACGCTACCCCTCCAAACCGAAATAGTGCACCCAGAGGATGCCCCATGGGAAGGGGGTACTGTCAGGTATAGCATGGCATTCATCGCCGGAACCCACTTCCGGGTTCACGGCGCTCAGCCCGCCCCTTTCTCTGACGCGGTCCCTCCACGATACTTAGGAGGACCGCGCCAGATTCAAAGGGCTGGATTATTCGCACAGGTGCTGCATGAAGATCAGATGCTCTACTTTTGATCCTACCTGCTCCACTTCTATACCTCGGCTAGTAAACGGATTTCTACCTTCTCCACTTCTCGACCTCGGCTTGTAAACGGATTTCTACCTGCTCCACTTCTATACCTCGGCTAGTAAACGGATTTCTACTTTCTCCACTTCTCGACCTCGGCTTGTAAACGGATTTCTACCTTCTCCACTCCTAGACCTCGGCTTGTAACTCTGAATTCTACCTTCTCCACTCCCAGACCTCGGCTTGTTAAAACAGACTTCCCCACTCTCCACTCCTAGTTCTCAGCTTGTTGAAACGGACTTCTAATTTCTCCTTCATTGGGTGAATTAACCCTTCCAGTACCAGAACTGCCTTTAAGTTAAGTAATACTTTTACCAAACAAGTCAATTCCTATTATTTATATTACACAGTATCTAAAACTCACTAAAGTGTCACTTTGTCTAATTATTCCTCTTACTCATAAGGGATTGCTACAAAGCCTAATTTACCTTCATGGATATTTAAAGGTACAGTGACCATTGTTTCATACCAATATAAAAGGAGGTGAACCTTATTGTTGTTGCAACCAAGAAATGCTGCAGTTGAGTTCCAATTAAAGAAATATTACAAAATAAGTATTACAACTAGCTTACTGGGTCCTATTAGTACTTTGTAGGTTCTTGCCAGTTTATTGAATTAGTTTCCTGCGTAGTAGTATTAGTTTGTAGGACTGGCTTCCTGCGACCTATTAGTAGTTTCTAGGACTAGCTTCCTGCTTCCTATTAGTAGTTTGTAGGACTGGCTTCCTGCGTCCTATTAATAGTTTCTAGGACTAGCTTCCTGCTTCCTATTAGTAGTTTGTAGGACTGGCTTCCTGCGACCTATTAGTAGTTTGTAGGACTAGCTTCCTGCGTCCTATTAGTAGTTTGTAGGACTAGCTTCCTGCGTCCTATTAGTAGTTTGTAGGACTAGCTTCCTGCGTCCTATTAGTAGTTTGTAGGACTAGCTTCCTGCGACCTATTAGTAGTTTGTAGGAC
>OW240914.1:32448003-32569644 GCA_933207985.1 Pelobates cultripes
GAGCTGTTTTGCTCTATCCAGTTCTTATAGAAAACGTTTCCTTTCTTGGCTGCCCAGCACTACAAATAGTTTAGTTATAATGCTCTGTCCTGTAATGTTTTCCTAAATCCTTACTTCTTCACTTCATGCCATGTTCATGCCCTGGTAATCTGCTTTCCTACTGACACAACTTGCTCATACCATCAGGATATCTCCAGAATAGCACAACCACAGAATTCACATTTCTCCTGACAAATACTCAATACTTGCCAATATACATTTTTGTTGTCCTATGCTGTTAATGTCTAGCTTTACCTTGTGTTCCTCTTCACATAATATCTCACTGAAAGCCATATCTACAGCTGGTCCAACATTGGATCTTTTGTAAGTAGGACTCTTAGCTCCCTTCATTTTCATTCTCCATTTGTTTTGGTATATGTTTGCTTTTAGCGTATTGGTAATTACTCCACATTTCAGACCACAAAACAGGGATAAATATCTCCCCTCTAACTTAAAAAAAAACACTCTAAGCACCATAAGCCATTCTTAACCAGCTTCACGACATACGCTACGAAGGCAACAGGACATTCCAAGCCCCATAACCGCTACCTCAGGCCGTAGTGGTTATAGTGCTTGGAGTGTTCTTGTAATGGATCATTATCTGTAGTTTATTTATAATGATTAGCTGAGTAAAAATACTTTGACCAATGGTTTCAGCAAGACCTTTAGAATATTTATGATATTTATAACATGCCCAAAGCATTTTAGGACTTGGCCTAGACTCCAAGATGGTCTAAGTGCAATAGAGCTGGACACAATTGTCCTCTTCATTTTAAATCCTTTAATTCTGTTCTGTGAAAGCTGGATATTGACAGTTACAGCTTTTGTAATTGTTACACATGCAGACTTCTGTTTAGTTTATTATATATAATATGCAGTCACAATAGTATACATTTTCACTACACATGACAAAACAGAAGCAAAACGAATAATATAAAAAAAATTAAGTGAATTAATTCCAAAATATCATTTAAGTAAACATAATTTTAAACTACATTGCATAATATAATACACCTATTATTGTACCATCATTTTTAAAATATATTTTAATTAATCACATTTAACCCACTCATTGCCTTCATGTTGCTTTCTTAGAAAACAACAACAAAAATCAGCTCGTAAAAACAAATTGTTTTCCATACATGCTTTAAAATAATCCACAAAAACAAAACATAATTTTTTTGCTCCTTTTGAAAATATGTATTACGTCCTGTTGGTTGATAATTGTGTGAAAAAAAGTAGAGAATTAAATGTTGTTTACCCACGCTCTTTTCAGTAGCTTCTGTGTATTTTTTGTCAATCTGTGTATTACTAATGTATAGATATATTCCTGTGTTATTACTTTTTTTATCTACGTATGCTATGTCTGCCAATTTATCTGTATCTTCCCGTATCTTTCAGCTATGTGTAGACATGTATAACAGTTAATATTGTCTGCTGAAATGTGACATTAACACTTCCTGCTTTTCAATGTTAACTGCACCTGCTGGTGAATTAAGTGGTTTCATTCACTAGAGTCCGAGGTTTCGCTCCGGTCAAAAATCATGCAGTGTCAACATTACTAAATGGTGTGCCTATTGACTTTGCTGATCTATGCTGAAGGCAGATGGAACTCTGCAAAATGCAAAACCCTGCTGAGTTCAGTGGGACTGTGTGACTATTCTTAATCTTATCTGTTAATCTGGGAGGTTAGGAGGGGTCACACCATGTTTAACAGCCAGGCGCACCAGGGCTGCAAACTAGAAATTGACCTGGAGGAACTCGTCTTTTAGCGAATATACTCCATAAATGTCTTGTTGTATATTTTTCATGATGTAAATATGTATTTTTATCTCTATTGATAAGGTTTAACTTCCCAAACTTGTTAATGCCAACATTATGTGAGTGGTGAACCAAGATCCAAAATGAATCACGATGACCTCAGCCTGCTAAACTTGATTAATGAGGTTTACTGAATAGTGATTAAAGTGTTTACTGAGCGCCTGCTTGCCTCTTCATATCACCTCATTCCCATTATGCTTCTATCCTTATATCCCACCTTCTAAAATTGTCTGTTCTTCGGTCAATTCACCAAATGCCACTATTACCTGAGTTCCCTGTGGATAACTGTTTGGGTAAACATTTGTTAGCTCGGCAGCACATTGGTATTGAACCTCAGAATGTGATTGTATGACGTAAAGCATTCACTCACTAGCAGCTTGGCCATTTAAATATTTATCTAACAGCTCATATATAAGTGATCTCAGTGGGAATTTTATGAACCTCCTGAGATGGCAGCTATCTGTAGGGCAACTCTGCAAACTGAACACTGGCCAAGGTCATATATTCCAGTTCAGGTTTAGGAAAAATAAGCTTTTTATCCGCAAAGTATGAGCAGGGGGGTCTAGAAATGTCACCTATGGACTGCACCCATGAAATAATTAGAATACATAGATATATCTCCAGATCTGTGTTAGTTTCCATATATGTACTATCGCTATAATTATAGTTGATATCGATGTTTAACCTATAGAGTTCAAATCAACTTGACTAGTCTAAACAATATATGAAATCTAATTGACTTCACCACCATTACAGCGATACATTAGAAGTGGAATTCTGTAAATCTTTTTTTTCCTGTTTTACAGTGCCATGGGACTATTAAAAAGAGAGCTCTAGATGCGGGTTGTTTATTTACACTGATTACAGACTTGTGTGTCTGGTTTCTAACTGTCATTCAATATTCCTGCAGTGAAAGACACACATGGTCACATTACACTAACAGGTGGATTCCTAAACTACACCACCTACACTGTTCTCGGGCTAACACCAGCCTAGCTTGTTGCAGGAGCAAAGCGAAAGCTTGTTTTTTTAAATTAAATAACAATACACATTGGAGTTGTCCTCTGGAAAAATCCCAAATAGTGATTGGACCAACTCTATTCGGTGTCCTCTCTGTTGGAGACTTATTCCAGATTTGTTATTTTGGCTTAAAATCTCTTTTTTGTTTTCAACAATTTCCAGTGGAATTTCCATTTTCCATGGATATGTGTAGGGAAAAGAAAATGATTGACACACTAAACAACATTATTAAGGTTTGATCGACCGATGGTAATTCTAAGCAGTTGATGTAATGTTAGACAGCTAATGTTAATGGTAGCTATCATATTTTTTTATATATTATTTTGGATCTTGTGTTTTTTTAGCCACTGTTTGCATTTCCAAATTTGGGATCTGAGCCGTAACGTTTCTATATACTTTATTGTACACCTGTGTGTATCTATTGTTTAACCTTTTCTATGTCATGCAGAACAGAGAACTGCAGGGCACACTCACACCTAAGAGGCTAGGAGAAAAGGGGTGGGGGGTCACCTTGGAAGCTTCTTCCCACCCCCAACTAACCCCACTTTGTTCTTATTTCAGCGGGCGCATTCATTATAAGGACATGTACAGTTTGTTACGGGTTATCTCCCCCCCGCTGGGGTTGGGGAAGAAATGCCCCCACAGGGTGGCCTGCAAGGTTTGGAAAACCATTAAAAAAAAATAAAAAATAAACAAATACTCCCTCCCCATGAAAAAAAAATCCACAACCCTCTCCTTCCCTCCCATTTGCCCTCCTCCTTCCTTTCACCCCTAAATAATATTCCCTTCTCTTCCATCCTTCAAAACAAGCCCCTGATACCCTGCAAGAATTCGCGGAATGCGCGTTGCTTTCACCTTCCTAATTCAATATATATATTCCATATATATATTCCTATATGAAGCTGTATTCAGCTGTGTACACATTATGCATCCTCTCTCTTTGGCTTCTAGAGGGTTATTTACTCACCCTTTGGTAGCTAAAGGGCTTTTAGTTCCCAGATAAAGCATGGGCTTGCTGGGTGTTGGGTATGGACGGTGGTTTATTTTTGGGAGGGGGGAGCCTGCTCTAAAGAAGGAAGGATTGCTTGATGAAGGGGGGGAGGGGTGCGGAGTAGTCTCAGGGGGGCTCCATTAACCATTCTGGATCTCCCTCCCCATTCCATAACCTTTGCCCCAACACACTCCCTTTACCACCACCACCGAAAACATCTTCCTCCCTGCTCTCTGAAATTCCACCAATCCAAAACGGCAGGATGAACTATAGATTTTACCTGTATTGTAAAAAGAGATTTGTACACTCAATGGATATTAGCTGATCTAAACCTGTTTATTTGTTTTGTTGACCAACACAAGAGGATACTGGAAACCCAAGGAAGTTCTTTTTATCCTAAAAAGCCACAAGGCTGCATGACACCTGTTCCCACTGCATATGGAAACCCCAGTGGATGGTTCCACAGTGGGAACTGATAAAGCCCCTACTCGCCTGTAATCATTGGGTCAGGTGTTAGTACTTTGGAGAGAAAGTTGTTATCCCCTTGGAAAAACCGGGAAGGCGACCTTTGCTTTCTCTGTGTCACCACCTCAGACAATGATCTAATCGCTTTTCACCCCCCTTTTATCTCCATGTTTCCTCCAATCCTTCCTGCTACCCGTTCCTCTCTGTGTCCTGGGTTATGCGCGCTCTCATGTTATTATTCCTCTCATTTTTTTCTTCCTCTTTCTTCTTGTTCTACTCTTTTTCTTCTTCTCTTCACACATGGCATTGTTGATCTCCCTCTTCCTTCAACCATTATCTTTCTGTATCCCTTCCCCTAACTTTTCATAAAACCAATTATACTTCTTTTGCCTGTTTTTTCGCTTTCTTTCCATTCCTATTTCATGTTGAATATTTTCTATTCATCTGTCACCTTCATGTGGATTCTTGGTGTCATCTTATTGTATCTAATCCCATTCTACAATCATCACTGCTATATTTAATGTTCCTATGTAATGTCCTCTATGCTAAAAATGTTACACACATTGTTAATTTCATCTCTAATCTTTTCAAATGCATCAATTCTTACCACACCTTATCACCCCATCATTTCCTACAACTTGCCTTTCTTCTTATTTCCTGTTGTGCCATTTAATTTTCTTTCCTCACCACACACATGCCCCCATTTCTCTGCCTTCTCCATACATTCCTTCCCTCTCAATCTCGTTTCCACACCTCTGTGGCTCCTCTCTCTCTGTTCCCAGGGGTCGCATGAAATACACAGACTTGTATGAGATGCTCAGACTTATCTCGCCTCCCTTGGGTCTGGGGAAGAAATGCCCTGCTCGAGTTGCTTATAAGGTAGATCCCCTCCACCTCCCCTGACTCCCTAACCCTTCCTTAGTCCGTTCAACCCAACCTATAACCTACCAGAGAGAGTTAACTTAACCCTCCCGCTGCTGGTGTCAATGCATTGTTATGCCCCATCAGTAGGGGGGTTAAACTATACCCCAAAGAGTTCCCAAATGGCAGGACCCCTCTCTTGACCGGAAGCCTCTGGACAGCTCTTTGTCTTTTCAATGTTATTTTTTGGATATCTTCTTGACGTGGAGATGTGCTGTCAATGTGTGTGTTTGTAGTATCTCTGGAGACGTGTCATAATTTGGGGGGGAAATAAACCAGAAATATTTATCCTACTGAGATCAGCCTGTTGACACAGTATATACATATCTGCCCAATAATACTGAGTGAGTCAGACTTGCTCAGCTGATCATAGCCCATGTCCATAATTTTGGCGAAAATAAGAAGCATAATTGTAATTGTAACAAAAAAAGAACGGTATACCAAAAGAATTACATAACAGAATTTTCATAGTGAGTTGTTAGCAGACATTAGAGTATACAAGGAAAAATATCACCAGACGAAACAGGACAGAAACACGTAATTATGCTGTATCTAAGTGCTACACATTAAAAAGTGTAGGGTTTCACTAATGACATATTTTAATGGGAGTTAAGCAGTCAGTTATTATCCAGGGACCTTTTAGATGTCAATAAATATATTTATTTAATAAAGTCTAACTAGGCAAAAATAGTGCAGTTGCAGCATAAACCGTGAACAGTACTAACACTATGAAAGTCCCTAGAATAAAAGCCTAGTGGTAGATTAGATGAACTTGTTTTTTGAAAACGTATTTATTGTTTCCTTACTGCTTTTATCTACTTGATTGTAATTGCTAGACATTGACTGTGACATGGAGAGTCTTGCCCATAGTGATGTGACTACTGTTTGTGATTGTTGATACCCAAGAATTGGAGTTGTCCCATAAGGCTGTTACTATAGCAATTGCAGTTTTCTTTGCAAGCTTATTTGGAAACGTTGTGAGTTGGCCATAGTATGTTCGCTTCAATTTAGTTTGCCCCTTTGTTGGCACCTATAGCCAATATGTATATAAGAAGTAACTGAAGCACAGGGACAGGTAAGGTGTATGATTTATAAAAAATTGGGGCTGTTTGGCTGATGTGAACCTCAATATGGAGGATTTTTGTTGTAATACAGAATTAACTTTATCAATTCCTCTGGATTCCTAAATGGATATTCTGGAGGTTCCTGTGTGTATATATAGAGTGAGTTTATGCAAGCCCCTCTGGTTACATTGCTGGGTGTTCTGTATTTTCATGTTGTTTAAAATACTGAATGTTCTCTGCATTCCTCTGGTTACATGGAATGACATCCTATAAATGTCTCTCGAAGACTTATGTTCTGCAGGTTTATCCGGTTTAATGGAAGGATGTTCATCAGGGATTTTTGGCTATGAGAATGGATGTATTGCAGAATCCGGATTACATGATGTTCCACCGGTCCTCCTCGTTATAACGTTGTATGTTCTGCAGGTTCCTTTGGTTACCTGGAGTGATGTTCTACAGGTCTCTCTGGTTACATGGAAGGGTATTCTGATGGCAGGGAGTGATGGCCAGCAGGTCTCTCTGGTTATGTGATTGGATATTCAGCACGTCTCTCTAATTGTATGAATGGATGTTCTGCTGGTCTCTTTGTTTATGTGACTGGAAGTTCTGCTGGTCATTCTGATTGTTATTGGAAGTTCTGCCAGTCTCGATGGTTATGTGATTGGAAGTTCTGACAGTCTCAATGGTTATGTGATTGGACCTTTTGCCAGTCTCTACGGTTATGTGATTGGAAGTTCTGCCAGTCTCGATGGTTATGTGATTGGAAGTTCTGCTGATCATTCTGAATATGTGTTTTGAAGTGCTGGTGGTCTTTATAGTTATGCGATTAGACATTCTTCTGGTCATTCTGGTTATGTGATTGGAAGTTCTACTAGTCCCTCTGGTTATGTGATTGGAAGTTCTGCCAGTCTCTCTGGTTATGTGATTGGACATCCTGTCAGTCTCGATGTTTATGTGATTGGACGTTCTGCCAGTTTGTCTGGTTATGTGATTTGAAGTTCTGCTGTTTTCTTGTTATATGAATGGATGTTCAGCTGGTCTCCCTGGCTATGTGACTGGAAGTTCCGCCGATCTGTCTGGTTATGTAACTGGACCTTCTTTATTACGCTCTACTTATTATACTAGATATTCATTGGTTTGGTGTGGTTATAGTACTGGATTATCTCCAGTACTCTGTCATAACTTGACTGGTTATTTTGCTGATTCCTCACATTACATGGCACGATGACCTACAGGTCCCTTTCTTCAGATATTTCTGGTTATGTGCAATTCTGTTCAGCAGGTGTTTACACGGAGAACAGATCTACATGTCCTGGTAGCTATAAGACCAGAATTTTTGCAGGTACCTTGATTACAAGACTGAATATTGTCTGAATTACGCTAGTTTCATAGCTGAATGTTTTTTGAGCACCTGTAAATAAATGACTGACAGTGCTGCAGAGAAACCTGCTTACATGGAAGGGTGTCCTGAAGGGCGTTCCCTGTGGTTGTATCCTTCACTGTTCTGAAAGTCCTTCTCATAACATGGCTAGGTTTTCTGATGGTCTCTGTAATGTTTAAATTCTTGCTTGCTCTGCAGATTCTCCTGGTTGGTGACATGACTAATATTTGCAGGATCTCTACATTGCAAAATGTTCTATAAGCAGTTGATGTTCTGCAGGTTCCTTCGATTACATCGAAGAAGAGCTAGAGGTCCTTCTGTTTCGCTGCCTAGATGATGTGCATGTACCTGTGGCTACATGATTCATGATTTAGTTGTCTGGAGGACACATTGATTCCATTACTGAATGTTTTTCAGGTTTCTCTGATTATTTCTCTGATTACAAGGCAAGAAAATCTGCAGGTTTCTCTTAATTGGCTGCAGTGTCTACATGATCCTCTGACGACTTTAAAGGAGACTATGCAAGTCTCTCTGGTAACCTAGCTCAAGAATCTGCTCATTCTTCTGACTCTCATGCAGGCTAATCTGAAGGTTTATTAGGATACTTGGTGCTAATCTTATGGTTTCTTGGGACACTTGGCAAGATAATCTGAAGGTACGTTGGGATACCTGAGAGGCCAATCTGAAAGTGTCGTGGGATACTTGTCCGGCTATTCTGAAGATTTTTTGGAATACTTGGCAGGATAATCTGAAGTTGTCTTGAGATTCTTGGCAGTCTAATCTTAAGGTTTCTTGGGATACTTGGAAGACTAATCTGAAGGTTCCTGTGGCTATTAGGATATTTTGCATGTCCTTTTGTCATGGCAGGGTATTCTCAGGAAATACACTGCACAAGCTGTTTACCTGGTCTCTTCTCCACATGTAAAAAAGGCCCATCCCCAAGTGTTTTAGTAAATTGTTGAGTTATATTGCAATACCACGAGGATGGCCCAGGTGTATACTCTAAAAGTCTCCACTTTATATGGATGTATGCTTTACAGATTTTTAAATGTGACCTTAGGAAAAACAGAGGGGCTAGTTTCAGAAAATTGTATTTTAGGAAAAAGGTGTAGTTTGACTACAAACGATAAGGGAGAGTAGTGGTTTTAAAGCCCCCATACTTTATACAGGCTGTCAATCTTTCCACACCCCTTTCTCTCTCACTCTGCCTCTCTGTATCTTTCCCTCCTCTCTGTCCACACTCACTATGGTAAGTGTTTGGTGCATTAACAGGGTCATGCAGGCCTGACTTGCCCCCCCCCTCCTGCTCTTTCCTGCTTGAATAGCATCCTACGCAAGAAAGAAAATAGTAATCTACCTACAATTTCATAACCTTTATTATTAATGTGTTATTACCAGGTGTTCTCGTCCTCTGTATAGCTCTGTACTATCCTATATAAATATATATACTATACCTATATACTATATCTATTACATGGCCCCTCACCCTATAACTGCCCTTACCTATCTATTATATATTACAGGACCCCTTACCCTATAACTACCTCAACCTATCACTGCTCTATTACAGGACCCCTCACCCTATAACTGCCTGTACCTATCACTGCTCTATTACAGGACCCCTCACCCTATAACTGCCCTGTACCTATCACTGCTCTATTACAGGACCCCTCACCCTATAACTGCCCTGTACCTATCACTGCTCTATTACAGGACCCCTCACCCTATAACTGCCCTGTACCTATCACTGCTCTATTACAGGACCCCTCACCCTATAACTGCCCTGTACCTATCACTGCTCTATTACAGGACCCCTCACCCTATAACTGCCTGTACCTATCACTGCTCTATTAAAGGACCCCTCACCCTATAACTGCCTGTACCTATCACTGCTCTATTACAGGACCCCTCACCCTATAACTGTCCTGTATCCATCACTGCTCTATTACAGGACCCCTCACCCTATAACTGCCCTGTATCCATCACTGCTCTATTACAGGACCCCTTACCCTATAACTACCTCAACCTATCACTGCTCTATTACAGGATCCCTCACCCTATAACTGTCTGTATCCATCACTGCTCTATTACAGGACCCCTCACCCTATAACTGCCCTGTATCCATCACTGCTCTATTACAGGACCCCTTACCCTATGGGGTCCTCAACCTATCACTGCTCTATTACAGGACCCCTCACCCAAAACTGTCCTGAACCTATCACTACTCTATTACAGGACCCCTCACCCTATAACTGTCCTGTATCCATCACTGCTCTATTACAGGACCCCTTACCCTATAACTACCTCAACCTATCACTTCTCTATTACAGGACCCCTCACCCTATAACTGCCTGTACCTATCACTGCTCTATTACAGGACCCCTCACCCTATAATTGCCCCGTACCTATTACTGCTCTATTACAGGACCCCCCACCCTATAACTGCCTGTACCTATCACTGCTCTATTACAGGACCCCTCACCCTATAACTGCCTGTACCTATCACTGCTCTATTACAGAACCCCTCACTCTATAACTGCCCTGTATCTATCACTGCTCTATTACAGGACCCCTCACCCAATAACTGCCCTGTACCTATCACTGCTCTATTACAGGACCCCTCACCCTATAACTGCCTGTACCTATAACTGCTCTATTACAGGACCCCTCACCCTATAACTGCCTGTACCTATCACTGCTCTATTACAGGACCCCTCACCCTATAACTGCCCTGTACCTATCACTGCTCTATTACAGGACCCCTCACCCTATAACTGCCCTGTACCTATCACTGCTCTATTACAGGACCCCTCCCCCTATAACTGCCCTGTACCTATCACTGCTCTATTACAGGACCCCTCACCCTATAACTGCCCTGTACCTATCACTGCTCTATTACAGGACCCCTCACCCTATAACTGCCCTGTACCTATTACTGCTCTATTACAGGACCCCCCCACCCTATAACTACCCTGTATCTATCACTGCTCTATTACAGGACCCCTCACCCTATAACTGCCTGTATCTATTACTGCTCTATTACAGGACCCCTCACTCTCTATAACTGCCTGTACCTATCACTGCTCTATTACAGGACCCCTCACCCTATAACTACCTGTACCTATCACTGCTCTATTACAGAACCTCTCACCCTATAACTACCTGTACCGATCACTGCTCTATTAAAGGACCCCTCACCCTATAACTGCCTGTACTTATCACTGCTCTATTAAAGGACCCCTCACCCTGTAACTGCCCTGTATCTATCACTGCTCTATTACAGGACCCCTCACCCTATAACTGCCTGTACCTATCACTGCTCTATTACAGGACCCCTCACCCTATAACTACCTGTACCTATCACTGCTCTATTACAGGACCCCTCACCCTATAACTACCTGTACCGATCACTGCTCTATTAAAGGACCCCTCACCCTATAACTGCCTGTATCTATCACTGCTCTATTACAGGACCCCTCACCCTATAACTACCTGTACCGATCACTGCTCTATTACAGGACCCCTCACCCTATAACTACCTGTACCTATCACTGCTCTATTAAAGGACCCCTCACCCTGTAACTGCCCTGTATCTATCACTGCTCTATTACAGGACCCCTCACCCTATAACTGCCTGTACCTATCACTGCTCTATTACAGGACCCCTCACCCTGTAACTGCCTGTACCTATCACTGCTCTATTACAGGACCCCTCACCCTATAACTGCTTGTATCTATCACTGCTCTATTACTGGACCCTTCACACAATAGCAGTCCTGTATCTGATCCTTTGACCTCTAATTATACAGTTATTTCAGACATATTTCTCCATTTGTATGACCTTCTTCCCCTTTTTGACATATATATATTAATGTCAAGCTCAGGAGATCTAGTTTTATATACAAAGCTAAGGTTTCTAATTTTAGGTCTCTCAGATCTGACTGTTACACGTTTCACAGCTTTGTTTGTGAATGTATCTCTTTCTCTCTTTTTACTCCCTCTCTCCTCTTCTCACCCTCTCCTTCGTTTCACTCTCTCTCGCCCTTCTTCCTCCCCCCCAAGACGCCCTCTCCCCCATGTGCTCCCCCCTCTGTAGGAGTACTAGTTCTACGAAGGGATTGCATGGGGGGTCCCTGCATGCTGCACGTACCAGTTTTGCACGTCGCATGAATTTGCTTGTGTTTTTCGCCTGCTGATCTCGGCTACAGTTTGGGCTGCCGGTTGGTAATTTACACTTCTTCACTGCCAGAGTATAGGTTGGTAGCTTGTGAGAAGGCAAGATCCATTTTTGTGTTCACTCTGGTGTTGAAGGGGTAATATCAGATGCATTTTTTTTTTGTCTCCATACAGAACTCTGAGGCTCTGGGCATTACTTCTAGATAGAATGTTGAGCTCAGATACGTTTATAGCAGGGGAACTTTATACACGTGGGGCTTGATAGGTTATTCTTCTGTATAAATTGGGAAAGTCTTAATGTCTTACATCTAGAAAAGCTGTAGTTATAATGCAATTTGCTGCACAATAAACTGATATAAGATGGCATGGTAGGGTTTAGCTGAGTATAGGCATAAGAGATGCCTATACTCAGAGCCTCTGAGTCCTGACTATAAGAGGGGGCAATGTTATGAATAGCACATCTTGCTCATATACTAACATGCAATTCCTTGGGTTCCTGTAGAGATTGTTAAGAATGGACCTTCCTGTTGCTGATGATAACACAGTGCACTTCAATTCCACTCTCATGGCGCTCATCCGAACAGCATTGGACATTAAGATTGCCAAGGGTAAGGGAATGAAAGTATATCAATAACATGTAACACTTTTGTTCTACGTAGATCTCCAGTAATAATATTTGTAACTAATCTCTTAATTAAACCAATTAAAAGATTAAATCTTAAAGGGGCAAGCTAGTTTGAAAATCACACCGTGCATGTATTAAAGTTTGTAATTTAAGCCTAGAAATAAAACTATGCTATAGTTCTATTTATCCATAGCTGCATCTCCACTGAACATGTAACTGAATTTCTTATGTAGGAAGCTCATTGATAAGTAATCAGGGTGTCGAACATGATACCCATAGAAAATCATTAAAGGAACATGCATCACTTGGCAATTCTTATTTAAGCTAGCAGGCAAACCCTTTTAAACAAAATTGCTAACCGAAATAAAGCAAGAAAAACTTTTTAAATTGGTTAGACAGCATTGTTGGGCACGCCTCTCAGCTAGGGGCATTTCTTCAGCCCCCCTGTCCCTGCCCCCCATTTCCCCTGCCAACTCTTATACACACACTAATCCAGTCCAAATCAATCCACTAATAACTGAAACAGGATCAGACTCCCTCTCTTTCCCCCTGTCTGGATGTTGTAAGGTGAAGAGATCTTCCAACTGCATCGGTGTGATTCACTCAGGCATGCCCAATGCACATTTCCAGCATTCCTAGGAATAGGACACTAATTAGTTAGATCAGTGCCGCACTGGAGTGGGTGTGGAAAGCATGATAAAGAAGAATCTATAAATAAATCTAAAAAAATGAAATAATATTTACCTGCTTTGTTTCAACCCGCATCACGAGGCAACTGTCACATTCAAAGCTAAAGCTTTGGGGTTAAACCGTTTATTAACAATTTAACCCCTTGAGGTAAACTGGCACCAGGGACTTCCTTGCACCAAAATGACTTAATTCTGATCAAGTTTTTATGGTGCACGAAGTGTTCCGTTAAGATGTTGTTATGTTTAATTCAGAGGAACATTGGTGAGGCTGTGAACAATATGATATTTTGTAGGATTCACTGGAACATTAATGAGGTGGTGCATAACCTAATGTTCTCCAGGAAATTAGAGGAAGGTGAAGATGGTAGTGTTTAATGTGATGTTTTGTAAGAGTTCAGGGCAACATTGATGAGGTGGTGATCAGTGAAATATTCTACAGGAGTTCAGAGGAGCACAGTGAGTTTGTGTACTTTGTATGAACATGGATTAAATACAGGGATACTGAATAAGCAACACTGGTTTAGATGCCCGTTGATCAGGACACAAAGTTAAAAAAAGTTCAGATGCACACAACAAAGGACAAGTGGCATCATGCCCATAGTCACAGAATGATGGAATGATGTTGAACATAGAAATACTTTTAGTAGAATGCTGTGTAGTGAAAAGTTATATTCAGATATTTACTTGTGGGTTTTTTGTTTGCAGGTGGAGTTGATAAGCAGCAGATGGATAATGAGCTGAGAAAAGAGATGATGGCAATTTGGCCAAATTTGTCCCAGAAAACTCTTGATCTGTTGGTCACACCACACAAATGTAAGTAATTCATCATCCAATTTAATGAAAGCCATGACAGTGGATGTAATTAATGTAATAAATGTAATGTGGCTGCACTCTGTGTGGCAGTTTAACCCCTTAAGGACCAAACTTCTGGAATAAAAGGGAATCATGACATGTCACACATGTCATGTGTCCTTAAGGGGTTAAGGCAATATCCCTAGCACCTATAGACTCAATTGTGAAGTATCGGGAAACAATTCTGAAATTCACTTTGCCTTTTCTTAGCTACAGACTTAACAGTGGGGAAGATTTACGCAGCGATGATGATTATGGAGTATTACAGACAGAGCAAGGCAAAAAGACTACAGGCACTGCAAGAGGAACAGGTATCAGTAGTGCATCTGTTTCTCCATTACATAATTATCCCATAGAATAAGTAACAGTGATAGTTAAAGGGACACTATAGTCACCAATACAATCTCTAACTTAATTAAGCAATTTGGCTGTATAGATCATGGTTCTGAAGTCGCACTGCTCTATTTTCTGCCATTTAGGGGTTCAAACACTTTTGTTTCTGTTTATGCAGCCCAAAGCACACCTACCCTGGCTAAGACTGACACAGAATGCATGTAAAATGTGGTTTTATTTTCAAACTTAAGTTTAATTTACTTTAAACGTTTTTATCTCCTGTTCTTTATACTGAACTTTAATCACATACAAGAGGCTTCCGCAAGCTCTATCAAGCTATTAGCCATGCTGGAGATGAGAAATTTTTAATTAAACATAATTTTCAATAATAAAGTGTAAACATTAGATGACTCTTTACAGGAAGTGTTTAGGAAGGCTGGGTAAGTCACATGCAGGGAGGTGTGACAAGAGTTGCATAAACAAAGTGGTTTAACTAAAAAATGGCACGTTCTGCATACTATGCCCGAATCCGCTATCACCCAATGGGCAGAGCGGCCCCCACAAACCTATAAAGTGAAACCAACCTGAAGATATCACTACATGTCCCTAATATATGGCATCTGATCCCAAGATCAGATCCCCAACCTGTTAAAATGGTCACTGTCCTATAATGTTATTTTTGTTTTTACAAATGATTTAATGTACTGCAACATTCTAATTATATGAGACACTTCTGTTATATGGCCTGAGAAGGCATGACTAATGTTATATCATCAAGAACCTGCGTGTTCACCAATAATAATGCGTTCTGTATCCCCTTCTGCACACAATATCCAATAAGACTCTTTTTATTTTCTTAACTCCGAAATGGCAGAGAATTGAGCAGTGAGCCTGCATGGTCGTGATCTATACACCAAAACGTCTACATTAAGCTAAATTTGTTTTGGTGACTACAGTGGCCCTTTAAGTGCTTTTATATCAAGCAATAGCTACCTTCCAGTATGAATTAACAACCCTTACCAGGAAAACATGTATGTATTAAATCCCCAAATTAGATCTCACAACTATATGTTTTAAATATTATTAATTAAAATTAACATTTTGTTATTTCAACAAGTACTTCAAGTATTTCAAAACAGCACACCAAGCGTACCTTTGCATCTTTTCCATACCACATTGGTTCTTGTACAAAATAAAAGGCCAACCTTCTGCTAGGAAATCACTACATCAATAAGCAAGGAAGCAGTATCACACACATCGAATTTATTTATATTGCAATTTCTACCTTTAAATGTGCTTTTTCTATTACGCCTAATGAGGCAACATATTTTTAAATCAGCAAAAGTTTGCTGAAGTTGTGTGTATTTTAAACAAATATATATCGGAAGTAAAATAAAGCATAACAATTAAAATACCCATTAAATTTGCAATGTCCAGTTAATATTGCATGTCACTTGACATGCGCATAGTCGCCTATATCGGCATATTCAGTTAACCTTAATACCCAATCCCCATTAAAACGCAGACTACCACTTAATGTTGGAAAATATTTGTCCACAGCTTTATTAACACATAGGATGTGATAAAACATATAAGGTCATTGCCAACACCTAACTCATATTACTTAAATGCCCCTCAACCACCGAATGTAATTAACTCTGGCAATGACCCACAAATATAAACCACGATGTAACAATAATAATAAATATTATTAACACATAACACACCAGCCAAGTGGTACGATTACCAATATTACAAACTGTAGGGGTATACCGTGACACCCCTACACCCCCAGGTTCAGAGCCACCGACAAGCTCAAACCTACCAAACAACTATAACCCAGTGAGTATTTTCACACTCAACCTAACCCTGCACATTATTAACTTGCTCTACCCCACCAAACCCCTAAATCCACCACTGTGACCAAGCGGGAAACACTGTTAGTAGTACAAAGGGAGGGAGGGACAACTATAGGTAAGAGAAGGGTAATTAAAATTGCCACTACCTAAGATGGCCGATATATATACCAACTCCTAAGCCCACCACTATTAACCCATTATCCAATTAACTAATTGATTCCTATGCCTGCTCCCTAGCTCTGTCAAGGCCCATTCCACTTGCTATGCTGCTCCATTGACTACAAGACTGTGCAGAAGAAAAAAATGTTTATTTACTGTGACGGTAGTCACCATCACCTGGGGTTTCATACGGACATTCTATGTAGGACCCTGGACTATGTTTAGATCACCCTGTGTCCATTGTGGGTGGGTGAAGGGTGTGTGTGTAATGTGGTTGTTTGGGGTTAAATGATAGTGTGCTCTCCTGTCTTGCAAATGCTTGCAATCAACTAGGTGGATTTGGCTGTGGAGCCTGTTGGCTGCAAGGATCTAGCAACCGCTGCATGCACTACCTGAATAGCAAGGATTGCTAATATGCATATTCAGGTAGATTTGCATATTGCTGTTTCTGCAGGCAGGAGAGATGTTTTGTGTTTAATAAATCAAGAGCGCTAGGCCTGAGAGCCTTAAGTGTCTATACAAAGGCAATATCCTTAAGTAAGCAGCAGGGCCACCCCCCCCCCCTTCACCCTTCCCACACACCCTGTCACACACACAGGCAGACAGCCATACACACACACACAAACACACGCAGTCAGTCACACACAGACAGCCACACACAAACACACACACACACAAAGACATAGAATGTGACGGCAGATAAGAACCATCTAGTCTGCCCAGACAGTCACACATACGCAGTCACACACACACAGGCAGAGAGCCACACACACACAAACACACACAGGCAGACAGCCATACACACACACACACAGACATAGAATGTGACGGCAGATAAGAACCATTCGGCCCATCTAGTCTGCCCAGACAGTCACACATAGGCAGTCACACACACACACACACAGGCAGACAGCCACACACAAACACACACAGGCAGACAGCCACACACACAGGCAGGCAGTCACACACAGACAGCCACACACAAACACACAGGCAGACAGCCACACACACAGACAGTCACACACACAGGCAGTCACACACACACAGGCAGACAGACACACAGAGACAGACAGACACACACACAGGCAGACAGCCACACACAGACAGTCACACACAGGCAGTCACACACACACACAGGCAGACAGACACACAGAGACAGACAGACACACACACAGGCAGATTGTCACATACACACAGACAGTCACACACACAGGCAGTCACACACACAGGCACAGACACACAGAGACAGACAGACACACACACACACAGGCAGATTGTCACATACACACAGACAGTCACACACACACAGACAGTCACACACAGGCAGTCACACACACAGGCAGCCACACACACAGGCAGACAGTCACACACACACACAGGCTGACAGTCACACACACAGACAGTCAAACACAGACAGTCACACACACACACACACTGGCAGACAGCCACACACACACAGGCAGACAGTCACACACACAGACAGTCACACACAGACAGACAGTCACACACACACAGACAGTCACACACATACACAGGCAGACAGCCACACACACACACACACACACACACACAGGCAGACAGTCACAGGCAGTCACACACACAGGCAGTCACACACACAGGCAGTCAGTCACACACACACAGGCAGACAGACACACACACACACATACACAGTCAGACAATCACACATAGTTACCTCTGTTCCTTGTGGAGGCAGACAGTCTCCTGGATTCTGGTTGTTGGGGACTCCTTCCTGCTTCCCCTGCAGTAGTTAGACAGCATTTTAGCTCCGCCTCCACCGCAGGTGAGCCCTGCCCCCGCCGCATATTTTTTTATTTTTATCCTCGGCCGGCCATGTGTGAGCTGTGCGGTCGCAGGGCACCCCCTGCTCCATGGCGCCCTGTGCGGCCGCACAGCTCGCACACCCCTAAGGCCGGCCCTGCTAAGCAGAGCTCCAGAGGAATAGGCAGAGGGCACGATCCCTGCCTGGAAGGAAAGCTGCAGAGGAATAGGCAAAAGGGACGATCCCTGCCTGGAAGAAGGGCTGCAGCGGAAAGGTCAGAGGGGACGATAACTGCTTGGAAGGAGAGCTGCAGCCTGGTTGAGGGGAAGAGCTCCAGGGAGACCCCAGTCAAGCTTCAGCGATTGGGCTTAAGCGTTCCAGGGCCCCTGCAGGCAGCTAGGAAGCGGATTGGCGGAGGTACTCAGTCGGAGTACAGGAGCTCCGTCACATTTACTAAACAGTATATTGAAATTAATGAGAAAATAATGGAAAATGGTGAATATTGTTGAATAGTATTGAAATTCTTAACTTCTTCAACTTAGCTCTTTTAGCTTAGACTTAGCAATACATTTTACCACTGTTCTTCACTGTTTCAGATATAAACCCATTACTCCAATAATGTAACAGACAAGTGTTAAAACAGCATCTAAAACGTATGCAATATATTTATTATCAGAAATTTTGAGAATGAGTTACAGTGACACGGCGGGCACCAACGAGATAGGAAATGCACAGTTCTGTGATGTGGAATAGGATATAGAACACAGACTCTATTGTAATCATGTTGGGCCTCTCCATGATCCTTTACTGACCCTTGGAGAGCCAAGTGTCTCTATCTACTCAGACCTGTGGATGACAAACTCTCTAAAAATAATCACTGATCTTCTAGTAACTGGGTAACACAGACAAGGTTGCCCTATGCTTGAAATTAAATTAACAAAACCCACAGTACATCCTATTAACCTTAGGTGAATCTCCAAATATCTACCCATTACCTGGGATGGAAGCATATTATGGAGTGATGTCCTACCCTTTCACTTTGTGCTATAGGGAGGAAAGGCAGTATTAAAAAGTGCAGGCCTAGTCCCTTGTCCCAATCACTTAATAATAAATAAACAGTGCACCTAAACCACTGCACACCTCACATGCAATAATATTATATAATAATATTATACCCTTGGATTGTACATCAGCTGCCCTGCTCGCTTTGTTGTTTCCTCCTGATTTTGCATTACCTCTTCTTTGCTCTTCGTAGACCTGGGGATTCTAGAGAACGGTGGTAGAGAAGAAGGAGTGTGCTAGAGCTTTGAGTTATGGGTGTTTCCATCCAAAATGAACTGTAATTGAGCTAGTGAGAAAGGGTCACGTGCAGCAGTAACATCAGCAGTGGCAGCCCTCATCTACTATACTACCTTTATTCCTCTATAGATGAGGTGAAGGGAGGTCCTGGGAATACATTTTACATTTAACCTGTAAAAGGACACTTCAGGCACTGTAATTACTTTATCTCAATACAAGTTGTTGTGATGTCTGTAGGTCCTGGGCACCATTGTATCTAAAGTGGTTAAACCATTTATAAGCTGTTATACCCTAAAGTGATCTCGGCAGCGCCTACCCTACTGGCACCTTTGCCTCCTCGTTTGGACAGGACTTCATTGCAGGAAGCCATTAACTGGGACACTCCCACGCTATCACTGGCCTCCCAGTCAGAACATGCTGTACCTTTCTTAAGCATTTTTTCACAATGGGCAATAACTGATAGGCTGAGAGCACCAAATGACACAAGGCAGCACTTAGCACCTCTAGTCACCATATCAACTTAATTAAGATGAAGAAGTTATAATACCCAGAGTGGCATTTAAAGAAATATTGGGGAAGTAAAATGTTTATTTGGTATCCCTTATCTTTTAATATCAGAGAGGATCTGAAATACTCCAAAAACTATAATTTCCTTGCATACAGTAGGTGTGAAAAAAATGGTTAAATATAATGTGAATATGTGTTTGCAATATCATCTGGATGAGATTTCTGGGAATGTAGCTTTCTAAAAATTACTTCCTAATGTGATAATAATGTTGGTGTAGTGCTGACACACTGTAAGTACAATTACACTAAGCATCTGTTCTACATAGGACAGGACCGCCCGTATTTCTAATGGCATATTTTAAGACAAAATATTATATGAATATACATATACATGTATGAAATGCTCTGTAACAGGCATTGACGTCATATTTGCGTGACAGGTGCACTTTAATGTACATGGTAGCTTTGCGTTCAGTCTTTTTTCTTCCCCTGCAGTAACTCTTTTTGCCCCATCTCACATACTTACAGACTTACGTATATATGAATTTTACATGACTTAGGATAAACCTTTTCTCTTACTACTTCAGAATCGGACCCCACTCATGTTCCAAAGGATGGAGCCTCCATCTCCGGATGGAAACCAGGGACTTAATGCTTTGCCCTCTTCCCAGCCAGGGGGAGAAATGTGAGTACCATTTTGCATGCTAATTTGTGCCTAATTGTCCTCGGACAAATACACAAAGATTTAATTTCTGTCTCTCCATCTCACACACTGTACCATGCCACATGTACACACAGCAGAGCTAATAAAATGAATTCCAGTCATATTGCACACACTGTTCCAATCTCTGCACTTGTAATGTTCTCTCCTCCAGGAATATACCCGAGGGTGGTATGAAGGAAAGCCAGTCCTGGATGACAGAAAGGGCTCAGAAAATGTTCCAGAAGACTGGTACCTGGAGTCCAGAGAGGGGGCGTACCCAGGACAACACTAACAGTTGGCCCAATTCCCAGGTCAGCAAAATGTCATACTTTCACTTTCTACCTCATTTTATCTGCATACTTTATATTTTGTTCTTTCTTTTTCCAGCCAATTAAATAAATTCATAGACAGACCACAAAATTAATAAAGAGAATAGAAGAATTTAGTCACAATTTTGTTTAGATGTCTTTAAACTACATTTAAAACATTAAGAGAATTTGATAGCATAAGTTCTTTGGAGACATGTCTATGAACTCTGCTATGAGACGACGGAACACTTAGTACATTTAAGAAATGCCCCTCCTTCTCAAACGATAGAGGGTCTGTAGGATACCTGCTAGTTGATAATTCAACATTCACACAACACATATGGGCAAGGAAATGGGTCTTCCAGATCCTCACTGATGTCTAAAACTTCAACCACATAGATCAGGTATTATAATAATTTTTAGATAATGACCTCCAAAAGTTTCCATCTTAATCGCTTATAATTTGTTTCTCCAGCATGTCTGCTGTGATGTTGAGTGGACAGTATTACCTTTCTCATTATATTTTTGATTCTCACCTTCTGTCTTTCTTGTATGACAGTCAGTGGAAATGAGAGAAATGGCATTAGATGGTTTTTCTGACAGCGAGCAGTACCTGGTGATTGAGGGACACGGGAGGGCAGCCTCAATGCCACGACTACCAGCTGACAATCAGGTAAAAAAAACAGCTTCCTAATCTGATACTCCGTTATAATCCTCACTTAAAGTCATCAGAGTCTTGTTCATCATAGATACCAGATCTAAAGCATTATGGCTCTACTACGTAACACAATCGCCATTTAAAAGGACATGGAAAGGCACGAACCCTACCTCGGACTTCTTAGGACACAAGAACAATGTAGGACCACTTTCTGAAGATCAAGCCACTCCCCCCAAAAAGATCTGCAAATGCCACTTATGGTGTCAAAATTGTGGCCATCTTTGCTATACATAGCAAGGCATAGCATTGACCATCCCCCAACACATCAGAGGAAATTAAATACTGAATCTAATGACATATTATTATGGACATCACACTGGATCTTTAGTGAAAGACTTCATTTATGTATCCACCATACATACATAACTTATAAAGCCTCACAATGTATCGGAATCGTGTTAAAGATCTGATGAGTGAGTATATTACAAGATTCCCAGCAAAACCAGGAAGCGCAACGTGCTCTGGCAACCTCTGTTTCATGTAGAATATGTTTATTACTCCACAGGGGACATGGCATCTGTCCAGTTTTTGCCTGAGAATGGGTTTTAATCTAAACCGATTCCACAGGAGATTCATTTGTTCAGTATTTATGGATTACCCAACCATTTTTTAATAGTGGTAACCATAAAACCTGCATCCTCAATGGTCCCCGTGGAATCATTTGAGAAACATAACAGAAGCCACATAGTTCATTGTTTTTACTAGTCTGATCAAAGCACCTACAGCACCATAGTTAAAGCACCTATCGCTACTAGTATACAATCACAGTATAAATACATGCAGGTCTATCCATTAATGTCCCAATGGCCAGTACCTAACCATCTGGTTCTATATGGACCATTCAAACTAAAAATACTGACATTGTTCATCCTATTTAACATGTTCAGATTTTGCAATTCTGGCTATGAATGTGTCTGGATTTTAGCCTATGCAAATACCTCTGTTTTAAATGTTCAAGTGAAGGGAAGAGGCACCCTGATTTCGGGGTACAGACAACTGGTATGGCCACCCCCTTCATAATATTTGCACCCAATATCCTTGGGGTTTTTGGGAAGGGACAGTGGCATACCCCCCATCCACAGTGTTATTTTATAGTCAGGCACCCATGGGTGAGAACTGCGAGGGGGCACAGGCATGTTCCCCCATATGTATTATAGCTCTCACCCCATGTGTTGGGGCTGGGGGAACACTGGTATGCACCCCCACATCTTTATCATAAGCCTCACCCATCACCTATGGGTCGAGGATGGATGTAATTTCTATATTATAGTCCTGCCCACAGGACAGGATGAGAGGGGGGCAGGAATGTCCCCCCATGCATTATTTTAGAACGTCCATCCACTTAGTGAGGGATTCTAAATTTAACCCTGAATGTCCATGTGAGAACAGGTGCAATTGGGAAAATATTCCATATTTTTTATTATTCACTTTTTAGAAGGCAAGTGAATTAAAATGTTCAAATAATGATAATTCTAATGACCAAATAATGATAATAATAATTATTATGACCAAATGTGCATGCTACCTGAATTGGTGCTTTATAAATGTTCGGTTATTATAGAATCTGAGTGTGAAGAGCACTGATTCTGAAGTTGATGCTGAATGAATCCAGGCAAATGGTGTATATCTGGTCGGAACAACCACATTTTAATCAGCTTTGGCTTTAGGGCTTATGAGAATTTCCAGTCCAATAAGAATTCGATAATTTTTACCAAATCCATCCAGAAAAATTAAAAAGTAAAAAAATCATTGTTGAAATCACAAATCACAAACATTAAATCACAAACATTAAATCACAAACCTCAAATCACAAACATTAAATCACAAACATTAAATCACAAACATTAAATCATAAACATTAAATCACAAACATCAAATCACAAACATTAAATCACAAACATCCAATCACAAACATCAAATCACAAACATCAAATCACAAACATCAAATCACAAACATCAAATCACAAACATTAAATCACAAACTTCAAATCACAAACATCCAATCACAAACATCAAATCACAAACATCAAATCACAAACATCAAATCACAAACATCAAATCACAAACATCAAATCACAAACATTAAATCACAAACATCAAATCACAAACATCAAATCACAAACATTAAATCACAAACATCCAATCACAAACATTAAATCACAAACATCCAATCACAAACATTAAATCACAAACATCCAATCACAAACATCAAATCACAAACATCAAATCACAAACATTAAATCACAAACTTCAAATCACAAACATCCAATCACAAACATTAAATCACAAACATCAAATCACAAACATCAAATCACAAACATCAAATCACAAACATTAAATCACAAACATTAAATCACAAACATTAAATCACAAACATCAAATCACAAACCTCAAATCACAAACATCAAATCACAAACATTAAATCACAAACTTCAAATCACAAACATCCAATCACAAACATCAAATCACAAACATTAAATCACAAACATTAAATCACAAACATCCAATCACAAACATCCAATCACAAACATCCAATCACAAACATTAAATCACAAACATTCTTATAAAGAGTTCTGCCAACAAATTAGTTGAGACATCTGCTCCTGTCTACCACAAACTGTTGTGCAGGCCACTTTCTGTACATTGCAGCTGCATTATACCACACACTGATTGCCAGCATTTGACCTAGAGAAAACATCTTGAAGGTACAATCACAGATAGCCACATGCTGCTGGATATAGAGGGAATTTCTAAATTCTAGTTGATATAGATTCTCTGGTAAAATAGCATTTTTAGTGCCAGGCCATTGATATCACTGCATTTGTTTTAGGCTATTTATATCAGTGCCTTCATTTCAGATGATATGAAGGCATTAGTGATGGATAATGAAATGATAGTAGCAGTGTCAGATTACTGTATCAGTGCATCAGTGACAGGCTATTTATATCAGTAATAAAATCACATTATTATTTGATCATGGTGTTCATGTAGTAGTCTCCGATCATTATTACCAGTGCACGGCCATTAACATAGAAACATAGAATGTGACGGCAGATAAGAACCATTCGGCCCATCTAGTCTGCCCAATTTTCTAAATACTTTCATTAGTCCCTGGCCTTATCTTATAGTTAGGATAGCCTTATGCCTATCCCACGCATGCTTAAACTCCTTTACTGTGTTAACCTCTACCACTTCAGCTGGAAGGCTATTCCATGCATCCACTACCCTCTCAGTAAAGTAATACTTCCTGATATTATTTTTAAACCTTTGTCCCTCTAATTTAAGACTATGTCTTCTTGTTGTGGTAGTTTTTATTCTTATAAATATGGTCTCCTCCTTTACTGTGTTGATTGCCTTTATGTATTTAAATGTTTCTATCATATCCCCCCTGTATCAGGTCATTAGACAAGACGGAAAAAAAGGAAAACTGTGAAACTTAACTTTTATTTAATAAGTAAAATTATATTGGAAAGTTTACTTAATATTAAAATGTTCTCCTAGTTTTATCAAGCTGTAAAGTCATGCAGACAGAACAAAAGTGTTGATTAGATGTAAATAAAGTACTAAGTACCGGTATTTACAACCATAATCCCTTTCTAAAGTGTCATTTGAGTTACAAAAGAGTTTGACATATGATTGAGACTGAGATCGTTCTGCTTGAGTAGTCACTAAGGGTCTCAGTCTAATCAATATTAAAATTGTAGATCCATTGGCAATGGATGTCTTGAAACATAAATATTAAAACAAATAGCAGAAAAAAAGAGATAGAAAATGACATGAGCTGGCCTCTTGAGTATACCGGCAATGGTGGTGAAATCACAATATTTATAAAATATGAAAACATTACACCTATTAGGTCAGAATACTACCGTGTTTCCCCAAAAATGAGACCGGGTCTTATATAAATTTTTCTCCTGAAAAAACACACTAGGGCTTTTTTCTGGGGATGTCTTATTTCAGGGGAAAATGATAGCAAGCATGTGCTATAAAGCAGGTCTACGTTAGGTTGATTCCCCCAAACATAGACCAATTCACTAGCGCATGGAATCCCACAAATCTATGTTCAGGGAAACTTCCCCAAACTTAGATTAGCGAACGAGAGCATGGAATCCTGTGAATTTCCCTGAACATTGATTAGCAACCTCGCAATAAGCAATTAGGGCTTTATTTCAGGGGATGTCTTATTTTCAGGGGAAAACAGTATAATAATTGCTTGTCTTGTGCAATAAGATATAGGGAAAGTGTAAATATCACTGTTAGTAAGTTATACCTCTAACATAAGTGTTGCCAGTAACCTTAAAGAAGAAAGAAAACCCATATGAGGAGGAAAATAAAAGTATCCAAAATATATTATTGTAATGCTCTTAAATGGTCAATAGGGATCACTGGCAATATAGAGGTGGAAGATGTTATTTATTACAGCAGTGCCCTAACCTGGTCACTAGATGGCTCCATCTCATCCAAATTGCATCAGTGCTAAAGAGACAAAAACTCCAGAAATTTCGTTTTAGTAACCACAGTTCTCCTTTTTTCTGTTTTGTTTGTCTAATGATATTTAAAGGCATGAAATCCCTGAGTTGTGTACAGCTGCCATTTACTTAAAGGGACACTATAGTCACCAGAACAACCACAGCTTATTGAATTTGTTCTGGTGAGTAGAATCATTACCTTCAGGCTTTTTGCTGTAAGCACGGTCTTTTCAGAGAAAATGCAGTGTTTACATTACAGCCTAGTGATAACTTCACTGGCCACTCCTCAGATGGCTGTTAGCGATCCTTCCTGGGTCATGGCTGCCTAAAATGTATCCAAACATTCAGTATATCCTCCCTCTACATGCAGACACTGAACTTTCCTCATAGAGATTCATTGATTCAATTCATCTCTATGAGGAGATGCTGATTGGCCAGGGCTGTGTTTGAATCATGCTGGCTCTGCCCCTGATCTGCCTCCTTGTCAGTCTCAGCCAATCCTATGGGGAAGCATTGGATCAGGCCACCACTTCTGGTGATGTCAGCTGACTGCTTGTTTTTTCTGAGACAAACATCATGCAGATCTACAGCTTCAGGCTTGAATACAGTAAGATTTTGCTATATTTATGGAGGCATGAGGGGTCCAGGGGGGCTAGATGGTGGTTTTAACACTATAAGGTCAAGAATACATGTTTGTGTTCCTGACCCTATAGTGATCATTTAAGGATTCCTTTTACATTTGGTTATTTCTATTAGTACATCATTGTTAGATAATTGTGTTAATCTAGTAGTGTCTGATCTTTGTTATGAGACCCAGACTGGCTGCAGTTTACTATTATCATACCACTAGTGCAAGATCACAAATATCAGTGTATTGACAGATCTTTGTTGTCAGATTGCAATAGACTCGATCATAGAATAAAGAACTTCTAGGGTTATTTGTTTTAAATGAGAAGTCAAAGTAAATTCAAGGTTAAACTCACATGCAAGGTCTGAGTAGCTGAACTGAAAGAATAGCTTTGGCTATTTTGACCATAAATTTGAAATTTACTTTGAATTCTCACTTAAAGGACCACTATAGTGCCCTGAGGGTGCCCCCACCCTCAGGGTCCCCCTCCCGCCCGGCTCTGGAAGGGGGAAAGGGGTTAAAACTTACCTTTTTCCAGCGCTGGGCGGAGAGCTCTCCTCCTCCGATCCTCCTCTTCTCCTCCCCCGTGTCGTATTCAGCCGGTCACATAGGAAAGCATTCATAATGCTTTCCTATGGACGCTGGCGTGCTCTCACTGTGAAAATCACGGTGAGAAACGCAAGCGCCTCTAGTGGCTGTCAATGAGACAGCCACTAGAGGAAATAGGGGAAGGCTTAACCCATTCATAAACATAGCAGTTTCTCTGAAACTGCTATGTTTATGAAAAAATGGGTTAACCCTAGCTGGACCTGGCACCCAGACCACTTCATTAAGCTGAAGTGGTCTGGGTGCCTAGAGTGGTCCTTTAAGTGAAAACCATGATAATCTCCCTGAGACCACAAGAAAAGAAATGGAAAGGCAAGGATAGCAAACATAGACCTTAATTTGATGGGGGGTTTTTGGATATTTTAAAGGAACACTATAGCGTTAGGAATACAAATTTGTATTCCTAACGCTAAAGTGCCTTATCCACTGTTTTGTTGACCGAGCTCCCCTGCCAGGGTTAAAAAGGTGAATTTACTTACCTTTTCTCCCTCACAGCCCTGTCTCTGGTGTACCGCTCTGCCTCATTGGCTGAGATCATTGAGGAAGCATTGGGAGGCTAGTGTGCATGCGCAGTAAAATGCTGCCTTGCGCCATTCAGATGGTCTCTTTTACTCCACAGTATCAGTGGAAGCGCCTCTAGTTGTTATCAGTATGATTGCCACTATAGCCAAGTAAACCCAACAATGAAAACACTGTTTTCAGCTGCAGGGTTAAAACAGGGGAAGTGGGGAAGACATGGCACCCAGACCGCTTCAATTGTGTTCCTTGAATGCAGATAGTGCACAGTCAGTCTGCCTCCACCAATGAAATATACTATCACTGACTAGAACAGACCATAAACCGCAAATGGCTCTCAGCTTGAAATTTCAGCTACAAATTTACATACATCTTCTGTCTCTGCTGTCTGGGAGTGTGTTCCTCTGTATCCTTTCCCTAGATACTCTCTGTACATCTCCATTCCAACACATTCTCATTTTATCAGTCTTAATTAACTTTATGACTACTTGTATAGATTCGTGGCCTGTGTAAACGCCATGACCTGTGTTGTTCACTTGGTAACATAGAAGAATGGTGTACTCTCCTGTTTGTGTGCAATGTGTGTTCCCTTTATGTGGTCATTGTGATTTGTTCTCTCAGCCTGTCACTCACATGTTGTCTTCTGAACTGGGCACTGTATATATAAAAGTGTCTTATTGCTGTTAACCTGTGTTCTCTCTCTCTCTTTTTCTGTGTGTCCCCTGGCTCTCTCTGTCCTGTTCCCCTATGCTCTCTTTTTCTATGTCCTGCACTTCCCTCCTATCGTGTCTTCTCTTCCTTCTGTTTGTTGTCTTGCTGTAGCCACGAAGGAAAGCCCGGGCCCGAGGGATTAATCTCAGTGTATGTAATGCCTAAAATGTGTCTTTTCACTCTTTCTATCTCTGCGTTTTTTCCTACTCTCTCTTTCTCAAACTCTCTCCATTTCTGACTTTTTTTTTACCAGCCCTTCCACTCTTTGTTTTCCTTTCTCTCTCTCTCTCTCTCTCTCTCTCTCTCTCTGTCCGTTTGATGATCTCTCTCTTTCGTTCTGTTAATGATATTGTAAATGTTTTCCTGCATGTATACAGCTACAGTCAGCATACAGGCTATTATATATATGTATACTAATACACAACTCTTCGGACATATAATAACATATATTATTACTTGTATAAATATATGTACACACATGTGTTACTGCCGCTATCCGACACTGGAAAGTTCATACAACATGTAACATGGCCGCAGTAAAGATATTAGAAATAGGACCAGTGGTCCCCTATTTCTGTCTGCAGGCTCAAAAAAATTGAGTGCTGTTGCTTTACAACTTGAATGTCTGCTGCTTTACAAGGTTTTTGTAGATAGGTGCTACAAAATGTTTCCGCAAGACAGTTTTGTTTTGTTCATCAGTTTGTTTGAACCAGAAATGGTCCACAAAGCTTGGGCTGGATGACAATCATTATGCACATGTAATTTCTCTGGAACTAAAAGTTGTAATAACCTGACTTACCTAACCACTTCATTACCAAGTTACCAAGTAACATATAACTGACAATCGTTAACAACTGGGATGAATAGTTAGCACATAAACAAGACATTTTTTGTGTGTAGTTTAGTGTTCATAGACATTTTTAAAAATAAGTTATGTCAAATAACTCAAATGTAATTTGTTTTTAATTTAATTTGTTTAATTTATAAAGAGCTAGAAGAAGTTTAAGACCATTTAAAAGTTATTCCTTATATTACAATATATTAGTACTAACAATAACAAAGTATTTAACCAGGAAAGGTACATTCAGATTACTCTGGTTTTCAAGTACGTCCTGGTCACTTTTGCCCAAAAGCCAGGTGATGTTACTAGGGTTGAACAGATTCTACTGATAATGCGTTAGCCCACTAAGCTATCTCAGCGTCATTTTTATGGGTCGCAGAAGCTGACATACCATTTTTGGCACACATTAGTTGTAATAATAACAGATAATAAAAACATTTGGACTTTGTAAGCAATCTATTGGTGCTTCTGGGGCTGCAGCTTCCAAATAAATGCTACACAGACGTTATAATAATGTCTCTATCAGGGTAAAATTCCTATATTCAGTATTACTGTTAGACTGGCTAAATACAGGTACCTGTGCTATAAAGCCCATTGCAGTTGCTCCCATCGCCCTTCCTGCTTACTCCCCCTCCTGTGCAGCTTTCTAGCAACAAGATTTTGTCTTCAAAGGACAACTACAGGCACCCAGACCACTACAGCTCAATGAAGTGGTCGGGGTTCCAGGTCCCTCTAGTTTTAACCCTGGAGCTGTAAACATAGCAGTTTCAGAGAAACTGTTTACATTAGGGTTAATCCAGCCTCTAGTGGCTGTCTCATTGACAGCCACTAGAGGCTCTTCTCACTGTGAAAATCACAGTGAGAAGATGCTGACGTCCATAGGAAAGTATTGAGAAAGGGAGCTAGGGAGTAACGTGGTAAAATTATTTTTGCATTGGTTTGCTATTCAAAATGGAATTTGAACAAAAAAAAAAATGATAGTAAGAGCCTGTTCAGGGGGGACACCAATTTATCTCTTTACTGAACCACACTCTTGTAGAAACTTGCACGTAAGATATTTTCCATTGGCTGAAAGAGTACATACTTTTAGGCGATAGTAAACCCACATATAATGTATTCCAGATAGCTCTTTCTCAGAGCGCACTAACTGCTAACATATCTCCCTGATACCATGTAGTATTCCCACCCGTGGCTGAGATCCAAGACGATGTATAGTTCCATGCGGCTGATCTGAGTTGGCAGCCTGCATCCGAGCATATACCCTGCATATACCAGGCGACCGAGTGGTAGGATTTACGGGGCTTGGTTTGATAGTGTCTGCTAAGAGAAGCTAGTAAATGTTGCACAAAATGATTTAATATAACACATGGGTTAAACAGGCTATGTATGCACAGCACGTTGGTTAATTTACCAGTGCATGCACAACATGTTGATTTAGGGTACACACCAAGCACCATAATCACTAAGGCATGCTGTAGTGATTTTAGTCACAGCAGTGTCCTGGCGTCCCCCTATTGAGAAGTCAAACCATTATAGATGGTTTCTGGCTCTTGTTCAGCAGTAGCATGACTGGAAGAGGCTCCCATTCTAAAACGGTCTGACTATTTAGAATGATAGGGGTTGCCAGGGCAATTCTGATACCATAACCACTACAGTGTGTTGTAGTGTTTATGATGTTTTTAGTGTTAATTTATTAAGCACATAATTCAATGACATGCTGAACGAACTACACATCGTTTATAGAAAATGCATTCCAGTGGATTTATGATCAGTGTAAAACATACTCTGCATTATTAGACAGTATCTTGTTTTAATCTTCATTCTGTAGATGCTCAAGATTATTGCAGGATATTGAAATATACATTTTCCATTACACAGAATGCTACATGAGGGTCTGTTTGTGGTTATAATGCAAAAGCAAGGAATGGAAAAGGCTGATTTTCACTCATGTAGAAGAATCAATAGTTTGCATTAAACCTTTCTTTAATTTTTTTTTTATTTCTCTTCCCATTTTCAAAGGTTAATTTAAATTTAATATGTGTCAGGCCTGTTTTCTTTGTTTTAGTTTACATCCGCATTGTCTTTGCCCTTCTATAGACCATTACTGATGGAAGCCCAATGAAGCGATCTGCCTCCATGCTTGGTCAATCCCGGTCCAGAGGCAATAGACTAGATGATTATTCCTTGGAAAGAGTGACCCCTGAGGAAGGATCCCGCCACAACCATCAACGTAGACGCGAGCGGGGACACCGTGTGTCAGAGAAATCCCTTAACAGATACGGAGATCTAGAATCAGGTCAGGCTACTCTCATCTGATGGTAAACGTCATAATGTTCATAAATCAAAATAGAATTTTCCTGAATAAATAATAATAACATTGCTTCTTGTGCTACTTCTTTGGTGTATCCTGACGTTGTTCCATGGTGCATCCTGAACTAGTTTCGTGGTGTATCCTGGCTAGTTACAAGATTAATCCTGTGCTAGTTCCAAGGTGTATGCTGTGATAGGTCCACGGTGCATCCTGCAATAGTTACAATGTGTATCCTGCAGCAGTTTTCAGCATAGTTATCATGTGCTATCTTCATGGTATTTCCTAGTTATTTTCATGGGATATTCTGTGCTACATCCATTGTGTGTCCTGTGCTAGTCCCATGGTGATTCCTGCAAAAAATGGTGTAGTCTGCAATAGTTACATAGTCTGTACCCTGTGCTAATTCCATGGTTTATCCTGTGCAAATTCCATGGTTTATCCTGCAATAGATCCATGGTGTATCCTGCAATAATTCCATGGTGTATCCTGCTCTAGTTTCTGAGTCTATCATGCATTAGTTCCACAATGTAGCATGCTATGGTTCAACGCTGTATCCTGCAATAGTTCTGTTGTTTACCCCAAGCTAGTTCCATACTGTATTCTTTTATAGTTCCATGGTATATCCTGTGCTAGATTCATGGTGTATTTTACATTAGATCCATGGTGTATCATGTGGTAGTTCCATTGGTTATTCTGTGCTAGATCCATAGTGTATCTTGTGCTAGTTCCTTGGTGTGTCCTTGCCTAGTTCCATAGTGTATCATGTGCTATAGATCCATTGTGTATCCTGTACTAAATCCATGGTGTATCCTATGTTAGTTCCTTGGTGTATCCTGTGCTAGATCCATTGTGTATCCTGTGCTAGATCCATGGTGTATCTTGTGCTAGATCCATGGTGTATCTTGTGCTAGATCCATGGTGTATCCTGTGCTAGATCCATGGTGTATCTTGTGCTAGATCCATGGTGTATCTTATGCTAGATCCACGGTGTATCTTGTGCTAGATCCATGGTGTATCCAGGGCTAGTTCCATGGTATATCCTGCAATAATTCCATGGTGTATCCTGCAATAATTCCATGGTGTATCCTGCTCTAGTTTCTGGGTCTATCATGCATTAGTTCCATGGTGTAACATGCTACAGTTTAATGCTGTATCCTGCAATAGTTCCGTGGTATACACCGAGCTAGTTACATAGTGTATCATGGCTGGTTCAATGGTACGTCCTGTGCTAGTTCCATGGTATGTCCTGGGTAGTTCCATGGTATGTCCCGTGCTAGTTCCATGATCTGTCCTGGCTAGTTCCATGGTATATCCTGGCTAGTTCCATGGTATATCTTGGCTAGTTCCATTGTATGTCCCGTGCTAGTTCCATGATCTGTCCTGGCTAGTTCCATGGTATATCTTGGCTAGTTCCATGGTATGTCCTGTGCTAGTTCCATTGTATGTTCTGTGCTAGTTCCATTGTATGTTCTGTGCTAGTTCCATTGTATGTCCTGGCCAGATCCATGGTATGTCCTGTGCTTGTTCCATGATATTTCCTGGCTAGGTGCCATTAGAGCACCAAAACGCACGTCCGGACTTTATTTTTATTTACTTTTTCACTTAGCTCTTTACTCACTATGCACTAAGCTTCATCATCACTTTTGTTTTTATTGTGAGGATGCTCCAAGGGGTTAAGTTAGGGTTTAGCTATGTATACTAGGATATAGGAGACTCCATTGCAGCCATTTATACAGGGACTTATACAGGGCTGGCCCTTCCTATAAGGCGAACTAGGCAGTCGCCTAGGGTGCCATATAGGAGGGGGCACCCTGCACCCCCATCGCCGACCCTAATGCTGCAGCCGCCTGAGATTCTCAGGCGGCTGCAGCACTGCCTCTCTCCTCACCTTCCCTGTAGCATGGGTGGTCGAGCTCCTCTCTGATCCGCGGTACAGGAACATCCATTTCCTGTACCCGGCCAGACTGATAGGAAGTGCACACTCAGTGCAGGGGGGGAGTAAAGAGAACACAGGGGGGGGTGAGTAAAGAGACCACAGGGAGGGTAAATAGAACACAGGAGGAGGGGCTGAGTAAGGAGAACACAGGAAGGGGGTGAGTAAAAGAGAACACAGGGAGGGAGGGGTTGAGTAAAAGTACCACAGGGAGTGGGGGTGAGTAAAGAGACTACAGGGAGGGAGAGTAAAAGAACACAGGGAGGGTGAGCTAGAGAGAACACAGGGAGAAGGGGGAGTAAGGGAACACAGGGAGAGGGGTAAGAAGGAGAACACAGGGAGGGGGGAGTAAGGAGACACATGGAAAGGGAGAGAGGAGGGAGCACAGGGAGAGGGGAGTAAGGAGAACACATGGAGAAGGGGGAGTAAGGAGAACACAGGGAGAGGGGAGTGGGGAGAACACATGGAGAGGGGAGTAAGGAGAACACAGGGAGGAGGGTGAGCTAGGAGAACACAGGAGAAGGGGAAGAGAACAGGAGAGGGGGAGTAAGGAGAACACATGGTGGGGGGGTAAGGAGAACACATGGAAGGGGCAGTAAAGGAACACACAGGGAGAGGGGGAGTAAGGAGAACACATGGAAGGGAAGTAAGGGAGAACACAGGAGAGAGGGAGTAAGGAGAACACATGGAGAGGGGAAGTAAGGAGAACACAGGGAGAGGGGAGTAAGGAGAACACACAGGGAGAGGGAGTAAAGGAGAACACAGGGAGAGGGAGTAAAGAGAACACATGGAGAGGGGGCAGTAAAGAGAACACAGGGAGAGGGGAGTAAGGAGAACACGTGGAGAGGGGGGAGTAAAGAGAACATAGGGATAGGGGGGGAGTAAGGAGAACACAGGGAGAGGGGAGAGTAAGGAGAACACAGGGAGAGGGGAGGGGAGGAGAACACATGGGGGGGTGTGAGAAGAGACCGCTAAGGGGCAGGGGAGAGCTCTAAGGAACGGAAGCTCTATAGGACAGGGGGTGGGACAGGGAGCTCTTTCACACTACGCGCGCACACACACACAATGCATCCCTATACATACTCAGAAACACAATGCATACCTACACACACATGCAAACACACACTGCTTCTCTTACATACACACAGAAACACAATTCATCTCTTACACTCAATGCACCCCTTACAGACACACACGCTGCATCCCTTACATACACAGAAACACACCTTGCATTTCTTATGCATACAAACACAGATTCACACAATGCATCCCTTACATACAACCAGAAACACACAATACATCCCTTAAACAAACACACACTGCTTTCTATCCTTTACACAAAAACACACTGCTTCCACTACACACAAACACACTGCATCATCTACAGAAACTGGTATCCCTATACACTACATTCCATAAACACACACATTAGATCCTCTACAACACACATAACACATCTCCTACACACTCCACTCCCTGTGAGCGAATTCATGGGTGGAACATGTAGGTAGACTTATGGGTGGGCCTCATGGGCATACTCACCGTCAGGCCCTGGGGCCCAGACCTTAAGCTGTGTAAGGGGCCCCAAAAAATGGAGCTGCTTCCTGTTCTCCCAGAACATTGAATTTTGTGACCACAGTTACAAACAGCCTCCAGAGATCCTGTTCTACACTAGACCAGTGGAGCCAAACTGCAGCCAGAGCCCATCACCATCCTCATCTGGTTGTAAGTAGGCAATCTAGTATATTATTAATGGCACTAAGCTCTTATTTACCTCACATTAAAGGGACACTATAGTCCCCAGAACCGATGCAGCTTAATGAAGTGGTTCTGGTGTGGTTCTGGTGTCTTTAGCCTGTACCTGCAAGCTTTTTAATGTAAACACATTTTTTTGAAGCACTGGCGTTAGTTCATATGGCGGATCATATGGGTGGGGCATTGTGATGTCACATGTGGGGAGTGGGGGAGGCAAAAAAAATTTTTTGGCGTAGGGTGGCAAAAATCCTTGCACCGGCCCTGGACTTATACCATTAGCACCCATGAAGGTGCTATAGGATATCAGTATCAGGCACTAATAGAACCTGTGTAGGTGCAGGAGTTTATACTTATTTCTGTTTTTTGGGATTTTGGCGATTATATTTAATAGTCCAGACTATAGATTTTTTGCAGGATACGGAGCAGCATATATGTATAGAAATAGGCACTTTTAAGCCTCCAGACAATTGCTACCTTTGATTACCATCATACTTACCTAAGCTGTGTCTAAAGTTACTTACCTTCTCCCTCCTTCTATCTCTCCAAATCTTCCAATATCATCTCGCTTTGTATACTTATCTTACTAACAGTACCTTACTTTTTTACTCCAATAACCCCCTGTACTACCATTACAGCCAATTGACAATTTAGGTGATCTCTCCCTATTATAAGAGTGTTTGTTTTTTGTTTGTTTGTTTTTTTCAATTAAACTCCCCTCTCCTTTTTCAACGATTGTTCCAGATTATTTGGACATTGTAATTATGAAATGATTCTGCAGGGATGTTTATTATACTAATAGGGAATATATAGTAACAATATATTACCTGTTGGCTTGATTTTTAGGATCACTATATCTAATTATCATATAGATACAACTGTTAGTTTTATGTTTATTTTCGGCATTGGATAAATAAAGCCTGTTATATAGACTGTTAAATGGTTATCTTTTGTTATATTGCAGCAATCTTCTCACACATTGTTTACTGCTGAAGACATTTCATTCAATCAATTACTTAGTGTTATGAAATACCAAACCAGGGATTCTCACATGAGGTTTCCCTGATTTATATAGTTCCTTGGTGTATCCTTTGCGAGTTCCATGGTGTATCCTGGCTAGTGCCATGGCACATTTTGTTATAGTCCCATGGTGTATCCTACAATAGTTTAATGGGGTGTCCTGTGCTAGATACATGGTGTATCCTATGGTAGTTCTATGAGTTATTCTGTGCTAGATTCATAGTGTATACTTGTCAACTTCCATGGTGTATCCTGTGCTTGTTCCTTGGGTATATCCTGTGCTACATCCATGGGGTATCCTGTGCTAGCTCCATGGTGTATCTTAACCATTTCACCTTAATCACTTCTTTAATTTCAGGTCTTGGTACAGAGCTTAGTACCACAACACAGTCATGTGACCTACCTTCTGAGGAGCGTGGACGTACCCGAGATCGAAAGCACCACCATCATCATCACCACCACCATCATCACCACCACCACCATGCTGGGTCAGATCGGGAGCGACTGGAGTATGGAAGGTCAAATTCCCGCTCACCTAGTGCGGGCAGAGACTATGCCCCACACAGACAGGTGGGTCACACCTCCTCAAATGTGGGTAATGAATGTGTTATTGACATGATTTAGTGGGGAAACACTAAGGAGCAATGTTTACTGTACAATTTGTTTATGAGCAATCCAGGACTGAAACATTAAAAAAAAAAAAAGGTTTCCCAGTGTTTATACATTTCTCTTGTTCCTATGGAAACAATAGCTTGTGGTTGTATTTTACTGTAATGTTTCAGTGCTGTATTGCTCACAAAAAAAGTGCTTAGAGGCAACACTGCTTAAGAGTCCTGTAGTGATGAGCTATTATAGTCTAGTATTGTCCATCTGACAGTCCTGTAGATCTTGGTAGTTGAACCGGTTTTTGAGCAGTGATGGCGAATGGTTTTAGCCCTAGTGCCCAATTTTCTACAGTGTATTATTTAAATCTGAAAGTACCCAGAGCAATTCTTCATTCCCTTTTTCCTCATTACAGTCCATTCTTCCCTTTCATTTTCAGTGTTCAACTCTCCTCATTGAAGTTCCCCATTTATGCGTTTACTTCCTGAACGCATATCTACCTCTTTGTCTGTCTTCTCAATATATATTCCCTGCTCTATTTATCTCCTTTTCTCTATTTGAGCTCCTGCCTTCCATTTTACCTTTTCCCCATTTACCTCAGTTCAATTTCCCCCCTCACTGATTTCCATACCAGTAACGCTTACAAACCCTTTTCACTCTTACTCAAAGTTTTTACTCGTTCGATCTCAATATTCACTATATTCAATATAACTGTCCTACTGCCATTCTTCTTTGTTATTCATCCGTTTGCCCACAATATCACTTCCCTTAAAAGATCTGTTCCCTCTGCTCCATGTTTTACATATTAGGAAAGTGTGTCCGCATCCCACCTTTTATTTCCACCTTTATGTTTTCCCCATGTAGAATAGACGTTCCTACATTTTCCTATTCCCCTTCCGAAGTTGTGCTCTCCCTACTGCAGCCTCTTTCTGCTTCACTTAATGCTTAATTATAGATATCATCATTATCTGAGATGGGTTACTATGGTGCACCCTGGGCCTCCAGGATTGTAGGCCTCCCTGTGGGGGCAGACACTGAACGCTGGTGTTGGTACCCGTGTCATAGGTTCGCCATCACTGTTTTAGATTGTGGGAAAGGTTATCAGCAGCATTTTCTTTGTTAAGGTAGGAGCTCATTACCCAAAGTTGGGTGTATACATACGGTATATATAAATATATATAAACATACTGAAATTATAATCTGACATTGGGAATTGGGTTATAAGAACCTTTATAAAATGTTGCCCTCTGTCATCTCCCCATTTCCCCCTTTCTTATTTTCTTGACTTTATTTTCGGTTGTGGGGGGTGCCAGTGATGCCCCTCATTCCATCCTCCCTCCCTACTCTAGTGTTTTTCCTTTCACTACCTGCTGCCCACCATTCCCCCCCTCCCCGCTGGGGTATCAGCTTCCCATAATGCCATGTTTCTCCTGCTGCTCATAACTCTAAAGGAGATTGCAATTGTCCCTGTAGTTTAAAGGGAATGGGGTGGGATGAAGAAAAGTGGGGTAGCCTGGATGGGGGCTTTGTTTTTGTTGCCTCCTCCCATTTTGGTTGGATCTTCTGTCTCTACCCCCTGCTTGTTTTGCTCAATCTGCTTGTTCCTGCACAAAAACTTACAGAAAATCCATCTCTCTTCCACTTTTTCCGTTATTTTTTTTATTTCTTTGTCGCTGTGGCATCCTCACCCCCCTTTCCTTTTAACCCTCCCTGAACCCTTTCTGTGTGTGAGGGCACCCTCCCTCTTTCCTTTCTCGCTTCTTTCTAATTCACATTCTGTTATCTGCTTGTCTGGGTTATTCCTTTCCTACACACTCATCTTCCTCTACTCTTGTGAATGTTTTTCTTTTCTCAAATCTCTTGTTGGTCTGCCCCTTTGTTTTGTCTTTGATTTTGTGGCTTCTCTTCTGCCTTCCTTGTCTTCTCTTTCTTCATTTTCATCTGGCATTACTGTCTTAATTTTCCTTGACTTTTGTCCAATCTTCCATTTTCACATCTGTTTTACCTCCGTTATTTCATAACTTTCCTTCTCGTGTTTATTATCCAACATCAAACCTACATTTTCTCTTTTCCATCATTTCTCTCTCTTCCCTCTTGTGTCTTGTATATCCTACCCCTTGCGTGTCTCCTCTTCGTGTTTTCTCTCGCTCTTGAATTCCCATTTTGTTTGGATTTTTGTGTAGGGCAGTAGTTCAGTGGATGGCAGCCCCGTGCCCTCAACCTCTGGGGCCAGCACACCCCGCAGAGGAAGGCGACAGCTGCCCCAGCTGCCCCCAACCCCCAGGCCACGCGTTACCTACTCTCCAGTGGTCCGCCGGCCTGCCAGCGTCTGTCCCCCCCAGCAGCAACATCAGAGCCCTTGCAGAATTGCCCCACTCTCAAGGAGATATCCTCAGTGTGAGAGCCACCCAGGAGGCAATGAGAGACGGGCTACTCACAATGACTCTCCCCGATCCCACCGCCACACCAGAGGACATTGTTCTGATGCGCCCCGCGCTGGATGCAGGCACAGCGGCCCTTACAGAGATTCCTCCTATGAAGGCCCCCATCCCTGTGACCAGCGCTCCTCCAGGACTGCCGACTCCGGGGGGGGACCCCCTCTTTCGCCACATGGGCGCAGGCTGCCCAACGGCTACTCCCATGGGACCCCGCGACCCACAAAATCTCGTCACGAACGTTACAGTGAGAGTGAGGAGGACGACTGGTGCTAAAAATACAAATATATATATAAATATATCTAAATAAAGGAATATATATATATATATTTACATAAAATAAAAAATCTAAAAAAAAAAAAACTTCAATCTAGCAGGGAAATCAAAGACATGTGCAAACTGGATGAAAACAGGGGAGGAGAAATACATGCAACCCCAAAAAATGAAAAATTTCCACCAAAAAAAGAGAACCCTCCTTTCGTTCCTTCCACATTTTGGGATTAGGAAGGACATCGTCACAGCATGCTTTTTATAATACAGTATATTTTGGGAGGGCTTTTGAAAGAGAGCAGATATCACTCAGGAGGATACAGCTACAAGTTTACCACCTCCCCCCTCTTCTCTGGGCATCTCCTTGATATCTCAATTCTGAACCATTTTCTTTTTGGTCGAATTTTCCCACCTAGAAGAAGAAGAAAAAAAAAATTAAAAACGCAAAAATGGCGTGAGAATTTTAAAAAGCTGCAGAGAACTTTTGGAAAAAAAATATGTACAAAAATGGTATTATTATTTTAGTTTATTTATTTATTTATCTTTTTTCAATTTGTATTGATGAGTTTTATCATCCAAAGGATTGGATATAACGTGTGCTGGTTAATGTTATGGAGAGAGCACGCAGATGCACACGCACACACGGGTGTTTAACACTCATACTTGTTCATATTGCCTGCGGAAATGAGAAAATTAACAAAAAAAAAAAAAACTACAAAAAAAAGACAAAAAAGTTGAGAAAAAAACAAACAAAAAGCAGCATTTGATTAAAACATCTGATTTTTTGTTTGACAGTCCCCAAAACCGAGACATTAAAAAAAAAAAAAAAAAAAAGAAAAGAAAAAAAAATGAATTGCGTTGCTTATTTTAAAAAGCTTTTTTTCCGACTTTGAAAAATGTTAGATCCGGAGTGTGGCGGATGCATGAATATTATAAATGGCAAAAATGTTAAATATATATATAAATATATTGAATTTAAAAAAAGAGTGAGAGAGGATGAAAAAACAGGAATCTGTTCCCAAGTGGCGAGCTGACAATTTGTTCTGTTATTTTTTTTCTTTCCAGCATGACAGGGAGTGGCTAAAGCAGGAGTCGAACCGTTGACTTTTTTTTAACCAGTGAGGTGTATCTATAGTTTGTTGTGTAGTGACGCAATTATCCTAAATGTGCCCATAGCTAGTATTACCTTACCTCACCTTTAAAAGGACGTTATCATTTAAAAAAATGTTATGCAATAACCCAGAGGTGTACAGCGTCAGTACTGCAGGGGGCGCTAGCAGCTCAGATTCATCAAGGTGTCCGTTTAGAAGCACAGAGACATTTAGTGGGATTTTTTTTTTGTTTTTTTTTTTGTTTTTGTTTTTAAATCTGTGGTTTCAATCTATACCTCTATGAATGCAGAAAAAACATACTATGGATCTGCATCTCCCATGATTCTTCAACAGCTAGCAGAGGATTGTGGGGGTTGTAGGTTTCTATTAGAAGAGCTGCAAGTTGGTGCCTCTGTGTTTGCTGAAGCAGATGCTTTTAAACCCTGAGCTATTAGCAGCCCACTAGAGCAGCGATGGTTTTCTGTTGGTACTCCATGCTGCTCAGCCAACCAATTAGCTGTACAGCATCGGAACAATAGCTCATGGCAATTAGGAGTGCCACTGGTCAGCCATTGCTGCTGCAGGACTTGACCTGTGCAGCTCTGTGAAACCTTCTGTGCTGTGTACTGCTTTACAAATGGACCTGCTTGCCTTATTCAGCATGAATTTATTATCTGAAAGAGCAATCTCCCTTAAAGCAAAATATTACTTTGGATAACTCCATCCCTCTCCCATCTCTGCTTCACCCAGCTGGAGACATAACCTGATGATTGGATGTGTACCTTAAATTAAAAGTAAACGTATTTATCAGAGCAGAAATTGCTGCTAAATAACCTCCACTAAACACGTACTAATGGGTTAGTGGATTTAACATCAGTTCCATTTTGTGCCCGTCACCAGGAACATTTTCAAAAGTGATCTAAGGTGCACATTCCTATTATCTAATCCAGTTGCTCGCTTATTTGTCCTCCGTGACCGTCAGCTGTCCAGGTTTTATCGACAGCCCATGTAGAACAAGCTGGGTAATCTGTAAATACTGAACTGTTGGTGGTTTCTTTGGACTCATGTGAGGCCTACTTTTAAAACTATGGTGCACAGCCGAGCATTCATTGACGCATATAAGTTAAGTTCACAAAGTATGTACCAAGCTAAGTACAAAACCGTTTACAAATGAGAGGTGCCATGCTAAATGCGGTACACTTTACAAACGTCTTCAGAGGTACCAAGCTAAGTGGAGGATCCTTTACAAACGTGTGAAGAATTCCCACTGTTCATGAAAAGTTGAGCACCCATTTGTTTGAAGATTATTGGTAATGCTTGTAAAGTGCGCTCAGAAACACACACCTCTGCGGCCATCTTGCCAATATGCAAAAGAGGTGCTCAAAAACGTTAAAGAGATGAGTGTAATAAAACTGATTTTTAAATGCAATTTGTTACATGTATGTAATGTTTGAACGATGCCTACTTGACCAGAATTGTTAATTTTCAGAGTGCTATTAAAAAGGATTGTTTTTATTTTTTATTTAAGTCTTAACTGTTGTTTGATAAGATTTGATGTTAGAAATGCTGGGATGTTTGGGACTGTGGTGTCACACACCTAAGTCACAGTTACTTAGAAGGACTTGTGAATGTGTGGACCAAACAGCACCTTGGTACCTGTATGTGCTATATAGAAGTAGCAGGTGTTTATATGAACATATAGTGGGCGTGCCGACCATTCGGAGCATATTACAGATATTTGTTTTTGGCAGACTGGACCTGCAGCTAATGATCCCTTAATCAAGAACTTATCATCACTGCAATTGTAAGGGACAGAGCTAGTCTATTTGTGCCACATACGCCAGATCCTATCTTAATGTAACGTGGAAAGTATTCTTATATTGTAAAGCAGACACCTCAAAATAATGTGCCTGCTACAAAGAATAAAATATATAATTGAAGAGTAGATTTTGTTTAAAGGGTTGCAGAGCCAGGTCATTTTGGTTTATGACCTCATTTGGTACTTAATGACATCATAGGAGCAGGAGGGTTAGAAACGCACCAATAAAAGTATAAGGTAAATGATGATGTAGAATATTGTTTAGAGAACAAGGGAGGTGAGATATGAGTTGCCTTACCTCCTGCAATAAACTATGCAGTCTTAAATATCTTTCTAATTCAAAGACGTAACAGCACAGCTGATAAAGGATTTCGCTCGGGTATGTGTTAATATGCACATGTTGAGGGAAAATGCAACCTTTGGCACTGATGCTGCTGTTGACTACACTTCCCAAGATCCTTGACCAAACATTTGATCATTAGATTCTTGGCAGTTATAGTCTACAAGCGTTGTTGTGCCATAGACGTGTTTTGCAAAAATAAAAAAAAATTATAAAAAAAAGTGTTTTGTCAAAAGATGCCAATGAAAAATGTCTACTTCTGCATGCAACATTGGGAATGTTAAAGGATTGCTGTCCCTCCCCATCATGCCTTCTTTTGTAACATGTCTACCAGGAAGTTCATGGACAGTGCTGCAGATGTGTAATGTAACTGTACTAATGATGTCATCATCGTGCGACATATGCACACAGAGGATTAAATAATATATACGTACAACATGTCTGTAATACAGGCGCAATGTAACGTCCTTCATTTTTGAGATTTACTCACTATGTGGCATTTATCCGTTTGCACTATAAATAAAGTGTTTCATCACCGTGGAGGAGGGATAACACAATTCGTGTGTCAGGTTGCAGAATATTTCAGACAGAAGTGTAATAACCTGCATACGGGATACATGTGGATGTCTTATGATGGAATAAGTAATAAAAGCATTACAGTAAAATGTGGTCAAACCTTTATACATAGATGCGTGCAGCACAAAATAATACCTCTTTTTTGTCACTACTTGATATTTTATAAAGACCTATTTCAAAAACAAAGCAGTTCACAATGAAGTTTATTACCATCCATGTCTTGTGTTATAAAAATGATTCATTTGGTTTGGGGTTATCAGACAAGAAACCCCTCGCTCTAAAACTGCGCCTCCATATGATTGCACTGCAGGTTTTAATTTTAGATATCTGTTAACTGGTTATTTTAACCAAGCATGCTAATCCACACCTTTACATTATTGCTCAAATGTGATTAATTCTGAAGACTGTAGGATGCCTTGAGAAAACTAGGAACAAGATAACTCAGTGACAGTATCATTTCAAATTATATTTAGCATTAGACCTTCCCCTCAATTATATTATCTTAAGCCCCCATCTCTGTGTTTATTAAATTTATTATATATCTCCAGATGGTTTTCCAAATAATTCTTATGATGGCCTCTAACAGGGGTGTCCTGATAATCGAACATTCATAAAACTTTCAGGAAAGCTTACCCCATAACATTTGTTTTTCACGATGTAGTAACATATATTAATCTATGCTTTTTTGTAATGTGCTGACTGTAGGCTTTAGTAATAATAATAAATTAGTGTTTGTTGGTCCTCCCACCAGTGGGAGCTGCTGTGCTCACTGAGTATTCTACGGGCAGCAGAAGGTCTCTCTAACTGTGTGGACCAGTGACAGCAGCCTAATATGCCCTGTGACTGACTTGCACTAAGAGAGATGCCTTCAAGAATGGTTCAATGAATGAATAAAAGCCTAATAGCTTTAAGGCTAAAGGTTTAAGGATTTTAGGATTTTGCAAAGTAGCATATATTAATATATTAACACAAGATAATCTTTCATGAAAGTTCAAATTTAATTTATTTCTACCCCTTAAAGCAACTTCGTCTCAGTGAAATTGTTCTGAGAGCTGGCGTCCCTGGCAGCCATCTTACTAAGGGACACTCCAGGCACCAAGAACACTTCTGCCCATTGAAGTGGTCTGGGTGCCAACTCCCACTACCCTTAACCCTGCAAGTGCTTTGGGCAATTGCTGCCTCTTGAGTTTAGCTCCACTGCGCTAAACAAACCAGAAAGTAACAGGACTGTTGTCTTCTTGTAAGCCGGAAGGGGCAATTTATCAAACTTACTATTGGATGATCGCTTTTTGCAAAATATCTTTAAACACGAGGACACACTCTTCACATGTAAAGCATTTCGGCAAGCTAAAGTGCTTAAGAGGTCTGAGTGTTCCTTTAAAGTGGTTTAATGGTTTTGAAATAGTTTAACACAGAAGATGCTCCCCAAGTGCCAGTGCTTAATATTTTACTTCTCTGCTTGGCTACTGTACTGAGCAGAGGAAACATTTGGTGTCAATGATTGGCTGAGAGAAACAGCCAACATTCTCTGCCTATCCCTGGCTGCCCATAACGAATACAGTAAGTATTGGATTAGCGAGTATGTCCTGAATCAGCAAGTAACAGTACGTCCTGCATCAGCTGACATTCTCAGTCAGTCACCTGCGCCCAATCAGAGAAAATAAAAAAACAATAGAACATCTTAAGGTAAGATGGACCCCAGGGACTCCAGCTATTAAATCAACTTGGTTGAAATGATGTTTTGGGGTTAGAAAGACCACTTTAGTCACTTCTTCTGTCTCCAACTTGGTTTGTGGGCAGAAAACGACTAAAATAAAATAAAGATACTGAAATCTGCTTATATACACATTATGAGCACAGCTGACTTGTAAAGAGGCATACATGTCATAAAAATGCCTGGTATTTGTTTTAAATAGTTTCCAATTTTAAAATGCATTGTTTTAATCGATATTGTCAGAAATAAATATTAAGACCAGGATCCTGTGTTTAGTGGAGACATTTGTGAAGACATGTTGCAGGCTTGACCAATCCTTTTATTTAATATGGAAATCATATAGAAAATTAATATTGTCCATTAATTAAAATTATGTATATTTTAGTTAAATGGGAGCGCTGACCACCCAAACATGTATCTACATGTCTGGATATTTATTACATATAAACTAAGAAAGCTCATACATGGGATTTGTGTTAACAGAAATTAAAACATACACTGATCAGCCACAACATTAAAACCACCTGCCTAATATTGTGTAGGTCTCCCTCATGCTGCCAGAACACTTGTCATGCATCAAGGCGTGAACTATGTCCTCTGAATGTGTCCTGTGATATCTGGCATCAAGACATATTTATGAGCAGATCCTGCAAGTTGTAAGGTGGGGCCACCATGGATTGGATTTGTTGTTCCAGTACATCCCAAAGATGCTCTATCTAATTGTAATCTGGAGAATTTGGAGGCCAGCGCAACACCTTGAACTCTTTGTCATACTCTTCAAACCATTCCTGAACATTTTTTGTGGTGTGACAGGGTGCATTATCCTGTTGAATGGGGTCAATGCCATTAAGGAACACCATCGCCATGGTGTACGTGGTCTGCAACAATCTGTAAGTAGGGGGTACATGTCAAAGTAACATCCACATGAATGCCAGGACATTACCTAAAGCATAACACTGCCTTCTCTGACCTGTCTTCTTCCCATACTGCATCCTGCTGCCATCTTTTCTCCATGTAAACGACACACACCCCCAGTCATCCACCTGATCCAAAAGAAAATGTGATTCATCAGACCAAGCAATCTTCTTCAATTGCTCCATGGTCCTGTTCTGATGCTTACGTCCCAATTGAATGTACTTTTGGCAGTAAACATTGGTCATCATGGGCACTCTCAACCGGTCTGCGGCCATACAGCCCCATAGGCAACAAATTGCAACATCTTCACAACATCTTTCCATCATGGCCAGCATTTAGTTTTTCAGCAATTTGAGATTCAGTACTATGTGATTGGACCACATGGGCTAGCCTTCACTCCCCACATTGATCAACGAGCCTTGGGGGCTTATGACCCTGCCGCCGGTTTACTGGTTCTCCTTATTTGCACCACTTTTGGTAGGTACTAACCACTACATACCAGGAACACCCCACATGACTTGGCATTTTGGAGATGCTCTGACAGAGTCATCTAGCCATAACTATTTAGCCCTTGTCACTGTCACTCAGGTCTTTTCTCTTGCAAACTTTACCAACACATGGAATTTAAAAACTGACTGTTCACTTGCTGCCTAATATATCCTACCCCTTAACAGCTGCCATTGTAATGATATAATCAATGTTATTCACTTCAACTTTCAGTGGTTTTAATGTGGCTAATCAGTGTATATGGCTTAATCTGTGTTTCAAAGCAGTTTAACTTACATTGGTAATGGAAATTCGCTTGGAAGTCGATAAATAAATTAACAGAGTTTGACCTGGCAGCAGTCAACGTATTGGGTGGAAATACAGAGAAATAAAGTTTGGCTAGCAGAAGAGTATAGAGTGGCTCAACTGTGTTGGCCCAGCCTAGAGTCAAATATTGGGCTAATAAGACCACATACTGGGATTTCCCCATATTTTACGGTTTTATACCTAAAGGACTTCCCAGTTTTGATTGTTTTCAATTTGGGAGGAGCTGCCAAGATTTGAATATTTTAGACCAAGTGGGATCTTTAAAGATTTGCCATTTTCAATCCCGAGTCTTCCCTGTGCCGTGTTAATCCTGTTGTTTAGTCTGACCACAAATTTTGCTTTTAACAACAATTCTGAAAACTATGATTTGACACATTTAATCATATAACATTATTAAATGGCATCTGGCTAATGGGAGTTCATTCCAAAACTTTAAAATGCTAAATTGCTGATGCCAGTATTGTGTATTGGATAGCTCAGTAATACTGTGGTATAATTATAGATACTTAATTTATGTAATTTTACCTAAGGCAGACCAATGGGTGATGAATACAGTTTAACAATCCCTAACAATATGTCACTCTGTGCAACCCACCCCCCCAAAACAAATTATTTCTGTTTCCTGTGGTGCAATTATATGGAAATTAAGCAAATGGAACATTTTTGTGTCCTGGCATAATAATAATAGTAATTTTTCCTGTAGACCCAAAATAAAACAGACTTTAAATAAAAATCAATTGTAAACTTCTCTAAATTTCCGTAGGTAGGTTATTATAACCTACTTCATGTAGAATCACAGGACATAAATAGGGAATACATATATTACAAATTCAATAGAAACCTGGCATTTTGACAATATTATTTTTTTAAACCACAAATCGGTATAATTTTAATAAAATGTTGAAATATGCTCCTTAAATCTTCTTAATGAAATATTTTGCATACCAATATAAAAAAAAAAAAAAAATGTCGTAATTACGTTTTTGTGTTCTTATTGAAATCAGTATTTAAAATATCAGCTCGCCACTGTAGGGGAAGGTTTTTGAATTAATTTAACCCCCTTGTTGCATGGGTATCCCACCCTTTATTTTAAAAGCAGCATGTGTAGAACAAATCTTCTTTAGCTCTCATGGAAAAGACAGGGTTAATTAAGACCATTGTTTTAAAAAAAAGGATTATGCTGTCAAAAAAAATATATAAACTTTTTTTTTTTTTTTTAATGGCCCCTGATACATGCAGGCTATTTTACTTTTAATCCTGCCTTTTTTTCCTGTTTGATTTTAGAATAAAACAAAATTGAAAAAATAGAAAAAAAAATATCTATAAAAATAAAGATGTTTTGATGCATTTTAAAAGAAAAAAGGAATAAATAGTAAACTGCTTTACATTGTCGTTGTAAAACAGAGACTTATTATTTGTGTGTCTGTGACTTTGTGTATCTGCCTGAATTTCCCCAAGTGGGAAATAAGAGGAGTATGGTGAAAGACGCTAGGCAAATTAACATCCGAGACAGCCATAGGCAAACACTACATATGGTTCTGTCCCTAGACAAAACATATCTAAGCTATTATTGGTTTTCATGCCTGCGTGGATAGGGTGAAATTGGCACAGTGACACAGTTAAAAAGAAGTGGCCTGTATGCAAATGTGATATGTGTCCTATGAGTTATCAAGACATGGGACAGTGTAACAAATTAACCCAATCTGTATGACGAGATTCCCTCAAATTGATGGTGTTTTTTACTCAAGACAGGGTATAGATGGGATCTTTAATTTTAACACCTTGTGCCTGTTTCTCCCTTTGGGAAAACGCAATGACATATTCCACAGCACCATCTTGCATGTTTCAAACTGAAGCATCATGTAATGGCCACGATTTTCGCCTAAAGGCAAACCTTTGTACCAACCCATGCTTGATTATGCATAGGATAAGCTCTAGGCAAGCATTGAGTGTGATCTGTGAAAGACAGAATATGAAATGAAATTATGTTCTTCTCGTATTACAAGTTGACCTCCGGTTGTCAAAGAGTTATCTTTAATTTGAAGTAATGATGCAGTAGCTAACTTAGTACACAGTGTCTGCCTGCGATGAGATGTATCTCCCATGATACCAGCTCCATCTTTGATTCCTCGCACTGAGGCACCAGGATTTTTATGTCATGTTCACTGCTGTGTTTCTTGAACTTGGTAAAGTGAGTCCTAAAATCATTTTAAGGAGGGAGATGAATCACCTTTTATAAACATAGCATGAGAATTGTGGCCATGACCTAAGGAACCAGCACACAGAGGAACCTTTCCACAGAAACTCTGCAAATCTCAAAAGAGTATCAATAAGCGTTGCACTAACCACAATATCACTATAGTACATGTTGTAGCTAGGACTTCATTAGAGATACTACTAATGCACATCCCTATGCACTATGATACCCAAGGTGATATTATTTGTGTCCACCCACATATTATCATAACTCAGGCCAATGTAGCATAATGATAATATTTATATTATTTATTTTTCACACAACATTCCAGAATGTTTTGTCCGTAAGTATGCATTTGTTAATTGTTGGTGGGCTAAGCCTTCAGACGTCAAACAAAACACACCTTTCCCCCACCTAGTGCAAATGGCCTCATTGCAGAGACCTGACACTGACTGAAATCAGATTTCCCCAATGACAAAATATCCCCCAATAATGAAATTTACCACCCTGCTTATATTTGTTGCTAGACATGTCTTTTCTACACTGAGTCTGTTCAAATCTTAGGCAAACCAAATTCTTTCTTACACCCAAGCCACATAGCCTCCAAAGCCATGAAGAGAGTAAACAGCTCTTTCAATTGAAAATCTTGTTAGATCAATCCATTTACCCAATAATTCCCCCTTACCACAGAACGCTATAATGAACATGATCAACAAATTAATGTACTGCATCTGGTTCAACAGACCAGTTGTATGACACCAAACATTGTGTTAGATTGTGGCTTTGCTGTAATGGTACAGTCCATGGTGGGAGGTGTGTTGGGCCAATGGTTTGACAAATTTTACTTGGTAGTTTTAGGTCCTTTGTCACCCCATGAAGGAAGTGGATGTCCACTCTGATCCTATGGATGAGGTGAAAAAAATGTAGGTTTAAAACAAACCACAGGAAGAAACTGACTGACTTGTCCATCATCATCTCTTCAAGATCAGACAGCTGTTTTTGTGGCTAGGGCAATCACGGGAAGGTCTGGTGGAGTTGTGTTTGCACTGTGATGTCTTTCCCGAAAAATCCACAAATAGGCCATCAAAGACTGGAGGCATGATAAAATTCATAAATAATTAATTCCATGCAAAAAATAGTTTTAAAAGCAGTTGTTTTTTTAACAATGGACTTTGTTCTAAATAAAGAAGAAAAACTATGGGCAGAAGTACAAAATTCAATATAAATGTGTCACGGCTCCTGGTCCCTCTGCTGGCGTGGCTGCACACAAACTAAGCAGCCACACCGACAGAGATGTTTCAGACTTACCTTGGCCCCTGCAGGTAGCTGCCCGATCTCCCTCCATTCTGGTCCCCAGCGGGTGCAAGTTCTTAGGAATGCCAGACGCTGCGGACCGGACTATTATAAAGAACTTATCTTTGCCCATATCAAAGATGGCGTCAACGTGCGTGTGACGTCACGTCAGAGACAGCCAATTACAGCCTAAGCAATGTTATTTAAACTCAAATTCCTTTTCATCAGTGCCCTGTCGTGGTTTCCACCAGCTGGTTATCCGAGAGAGTGTTCCTGATCGTGGTTTTTTTTTCTGGTATTTGACTTTGGCTTTGTTTTGACTTCCCTGATTTCTGATATCCTTGACTTTTGGTTTCTCCATTGTTGTGTCTCTTTCTGTGTCCCTGACCTCGGAAAGTACTTTGACTATTCTCAGGTACGTTAAGTCTGGCCATTCTAAAGTCCGGTTAAACGTTATCCTTAGTCCTAGGTGTGATACGATTCTGCATGCTGGATCAACAGTAACCGTGATAAAATGTAGATATTGACAAAATAATACATAGTGAAATTACATAAGAAGAAAATCCAAATGTTGCAGAAGGGAAAGCATCAGAAGAGAGGTAAGACAAGAACTTCCATATTACACCCACCTAGAAGCAGAGAACCTTCTAAAAATGTCATGCAGATGAAAAGTCTGGCTTTACAAGAATAGTCAAGATGTTTGCATGTTCACTGGATGGAGGGGTATATGAGTAGACCTTTGCGACAGAGACATTTATGACAATCTGTCCAGCAGTTTATCAACGTTAAGACACAACCTTGAAGGCCACATATTTAGATTGCGTTGCCATTCATGAAATCCAATGAACTACTTAGAGGCCAGTCTCCAAAATGAACACTCTCCCAGTTGGGTTATTTATATAATAGATGGTATTAAGGTACAAGAAATGAGTATATTGGAGATTACTGGTTTTAATTTGTATTAATTTATCCAACTCCTCCTTACAATCTGATGTCAAACTGTGTACAACGTGTGTCCTGTCGCTGGATTCACATGTCGGTTACTATATTATATGCCACCCAAACCATAATAAGTCAGGCTACAGAACAGATTTCTCTCCAAATTTCTGCGTGAGCATTCCTCATATTTTCTAGTAAATGAAGGATTTGAAAAAAACCTACACCGAGGCCGCAGCAGCTACTTCTAAACCAGATGCGGCCCTTGGCGGCTGCCCTTGCCCTATGTTTTCCTACTGTTCACCAAACAATACACAATAAGAATAATAAAAGGGATATGTAGGGATATTAACTAAGCTGGAAATTCGAGAGGATTAGTAATCGAATTAAACATTCTGTAAAATACCATTTGGTTATTTTGGCTTTAAACGTGCCATTCCCCTCTCAATTCCCAGCTTAGTAAATAACCACAATATAAGGTTGATATGTCGAGGTCACACTTACCATAGGTAAATGTTTGCAATAAGTCCTAAGTTCTCAGATTTTTTACAACCGTTATATCTCTCAGGGGATTTTAAGGATCCACTCCTTTACGATGCTATTAGTATTGGACTGAAACCCATGGTACGTGATACAATCTAGGAAGATTAAAAGGCATCTGATATGTTAGTTAAGCTCTGATTTGGATTATAGATACACATTAATGAATGGGAACCTGTGTGGAGGAATAGTGTGCACCTCACTCAACCACATTCCATTATTGGCCGTTTAATAGAATGTAAGAATCACATTTCCTTTTCACTTATGTCAGTACATTGGATAAATATCTCTGAGCATCTTATTATTAGTAGTAATATTATTGGTATTTATATAGCATCAACTTATTCCACAGCTCTTTACAATCTTAGAATCTTAAACATTATATGAATCTTTACCGGAAGTGTTAAGGACACTGTGTAAGCCACATGCCTAGGGCTGAATAAACAAAGTGATTTAACTCTTAATTGGCAGAGAATTGAGCAGTGAGACTGCAGGGGAATGATTTAAACATCAGAAATGATTCAATAAACTAAAGTTGTTTTTGGCGCCTATAGTGTCCCTTTAATGGTGACTTCTGTTAATACTGTAAACCTAAATAGACATTAGGTCCCCTATTGATTATTATTAGAAGAGCGATCGAATACCAGCTCCAGAGTCTGATCAAGGCCCTGATTGTGGGTTACAGTATGTTGGAAAGACTTACAGAGGTGGCTCTCTATTTGGCGATTTTGGCGACTGTCTGGGGCCTTGCGGATGGCTAAATAACCATAGGGACGAACGACCTGGCAGGCACTTGATCCATGACCAAAGGGCCGACACCGGGAGGGGGCCTGGCGGCTTGCCCTGTGTGCTGCCAGATGCGAAGTCCCTTCCGATCAGTGTTCCCTGACAGCGAGTGCCCATCGCCTCCGGTCTGCAGCTCTGCCAGGTGCAGAGTTGCAGACCATGTAATAGGTATCTTGCGATCTCAGCCAATCAGAGCATTGTCGCGGGTTACCAGCTCGCTAGATACTTACCACATGGTCTGCAGCTCTGCACCTGGCGGAGCTGCGCGAATGATGTTCATCCCACCGGACCACCAGGAAGTTAATCAAAAAGGTATTTGCTGTTCAGAGTGGGGAGGCTGTTCATTTGTTGTCTGAGATATAAATGAATCACATCCAGAATATTTCATTAACAACCAGACACTAGGGTGTCTTACAACATTATCCCCATAATAAAAAAAAACACGTTTCCCCCCAGGTTATCCACAAGCAGCGTAAATCTTTGTAACATAAGAGCAAACTATCCAAAAAGTGATATAGGGGTTTTCTCAATGGGGCTTGTCACGGGGTCTCCATTCTCTGGACATCTAATTGGGTGTATCCTGGCTTCTGGGAAATTATTGCTTGCAAGCTGTACCGGGTCTAGGGACTCTTCCTGTGCCTCTACCTTCAAGAGATCCGGGAGATGTAGGTACTTTAAGTCATCCAAAGCAGGGACACACACAGCAGCCACCTCTTCATCTCTTTCCTGGTATTCCTTCAACGTTGAAGGTGCGCCGGACTCTTTCATCAGCGCAGCTAGCCACTATATAGGTGGTGTTGCTCAGCTGATCCACAACCTTGTAGGTCCCTTGCCAGGTGGCCTGCAGCTTGTCGTGCCGGATGGGTTTTAAGACCAGAACCTTTTGTCCAACCCGAAGGCTGCAGTTCCTGGTGTCCCGATCAAACTGTTGCTTTTGAGCCGCTTGGAAATTCTCCCAAATGGTGCAGGTGAGTTGCTCCAGGCAGTGCCTTAGTTCCAACACATAAGGCACAATCAGGGCTCCTTCCATACCAGCTTCCCCCTCTCAATATTCCCTAACGAGATCGAGTTGGCCTTGCACCCTCCACCCATACAACAACTCAAACGGGGAGAACTCCATGGATTCCTCGGGCACCTCTTGGTACGCAAACAGATGGGGCAAGAACCTCTCCTAGACTCTGCAAGCGCTGGTGAACGTCCGAAGCATCTGCTTCAGTGTCCCATTGTACCGCTCACAGAGACCATTTGCCTAGGAGTGTTAAGGGAAGCTCTGGATAGGCTTAATTCCACAGAGTATCAAGAGTTGGTGCAGGAATCGGTGGTCAAAAGGGTGCCCTGATCCGCTAGGGTCTCCCATAGAATCCCTACTTAGGAGAACATTTGTATCAGGGAACCAGCTATAGTTTCAGCCTGGATGTTTGTCAATACAATTGCCTCTGGGTATAGGTTAGCATAGTCCACTTTGGTGGAATGTATCTCTTACCAGATAGACTAGGCTTCACTAGGGGACTTACTATATCCACTGCCACTTGTCTAAAAGTTTCCTCCACTATAGGCATAGACTGTAACTTAGCCCTGGAATGGTCTCCATTCTTTCCGGCCACAAAAAGTTCTGGGTTACTTGGTGTGAGGTCCGGCGAATACCCAGATGTCTTGCCAGGGGAATATCATGCACTATCTGCAGAAGCTCCAGCCAGTACTTCCAGGGGACTACCAGCTATCATTTCAGTGATGGGGCTGCCCTACTAAACTGAGTCTCTGTCCCATGGTATAGATGCCCTTGCTCCCACACAAATCACTCACCCTCCCACCCCCTTGGTCAGTCTCAGCTCGGGGTCAAGTCCCCCACTAATTCCTTCCCAAACTCTTCTGGGATATCCCAAGTTAACGGGGCTGTCTTTAGACTCAGGAAGGGGTTGGTTGTTCCTACCTGAGGTGCCTCCAAGTACGTTTTGGCCTCTGCAGCTCGAGCCTGAAGTCTGGTGGTCACTGGATGAGCATTGGCTGGTGCTTGAGGCGAAAACACTGTTGTTTAACGGCCCAAGGTCGCTGCTTGTGTCAAATACCACCTGGTCACCCAGGAATGGTACATATCTCCCAATCACCACCTCCCTCTATATTTTCCCTTTATTTACCCCAGCAGCCCCAGAAGCATCGTAGTGTGGCTGACTGGGAGCAACCACCAATCTCCCTGGAACTCCTGATCAGATCGCGGACTAGCCGTGGCCCAGTAAAACTTTATCTCTTAGTCCCAAAGTTATCAGAGTGATATTTGGAGGGGTGATAGAGGAGGTGGTGAGCTCCATGTACCCACTGAAAATGCCATAATTTTAGATGACCGGGGTTTTTGACCCAGCACTATGGAACTCTGTGCCAGATCAGAGAATGGCCAGTCAAAACTTGACTTCTAGATAACTCGCTCCAGCCACCTCTGATCTAAGCCCTTTATGGACAGAGTGGGTGCTCAGAAGAGAGCTTTCCAGCCCGGGGACACCATTTGTTTAGGGATGTGGGCACGAAAACCCTATGTTTCATGTAAAAGTGTTAACTGGTGCCGAAGTATGTTGCAATCTCTATTGTTCTCTTGGGGACCTCCTGTTGAGGACCCAGGTATAAAAAAGTGTGTTGTTTTCTCAATAAAGCCTTGGTTGGTGACTCTGGGATTGAGAGCCCCCTTCACAAAGTTTTACTGGATAATAAATATATATATAGGCTCTTATATATAGATAAAATATACGTTATCTATACTGTAGATAATACACTATACGTTATACAGAGATAATACACTATACGCTATATATAGATAATACACTATACGTTATATACAGATACTACGCTGTGGCAGAACCCCTGCCTGTTTATGGATTCCTTTTTTATATTATGTGTATGTTTTCGTGTATTGTGCCTGCTCCCCATTCGGGAGTGCTTCCACAAAGGGAATCCATTTCCCTAGCAAACAGGGACCACCCAGATATCTCATTTAGAATGTTAGGTTAGAATGTTCTCACCTCGCAACATAAGTGTCAAACCTCAAATCGCAAGTGAAACAATTAATGAGCGCTCCTTCTGGGTGGTCGCCATTTCGTTAGATGAACGCCAATCAGGGGGAGTGTTCAAGGGCTGTTTAATGGCCCATACATTCCCCGAACGAGGACCTCCCCAGCGCCCCATTAGAACGTTCGCACCAATTTATCAGAACGTTCGCACTTGCAACATAGGTGTGAAACCACAAGGGAAGTAATTAATGAGTGCTCCCCTGGGTGGCCGCCATTTGTACCGACAAACATCGGCCAGGGGGAGCAATCGTAGCCCGAAAGGAGATGTTTGGGTTTCATACCGGGATCTTGCGAATGGAGGCTAGTCGAGAGAGGAGCCGTTGTGCAGGTCTCTAGGATTGGTGTGGACACTTGTGGGGTACTGGCTAGTTTGGCGGGCTTTCCTGTACCTGAGGGACAAAGAGACTAGCTCTTTTCCCACGGGCGAGCTTTTCTGTGCCTGGGAGACAAAGGGACGGGCCCCATTTCCAGTGCCTGGACTCCCAGGCACAGAGGCTCCTGGGAAGAAGACCCCCTGGTGTCTGGTGTGGGAAACCCTGTGTTTTAATGGCTGGCTTTCCATATTTGGGAGACAGAGGGATAGCAACCCTCATTCCCGCGCTTGGGCTCCCTGGTATATAGGATAGATGGGATATAACCCCTGGTTGTGTGTGTGGAAGACCCCTTGCATGGGATTATGCATAAAAAGCCATGTGTGGCCAACAAAATTGTGTTGTACTTCCAGAACTCAGTCTCATCCAGTTGCTGGGGGGAAATGAGTTTTGTTGTATTCTAAGGGGTTCCTGAATGGCTGAAGGAAAGGAATTAGTGGGGGTAACCGGTTGGGTTACCTGGGTTCCGCTACATCTGGTGGCAGCGGTGGGATGGTACTTCCCAGTCGTACGGAACCAACGTTCATGAGCCAAACCCGCACATGGACTACACAAGTTTTAAGAGACAGACGCTGCAAGAGTTGCTGGAGGCTAGAGGGCTATCAGCCGGCAACCGGCCCAAGGCAGATCTAGATGCTGCCCTCATGGAGGATGATCTACTAAGTGGTGGGGCCGATATGCAGCCACCGGGGGCGAGAAAGATGCCCTAGACAAGGAGATGGCTCTTCGCCTGGCATATTATGGATAGAAGTCATCCGTAGAGATCATGACCAAGATTTTCTCAGAGGCTCAAGCCTACATCTTGGCTCAGAGAGCTTGGGCGAACCCCACAACACCCCCTGAACAGCGGGCTGGGGAAGAGCTGCCGGGGTTACAGCCGCCCCAGAACCCAAGCCCAAACTGCCCTACAATGCCTTCAAGACATTTGCGGAATCCGAGGAGAGCATTGACGACTTCCTACAGGACTTTGAATGCATGTGCCTGCTGAATTAAATTGCCCCAACTGACTGGGTTCCAATTTTGGCTGGGAAGCTCTCTGAGAAGGCTGCAGACGCTTACCAGGCCGTGCCCGAGGACGACCTGTGGAACTATGCCGCTATGAAGCAGGTCCTGCTGACCTGAGCAAGAAAGCCCGAAGCTGGATGCAGTCCCAGAATGCCAAGACCCATGAGGAAGTCCTCCAATTGTTCCTACTGGAGCACTTCTACCAGGAGCTCCCCACTGAGGTCCAGCCCAAGACACTCACAGAAACAGCCCAGAAACTGATGAGTATGCAGATACTCAATGTGACGAGACCAATCTCGCCACATTGCTTTGGAGGAGCCTGGTTGCTCGCCTGCTGCCTTTGGACTATGGCCCGCATGTTAAAAGACTTTGTTTCGCCTGCAGAAAAGCTGTATTCGTGCTTTTCTGCCGGTTGTTCGGTAGATTCAATCTACTGAACAACCGCATTAATGAATAGACCACCTGGGAGCTGGAGTGTGCCGGCAATTAACCTCCCTGAAGCTGCGGTTAACCACAGCTTAATTGAAAATTACTGGGTGATCCCTTACCTTCGGTATTTCCCATTCCGTTGGTAGCCACGCGCAACTCGAGCGCCATGCCGAGTTAGCCCCTGGAAACAACAAGTCAGCAGCTAAAAGAACTAGAGGGTACATGGAAAACCCCATAAGCACAAAGAGATACAAGTGGGTACCCGAATACTACCACTACTCAACTTCTAAACCCCAGGGGTTGTCTCTAATGGTACTTGTTGTCTAATGTGTACATATATTGTTGTCATGCACGACTACTACACGATATTTTCAATCTAATCCTCCAAGTGAGGATGGAGAACCTGGAGTGCTCACTGTAATGTAACAATGTATGACAACTCCCATTCCCCACCCCATCTTACTTTCTGTATCCCCCCCCCCTTATTCTTTTCCTTCTGTGAAAATAAAAATTGTCAAATTGAAAAAAAAGAAAATTACTGGGTGATCGCGGTTACACCTAGCCGCCACGCGATGGCGATGTTATGGAAGCTCCCCGGGTAGCCAGCGCTTGTTCTACCCAGCGGCAGGACACCAAAAGCGGACACTTTTGTCTTACAAGCCCCGCTGAGGCTGGAAGTCTGCAAACCCGTTCGGGAACCAAACAACGGAGCATTCAGGACTTTTAGTGCTGCAATTGTATTGGGTGTGCAAGTACCCAGATAACCTGCCACGGAGCCTGTTCGTGGAATTAAAGACTTTGGCTCCATGGCGATTAAACTGTATTCGTGTGGTCTGAGCGCCATTCACTTAATAATGTGCGCTCAGACCTGAGCTATCTGGGGATATGTTAAATGTATAGTTTTAATGTGTCTTACCTGGTGTATTTCAACAGTAATGCTTGTTTTAGTATCCCCACGTGCATAATGGAGATTTGCCTTTGTCTTAGGAGATAATTGAATTACTTCTCAATTATCTCCCAGGGCAGAGGGGAGGAAGCCAAGATGCATTGTGGGAATATACTGTGACTGTGTGTCCTATTTGTCTGCTTGTCTGTCCCTTGTCACAGTCTCCCATTTGGTCCCCTAGGGGAGTGTCCACCAGGTGGGAGACCTGCATAAATACTGGGCAGGTAGCCCTCATTAAACAGACAACTGCTTGACCCTCAACACGGAGCCTTGTCTCGTCTTTGGGGGGATTTACTGAATGCTGATGGAGACTGATTGCTATGAGTGTAAGCCGCTTGGATGCTTTTCCTATTCGTCTGCTAGCAGCAATTCATATGGTTCCTGTTCGTGTGTTTGGAGTGCTATATTGGATGCCGTTCGGGAGTTTGGAGCATTCACTTATTGGCGGTTCGTGTGTTTGGTGTTCTGCAGTAGCTGTGCCTGCATCTCTGGAAAGGGGGCCGATCGCCTAAACGGTTTTTACCCCTTTTGTGCAAAACGGTCCGTTACACTCAACGACCCCAACGACCCCCCATTATTCCAAGCCCCAGTTCACCTCACCGACAACCACCCCTCTCAGATGTTTCCCAGCTCCAATACCACCACAGAGAGCCCCAAACTGGCCAGCCGGTCAGTGCCACCAGTGTTCCCACTACAAGAGGGAGTGCCCTCAGCTGAGGGACCGGTCCTCATGGATCCATCTGGGGCCCCCTCCTGCTCCCCTAGTTGCTGCCCACTGTTATCAGGCGGCCCCCACGTACGCTCCTAACCCCAGCGAGGAAGCTCCCTGCACGAAACCGATCCCCTACAGGCCGCGACAGATAATCGGGATCACCACCGGCAGCTGGTCCAGCTGAACGGGTGCCCCACACAAGGTCTACGAGACTCCGGAGCCACACTGACCCTAGTGGAACACAGGCTAGTCACAGAAGAAGTAAAGACCATAGGCACTGTTGCTGTACGGGTAGCAGGGGGAGCGATCTACCGACTCTACCGACTACCCACAGCCTGGGTCTATCTCGACTGGGGCGAAGGAAACCAGATGGTGGAGGTCTGGTTCATGAACGTCCTGCCGGCCAATGTACTGCTGGGCAACGACCTGGACCAGCTCACCTCCACATATGTGCCCACCAACGATCCCGAGGAGGTATACCTGGTGATGACCCGGGAGCAAGCCCGTACCACCCAGGACAGCTCACACTCTGAGGCTCAGGTAGGCACCAGTAACCTTCCCCTTGCCACAGCCCCCTTGACAAGTTTGGGAGGGAGGTAGTCTCAGACCCCACCTGGGAATCAGATGGCCACTAGTCAGTCTGGGTTGGAAACAGAGTGGTTTACTTGGGTATAGGGCTTGTTATATCGCATGGTGGAGACAAGAGGGTCAGGGACCACTCCTACTACCACCAAACAGCTGGTGGTACCCAGGAAATATCGACATGAGCTACTGAAGATAGCTCATGATATTTCCCTGGCAGGGCATTTGGGAGGGGGTCATACAAAGCATCGACTCACCCAAAGCTTCTTCTGACCAGGCATCTCCAAGGACGTCTGGCAGAAACTGTAGCGGAAGCCCTGATGCGAGTGTTCTCCCAGATGGATTTTCCCCCGAGAGATCGTCTCGGATCAGGGCACCCAGTTTACTGCTGAGGTAACACACCAACTGTGGATGTTATGCGGTATTTAACCGATCCTGAGCTCCTCATACCACCCACAGACCAATGACCTGTGTGAGCGTTTCAACGGCACGCTGAAGCAGATTCACCATAACTTTGCAGAGACTCGCAAGGAATGCCGACAGGTTCTCAAGGCAGTCGGAACTGGAGAAGTGATCCGTGAGTAATCCCCTGGTCATCCCGAAGCCGATCCGTTGGGATAAGACTGTGTATGCCGGCTTGTGGTTAAAGGGGAGTGTGTGGAATTCTAACCTGACAAAAAAACTGGATCTTTACCATGCGGGCAGGCTTTTCTGTGCCTGGGAGACACAGGGAAGGTCTCCTTTTCCCGCGCCTGGACTCCCAGGCACAGAGGGTCCTGGGAAGAAGACCCCTGGTGTCTGGTGTGGGAAACCCTGTGTTTCAGGGGCTGGCTTTCCATATTTGGGAGACATAGAGATAGCATCCCCCCGTTCTCGTGCTTGGGCTCCCTGGCATAGAGGATCCTGGGATAAAACCCCTGGTTGTGTGTGTGGAAGACCCCTTGAATGGGGTTATGCATAAAAAGCAGTGTGGGGCCAATAAAATTGTGTTGTACCTCCAGAACTCAGTCTCGTCCAGTTACTGGGAGGAAATGAGTCTCATTGTATACACTACAGTCTCTGCTCTCCCCCATAGATTATCACTTCCTCCTTGACACCCACTCCTTCCTCATTTTGAATCTCATGTCTCATTTTGAGACTAATGGCTGTGCACTGGCTGATGATACATTATGATTACCAACAAATATGCAGATAGTGATAGAAAGCTATTCCCAAGACAAACCTGCAAACAAGAAACCTTAATGTTTTGTATAGCGTAGGTGCAGCTGAGTACCTCCACTAAGAACCTCTCCATGATCCCACATAATGATTGGTGATTATAGCCCTCACCAAAGCATCAGCCAAGGCTTGATGAAACGTGAAAATAGGGAATACTTTATTGAGTGAGACACGGGTTTATATACACAGACGCCCAGCATTGGTTCTCCAGTAAAAACATACGTAAGCCCGCCCAGGCGCCTCTATGTCTGGAAGAGGATTGCAACACACACTGCTTAATTCAATTAACGCCCAGGCACACAGGCGCATTGGGCGGGCTTACACACGAAAAACCTCAAAAACATACGGAAAACAGTGGAACGCATTAGCGGATAGTTTATCCCCGAATACCCAATCTGGTTAAAATAGCGCTCTGATTCGAAGTCTGTAATGGAAGCACCACCTGGTTAAAGTTTTAAACGGCTAAGAGTCTAGACAAAAACAGTTCCACATGGCCGACATGCAAATAGCGCTAGTTCCCCCTCGAGCCTTGGTCAGCATACCGAAGGTGCCCTCTCGCTAAGGGTGCCTGCCACAGGTTCAGGGAAGCCATTTTAGGTGATTATAGGACTTATTATGTAAAAGTAATACTGGTTCTTCCCATGTACAGTATATATCGAGTTATTAATGTTAATTACAAAATAATATGTACCTGAAAACCATCATCACTCTGCATCATACAGGCAATAAAATCTCCCCTATACAATGTCCTGGCCTGATTGTTAGGGAATGTATAGATGAAAATATGAACTATACATTAAACCTGCTCAACCTATACGACATAAAATACTACTAACAGTAACACACACTCCAAATATATTCATAGAACTGAACAAATATATTCCACATTTTTCATTGAGCCCCATTTCAGTTGTGTGGTGTATCTGATTCAATGTATGATAGATAGGTTAGTGTTAGTCCTGCGATCAAACTCCCACCACTCCTGGCAGCAGCAATAACTGCACAGACAAGTTACAGTGCTGTCGCCCACCACATGTGTTTCCAGTTTAGGGTTAATAAGCATGAAGGGGTTTAGAAAAATATCCCTCTGTCTCATTTTTTTAACCTGAAGCTTGAAGAAGCAAAGCATATTAAATAGCTATTGGAGTGATACTGAAATCCTCCAGCTATTTAACCCCTTAGTGACCAGGCCGTTTTTCAATTTTCTTACCGTTAAGGACCAGGGCTAATTTTTACATTTCCGCAGTGTCTGTGTTTAGCTGTAATTTTCCTCTTACTTATTTACTATACCCACACATATTATATACAGTTTTTCTCGCCATTAAATGCTCTTTCTAACAATACCATTATATTCATCACATCATATAATTTACTGTAAAAAAATATAAAATATGAACAAATAAAAAAAACAAAAAAAAAAACTTTTTTGAAGCTACCCGGTACCTACTGCTCTATCACAGGACCCCTCACCCTATAACTATCACTGCTCTATTACAGGACCCCTCACCCTATTACTATCACTGCTCTATTACAGGACCCCTCACCCTATACCTGCCTGTACCTATCACTGTTCTATTACAGGACCCCTCACCCTATCACTGCTCTATTACAGGACCCCTCACCCTATAACTGCCTGTACCTATCACTGCTCTATTACAGGACCCCTCACCCTATAACTGCCTGTATCTATCACTGCTCTATTACAGGACCCCTCACCCTATAACTACCTGTACCGATCACTGCTCTATTAAAGGACCCCTCACCCTATAACTACCTGTACCTATCACTGCTCTATTAAAGGACCCCTCACCCTGTAACTGCTATAACTGCCTGTACCTATCACTTTTCTATTACAGGACCTCACCCTATAACTGCTCTATTGCTGTGACCTCTACTCCTATAACTGCTCTGTACCTATCACTGTTTCTATTACAGGACCTCACTTATACCCGCCCTGTACCTACTACTGCTCTATTACAGGACCTCGCTACCCTAAGGCAACTGCCCTAAAATTTGGTCACTGCTCGGCTAAGCAGACCTCACCTTGCACCTCTGTACTCTGCCTACCACGGCTACAGGACCTCACCCTATAACTGCCCTGTACCTATCACTGCTCTATTACAGGACCCCTCACCCTATAACTGCTCTATTACAGGACCCCTCACCCTATAACTGCCCTGTACCTATCACTGCTCTATTACAGGACCTCTCACCCTATAACTGCCCTGTACCTATCACTGTTCTATTACAGGACCCCTCACCCTATAACTGCCCTGTACCTATCACTGCTCTATTACAGGACCCCTCACCCTATAACTGCTCTATTACAGGACCCCTCACCCTATAACTGCCCTGTACCTATCACTGCTCTATTTCATTACCCCTCACCCTATACCTGCCTGTACCTATCACTGCTCTATTACAGGACCCCTCACCCTATAACTGCCCTGTACCTATTACTGCTCTATTACAGGACCCCTCACCCTATAACTGCCTGTATCTATCACTGCTCTATTACAGGACCCCTCACCCAATAACTGCCCTGCTCTATTACCTGCCTGTACCTATCACTGCTCTATTACAGGACCCCTCACCCTATAACTGCCTGTACCTATCACTGCTCTATTTCAGGACCCCTCACCCTATAACTGCCCTGTACCTATCACTGTTCTATTACAGGACCCCTCACCCTATAACTGCCTGTACCTATCACTGCTCTGTTACAGGACCCCTCACCCTATAACTGCCTGTACCTATCACTGCTCTACTTCATTACCCCTCACCCTATAACTGCCCTGTACCTATCACTGTTCTATTACAGGACCCCTCACCCTATAACTGCCCTGTGCCTATCACTGTTCTATTACAGGACCCCTCACCCTATACCTGCCTGTACCTATCACTGTTCTATTACAGGACCCCTCATCCTATAACTGCCCTGTATCTATCACTGCTATATTACAGGACCTCTCACCCTATAACTGCCTGTACCTATCACTGCTCTATTACAGGACCCCTCACCCTATACCTGCCTGTACCTATCACTGTTCTATTACAGGACCCCTCACCCTATAACTGCCCTGTATCTATCACTGCTATATTACAGGACCTCTCACCCTATAACTGCCTGTACCTATCACTGCTCTATTTCAGGACCCCTCACCCTATAACTGCCCTGTACCTATCACTGTTCTATTACAGGACCCCTCACCCTATAACTGCTCTGTTACAGGACCCCTCACCCTATAACTGCCTGTACCTATCACTGCTCTATTTCATTACCCCTCACGCTATAACTGCCCTGTACCTATCACTGTTCTATTACAGGACCCCTCACCCTATAACTTCCCTGTGCCTATCACTGTTCTATTACAGGACCCCTCACCCTATAACTGCCCTGTACCTATCACTGTTCTATTACAGGACCCCTCACCCTATAACTGCTCTGTTACAGGACCCCTCACCCTATAACTGCCTGTACCTATCACTGCTCTATTTCATTACCCCTCACGCTATAACTGCCCTGTACCTATCACTGTTCTATTACAGGACCCCTCACCCTATAACTGCCTGTACCTATCACTGCTCTGTTACAGGACCCCTCACCCTATAACTGCCTGTACCTATCACTGCTCTACTTCATTACCCCTCACCCTATAACTGCCCTGTACCTATCACTGTTCTATTACAGGACCCCTCACCCTATAACTGCCCTGTGCCTATCACTGTTCTATTACAGGACCCCTCACCCTATACCTGCCTGTACCTATCACTGTTCTATTACAGGACCCCTCATCCTATAACTGCCCTGTATCTATCACTGCTCACCCTATAACTGCCTGTAGCTATCACTGCTCTATTACAGGACCCCTCACCCTATAACTACCTGTATCTATAACTGCTCTATTACAGGACCCCTCACCCTATAACTACCTGTATCTATAACTGCTCTATTACAGGACCCCTCACCCTATAACTGCCCTGTACCTATCACTGTTCTATTACAAGACCCCTCACCCTATAACTGCCCTGTACCTATCACTTCTCTATTACAGGACCCCTCACCCTATAACTGCCCTGTATCTATCACTGCTCTATTACAGGACCCCTCACCCTATAACTGCCCTGTACCTATCACAGGACCCCTCACCCTATAACTGCACCTCTCACTCTTTCCTGAAACACAAATTCCAGAGGAAGTCAACTGCTCTGCCTTCCCCTCCCCCATCTCCTGAATGCTGTAAATAAATGAGCCAGACTTCCTGCTATGAGTCATTGATTGTTGCTGACCTGTGTTTTGCCCAGGGCCAGTGACTAGCTCCCCCTCCCCCACACCACCCGTGATACAGTAACACTGAAATAGAACATTCATGGAAATTCCACAGATACCACAGGTTCTGTCATTACATCCTGTGACGGCCTTCTTGGATATAACACAGAGGTTCCCGAGATTAGTGAATTATTTATATAGCACCATCAGATTCCGTAGCGCTGAATGACAGATCGTATAATATAAATAAATTCCCCTCCCCCTTAGGCCTTATTCACGCAGTTTCTGTCACTCTAGTGAATTAGTTCCCTGTACCTTTTATATCTATCACCATTTCAGTTTTAACATTGTTAAAAATAGAAAACACTGATGTAATTAGTTGTTTTGATTTGGTTTTATTATATAAAAACATAAGGTCCACAGATGGGTAAACAGCAGACATTGTCCCACATTATAACCATTGAACCCCCCCACCGTACAATACAAACAGCGGGTTATACCATGTAAGGAGAGCTTGGTCACTTGGAATATGAAACAAAGTCTTGGAAACGTATGCGGCTCCTTTAAATCCTGCCCCGGGATGAGGTCCCTTTAACAGTCCGAGTGCCAGCTGGAATGAGGCTCTCTGGCACTCTAAGGGGCGGAGCTTGTATGCATGTTAGTCCCATCACTGTGAGCCAGCCTGGATGAGGGCCGCCTGCAGCCCATTAAAACAGTCCGTCTCTAGTTCAGAAAAAGAGGAGCTGGCCCTTTAAACAGAGGGTGTGAGCTTTCCTGCCCACTCACCGAGTGTCAGCTCTGACTCAGCCAGCAGATACTGTCCTGAGTCACTGGTTTCTTCCCGGAATAACCGGCCAGGGTGCCTTTAACCCTTCCTGTGCTGGATCCTTGGGCCCAGGTATCACCCCCAGTCCATGCCAGTATTGGGGGGTCTCCCCACAGTTCCATGTGACCCACATCAGTCACCTGACTTTGGGGGGCCAGTCCTATACCTGTCCATGGGGGCCCTGCTCTGGGCAGCCATTCCACCTGCACCCTTTAAACTGGGGGTGCTGAAGGTCCTCCAGTGATGTTGGGGTTCAGTCTCCCCAATTCCAGGATAATTCCCTCCTCTCCTTTGTGTCTCTCAGAAAGCCTCCACAGCCCTGCTGATCACCCCTGGCATGGCCCCTGCTCCCAGGGCCCGGCATCCTCCCGGCAGGGGGGGGCCCGAGGACCCCAGCAGTCTCTGGAGAACCTCAGCCAGGCCAGGGAAGGCGCCCCCTTGTGGCTGGGGTAGGGGGGTCTCCTGCCACAGACAGGCTCGCTTTGTAGGCACCAGCTCCAGCATCTGGGACTCGCAGCTCCTTCTCTTGCGGCTCTCCCTGGCCCCCGGGGCCGCGGCTGGGGGAGGCAGGGGCTGGGGGACATACACGGGGGCCATGAGCAGGTCCCTAGCGCTCCGCATCACCATGGACAGCTGCAGGGAGCGGTGCAGCCGCATGCCCCCTCTCTGTGTGCGGGAGCGCAGCAGCTTCCAGGCGGACAGGGAGGCGATCCTCTGCGCTTCGCGCTGCACAGCCTCCTGGTGCGTCAGATATTGCGCCTCCATTGCGTCAGTTTGTAGAATGTCACTGCTGAGCGGCGTTCGATGAGCTTCACTGAGGAGCTTCCTGAGACTGCGGGAGCAGAGGGCTCCGGAGGGAAGGGTTATATGCTCACACTCACCCCAGGGAGGAGCACTCACTGTAAGGAGGGGTCAGTGTTTAAAGGGACAGAGCCCCAGTGAATGGAGAGAAGGCACCACTCACATCACAATATACAGCTTTCACTTTCTGTACTGGCTGATAAAATAACTCCCTGAGATAAAAAAGCAAATCAGAAAAAATAAAATACAATAATAAATATCATGTGAGGGTAAAGAGAGTGATAAGAGAGCTGATAAACCCAGCCCCATGTACAGAGAGATGGGGGGGGGGGGAGGGGTGTTACTACAACAACATTGCAAGACATATTATATCATCAGAAATTCCATAATTTCAGGCACGAGGAAATGGGAATTCTTATTTTATTATTTTTTTATGTAGTGTTCTTTTTAAATAGGTATTCAAACACCAAGTTCGTTTATTTCTAATTTATTTATGAATTTTGCGAAAAAAATGTTTTTCAATACCAAACGTCAGCCCAGCCATCGCATCGCTGCGTCATTAACATTTATTCCATATTAATATTTGTAACAGTTTGGCTAAATCACTGTAAATATCCCCATATGTAAATTGTAAATCCCTGCGGAATGTATCAATTATAATAGTAATAATAATATTAGCCATCAGTAATGTAGAGGAAGGCAGTGCCAAGACGTGTAAAAAAAGTGAAAAGGCTAATAATCCAGATAAAATGAGAAATATTTCCCACACACCATGGATAAGGTATGAAGTGTTATTCCGATGACACGTTCAGCAGGGACATTCCATTGGTTTCCATGGTGATTGTTCCACATTTAGAACTTTGCCCCAGAATTTATTTTTTTATAACGTACACTAACTTACAGTCACTTCCTCCTCAGCATTAAACGCTTTCAGGTTTGGATGGTGTCCCTGGCACTAAAGAGTTAATCGATCCTCCTCCCTCTTGGTCACTGTGACCTCATTCTGCGATTTCCCCCCTCCCTTGTACGGATTCCATATCTATATTAGGCAAGTGTGACATCAGGAAGGCGGGCAGTGGGGGAAACACGCAGGCGAGAGTGCCCAGAGGCTTCCTGTGCCCAAATATGGCAGAGTAGGCCTAGGAGGGGGCATGAGGGGGGAAAGCTCAATGCTAGTAAGTGAGGTACTTCCTGACTAAGAGGGAAGTGAGTTTATTTTTGGAATTACATGGCTTATTACAGCAGATCACACACCGTAAACACACGTTTATTATTTATTATAATTATTAAAGTGTTGTACAACAATGGGATTTAAACCAACTGTTTCCCTAAAGTGCTAAATTTCGTTTTTAAATTCACTGCAATTCACTGTTACGTAAATTAAGCTCAGTATGTACAAAAATCAGATATTATTTATACAAAGCTTTATTCGTTACATTTTAAAAGAACAACTCCCAGCACCATAACCACTACAGCCTGATAAAAGAGAAAGTGCGTCATAGGGGCTGGTAACAGTGTAATAATAATGAGAAATACTGTTACAGAGAGGAGTGGGAGACAGTATCTGACAGTGATAGGGGGTCTGATACTGTTACAGAGAGGAGTGGGAGACAGTATCTGACAGTGATAGGGGGTCTCATACTGTCACAGAGAGGAGTGGGAGACAGTATCTGACAGTGATAGGGGGTCTCATACTGTTACAGAGAGGAGTGGGAGACAGTATCTGACAGTGATAGGGGGTCTGATACTGTTACAGGGAGGAGTGGGAGACAGTATCTGACAGTGATAGGGGGTCTGATACTGTTACAGGGAGGAGTGGGAGACAGTACCTGACAGTGATAGGGGGTGTGATACTGTTACAGGGAGGAGTGGGAGACAGTACCTGACAGTGATAGGGGGTCTGATACTGTTACAGGGAGGAGTGGGAGACAGTATCTGACAGTGATAGGGGGTCTGATACTGTTACAGAGAGGAGTGGGAGACAGTATCTGACAGTGATAGGGGGTCTGATACTGTTACAGAGAGGAGTGGGAGACAGTACCTGACAGTGATAGGGGGTCTGATACTGTTACAGAGAGGAGTGGGAGACAGTACCTGACAGTGATAGGGGGTCTGATACTGTTACAGGGAGGAGTGGGAGACAGTACCTGACAGTGATAGGGGGTCTGATACTGTTACAGGAAGGAGTGGGAGACAGTATCTGACAGTGATAGGGGGTGTGATACTGTTACAGGGAGGAGTGGGAGACAGTACCTGACAGTGATAGGGGGTCTGATACTGTTACAGGGAGGAGTGGGAGACAGTACCTGACAGTGATAGGGGGTCTGATACTGTTACAGGGAGGAGTGGGAGACAGTACCTGACAGTGATAGGGGGTCTGATACTGTTACAGGGAGGAGTGGGAGTCAGTATCTGACAGTGATAGGGGGTCTGATACTGTTACAGAGAGGAGTGGGAGACAGTATCTGACAGTGATAGGGGGTCTGATACTGTTACAGAGAGGAGTGGGAGACAGTACCTGACAGTGATAGGGGGTCTCATACTGTTATAGGGAGGAGTAAGGGACAGTACCTGACAGTGATAGGGGGTCTCATACTGTTACAGAGAGGAGTGGGAGACAGTACCTGACAGTGATAGGGGGTCTCATACTGTTACAGAGAGGAGTGGGAGACAGTATCTGACAGTGATAGGGGGTCTCATACTGTTACAGAGAGGAGTGGGAGACAGTATCTGACAGTGATAGGGGGTCTCATACTGTTACAGAGAGGAGTGGGAGACAGTATCTGACAGTGATAAGGGGTCTGATACTGTTACAGAGAGGAGTGGGAGACAGTACCTGACAGTGATAGGGGGTCTGATACTGTTACAGGGAGGAGTGGGAGGTCCCGTTCTTACTGTTAAAGGGCACATTGCCCACATTAAAGATGGCACCGGCATGCATGTGACGTCACGTTATCGACGCACACACATGTTTTGGGGTCAACGGCCATGTACTAACCAATCACAGCACTGCGAGGCATATTTAAACCCTGTAATGCCTTTCCTCAGTGCCCTGTCATGGTTTCCACTTGTTGGTTGTCAAAGAGCACGTTCTTGGTATATTTTTCTAGTTATTGACTTTGGCTATTGTTTTTGACTCTCCCTTCTTCTGGTATCCTGACCCATGTATATAGTGAGTGTATGTGTGCTGTGTGAGTGTAGAGCTGGCTTAGAGCACTGGGAGTGAAGAGAATGTAAAAGGCCAGTACTGCTTGTCCTGTGAGACACAGCCTGTGCTCCTTGTAAGATGAAGTAAACACACAGAAAGTGGCCAGTCTGGATTGTCTGCTGTCTGGGGTGTCACCACACACACCCACAAATGGCGGGGTCACCTGTGCTCCCAGACGCTATATTACTATTACTGGATCATTATCACAATAAAAGTGTCTAACATCTCATCATCTGATCTCATTGCTCGCATTACACATGTGCTTGCTACGTGCAGTCTCTGCGTCTATTGGTCGACAGAAACATTTATACCTGTAAGGATCTGTGGTTCTACACATGTATAGACAGACAGACAGACAGGTCCTGCAGTTTAGCACTGTCACAATGTTATAGGAATGCTCTCTTCTTCTGTTGCCATAAGGTTTTGAGGGCATGCTTCCGCTCCCGTTTAGATGTATTTGTGTCACCACTGCCACGTTCTCCCAGGCACCTATAAGTTCTGCATGTTGTTGGGAGATACATGAAAAGTGTTGCCTGGCAGTATATAGAATTACCGATAGAGGAATAGAATGAATTAATTGTGACCGAGCCTGCTCTGATCATGTTTCAGCTTGTTCAGGACTCAATGTCTAATCATCCTCCCTGGCTCTTTCCCCTGTTACATCCATTCCCATGCAGCGGAGTGCTCTAATTTTCCATTGCTGGGTCTGCTCTACAGGACTGGGGCAGCCCCGACTCTCCCAGCGGGACTAATCACTAATTGCCTGGACCTCTAAATTGGACAACGTACAAGGCTACTGCCCAGTGCATCTTACACTTATTGCTGTTATTAGCCCTCCAGGAGAGCACAAAATGGAGGGGAGATGGGGAAAATATGAAGAACCATTAAAGAACCAAGGGGAGACAGGAGGATTCTTTTCCGGAGACCATTCTTTAGTTGGGAGCAGTCTGGATCTCTGTGTCAGCTGGGTCCATCCGATCGGGCTTCTTTTTGGACATTTTGCTTGTGGGAACCCTGTGCGGGGATGTAGATTTGTTGATCTACTGTTGGGGAAAGTTATGTTTTGAGGTTACTAGTTTAGGCCCAATGTTGTTAATAAAATCATTCCCAGCTAATTGAGTAATCCCCCAGACACAGTGGCGCCAGGGATGGAACCTATTGTCCCCTATGATGACCCTCTGTGGTGATAGTCCCTGTAAATAGGTGCCTGTGTCCCAATAAAGTGTGTGTGTGCTTTACACTTCACCAAGTGTCCTCTGGTGTTTGGGGAAAGGGCTATAGTCACTTCAGTGCTCTCTTTATCCACAGAGAGGGAACCTTTGACGGAGGTCTTCAGTCGGAGTACTGGAGCTCCGTCACATTACACATATCAATTTCTATAAAATCCAAGAAGTGAGTGATAATTCACATAGTGATTTCCTCTGTGAGAGGTGAACTACATACAGATGGCACCGGTTCATGCACCACTTAATGCAGTTTAGCTGTCAGAGGTGGGTATTCTATTGACCTCGCATCCTTCCCAATGTGTACCCCCAGATCCGATCACAACAATATTAAAATCAATAGTAAGCTTGTAAGCGGGGTTCACATGACTAACTCTTTGACTTGATCAACTGATCAGTTTTCGGGATAAGCTTTTTAAATTAGGGTTCTCCTAAAATGGCTATTTATAAAAGAACACGTACACCCACACATTACACATGCTAATAAGCATTAACGTGTTTTAGTTGTTTACAAGGGAGAAAATATTATCCTGCTTTTATTTTAATTATTTATTTAAATTATGTTATTGGCATATTTTATTAAACTATTGAATATCACTAATTTTGTGAACCTCGGGAGATTTGAAGGCTGAGATGACCCCACTGGAATTTAAAATAAAATAAAATACTGCAGCCCAGTTGCTTGAGCACAATTTACAATTCTTGGACTATCCCCCCAGAAACCTAGCCTAAAAATAAGGGGAATTATTTACAATATATGGCACCCAGCCGGCCTGATTGCATTCCAATCTCGTTATATGAACCTTAACCTATTACTTAGACCCCCAAATATGACTAATTGATACTGTATTTATCTGAACATGTTTCAGTCGATGAGTATACCCTGCACTGCTGTTTGAACTCTTACTCAACAATTCCCAGATGCTACATACCGATCTTTATCAACTGCCCAAATAATGAGATCACAAAGTATCAAAGCATGCAACAATTGTCCCATACTGTATTACATATTTAGCGCAATGACTGTGGCTAATTCTGCCGTCAGCTCACTGGTGGGCGAATAGAACTCAAATCATCTCCCAAGGTTACAGGAAAGAATTACAGGAATGTTCAGTGATCTGAATTCTTTTCCTGCCAGATGTTATGTACCCACAACCCCTCTCCAAACTGCTTCCACCCTGTCTCTACAGTGCTGGCTAATCTGTCATCTGCCCTGTGAATGAAGCAACACACCCTCCCCCACTCCAAGCATCCCCCTCCACAATGCCAAAACAACACTGTGACGGGGGTCCTATACTCCAACTGAGTACTTCCGCCAGGTCAGCATCCTGTCTGCTATCAGGGGACGCTGGAGCACTTCAGACCCAGGCGCCAAAGCTTGATCAGGTTCTCAGAGGACCTCTTCCACCAGACCAAGCTGCAGTGATTATAGCTCTGGAGACCCCCTCTCCTATAAAGCAGTGATTATAGCTCTGGAGACCCTCTCTCCTGTAGGGCAGTAATTAAAGCTCTGGAGACCCTCTCTCCTGTAGAGCAGTGATTAAAGCTCTGGAGACCCTCTCTCCTATAAAGCAGTGATTAAAGCTCTAGAGACCCTCTCTCCTGTAGGGCAGTGATTAAAGCTCTGGAGACCCGCTCTCCTATAAAGCAGTGATTATAGTTCTGGAGACCCTCTCTCCTGTAGAGCAGTGATTAAAGCTCTGGAGACCCTCTCTCCTGTAGAGCAGTGATTATAGCTCTGGAGACCCTCTCTCCTATAAAGCAGTGATTATAGCTCTGGAGACCCTCTCTCCTGTAGAGCAGTGATTATAGCTGTGTATAGTGAATGCAGAGTGTTTCAATTTGTGGTGGATGTAGTGTGAATACAGGATGTTTGTGTAGTGGATGCTGTGTGTACAGTTAATGCAGAGTGTATGTTAGTGTAGTGAATGCAGAGTGTGTGTCAGTATAGTAAATGCAGAGTATGTGTCAGTATAGTGAATGCAGAGTGTGTGCATAGTTTAGTGAATGCAGAGTGTGTGTTAGTGTGTAATGAATGCAGTGTGTGTTAGTGTAGTGAATGCAGAGTGTGTTAGTGTGTAGTTAATACAGAGTGTGTGTAAATGTGTAGTGAATGCAGAGTGTGTGTTAATGTGTAGAGAATGCTGAGAGTGTGTTAGTGTGCAGCGGATGCAGAGTCTGTGTTAGTGTAATGAATGCAGAGTGTGTGTTAATGTGTAGAGAATGCTGAGAGTGTGTTAGTGTGCAGCGGCTGCAGAGTGTGTGTTAGTGTAATGAATGCAGTATGTGTTAGTGTAGTGAATGCAAAGTGTGTTAGTGTGTAGTTAATGCAGAGTGTGTGTAAATGTGTAGTGAATGCAGAGTGTGTGTTAATGTGTAGTGAATGCTGAGAGTGTGTTAGTGTGCAGCGGATGCAGAGTGTGTGTTAGTGTAATGAATGCAGAGTGTGTGTCAGTGTAGCGAATGCAGAGTGTGTGTCAGTGTAGTGGATGCAGTGAGTGTGTTAGTGTAGTGAATGCAGAGTGTGTGTTAATGTGTAGTGAATGCAGAGTGTGTGTTAGTTTAGTGAATGCAAAGTGTATGTCAGTGTAGTGAATGCAGAGTCTATGTTAGTGTAGTGAATGCAAAGAGTGTGTCAATGTGTAGTGAATGCAGAGTGTGTGTCAGTGTAGTGAATGCAGAGTGTGTGTTAGTGTAGTAATTGCACAGAGTGTGTTAGTGTGTAGTGAATGCAGAGTGTGTGTTAGTGTAGTGAATGCAGAGTGTGTGTTGTACTAGTATATGCAGAGTGTGTGTCGGGGTAGTGTATGCAGAGTGTGTGTTGTATTAGTGTATGCAGAGTGTGTGTCAGGGTAGTGTATGCAGAATGTGTGTTGTATTAGTGTATGCAGTGTGTGTGTTAGTGTAGTGAATGCAGAGTGTGTGTAAATGTGCAATCTGGTGGGGGGGGAGGAAAGGGCTTTTTCACATAAATTTTTTATTAAATTAATTAAATGTTTCTCCCCCCTCCCTGCTTCTTACCTGTGTCCAGGGAGGGGGGAGATTCCATTCCCTGGTGGTCCGGTGGCATGGTGGGGCCCCCCAGGTCCCTGTTACTGCAGAGGGGGCCCAGCACACTGCTTCTTCACATTCAGTTCATTTCTTTCAATAACTCTTGCGAGACCCGCGGCCTGCGTGCCACGTGGAGCGTTGCCATGGTAACCCGTGGCAACGCTCAGAAGGCCGCGGGTCTCGCGACAGTTATTAGAAGAGAGGAGAAGAGTAGAGGCAGTGTGCTGGGCCCCCACTGCAGTAACATGGATATTCGCTATCTATGAGTTCAGAGAGGGAAAGTGGACTGCCAGACCCGTGACAACCATCATGGTTGTTACCCCCTGATGGCGGCCCTGCCTGCAGGGCTGTGATTATAGCTCTGGAGACCCTCTCTCCTGTAGGGCAGTGATTATAGTTCTGGAGACCCTCTCTCCTGTAGAGCAGTGATTATAACCACCCCTGGGTTATCTAACAAATGGAATAATCTTTTATTAAAATTCTCAATATGGGGGGGCTAACCCGGGGGTGGTGTGATTATAGCTCTGGAGACCCCCACACATTAGATGAGTCTGAATGCAGGGGGTAGAATGCTGTTTATTGCACAGCAAACAGCTATTTATACACAGCATTGTTGACTCTCCCAGCATGGGGTCCTCCATACAATGAAGTGTACAGTACAATTGTCCTTCCCAAGAGCCACTCTGTCTGGGGACTTAATTACATTATCCCCAGCTAAATTAATCAGCTTCCTGCTGTGCCTTAGCAGTTCTAGAGGCACAGCACACAAAATGTCCGCCATGATCCCCTTTCCCTGGACTGTACCCCTGGAAAACCTGTCACTGAGTGCCCTTGCAGTCCAAATAGTGCCCTGATGGGAGAATCTGCGCCTGTGCTACAGCTTGTTATGGGGATGCGTTCCAGGGGTACAGTAGCTTAGTACCGTCTGCAGAAAGGGGTTTCCGGACCTCTGGGGAGAGGATTGCTCTCAAGCCTCAGGTATCCTCCTTGCCTCTCCTCACACACAGCCCAGTATAGGAGCTCCCCCCCACACATATACACACACACAGTCCCAGTCTCGGAGCCCCCATACACCCACACACACAGTCCCAGTCTCGGAGCCCCCATACACACATAGTCCCAGTGTCAGAGCCCTTATACACACACACACAGTCCCAGTCTCAGAGCCCCTATACACACACACACACACAGTCCTGGTCTCGAAGCCCCCATAATCACACAGTCCCAGTCTCAGAGCCCCTATACACACACACACACACAGTCCCAGTCTCAGAGCCCCTATACACACACACACACACACAGTCCCGGTCTCGAAGCCCCCATAAACACACAGTCCCAGTCTCAGAGCCCCCATACACACACAGTCCCAGTCTCGGAGCCCCTATACAAACACACACAGTCCCAGTCTCTGAGCCCCTATACACACACACACACACAGTCCCAGTCTCAGAGCCCCTATACACACACACACACACACACACAGTCCCAGTCTCGGAGCCCCCCCACACACACAGTCCCAGTCTCAGAGCCCCTATACACACACACACAGTCCCAGTCTCGGAGCCCCCATACACACATAGTCCCAGTGTCAGAGCCCTTATACACACACACACAGTCCCAGTCTCAGAGCCCCTATACACACACACACACACAGTCCCGGTCTCGAAGCCCCCATAAACACACAGTCCCAGTCTCAGAGCCCCTATACACACACACACACACAGTCCCAGTCTCGGAGCCCCCATACACACACAGTCCCAGTCTCAGAGCCCCTATACACACACACACACACAGTCCCAGTCTCAGAGCCCCTATACACACACACACACACACAGTCCCGGTCTCGAAGCCCCCATAAACACACAGTCCCAGTCTCAGAGCCCCCATACACACACAGTCCCAGTCTCGGAGCCCCTATACAAACACACACAGACCCAGTCTCTGAGCCCCTATACACACACACACACACACAGTCCCAGTCTCAGAGCCCCTATACACACACACACACAGTCCCAGTCTCGGAGCCCCCATACACACACAGTCCCAGTCCCAGAGCCCTTATACACACACACAGTCCCAGTCTCAGAGCCCTCCCTATACACACACACACACACACACACAGTCCCAGTCTCAGAGCCCCTATACACACACACAGGCAGTCCCAGTCCGGAGCCCCCATACACACACAGTCCCAGTCTCAGAGCCCTTATACACACACACACAGTCCCAGTCTCAGAGCCCCTATACACACACACACACACACACACAGTCCCAGTCTCGGAGCCCCCCCACACACACAGTCCCAGTCTCAGAGCCCCTATACACACACACACACACAGTCCCGGTCTCGAAGCCCCCATAAACACACAGTCCCAGTCTCAGAGCCCCTATACACACACACACACACAGTCCCAGTCTCGGAGCCCCCATACACACACAGTCCCAGTCTCAGAGCCCTTATACACACACACACACACAGTCCCAGTCTCAGAGCCCCTATACACACACACACACACACAGTCCCGGTCTCGAAGCCCCCATAAACACACAGTCCCAGTCTCAGAGCCCCCATACACACACAGTCCCAGTCTCGGAGCCCCTATACAAACACACACAGTCCCAGTCTCTGAGCCCCTATACACACACACACACACAGTCCCAGTCTCAGAGCCCCTATACACACACACACACACACACACAGTCCCAGTCTCGGAGCCCCCCCACACACACAGTCCCAGTCTCAGAGCCCCTATACACACACACACACAGTCCCAGTCTCGGAGCCCCCATACACACACAGTCCCAGTCTCGGAGCCCCTATACACACACACACACACACACACACAGTCCCAGTCTCTAAACCACTATACACACACACACAGTCCCAGTCTCAGAGCCCATATACACACACAGTCCCAGTCTCGGAGCCCCTATACACACACAGTCCCAGTCCCTTATCCCCTATACACACACAGCCGGAGTCCAGGAGCTTCCACACAAATAAACACACATTCCAGTATAGGAGCTCCACCACACACATACACACACACAGCCTAGTATGAGCTCCCACGCACAGCCAGTCTCGAGAGCTCCCCACACACAGCCCAGTCTGAGAGCTCCCTCCCCCCACACACAGCCCAGTCTGAGAGCTCCCTCTCCCCCCTCCTCATCCTGCTGATAAAGCATTGCGTGGGAGTGAGGAAGGAAGCTGCAGAGGCGGAAGGATCCTATTATTCTGGCTGCAGCCGCCCACGCTGCTGTCCCCAGCTCAACTTCCACCATGGCTCTGCAAACTGGGGCTACTATAGGGGCACAGTGTGGACACAGCCCAGGCAAGGACTCCCGGGGGACTCCCAAACCAAATATCCATGGTACAGCGCTACGGAATCTGCTGGCGCTTTATAAATAATAAAATAATAAAACACGTGTAGTTTTAAAGAAAAAGATAAACCAAATTAGTGAATTAAAAAAAAAATGAGAGGCGTTAGAGCACATTAATACATTGAAACTAGAGATGGTAAATCACTAAACATGAGACATGAAATAAAAAATGCCCAAATTGTAACTAGAACGAGTTGGAGAATTCCTCTAAGTCAGCTATTTTTGCCTCATTTTTCTGTCATTTTAAATTTGCACTTTCATGTTTTTTCTTTCAGTTTTCCTTTCCTAATGCCGCCTGTATCCAGGGCCAGCGCTACCACAAGGTGTCACGAGCGGTCGGCCCGGGTGCAGTAAGGACGGGTGACGGTTTGGGAGAGGTGTGCACAGTGCTCCCCCTCCCGCTGGTCATTCTGAGAAGGGCTGAACTAGCCCATCGTGATAGCGAGAAATTTCATGATGGTCCGCTATTACTTAAGGCTAGCTGGGGCTGGCTGCTGAGCTGGGCAGGTTGGGAGCTGCTGCGGGGTAAAAAAGATTTTGTGATAAAACTTGTAGTAAAGTTGTGCTCCTTGCACTGAACATGGGTGAAGGGCACCGGGATTGCGAATTACGTCATATCCAACGCTCTGTGCATGGGAGTGACTTAGTGACTGGCCTCTGTTACAAAACACCCTAAAAAGTACCAAAAGGACTATTTTCACCATCCTGAGGTGTTTCCCCTACCCCGCAGATGCAACCTACACAAGCACCCATGATGTCAGCCCCCCTGGTTGCGGTAGCACCCTGGTAGAAACCAGGCTGAGATGCAGAAGGTCAAGTCGACCACATGGAATTATGCATCAGATCAGAACTGAGTTGTGGCCGGTCAAACTTTAACCAGTTGTTGATTAGACACTGTATGCGGTATCAGGAGGTTCTTCAGAGAGTGGGCAGCTTAGAGGGGGAGCTGAGACAGGTTGAGTTGAATGTGGGGGTTCTGTGTTGGGAAAGGGTTTTGAGGGCTCTGGTTTCTTGGCACCCTCCCTGGATGGGGCTCAGAGGGTGGGAAAATGATATCAGCCCCAGACTTTGTGGCACTGGGGAGGGGACTATCTTTTGCTATGTTGATCACCTCCTCGAGGGTAAATACACGCTTGTAAGTTTATAAATGCTGTGGGTTTGTGCTTTAAAGTGTACTTGATTTCACCCTTCATCAAGCCTCGGCTGACGTTTGCGGAAACTGCTAAACGGGCTGTGGCGGACCGCCTGCTACCCGGACTGGGTACCTCCACCAAGCACGCTCCCTAGCTATAACCAGGACAGCTTGGCCGGGGTCTCGCTGTCGCTTCCCACCATGGGAAGGGAGTATAGCTGTATAGCTGGGCCACCCAAACACTAGTCTAGACTGAGTAAAGGGTGTGAAGGAACTGGTTTATTATGGCCAAGTTGCTGGCTTTTATACACAGCCCCCAGCATGGGGTATCCATTCAATGCAAGACAAGCCCCTCCCATAAATCTCTGTGCCTGGGAGATAATTGCGATAAAGACCGGTAAGCTAATTATCTTCCAGGAACAGAGAGGCAAACACAAAAACATAAAAATACCCCAAAACATAATATAAACATAATAACACAACATTCGAGGCTAAGTACCGCTGAGGTGACCGAGGACCCACGAAGCCCTGATGCCGAAATTAGTCCCATAGCGGTCACAGCTAAGTACCGCTGAAGACCATTTGTGGGTTTCTTCATGCGAACGGCCACCAGGGAGCTAGCGTTCGGTTCAGTTCCAAAGAAGGGAAAGTGCCAAACCAGGGACACCAAGGCAATATTTCATTTTAGTGAGTGCTTGTCAGTAGTTACATAGTTACATAGCTGAAAAGAGACTTGCATCCATCAAGTTCAGCCTTCCTCACATTTGTTTTTTGCAGTATGTTTGTTTGTGTGCCAGTGACTTTGCGTGTATGTCTTTAAAACGTAAAAGTTCAAATAAATAAATCCTTCAATGCTTTGGTGAAGGATACATAGTAACACATATATAATCTTCAAATATATCCAGAAAAAGTGGGCACTCACAGGTTTTGTTTGGTGAAAAACACAAAAGCCTTTTATTTATGTACCATCAACGTTTCAGACCTATCCCTGGTCCTTTCTCAAGACCTTGGCAAAATAGAAATCTATTTTCTGAACTTTTTTGTATCTGCAGGTCTTCTCAGAATCTTTGTCCATTGAGCATAATGGTTAGGTAATGTGCTCCCTAACAAGTTTGAACACAACTCACTAAACCCTAAGCTATATTTTGGGAGCAAAGGACTTGCACTGCCCACATGTATAGGGGCAGCGTTTGAGGAAATCAATAAGATTCAACACCCTAGATATGGATCCAATAGTAGAAGGATATGACAGAGGCATATTGCAGAGCCTCAGTGTGGTCAGACTTAAAGGGATCATATAGTGCCAGGAAAACAAACCCGTTTTCCTAGCACTATAGGCTCCTAGAGTTCCCTCCTCCCTCGCATCCCCCTCCCAGAGGGCTGAAGGGGTTAAAACCCTTTCACTACTTACGTGGATCCAGCACCAGGCTCCGCCCATGCTCCTCCCCCGCTGACGTCAGCCGGTGGGGGAGACCTAATGCTCATGCGCGGCAATGGCAGCGCGCATTAGACCTCCCCATAGGAAAGCATTATTCAATCCTTTCATAAGGGGGAAGCCTGACGCTGCAGGTCCGTCAGGACGTCCAGCGTCAGATAACGGACCAAAAGTCAGTTTGGATTCTGGGAGCCCTATAGTGGCTGTCGGTTAGACAACCACAGAGGGCAGACTTAGAGCTGCAAAGTAAACATTGCAGTTCTGTGGAACAGCAATGTTTTACATTGCACTACTAAGTGCAAAAGGGTCACATCAACCAGACTACTTCAATGAGCTGAAGTGGTCTGGGTGCCTACAGTGTCCCTTTAACCAAAAGGACCTTCAAACAGGAAAGAGAAACTCATAAACGGAGACAAGCCTAGAGTTGGATAAGCGAACTGGCTCAGGATTACAGAAAGGTGCAAAAACGTGGACTACCCAATGCCAAAACCAGAGAATACAGCAAATATTGTAAATGATATCGACCAAATGAAATCCACTACAGGGGTCAACCACGCAAGGATAGGGTTTATATAGGTGGTTTAAGTGTCATAATTTCTGCGTCTCCAAAACATACAAGTGAGTTGAAAGAGACATTGCTGTCCAGTCGTCCTCAGCATGACGCAAGTAAAGTTGGTTTGTCAGAACAGAATCCGGGGGCAAAATTGATGCCAGTAGGAGGGCAGACCCCCAAAATGGTGCAAAGATCACCGAGGGACATAGAAATGACACGATTATAATCAAGATTTTGCCCAAGAGAAAGGAGTTTTTACGAAGTCGGTGGTTTTTAGCAGGTAATGTTACACTGAGTAATTTCATTTTATCCGTCGAATTTTGAATTAGAGGGCAGATTCAGGAGCATACCTTCTACGGGGTAACACTGAAACTGGGTAACTCGAAGCCGAGTATATCAACAAAATATTACTTTGCGGCTGTAGAAATGTTTATCCAGAAGGAATTTTATAGAACATGGGGCTATCCTGTAATGATAAGGATAGAGTAAGATCTTAGGTTTATGTAATGAAGTTTGGAGGCGGCATTGTCTCCATCATGGCAATAGGGTGCATACGCAGCATTGGGAAAGAGGAATTCCCCACGGTTCCCCTGGCTAGCAAAGCATCATTAGGAGCTGTAGTGTTCATTGCAGGTGTGTAAGAATTTCCAGTGAAACATAATGGTGTATTTATAGAACAGGTGGTTACAGGCGTCTTTCATCAGACACAGGATACATTATGAGATGATTCGAGTGTCACTTCCCATTTTATAAGAAGCAATGACAACACTGACGTCTAGTGAATTGAAAACGGAATTGAAAAATTTAGGTTAAAACAGTCACACTTTCTCTAATGTTAGAAAAAGTACGTTTATGGAAAAATGTAAACCAATTGTAGGATAATCAGGACCCAATAGATTTATCACATGTCCATCAGGAGTAATTTAATTGGATGATATTTCAGTACAGATCTACTAACCTAGCATCAGGTTAGTTTAATGTAGGACAGCATACATTGATCAGCCACAACATTAAACCCACTGACAGCTGAAGTGAATATCCGATAGCCCTTGTACCACTTTTGGTAGGTACTAACCCCTGCGTACCGGGAACACCCCACAACAATTGCCGTTCCGGAGATGCTCTGACCCAGTTGTCAGTTAGTTGGATCTTTTCATTTTCCATTCTCCCTGCTTCCTACACATGAAATACAAGAACTGACTGTTCACTCTCTGCCCATTATATCCCACCCTTGACAGGAGCCATTATATTGATATAATTAATCCTATTCACTTCACATGTTAGTGGCTGATCACTGTATACACACACAATATTCCTTTAAACATGCGTCTGGAGGGAGTACCAGCCTGATAACCTGTGTCTGCCTGGTTGCACGCTGGGGGGAGGGAGTACCAGACTGATAACCTGTATCTCCCTGGCTGCATGCTGGAGGGAGTACCAGACTGATAACCTGTATCTCCCAGGCTGCATGCTGGGGGGAGTACCAGACTGATAACCTGTATCTCCCTGGCTGCATGCTGGGGGGAGTACCAGACTGATAACCTGTATCTCCCTGGCTGCACGCTGGGGGGGAGTACCAGACTGATAACCTGTATCTCCCTGGCTGCACGCTGGGGGGAGTACCAGACTGATAACCTGTATCTCCCTGGCTGCACGCTGGAGGGAGTACCAGACTGATAACCTGTATCTCCCTGGCTGCATGCTGGGGGGAGTACCAGACTGATAACCTGTATCTCCCCTGGCTGCACGCTGGGGGAGTACCAGACACTGATTAGACTCCCCTGGCTGCACGCTGGGAGTACCAGACTGATAACCCAGTCTCCCTGGCTGCACGCTGAGGGAGAACAGACTGATAACCCGTATCTCCTTGGTTGTATGCTGGGGAGTACTCAGACTGATAACGTGTATCTCCCCTGGCTGCACGCTGGGGAGTACCAGACTGATAACCTGTATCTCCCTGGCTGCATGCTGGAGGGAGTACCAGACTGATAACCTGTATCTGCCTGGCTGCATGCTGGAGGGAGTACCAGACTGATAACCTGTATCTCCCTGGCTGCATGCTGGAGGGAGTACCAGACTGATAACCTGTATCTCCCTGGCTGCACGCTGGGGGGAGTACCAGACTGATAACCTGTATCTCCCTGGCTGCACGCTGGAGGAAGTACCAGACTGATAACCTGTATCTCCCTGGCTGCACGCTGGGGGGAGTACCAGACTGATAACCTGTATCTCCCTGGCTGCACGCTGGGGGAGAGTACCAGACTGATAACCTGTATCTCCCTGGCTGCACGCTGGGGGGAGTACCAGACTGATAACCTGTATCTCCCTGGCTGCACGCTGGAGGGAGTACCAGACTGATAACCTGTATCTCCCTGGCTGTATGCTGGGGGGAGTACCAGACTGATAACGTGTATCTCTCTGGCTGCACGCTGGGGGGAGTACCAGACTGATAACCTGTATCTCCCTGGCTGCATGCTGGAGGGAGTACCAGACTGATAACCTGTATCTCCCTGGCTGCATGCTGGAGGGAGTACCAGACTGATAACCTGTATCTCCCTGGCTGCACGCTGGAGGAAGTACCAGACTGATAACCTGTCTCTCCCTGGCTGCACGCTGGGGGGAGTACCAGACTGATAACCTGTATCTCCCTGGCTGCACGCTGGGGGGAGTACCAGACTGATAACCTGTATCTCCCTGGCTGCACGCTGGAGGGAGTACCAGACTGATAACCTGTATCTCCCTGGCTGCATGCTGGGGGGAGTACCAGACTGATAACCTGTATCTCCCTGGCTGCACGCTGGGGGGAGTACCAGACTGATAACCTGTATCTGCCTGGCTGCATGCTGGAGGGAGTACCAGACTGATAACCTGTATCTCCCTGGCTGCATGCTGGAGGGAGTACCAGACTGATAACCTGTATCTCCCTGGCTGCACGCTGGGGGGAGTACCAGACTGATAACCTGTATCTCCCTGGCTGCACGCTGGAGGAAGTACCAGACTGATAACCTGTATCTCCCTGGCTGCACGCTGGGGGGAGTACCAGACTGATAACCTGTATCTCCCTGGCTGCACGCTGGGGGAGAGTACCAGACTGATAACCTGTATCTCCCTGGCTGCACGCTGGGGGGAGTACCAGACTGATAACCTGTATCTCCCTGGCTGCACGCTGGAGGGAGTACCAGACTGATAACCTGTATCTCCCTGGCTGTATGCTGGGGGGAGTACCAGACTGATAACGTGTATCTCTCTGGCTGCACGCTGGGGGGAGTACCAGACTGATAACCTGTATCTCCCTGGCTGCATGCTGGAGGGAGTACCAGACTGATAACCTGTATCTCCCTGGCTGCATGCTGGAGGGAGTACCAGACTGATAACCTGTATCTCCCTGGCTGCACGCTGGAGGAAGTACCAGACTGATAACCTGTCTCTCCCTGGCTGCACGCTGGGGGGAGTACCAGACTGATAACCTGTATCTCCCTGGCTGCACGCTGGGGGGAGTACCAGACTGATAACCTGTATCTCCCTGGCTGTATGCTGGGGGGAGTACCAGACTGATAACGTGTATCTCCCTGGCTGCACGCTGGGGGGAGTACCAGACTGATAACCTGTATCTCCCTGGCTGCATGCTGGAGGGAAAGCACCAGACTGATAACCTGTACTCTGGCTGCACGCTGGGGGGAGTAACACCAGACTGAGCACATGCTCACTGGCTGTTGTATCACCGACAGGCAGCCGCCGGAAGTGATGTCTTTCACCTTCACCAGACACTACAACTCCCAAGCGCACTGCGCGTCAGACAGGAAGCATGTGGGTGTTTGTGCACAGGGAGGGCGGAAATAGAATTGACAACTGGAAGCAGAGGAGAGTATGGATCAGTGATTGAAAGGGGGTAACAGAAAGTAATAGAAGCCCAGCCAGGGTATATAATTAAAATATATTATGGACACAACTCAGGATCTGGGCAGCCCAGGGCTGGGACAAGCAGCTCTTACTTTTCTATACAATATTAAATATAATATCTGTAAATAGCCATAGAAACCCCATTACACACACCCTGCACAAAAGCACAGCTAAGGTGTGTGGACCATCTAGTAATGAGTCAATAAATATATATATATATACAGATAGTACAGGGCTGTGAGAGAGCTGTCAGTAATAAAATAGAGATATACAGATAGTACAGGGCTGTGAGAGAGCTGCTAGTAATAAAATAGAGAGATACAGATAGTGCAGGGCTGTGAGAGAGCTGTCAGTAATAAAATAGAGATATACAGATAGTGCAGGGCTGTGAGAGAGCTGTCAGTAATGCAAAATTAGAGATATACAGATAGGTACAGTTTTGAGAGGAGGCCAAGCAGTACAAAATAGAGATATACAGATAGTACAGGGCTGTGGTGAGAGCTGTCAGTAATAAAATAGAGATATACAGATAGTACAGGGCTGTGAGAGCTGTCAGTAATAAAATAGAGATATACAGATAGTACAGGGCTGTGAGAGAGCTGTCAGTAATAAAATAGAGATATATATACAGATAGTACAGGGCTGTATAGGGTCCTCTGCCAAGCTATGGTGCTCTGGAAGCATTGGAGAGTTATATAGATTGTAAGCTCCAGGGACAAGGGAGTGTGAGCCAAGTTACAGGGATACTGAGGAGAACCACTTCTCAAAATGTCCCTGGAGGATCCTTTCTCTGTGGTCAGAAGGTGAGTAGGTTTGTATGTTTTGCTGTCTGGTGATCCTGGGAGTTGTAGTGGGGTCTCTGTTGATTGATACAGACACCTCTTCTTTGTCTGACTACGAAAGGCTACTTTATATTTTTTTCAAGAACAGATCAGCAGTTTGTAAAATGTGTAATAACAGCCTTCACCTTACCTGCAAAGAATCATGAAGAACTGACAAAATCATTTAAAAAAATTAGATGAAAATAGCTTGAAAAAAACATCTTCCAGTTTGGCTAATGTTGTGTAAAATCTGTGTTCCCTCTTCTATTTGCAAAAAGCATAACTGTGATACATTTATTAATTTTACTTTTTCTAATTTATTTTCAAAGTATTGCAGAAACAGTTGAGGTGAGCTTTTATATAATTTACGATATCCTACGGATAATTCACTTAGTTGTGAGTGACTGGGAATTGAAGAGGGTACGCACATTTACCATATTAGCCAAATTTGGAAGAGTTGCGAGTCTAAAAATTTTAATAACATTTTCTGAAATATTTGATTTCTAGTCTTAAAGGTTTACTGCAACCCTTTTCTGACAGTTTTATTTTTTAATGATTAATTCCTTATTTTTGCACAGAACTGACATTTGGTTTCCAGGCTGCCAAAGTCTTGTGTGTCAATATTTTAATTAGCCCCAGCACACAGTGCAAATACCTAATATATGTGCAATATTTCAAGCATAAATCCTTTAATAGATGGGAAAAAAGACTAATTAAAGGGACACTATAGTCACAAGAACCACTACAGCTTAATGTTTTAGTTCTGGTGTCTATAGACTGTTACTGCTCACTTAGCACTGTGAACACTGACATTTCAGAGAGAAAGCAGTGTTTACATTGCTGCCTAGTAACAACTTTTGTGGCGGTCTCTCAGACGGCCACTAGAGGTGCTTCCTATCTCAGTGCTGCACAGTGTGCAGTACTGGTGTTCAGCGCCTCTATGCAGAATGCAGAAATTCTAAACCTTCCTCATAGAAATTTATTGATTGAATGCATTTCTATGAGGAGATGCTAATCAAGATTGATGATCTCAGCCATGGAGGCTGGGCCAGCATGACTTTGGAGAAAAGATACGTATACTATCTTTAATCTTCACAGATAGGGGGCCAGGGGCCTAATGATGTATTCCGCAAGTATAGTGTCAGAAAAACATGTTTGTTTTCCTGACACTATAGTGTCCCTTTAAATATTTTGGCGTAATTGTTAAATCTTAAGTGCACCTTTCAAGACTTATTTTTTTCATTTTTTTTATGCACTGTCTATTTTCCACCACCGCAGTGAGGTGCAGAAAGCACTGAACACCAGTCGGGGTCTGTACCAGCGCTGGTGCGAGCTACTTCAGGAGAGTCATGTGACCAGTGTGGAGGAGTTTGATTGGACAACCAATGAACTTAGGAATTCACTGAGGAGCATTGAATGGGATCTTGAGGACCTGGAAGAAACAATCAGTATCCTTGAAGGGACACTCCAGGCTGCCACACGTTAGGTGCACTGTGTAGGTTAGGTTACAGTTAGTTATACTGGGTGGGTTTATATTATTAAAGGGACACTCCAGGCTCCCACACACGTTAGGTGCACTGTGTAGGTTAGGTTACAGTTAGTTATACTGGGTGGGTTTATATTATTCAAGGGGCACTCCAGGCTCCCACACACGTTAGGTGCACTGTGTACGTTAGGTTACAGTTAGTTATACTGGGTGGGTTTATATTATTAAAGGGGCACGCCAGGCTCCTAACACACGTTAGGTACACTGTGTAGGTTAGGTTACAGTTATACTGGGTGGGTTTATATTATTAAAGGGACACTCCAGGCTCCCACACACGTTAGGGGCACTGTGTAGGTTAGGTTACAGTTAGTTATACTGGGTGGGTTTATATTATTAAAGGGACACTCCAGGCTCCTAACACACGTTAGGTGCACTGTGTAGGTTAGGTTACAGTTAGTTATACTGGGTGGGTTTATATTATTAAAGAGACACTCCAGGCTCCCACACACGTTAGGTGCACTGTGTAGGTTAGGTTACAGTTAGTTATACTGGGTGGGTTTATATTATTAAAGGGACACTCCAGGCTCCCACACACGTTAGATGCACTGTGTAGGTTAGGTTACAGTTAGTTATACTGGGTGGGTTTATATTATTAAAGGGACACTCCAGGCTCCAACACACGTTAGATGCACTGTGTAGGTTAGGTTACAGTTAGTTACACTGGGTGGGTTTATATTATTAAAGGGACACTCCAGGCTCCCACACACGCTAGGTGCACTGTGTAGGTTAGGTTACAGTTAGTTATACTGCGTGGGTTTATATTATTAAAGGGACACTCCAGGCTCCCACACACGGTAGATGCACTGTGTAGGTTAGGTTACAGTTAGTTATACCGGGCTGTTAGGTTGTGTAGGTATTACAGTTAAATATTATTAAAGGGACACTCCAGGCTCCCACACACGTTAGATGCACTGTGTAGGTTAGGTTACAGTTAGTTATACTGGGTGGGTTTATATTATTAAAGGGACACTCCAGGCTCCCACACACGTTAGGTGCACTGTGTAGGTTAGGTTACAGTTAGTTATACTGGGTGGGTTTATATTATTAAAGGGACACTCCAGGCTCCCACACACGTTAGGTGCACTGTGTAGGTTAGGTTACAGTTAGTTATACTGGGTGGGTTTATATTATTAAAGGGACACTCCAGGCTCCCACACACGTTAGATGCACTGTGTAGGTTAGGTTACAGTTAGTTATACTGGGTGGGTTTATATTATTAAAGGACACTCCAGGCTCCCACACACGTTAGGTGCACTGTGTAGGTTAGGTTACAGTTAGTTATACTGGGTGGGTTTATATTATTAAAGGGACACTCCAGGCTCCCACACACGTTAGATGCACTGTGTAGGTTAGGTTACAGTTAGTTATACTGGGTGGGTTTATATTATTAAAGGGACACTCCAGGCTCCCACACACGTTAGGTGCACTGTGTAGGTTAGGTTACAGTTAATATACTGGGTGGGTTTGTTTTGTTAAATGCTTTATGTTTTTGTTTGGTTGTTTTGTCACAAGCCCACCCTTTCCTCACCTCTCTGAACCTGCACTGTTTCCCTTTTTGCTTAAAAAATAGTAATGGTACTGGAGAGAAGGACCGTGGGTTTGGGTGTATAGGTTTATCTAAGGCTTGGAATAGCCATGAAGCCACTTGTATCTAGTGTGGTTGTAGGCATGGGCATTCCCACCATTAATGACAATATACCCTCGTCTTGCCGTATCCCCTCCAACACCTGTTTGATTTGCGTACAGGCGTAAGGTACCATTGGAATAGAGTTTTATATTCCTGTTCTTTATGGGAGACACATAGAGAGAGCTTGGCATTAGCCTCCCGGATGTGCTGCCAGTGCTCGTTGAGAGAGTTCCTCCCCTATAGTTTCATGCCACCTCGCCATGTATGGGAAAGGCACTTTTCCAAGAGAGCCGAGCAGCTCCTGGTATATAAGGGAGATGGATCTTTGCTTTTTAAGGTCGGTATCCATACAAGGCATACAAAAGAATGGCACTTCTTATTGTGTAGTCTGTTTACTAAACTGGGAGTTAGAGAACTGAGAAGGGAATAGACAAAGTAGCTGATCAAGGAGAATAGCTGAGTTGGAGTTTTTGCAGTTTTGTTGCACTTCACATTGTCAGTTCTCACCTAGTCTGGTTGTCATGGATAAACCCGGGCAATCACCCTTACACTGTACCTTACAACATGAAGCATTATGCTCTCTTTATATCACTTTTCTGCTGTTCCGTATTGTCTTTTACTCGTATCTTGGGCATTGTGGAATCGAACCCAAGGAAGTTTAAAATATCTGGGACAGAACTGAGTGAAAGAAGGAGCTTTGTGGATCAGACACGGAGCTCAGTAAAGGTACGTTATTTGTTGTTTTTTTTAAATCCTATTATCCTGCGCCAATCCTACTGATGTTTTCATCTCTGTGCATCGATACGCATGCCTCATGGTTCTCCTGCCCCATTTATCATTATTCTCTCTGGTTGTTTAGGAAATGAGAGATCATATATCGAGCCCCAGAGTTGTGGCTTTCACCGAACGGAAGACTAGAGAGGTAATATAATTCTTATTTAACTCTCGTGCCCCCTGCTGGCCTGTCCTGTGTCCTTTCCTACCACTACACTTTCTCTCTCCTATCACAGGCTTTGGGAGTTACCGCTAAGCAACCTTCTGACCGCTTTACTCGTATGGACGATGAAATGGTCGCTGGGAACTCTCGTTACGTTGAAGATCAGCAGGCTCAGCAACAGGTTGGTAACTTTTGTAACACGATGCAGAATGGAGGTTTAGCTGATTTTTACTGTCCACGGATATGAACTGTTTAAGCTCCACGAAATGTCTTGATTCTAACTAATCGGGATATTTTGTGTGTCGATTGAGCTGGCCATCCACAAACTGCACAGATTACAAGTTCACCTTTAGATTGGTAGTAGATTCAGTAAATATAAATATCAGTTCACATAAACAGGTGAAGGTCAGTATAAGGTCTTTTTGGCATTTTGATATATTGATGTGCAAGCGATGACTTGCTGAACATCTTACTCTGTAGGACAAGGTCTAAGAGCAGAATTTGGTTTTAAAGGAGCACAATGCATAGAAAAAAAGTCACCTGTCCTGGTATCAACCTCCAATCTTGGAATTCCCAAGTTTGGCACTTTTTGGAATACATTTCCTAGAATTCTGGCAGAGAATTCCTATCAGCTGGCAGAGTATTATGGGAAATGTAGTCCAACAAATAAGTTACCATTGTCGGATACCCCTGCTACAAAACACTCACAAATAATGAGTGCTCAATGCACCGTAGCCAGTACTGGACTTTGACCTGGAGATGTGGGCCAGTGTTTACACTTTCTAACACTACATTTATATTGTGGCAGGCTGCCTTGTGTGGCGTTTCACACTAAATCTCAACATATTTACCTTGGCAGAAATCCCAGATTGTTAACACAAAGAGCCTTCCCGGCGGCCACTCAGGTGCAACCGCTAGAATGATGTGTGAGGTTCTATTTATCCATCTTGGTTAATTAGATCTAAACTTTCCAACTCTGTCACTTACCAGAACAACATAAACTGCAGCCAACGTGTAGGTAGGTAGATAGCAGAATGTTATTTGGAGAGAGTCTCTCTGCAGGTTTGTCCGTCTCTGGTATATGGTTATCATAACACAGACTGATAAACTGCTCTATGTGTGCAGGACTGTGGAATAAGTATCAATAATAAGTACATTGAAATGCATACTCTGTATTCCAACAGCTGATTATAGATGAGCAGGACGCGGAGCTCGAGCTGGTAACCGGCAGCATCCGGGTCCTGAAAAACATGTCTGGACGGATAGGAGATGAGTTGGATGAGCAAGCTGTGTGAGTGTGGGGTTACATGTTATTGTGAGGCTATTCTATGCCCGTCTTTGATTGCATGTATGGTTGCATATTCTGCGGGTTACATCGTGTGTCCCTTCCATGACGCCGTGGCCCTTATCACCGCCTGTAACTCGTATTGCTTCTCGCAGGATGTTGGAGGATTTCTCGCACGAAATGGATAATACTCAGACGCGAATGGACTCGGTGCTCAAGAGACTGGCCAAAGTTTCTCACATGACAACCGGTGAGGGCTGATTAACACTATAAATGAACTTCTATACAGCTAAACCCTCTGAGTGCATATTGAATAAATGATCATAAAGATTTAAAAAATTTAATTATTTCATCAATATAACATTGGAATGGATGTAAAGTTTCTTTGATCCTGATAGGTTTCAAACCAGCATTACACACTAAGCTATCAGGATATCAAACCTTAAAGAACAAAATTGCAACAAATGTCCAGGATACGTCTTGTTGAGATCTTCCATACACTCTCTATAAGAGCATGCTTGAAGGCTTTTCCCTAAATTTCCAGGATTTTCTCCCTCCCCCTCGTCCCGTAGTATCTATGTAGCAGTGATGATCGTATACCTCTAGTCATTTTAGGAGTGCCAGATGTTGCTATGCAGCCATTAAAAAGGTAGTAGCCATAACCCCTTCTCTCTTTCTCTGTGTCTGCAGACCGCCGGCAGTGGTGTATGATTATTGCATTGGTGATCGCTCTCATAATTGTGCTGATCCTGTTGTTGGTGCTTTGAACGCTGTATCCAGAGAGCGTGTCGCTTTGGGTGACGCTATAACGTAGCAAACGTGGATGTGGATTTTTTTTATTATTATTAAAGGTCATTCGTGTCATTGCAGAGGAACATGCAGTCTATGATGACATTAGTCTGCAGGACTGCAACACAAAACTGCCATTTACCTACTAAACATACTGTGCAAGCCAAAATAAAATATTTTTGTATTGTCTGGTACTGCCGTGTGTGTTATGTCTGTGATCAATTTTGCGAGGGGACGACACATATTAAACGTGTGATACAAATTAATATTATAATACATATTGATTATCGCATTAAAAGCAGCGTTAAATAATAAAACACAATATCGGTAGCACGCGCTTAGAGGAACTGTTCGGTTTTCATTTTTAAGTATATTGTTCCTCAAAGGCCGCTGCCAATAATTCTGGAGAATTCGGCTGAGTTTGATGCACTATAACATCACCAGTCGACATGTTGATAACGCACACTGTGCATGTTAGTGGTGCTGAGGAAGGGTGCAGACAAAGTAGGGAAACCCCATGTAGCAAGGAAAAAGTACCTGGGAAGGAAAACGCGTTCATTTGACTGATCAAGCTTCAAAACGTTCACGAATGTTTTATTCCAGTATGATGTATATTCGACTTGTGCACAGAAAAAAAATATTTGATTCTCTCAAAAAATATATATTTTTTCCCCATCGTATAAACCAAGTTTCGTCCTTGTGGGTTTTGGTTTGACTGAATTTCATCGGACTGAAAATGTTGTTAGTGTAATGCAATGCGGAAACTTTAACTGTTCTTCCCTCTGTTGGTCGCTGAGTAAATATAATCATCATTTAGTGGCGGATCCCTAACCATCATTGCAGCCTAAACTGCTTATTTCCCGCACGCTCCCAACCCCAGTCATTTTGTTTGTTTTTTCCCATTCACTCTCCCTTTTCCATGGACAGAACTCAAAACAAATTAAATTGCAGGTTTGGTTTGGTCATATGGCATTTAGGAGTTGCGGAATTCGTACAAATTGTGATTCATTTGAAACCACATGCACAAGTATTTTTTTTGTTGTTTCTATTGTTGTTCGTTTGTTTTTGTTTTTTTAATGCAAATCTGACTCCATTTTCTCCAATCTGTGTGAACTCTGCTTTAATTTAAGAGGGGCAGCTGTTGCATGTTCAGCCCCCTACAGGCTGCTACATGGCATAAACTGTTAAATTGCAACAAACGAAATCGATCTACACTTGGTAAACATGAGCCCAGCTCCCTTTCACCTGCCATTTCGAACGCACTGTTATATATTATATTGATATAGTCTAAATGTAAGCAACCTACACACAGTATCTTAAATATGGCTGAACTATCAAATGCTTTCATTCTCGGAATCTGGTGGCGCTATATAAATAATAATTCTATAATCGCTGTGCGAGAGGCAGTAAATGAGAGCAGCAGACAGGCTAAGCATGTATTTAAAGGAAAACTATAGAAACATAGAATGTGACGGCAGGTAAGAACCATTCGGCCCATCTAGTCTGCCCAATTTTCTAAATACTTTCATTAGTCCCTGGCCTTATCTTATAGTTAGGATAGCCTTATGCCTATCCCACACATGCTTAAACTCCTTTACTGTGTTAACCTCTACCACTTCAGCTGGACAGCTATTCCATGCGTCCACTACTCTCTCAGTAAAGTAATACTTCCTGATATTATTTTTAAACCATTGTCCCTCTAAATTAAGACTATGTCCTCTTGTTGTGGTAGTTTTTCTTCTTTTGAATATAGTCTCCTCCTTTACTTACTCCCTTTATGTATTTAAATATTTGTAATTTCCCCCTGTCTCGTCTTTCCTCCAAGCTAGAGGGGGACCTTATGCGCGTGCATAGCAAGCGCCGTAATCGTATTATGATTTCCCCATAGGAAATAATTGAATCAATGCTTTCCTATGGGGTTTTAGCTGACGCTGGATGTTCTAATGTTCTGGATGTTCTAATGTAAAGCCAGAGGAAGTCCAGGGTCAGCTAAACAGAGGAAGCACCTCTAGTGGCTGTTTGGTAGACAGCCACTAGAGGTGGAGTTAACCCTGAAAGGTAATTATTGCAGTTTCTCAATAACCACAGTAATTACAATTCCAGTGTTAAGGGCACTGGGACACTGCACCCAGACCACTTCAACGAGATTGTGGTCTGGGTGCCTATAGTGTCCCTTTATGTGACCAGAGCTATTTGAAATGTAGATAATAGCTGTATTTGGGACGGTGTTGAAGGTGGGTAGCAATAAGATGTCAAAATATACATTTGGATTAATAATAAAAGTTTGATTTTTAGACCATAAAATAAATCTGTGGCTAGGGATATCACCAACCCTAGCTCTTTCTTCCATTTTCATTCTTCATTTAAAGAGAAACTGTCACATCTCTGGAATTAACTCCATTCAATAAAATATTAAAAATCACCTTTAACCTTTTAATTATGAGATGCTGCATTGTGTTCTAAAGTTAAAGATTTAACAGATGATGTCATAATCTAGTTTAGACAAGGCAGTCTGCTCTTTCTATGCTGACTGTCTGGTACACAGCACATTAGTGTGGATTTCTACATCTCATTGTAATTTTTACACATCAGAAATACATTTTTGTTAAATACAGGAAAAGATGGACACGATATTAAAAATCCTGGGACCGTTCCCCTTTAAGGACAGATTGTGTATAGATACACCACACAATGATCTTGGGACCGTTCCCCTAAGGACAGATTGTGTATAGATACACCACACAATGATCCAGTAGAAGGATGTAATTAGACACGTATTATCCTCTTTTGAATTAACACATCTTCATGGCTGATATATTTGTTTCCTGTAGGATAATTGAAGCATGTGCTGTTGCTGTGAAGGTTATCTACTTTATATGTAAAAATAAATATTTATTTAGGTTACCGGTAGTTTAATTGTTCCAAAACTCGCTATATTTACAAGCTGCTAAATTGAAGATTTACGTTGTCCCCTAATAGCTCTGTGTGTAAATTCTAAACCAGGACAACTTTAGAATCAGGATTTAAAAATACATGAAAAGTGAGTCATGGTTTCCACCACTAGCTTCCTCCTCATCCCATATAGTTGACAGCCACTAGAGGCAGTCTTAACCCATTTCTTTCATTGTTGGAGGGTTAATGGAGCAGGGACAGTGCACGCAGAACACTTCAATGAAATTACATGGTCTGGATGTCTATCGTGTCCCTTTAAATGTTTACACCTGGTCACTTTATGAGTATTTCAAGATAAAATATTCACCAAACCATCTTCTTGACTGCACTAGATCCTAAAAGCAAACAGTACTCTGTCTAATGCAAAGTCCAGGTTGACAAAAGACAGAACACGTTCGCCGACATCCTAATTAAATTTGCTCGAGGTGGATGAAGTGCCAGGAGCTGAACAAAGAACATGGAGGTGCCCTCAAAATAAATAGCTTTAGTTTCATCCCCTCCCAGCGACCACACACCAAGTGCGTATGTCACCCTTGGGGGTCTTTGCATATTTTGATTTGCTTTAAAGAGGGTAACCTGGCAAATGTAATAGATCATATGAGCTTGTACCCACTCCTCTAGATACCCAAGAGAAATAAGTAAATATTGTATTAAAGCCAGGACCATGCTTAAAGGGATCCTATAGTGCCAGGAAAACAAAACCGTTTTCCTGGCACTATTGACTCCTGGAGTGCCCCCTTCCCGCAATGCTGAAGGGGTTAAAACCACATCAGCTACTTACCTGAATCCAGTGCCTCTGTCCCTAGGCACTGGGTCAGGCTCCTCCCCCGCTGATGTCAGCAGGCAGGGGGAGATCTAATGTGCATGCGCAGCAATGGCGTGGACATTTGACCTCCCCATAGGAAAGCATTATTCAATGCTTTCCTATAGGGAAAATCTGACGCTGGAGGTCCGTGAGAACGTCCACTTTCAGATAACGGACCAAAAGTCAGTTTGGATTCCGGAAGCCCTCTAGTGGCAGTCTGATAGACAGGCACTGGGGGCAGACTTAGAACTGCAATGTAAACATTGCAATTCTCTGGAATTGTAACGTTTTCCATTGCAGCACTAAGTGCAAAAGGGTCACATCACCCAGACTACTTCAATGAGCTGAAGTGGTCTGGATGCCTACAGTGTCCCTTTAAAAGCACACTGGACACCAAAACCATTTCGAGTCAATTAAGTGATTATAGTGCCAGAGTCAAATGTTAAACAGTTTTTGGAAGCATTTGCTCAAGCAGCGGTAATGGAGAGTCACTGGTCGCCATAGTAAATAATGCTTTAGCCATACAGTGCCCTCCACTAATATTGACAGCCTTTGTTATTGTGTAAAGAAGGATGTGTGAAATGTCTGATGTTTAACCGCTATACAGAATCTCTCCAGATCCTTCAAGTTGCGAGGTCAACACTGGTGGACTCTCTTCTTCAGTTCACCCCATAGGTTTCTATAGGGCTCAAGGATGGCCATAGCAGGACCTTGATTTTGTGGCCAGTAAACCATTTTGTGTTGATTTTGATGTATGTTTTGGATCATTGTCCTACTGGAAGAGCCCACCACGGGCCACTTTAAGCTTTCTGGCTGAGGTAGTCAGTGCATTAAAAAAAAACAAAAAAAAAAACCACAAAACATTAAATAGCCATCACCATATTTAACCGTGGGCATAAGGTACCTTTCCGCTCTGTGTGCACCAAACACACCTATTTTAGTTTAATCCAGCCATAGGACCCCATCCCATTTGAAGTTCCAGTAGTGTCTGGCAAACCTGAGTTTGTTTTTGGATGAGAGTAGAAGTGTCTCCCTTAAAAGCCTTCCAAACGGGAGATGGGAGGAGGGAAACACACACGTAAAACAAACTCACACATATTTTTTTGGTTCTATGGGTCACATGATAAGAAGAAGAAGAAGAAAAAAAAACACACCAAAACAAATTTTTTCATTTTTGTTAAAAACTTTTATTAAGATTTGTTTTCTGTTTTTTTCCTTTTATTATTTCATAATGTGCAATGCTCCTGTCTCACAGTTAAGGGAAAACACAGCGATATCTTGGCACTTAGAGAGCAGAAGAAAGGGGACATGTATGGGGTGAGTGTGAGCAGTCTGGGAACTGCATAAAGCCCCACCCACAGCGCAGTGGGAAAGGGCAGAATCTCGCAAGCATCTGCGGTTCACAATCAAGAGTGTGCAATTAGTGAAGAGTTTGTTATGGCAGAAGGAAAAAGTGGAAGTTTTTTTTTTTTTTTTTTAATTCTTATTTTTCTACAGTTAAAAAATAAAATAAAAAAATAACATCACTGGCCCGGGGGATAGAGAGAAAATATTCAAAGTGTGCAGATCTTCCTGTTTGAGTCAGACTGAAAATTAGAAGATTTGTGGCTATTTTTAAATTAGCCAATTAATTTTTTACTAGTTGAAATTTTTTTTAAAAACGGTAAATTTTGGGCAAAATAAAAAATACATTTAAAAATATTATGTAAACGTACATATTGGTTTGTGTTTATATACTTTATGTCTTAAGATCTGCAGCACCTGATCTTTCTCTTCTGTCCCCCGCCTGCAAAAAATAAAATAAAAATATTAATAAATGAAATATGTACAACCCTTTAGAGCTGGGGATATTCAAACACTGGATGTTAAACTGTTTGCAAGCTACAGCTACAGTGAAACTTTGCTGCCCAAAACACAGCAAGTGAAAGGTAAGAGATTCATTGGATTTGTAGTTTAGCAACAGATGGAATTTCAGTGCTAATACCTCTCAGCCTCAGAGCCCAGGGAAGCCCCTTATTTGCTGAGGATCTGTAAGCCAAGAGGGGTGTTCTATGTGTGCATATAATCATATACAAGCAAGCTGCAAAGCTCACCTCCCTCTAGCTTTCAAAGGGTTAAATCAGACAACTACTCTACAGTCTCTGTTCACCACCGTTCCCCTATGTAATAAGGATAACCCATCTCCTGCATGCCTGTTTGGAGTCAAGGGGAAAGGTGCATTCGAAAAAAGGTTCATATAAAACTAACATAACAATAAAATGTTCTGTCTCTCTAGTTCCTTATAGATTATACAGACGTACATGTAGCGGATTGTGTGGATCCCAATAGTGTAAACGCTATCCTGAATGCTATCCCCTCCCCCCACTCACAGCTTCTATGGGGTGAGAGGCAAATTTTAGATCCAATGGGGTTTGGCTATGGGAACGTGAGCCCTCAGTGCAATAAAAACATTTAATAAAATTTAAACAAATCATAAAATAAGGATTGTAGGCCCTCCCTTGTCCCCAAATTGGGGCAGCCACCACCCCATATATAAAATGTCACTGGCTGCATACATTCATACATGCATGTAGGTAGGTCTCTGCCAGGGGTTGCTGTTAGTCGGTAAAGGTATCATAAATAAATCTGACAGAGGGATCTGCACTCCTGTCAATCACACATCTCTGCCAGAAGGCTCTGTGCTCCTGTCAATCACACATCTCTGCCAGAGGGATCTGTGCTCCTGTCAATCACACATCTCTGCCAGAGGGATCTCTGCCAGAAGGATCTGTGCTCCTGTCAATCACACATCTCTGCCAGAGGGATCTGTGCTCCTGTCAATCACACATCTCTGCCAGAATGCTCTGTGCTCATGTCAATCACACATCTCTGCCAGAGGGCTCTGTGCTCCTGTCAATCGATAGCAGCTGCCAAACCTTTCCTCTGCAACAAACATACGGTCCTTCATAAAATTGTATGACTAAAAAGAACTCTGTCACAATAACCGTCTGTATAAAATCTTAAAATAAATTACAAAGTATTGATGTGGAATCACTAAGTAGTGTTATAAAAATCTAATTGCATTGTACCTTATTTTAGTTATGCGGAATAGAGAGACTGCAGAAGCTGCCATATTGTAAGCCTGTTATGTTCTCACCCAGAAAGTGGGTGCTCGGTAACACTCCCCTCCCGACTGCAGGCAAAGCAAAACAAATTACATTTCATTAACTGATCAGCAGAACTGGGCATGTGCAAGCAAAATAATTGTCACCACATGCACATCACCGACAGAATCCCAATAACTAGTAAAGTGACTCGAGTGCGTAAGGACGTCAAAATGTCAGTTTTAGGTCATGGCATTTAAACAGACTGGCGGAGGATATATGAAATCTGCAGATTCTATTGTCAAATTGAAAGGAAGAAAATGCAGTTATTTTTTATATTTAAGAACTACAAGTGTTCTTAAAAAAATATATATAGGATACCTTAAAATATCATTTCTAACAGCTGGAAGATATTCTGCAAATGACAGAGACCCTTTATAGAAAAAACATAAAAGGAAGAGATTATAGACCTCCATAAATTTTACTTGCCTGGTTAGATTGTGTTATAAGACAACTAGATGACCCCTCTCACACCCATTTATACAGGGAGACAATGATCGTAGCTTAGCTCCACTGCACAGATTAAAAATGGACATCACCAGTTTACGTGGGTATTGGAGACCTTAAAGAGGCAGAATTGACAGGTGTAATGAGGGACATCAGAGACAGGGAAGCACTGTGTTTGGGGCTCTCAATCTGTTACAAACAGCTGACAGCAAGATGTTGAAAAATCATTTTAAATCACTTGCAATGAATATTGGGACTTGTAGTCTAAACCAGGCTATGCTAGATATTTAAACACAAAGTAACTGCCAATCACACACATGCAGCCTGCTGCGGATTACGGCGGCTATCATCATGTCAAGTCGGCTACAAGGAAACGTGGGAGCCACAGCAACTGCAGTATGTACAGGATCCTACAATCACACACAGCAACCAGCAGGGGACCGGCACAGAGAGTGTATAACATCATCAAAAAAAAAAAAAAAATGTAATTAAGTCAAATATTTACAAACGTGCTGTTTTAGTGATCAGTTTCTACATGTATCTTCATTAACCGCTGAGAGCATAGTGCTCAGGACCAGACTGGAAGGGTTTCATATACTGTATGGAACGATTTTTATTTCCCAGAAATGGATGGAGGAGGGGAGTGAGCATAAACTCATAGATCCACTCAATCTACATCTATTGGTGTGCGCATCATATAGTGTGTCTCAAGCGACTAGCTACAGCCCTTTAGAAGAACATATTAAATTGTCGTGCCCTACACAACCCATATCCCCCGTTATCCCCCACGCATTTCACAGATCAACAGCAGCATCTCCCAATTGTAACACACAATTTAACACCCCCCTCAAAAAATATATTTAAAAAAAAAAAAAAAAAAATCCCAAACACGCATAGTGCATGGGCACTGACAAATTATATACACACAGTTACAAGAAGAGATGCACCTCCACCCTCCACCCTCTTTCACTGCTACCTACAGTATCTAGTAAATTTGTAACCTTGCCATTCGGGAGCAGGGGCTGCTCCATGCAGTATTTACTGCTATACCATCAGCATAGAAAGCCTGGGAAAGTCAAATCCATCTATACACTTCCTAGCACACTGTAAACATTGAACTGTATGCTCAATAGTTAGATACCAACTCAGCAAAGTGAGTGTATGTATGTGTAAGGCAACTAGAATTACCTTCTAGTCACCGCCTCTTTATAAATGCAAATAACCTTTTGCAGCCCAGCTGTTTTGGGCTACAATGCCCATGAGGCTCAGCTAGCCTTTTGCGCCCAAAGTTTGCCACTAGAACAGGAAGTAAATTAAAAAGAGCGTTGGCCTACACAGCGATATTATTTTGTTCTCTGTGGACCTGTTCAATCTTTGGATTCTCGTTCCATAAAGCCAATATATCCAGAGTTCACTTTCTTAATCAGGGCCAAGGTTGGACTAATGGAGCTAAAGTGGCTACTGGCACAGGCCCCCAAGTTATAGAAGCCTTTAACAGATTGTATGTTCTTGCACTGTATAGTCCAGGTTGCTGGAGAGATCAGGAAGTGGAGCCCTGTCCTTGCATCCAATCAGAGCGGGAAGTAAGCCTCTCCCTTCTCTGATTGGCTGAACTGCAGTCATATAGGGGCTCAGCAATAGTTTTGGAACTAATCTTTTCAACTTATCACTTTAGTTAATAAACACCAAGGCTGCTCAAGTATTTCATTTAGAAGCGACAAACCCATTTCCAGAAACTGTGTGCATAAGAATTTGTGTGCGCCTATACGTACACACTCACAGACAACGACCTTACAATCAGAAAGGCTTAGTCACCATAGGAACTGATGTTCTAAGATGGGGTGCTCAAAGGTAAATATCCTAGCAGATATTTCACATGCAATCAAATAGCATTAATAAGTAACGTTCAAAGACTGCAGTTGGACCCCCCCCAGTAATGAAAGGTAACATTTATCCATGTTGCTTAACACTGTAGGCATCAACCTGTGCAAATTAATGGATCAGCCCACGGAATAACATGTAAATACCTTGTATATCCCTTAAGGAAAATAAACCACACAGACTTTACACATATCTACACATACACAGCCCACCCTCCCGCTATCAGTGTGTCTACACATATATACACATACATAGCCCCCCTCTGACGGCGTGGTTGCGTATCCTGTAGTGAAAACCACTCGCCGGAAGCAAAGGGGATTATACAGGCTGCAGACAGGAAAAAGGACACAAGAATTATTAAAAAATAAAGTTCTCTCTATCTCCCAGGCATGAGGAATGCAGGAGTTGGGTTATCAAAGGGCCAGTGATATAGAGTATCTACCCCAAACTGCACTATAAAACGATGCAGAGAATCTATATACAACTCAATCTCGTTAAATGGTACGGAGTATCTCCATACCAGCAATAGGATCATGGTGCGCCGGAAAATGCTGCGGAGTATCCCTATACACTGAATGAACACGCTGGGCTATATAATGACACTGCGTATAACTGTATATTGAAAATGGACACGTGACGCTGTATTAATGATACGGAGTACCTCATGCAGCAGTGTATAGTGATACTGAGAGCATCAAGATTAGTCTCATGGTTGTGTAGCAGCGCACAGCCATGCTGGCAATTCCTCGAGCGGCGGTGACAGCCCATCTCCTGAGTACCTTAATGTCCATCCTCCGCCTCATGGCGAGGGCATTTCTACATTTCACTGGTGTGTGGGGAAGGGGTCAGGGCACTCCTTCACCAGGCCCGCGTCGTATCCTGCCCCCTGATCTCCACCAGCAGGACCTCCTACCAGGTCAGGCTCCATCTTGCCAGTGTCATTGATGAACGATGTGTAAGCGTCTCCTTCAGCCATCAGTAGCTTTAATTTGGGGATCCAGCTCTTGCGCACCACGCGCCGGGCGTTTGTGCACATGTCAGCGGCTATGGCATTCATTTCGCTCTCTTTGAAATTAGGGGCAAAGTTCTGGCAGTAAACTGTGGGTGGAAAACAGAAAATATAGGTCATTATAGTCCATAAAGTGACACAAGTATCAGTGCAAGCTTATATTTAAACTTGACCAGTACATCTGGCTTGAGTACATGTTGCCATGAGGCCAGAAGGGCCATAATATTTCTCCACCAACCATAGAAAACGGAAAAGGAAAAACTAGCATAGACCTTCTGAAAAAGGCCTTATTACCTCCAGGCAAATTCTAAACATCACCAGGGATACAGAGATCAGGTCTGAACCTAGTGCTTACTATGTATGTGCCCCTGGCAGTTTTTATGAATACCCTAAAACACAGAGAGTGTAGTACGATTAAGGATGCTCTACCCCTCTTAGCATGATCATCTAGGATAAAAATATATGGATTTGGGTCTCACATTTTACTGCATGCAGCACTCTGCTGTCCAGTGGTTTCCTGCTGGGGTCGTTCGTAGATGAGCGAATTCCTGTCCCACAGCTATTTGCCAACGTATTCCTGAGATTTCAGAAAAAGTAATTAGAATTTAAAAGACACATAAATGTAACCTGACACCAGAACAAATCAGTAAGACACACACATCTACCTTAGCCACCAATCAATTCGTAATAAACACCTATCTACCTTTACGGCCAATCAATCTGTACTACACACATATCTACCTTCACGACCAATCAATCCATAATACACACATATCTACCATCACCACCAATCAATCCATAACACACACGTACCTTCACCCCCAATCAATCCATAATACACACACATTTACCTTCACCACCAATCAATCCATAATACACACACATTAACTTTCAATCAATCCGTAGAACACACACATTTACCTTTACCCCCAATCAATCTGTAATACACACACACACACACACACTTACCTTCAACCCCAATCAATCCGTAATACACCGACATTTACCGTCACCACCAATCAATCCGTAATACACCGACATTTACCTTTACCCTAATCAATCCGTAATACACACACATTTACCTTTATCCCAATCAATCCGTAATACACACACACACACACTTACCTTCATCCCCAATCAATCCGTAATACACACACACACACACACACTTACCTTCACCACCAATCAATCCATAATACACACACATTTACCTTTACCCTCAATCAATTCGTAATACGCACATTAACCTTCACCACCAATCAATCCGTAATACACACACATTTACCTTTACCCCAATCAATCCGTAATACACACATTAACCTTCACCACCAATCAATCCGTAATACACACACATTTACCTTTACCCCAATCAATCCGTAATACACACACATTTACCTTTACCCCAATCAATCCGTAATACACACACATTTACCTTTACCCCAATCAATCCGTAATACACACATTTACCTTCTGTGGCAAAACTAGCCACTTAAGACTGTATTTTCATTAATGTGATGCTGTAGCTTTAAGGCTATCTGAACTCAGTGTATTCCCTTGTGTGTATTTGATGCGAACGAGAGCATTCGTATGCTGGCAGCATGAAAGCCACCAGCATTCATACAGTAGTTTCACGAACAGTGAATTTCAACACTTCGTAAAACGAACAAACTACCGAATGGGAGACCACACACAGGAGGTCGTGTGGCTCCCATTAAGTATTGCAACACTGTATCTTTCGGTAATAATGGATGTTCAAGGTAGCCGCCGTTCGGATACCGACCACGCGGCAGTCGGCCATCTTGGATCCTTTGTTAGCCCAGCGGTATTTTGTAGTCGAGTGTCTGGAACTAAAATCGGCTACTCGATGCCACGAATACCGCTGGACTTCCAGGCCGTTCGGGAGCATCGGCCTTTCTGTATTTTATCCCTGTTGGTCTATTCGTGCCTTTGTTGAAAAATGTATGTTTAAATGTATTTCGTGCGGCGTTCGGCTAATTGTGCTGGGATCTGAGCGGTACTTTCACGAAGTATGCGCTCAGACCCCAGCTATCTGCCGAACTGTCATTCGGTATAACAGCAGGAATAATGGTAAAGTTATGTATTTTTGTGTAAAAAGCCAGTTCTGCTGCACGGAGGGATAATCCACTTAACTGGATATTTTAGTGGGAGTATCCCTCTCGTGCAGCAGTGCATGGTGGGAGAAATGTCTTGGATGTCAAGTCCCCCATGTAGTCCCCTACTGTACAACCCCTGTAAAGTCAGTAGGGAAACCCCTTGCATGAGGAACCACATAAATACTGTGACTTGTGCTTAAAACCTCAGTTGACTCCCAGCCTATGTGTCGTCTAGTTCTTGGGAAGGAAGGATTTATTTAACGCTACCGGGATTATTTTATGCGGTACTTGTTATACCTGGATTATTCTATGCTGTTCCTGTCTACCAGTGGAGATACTGTGGATTATACTACCTCTCCGCTAAACCTTCACCACCAAGCAATCCATAATACACACACATTTACCTTCACCACCAATCAATCCGTAATACACATACAAACACACACACACACACACATTTACCTTCACCACCAATCAATCCATAATAAACACACATTTACCTTCAATCAATCAATCAATCCGTAGAACATACACATTTACCTCTACCCCAATCAATCCGTAATACACACACATTAACCTTCACCACCAATCAATCCGTAATACACACACATTAACCTTCACCACCAATCAATCCGTAATACACACCCACACACACACACACACACTTACCTTCATCCCCAATCAATCCATAATAAACACACATTTACCTTCAATCAATCAATCCGTAGAACATACACATTTACCTCTACCCCAAACAATCCGTAATACACACACACACATTTACCTTCACCCCCAATCAATCCGTAATACACATTTACCTTCACCCCCAATCAATCCGTAATACACATTTACCTTCACCCCCAATCAATCCGTAATACACATTTACCTTCACCCCCAATCAATCCGTAATACACACACTGCTACCTTCATGACCAATCAATCCGTAACACACCCACATTTACCTTTACCACCAATCAATCCGTAATACACCCACATTTACCTTCACCCCCAATCAATCCGTAATACACACACATTTACCTTCACCCCCAATCAATCCATGATAAACACCAAGATGTAATAAACAGGTATAAGTCCTGCCATTAGTAAATACACCCACTTTCCTTCTATTGTTCACATATGTCAAACCCTATCACCAAGGCCTGTTCCCTCACCATGGAATATCTCACCTGTCAAAGAAAGATGCCAGCAGCCTGCGGAGAAGCACTTTATGTCTGGTTCCAGCGCTGATATGACAGTTCATCAGCTGAGCCCGGGTAATAAACACATTGGTACCTAGTAACCAAGTGAAAAAAAAAAAAAAAAACATTGTTCTAGCAATGCGTGTCTATGAGACAGTGACGGCTAACCTGGGAAACTCAACACTTATAATACTATTTTTCCTATGATGCTCTACCGGCCTAAAGGATGCCAGCGTTAGCTAAAACAGTAGTCAGACAGAGTGAAACAAGAGGACATCTATAAGTTTATACAACCTTATTTATTCTGTTGTATAATCTGCATAAATAATTTAAAATGAATATTTAAATAAACTATTTATCTAGTGTAGATTTCTAACAATATACGGATATTGAGGGAGGAAAAATGTGCATAGTTGCCCTTTCACACAATCTGTTCACACATTTTCTATGGCTAAACTGTTCTTAAATCATCAAGTTATTAAGAGCAAAAATCTTACTGGTTGTGATGCAATTGTTTTTTCACAGAAGTCACCAACTCCCATTACTTCATAATTGCTCTACGTCTTCCATAAATTAACTTTATCCAACATACCTGTAACCAGCTCGATCTTCTCGGCAGGATCCCCCTCTTCATACAGCTTAGGGTGGCAGCGATTCCCAATTTGACTGATCAGCTCGGCAGGAAGAGTGGCTAAGTCCTGCCTGACACGAACACGGTTTCTCGACTCTGAGACCACGGGATCAGGAAGAGCCTCCACCTTTTCAACAGCTGGAGAGCAAGAAGATTTCAAAGACATGATAATCAGCTAACACTAGGTAAAAAGACTCATTGTCTATGCACCAAACACAGCAAGTTTACCTAACGGAGCCACAACGCATACAACACATACAAGCATTTCAACAAAGCAAGGCGTACACAGCCCCTAACAAGCACTGCGATTAGCGATGTATAGTGACAAGATAGAATTATTTTTTCAGTCATGTCAAAAGGTGGCACAGATGTTCTTTACAGAGGATTCTGGGACAGAATGTTCAATTTTCCTTAAAATTCTAGTAGCATGAAAATTGTTACACAAGAAGTAATAAAAAGATTCAGAGACATACATACATTGGGTCTCAGCAGCCTGGTTGACGTTCATCATGCTGTACATAGCATACATATTACAGATTTGTCTGTATTGTTCCTCTGTTCCATCCTCCCCCACCTCCTCCTCTTCATCCTCCTCGTTGTGGAATGAGCCAGGGCTGTCACTTGTATAGGCACTGGAAGTTCCAGGGCTTGTTCTCTCTGATCCTGGTGGTGCTACTGGTGCTGGAGTGCCACCACCACCGCCGCCGCCTGCATTCTGAGAGAAGCGGGGCACCTTCCTAACCCCTCCTCCAGCCTCTTTCTGTCCCCCATCCCAGAGTCTCTTAGCCACAGGAGTGCACTGCACTGCCTCGGACTCCTGGCTCTCAGTCTTCACACGTGGAGCTCGGGAAGAGGTGGTTGAAGAAGATGATGAGAGAGTGGCAGCGGCAGCTGCTGATGCTGCTGGGGTTGTTGCCACTGTTGCTGCGGCAGGACTTGGTGGTTCAGAGTTTGGGGTTTCTTCTGGGTGGAGGCCCTGGGAGTCGCAACTTGGAGAGCTGACCTTCAGGAAGAACTCTGTCCCCTTCTCCATTATCTCCTGAATCTGCAAGAAGCCAGCAGTGTACATGAGTAGAAACTGGTCTCCCACATTCATGCTAAGCCTTCCCGTGTAGCAGAAGCTCAGAATCTGCTGGAAGGACTGGGGTTGGACAGATCCGGGCAGCTCCACCACTAGGTTCTTGCTGTTGTGAAACAGGTCTCTAAAGTAGGAGCTGCTGGCTGCCAGGACAGCCCGGTGTGCTCGGAATTGGTGGCCGCGAACCACAACAAAGACATCACAATACAGTCCCTGCAGCCGCTGCTCATTCAAACACTCCAGGATACTGTTCCCAAAGTTTGGGATCTCCATCTGCAAGGTCTGCGACATGGCGAAAAGAGAGAGGTAGGACGAGCGTCCGAAGAGAGGACAGAGGAATGCGGGCAGAGGGGAGGGTGCAGGGTCTATGGAAGAAAAGGAAAGTAACATGGTTAAATTATGGGATAGACATAATATATATATTTAGAAAAAGAAATTTTGTTTAATTAACAATTTGCTTTCTAGTCCACTGTATAAACTCTTCACGGTTTGTGCAATGCTGAAAGGTGGCTATGCATCATGGTTAGTGCAGTTCATAAATGCCTAAAGAGCCCAGTTTAGCCACTTGCACTCTACAGGACAAACCCAAACAGCATGAAAACAATAGCCCAGATTCAGACACTTCATTTGTTATAGGATTCCTGTCATAATAAAAAGAAGAAACTCTAGTAAACCATTGTCCTACTGCATCCTCATGGGTACTTCCAACAGGGAGGAGAGTGTATAAACATATAGAGAGAAATAAACAGCAGTTTGCATCTGTGTGCAATAATAATAATATTATTCTATACAGTACTGGAAATTGATGATAAAATGCTAATATATATCCTGTGCTGTAAAATACAAAAAAAAGAGAACACACACACACACACAAAAAAAAAAGGGATTAAATTACACCTACGTTACACACCGTCACTTGTCAGATGATAAATCTGGGACCCACTCTCTCACATGAGATAATCTGGATGGATGGATGCATTCGTACTATATTCCGTAATATGTAGCATATTTGTTGTTAAGGGCTGGTGTTCTTGAGTTGTATATACCCTGGATTATGTAGTATGTAAAAACTAAGCTTTTCAATATTTACCCTAAGAGGTCTGTTCATAGTCTGTTGATATTCGTAGGGTCTTTCATATTATTATTATTATTAGTATTTTATTGCTGTTCATTGTGCAAGGGGCAAACCCAGGAGGAGAAGTCAGAAGCATCTCAGTTGCCCTGAAACACAGCACGGGAATTATACCGATTGCAAGTTATTTATATATTTGTAATAAAAATGGACATACACTAAAGTCTGAATTTCTGCGAATTATATATTGTAACGGCACCCCCAGGCATAAAAGGGTTATAAAAGGGTTAAACCGCCATTTAGTAGATCTTCCCTTCCAGAGACACAGGCACAGCTACTGCAGAACACCAATCCGCCCAACAGGAAACCATATGAATGCCGTAAACAGCCGAATAGGAAAAAACCATACGAATAGGTTTACACTCCTAGCAGTCAAACTGGAACAGCATACAGTAAATCCCCCCAAGAACGAGACAAAGCTCCATGTTAAGGGTCAAGCAGTGAACAGTCAGAGCTGTGGGTTTATTGTGCTTATGTACACATTCTTACACATTAGTACCACCCACAGGGTTTTGGAACCAATAAACACATACAATACACTCAGACACTCCCACAGAAATTCCTCCCCTCTGCTTGTGATTCAATTACCTTACACAATGGGTAATGTAATTTAGCACAAGCAGAGAAATACAATTTTTCCACATTATTCATAACTTGAAAAGTGTGCATCACATAAAACTTACATTTTCAGAATCAGCATACTCCAAATACAAACATATGTCAAATTCATACAAATTGGTCCAATGGTTCAAAAGATAGATCGTAGTCCTTTGTGACCAAAGGAAGCATGGCTTTTCTGCCCAAAACCAGTTCCACAGAGTCTTCTATCCTGGAGATAATTGGGAAGTAATCCAATTATCTCCAAAGACAGAGGCAAAACTCCATTGAACACATGGCAGCAAAAGACAATAAAACACATAAAAACATAACTGTGCAGCCATTGCACAAAACAGGTACATTCAACATATCCCCAGATAGCTCAGATCTGAGCGCACATTATTACTGAATGGCGCTCAGAGCACACACATACAATTCAATTGCCATGGAGCCATAGTCTTTCATTATATGAATGGGCTCCATTAGTCATAGCTATCTGGGGTATCACCGCTCAAACAGGGCCAGCACCGAATGACCCGGCTTTCGTGTCTCCGCAGGGGAAAATCAAGCGTTTCAACATGGGGCCATAGTCTAAAGGCAGCAGGCGGGCAACCAGGCTCCTCCAATGCACAGTGGCGAGATTGGTCTCGTCACATCTATGTATAGAAAAACCGAGGCAAAAATTGCTCTTCTGGAAAAATTCTCCAACTCAGACATAGGCCCAACTGGGCAATAATTTCCATTCGGGTATATTGTACAGCGTTACAGAATCTGTTGGCACTATATGAATGGCAATAATAATAATAATAATAATAATAATAACTCACGTGTTCAGTGATTAACCATGACAGTGTTGCATGTTTAGTCACACTAAATGGTTACAGTTTATCTTCCATATCATCAGTAACGTGTTTAAAGGGACAACCCACAAATGGACATGGCCCCCTTTTAATGCGTTATACAGATAGACCAGGTGGCTCAGTCAATGAAAAGGCCAGGAGTCTGCCCATATGCCATAAACCTTTGCCGAGTGAAGCATTTGGCAGAATTTCCATTCATCACACAGGACGAATATAATTGATGCCTAAGTTTTCTAGCAGTTTACAGAACGCTTTGTGCAGAGTTTTAAGAAAAGATCCATCAGATGCGATCACACAATTGAACCTCAGGATCCTTTAAAGTAAGCTATGAAGAAGTCTGTTAGGGGTTGTGGGTGTCTGTAAAGCAAGCACACAAATTACATGTCTGGACAGAAAGAGGGAGATATATAGCTTCCTTCTCTGATGTCTGGTACTGAAGGGTCCATAGTACAGTGCTGGAGACAGGGGCGCATTGACCCATAATTAAGCAAAGACGTATATGTTGTATGGTGTTTTGAGTGTCCCTTTAAAACTCTTAAGAAAAAAAAGAAAAGGCACCATTTGTTTTATACACCTAGGGAAGTCATGTTCCCTAAATCGGACTATGAACTTATCACAATCAATATGCAATGCATCATTTATTAGTACAAATGTTTAGCAAATTAGTAGTATAGACCAGGAAAGTGAACTAAATTCTGTATGAGAAGCCTTTGGTCAGACCGTGCATGGCTCCCGTGACATCAGACAGGAGTGCGCCGAGAACTCTGCACGGTGCTGGATTAAGAATTACATTTATTTTAAAATTGCCCTTTAAGCATATTTGGTGGGGGGGGGGGGACTGACAGAATAATGTCAATAGGGCATTATTCTATCTTAAAGGGACACTATAGTCACCAGAACAACTACAGCTTATTGAATTTGTTCTGGTGAGTAGAATTATTACCGTCAGGCTTTTTGCTGTAAACACTGACTTTAAAGATAAAATGCAGTGTTTACATTACAGCCTAGTGATAACTTACTGGCCACTCCTCAAATTGTTGTTAGAGATCCTTCCTGGGTCATGGCTGCCTAAAATGCACCCAAACATTCAGTGTCTCCTCCCTCTGCATGCAGACACTGAACTTTCCTCATAGAGATTCATTGATTCAATACATCTCTATGAGGAGATGCTGATTGGCCAGGGCTGAGTTTGAATCATGCTGGCTCTGCCCCTGATCTGCCTCTTTGTCAGTCTCAGCCAATATTATGGAGAAGCAATGTGATTGGATCAGGCTACCACTTTTGATGAGGTCAGCAGACCGCTTGTTTTTCTGAGGCAAACAGCATGCAGAGTTACAGCTTCAAGCTTGAATACAGTAAGATTTTGCTATATTTATGGAGGCATGAGGGATCCAGGGGGGCTAGATGGTGGTTTTAACACTATAATATCAGGAATACATGTTTGTGTTCCTGACCCTATAGTGATCCTTTAACCCCTTAAGGACCAAACTTCTGGAATAAAAGGGAATCATGACATGTCACACGTCATGTGTCTTTAAGGGGTTAAACAAAAAAGGCTTGGAGAAACCATATAAATAAATGTCAGGCTGACTTTTATAAATATTATAATTACATATAAATATTGCAGTCTAAATATTCTTTGTAGTGGTTATGGTGCCTCCTGGTTTTGTGTCAAACTATTTGAGTGCTTTGACTCAAACCAAGGGTGTCCCAGTTACCTCACTGTCTCTATGCCTTTGTTACGTATAATTTGCGTAAGACGAACGGTAAATCCCAAATTTGTTTCAGGCTAAAACTATTTTTTTGCACAAGTATAATACACATCCTTTGATGTTATAAATATTAAAAGGTAAACTCTAAAATTTTTAGCTTAGTGAAGTGGTTTTGGTGTATAGATCGTGCCCGTGCAATTTCATTGCTCAATTCCCTACCATTTAGGAGTTAAATCACTTTGTTAATTCAGCACTACTCACAATCTTTCTTACACACTTCCTGTAAAGAGAGATCTAATGTTTAAACCTCCTTTACTGCACAGTCTGTTTAATTTAGAATTTATTTCCTCCTGCTCTGTTAAAGGACCATTAAAGCCACCCAGGACATTTGATGTAAATAAAGTTGTCTAGGTACAGTGGTCCTTTAGTATTACCCTGCAATGTAAACATTACAGGTTTGGGGGTTTTTTTAAACTGCAATTTTACATTGCAGGGTTTAGTTCATCACTAGTGGTTGTCATACTCTGGCAATTGCCACTAGAGGGACCCCTGCAGCACCGCCCGCGTAGAACTCTATCAAGTGACGTGGATGCCCCTATAGTCATTGATTCAATGCTTTCATACAGGGAAGCTTGGATATGTGCATTCAATAAGGAGCATTGGATTGGACCATTGCAGAAGAGACCACTTCACGGGAGACAGACAGGTAAGCATCACCAAGGTTCCTTGATGCTGGAAAAAGTTTAACTTGTCTTTTTGCTGATGATACTAAGATATGTGACTGGGTTGATGTTCCAGGATGGATAAGCCAAATGGCAAATGATTTAGGTAAACTAGAAAAATGGTCAGAGTTGTGGCAACTGACATTTAATGTGGATAAGTGCAAGATAATGCATTTTGGACGTAAAAACCCAAGGGCAGAGTACAGAATATTTGATAGAGTCCTAACCTCAACATCTGACGAAAGGGATTTAGGGGTAATTATTTCTGATGACTTAAAGGTAGGCAGACAATGTAATAGAGCAGCAGGAAATGCTAGCATAATGCTTGGTTGTATAGGGAGAGGTATTAGCAGTAGAAAGAGGGAAGTGCTCATGCCATTGTACAGAACACTGGTGAGACCTCACTTGGAGTATTGTACGCAGTACTGGAGACTGTGTCTTCAGAAGGATATTGATACTTTAGAGAGAGTTCAGAGAATGGCTACTAAACTGGTCCATAGATTGCAGGATAAAACTTACAAGGAAAGGTTGACATGCATAGCTTGGAGGAAAGACGAGACAGGGGGATATGACAAACATTTAAATACATAAAGGGGATTAACACAGTAAAGGAGGAGACTATATTTAAAAGAAGAAAAACTACCACAACAAGAGGACATCGTCTTAAATTAGAGGGGCAAAGGTTTAAAAATAATAGGCATAAGGCTATCCTAACTATAAGATAAGGCGTTGGACTAATGAAAGTATTTAGAAAAGTGGGCAGACTAGATGGGCCGAATGGTTCTTATCTGCCGTCACATTCTATGTTTCTATGTTTAGTAGCCTGTTGGATTAAAGTTCATTTAACAGAGCAGTATATAAATAACTTCTAAAGTAAACACAATGTGTTGACACATCTGACTGAAAATGAAACCACATTTTTCATATAGGCAGTGTCAGTCACAGCCAGGGGAGGTGTCACTAGGGCTGCATAAACAGAAACCAAAGTGATTAAACTCCTAAATGGCAGAGAATTGAGCAGTAAGACTAACAGGGACATGAAAACCACTTCATATAGCTAAAGTTGTTTTGGTGCAGAGTACCCCTTTAAAAGAATGTCCCTTGAATGTGAAGATGCCAGGGAGTCTCCAGAAGGGATGCCAATATTGGTCACCCCCAACCCATGTCTAAAGAAAGAGCAATGAATATAACATGGTCTTCTCTCAACGTATCAGTATTTCCTTCTTTTTAAGCTTTTTTTTTTTTTTTTTAAATACAAGACAGGCAGGAGGAAACAAAACTAGAGGGGAAACCCAGAAGACACAGGAGTGGCCACAAAGGAGAAGACTGTGGGCAAGGAAACCACCGTGAGACTAAATGTGCGAAAGGTGGGCAAAACAAAGGCATTCATTCTACGGATTAACTATATGATAAACCAAATAGATAGTTTACCATATACCACAGAAGAAGAATAAAGTGGCACCCTGGTTACGAAGACAAAAAAGAGAATTATGTGTATTCGGATTGTAAATATGCACTATTGAATGCCTGCATATATTCAAGGGTTCTGCATTTCACGTACTGTGACTTTGATTGCTGGTTGTCAATATTCTGTGCTATACGAGATTGTAACATAGTGAATACACTAGATGGCCAATATGACTTTAAAAGGTCACTAAGCACCAAAACCACTACAGATTAATGTAGTGCTATCCTTGCACTGTGACAATTGTAAGAATCGCAGTTTGTGAGTACCGGCAATGTTTATATTTCAGTCAGTGTGCCTCAAGTGACGGTTAAACAGCCATTAGGAGCGCTTCCATGTGAAGACTATAAAATTGTATAGTATTAAACATTCAACATTGAACACAGTTATACACCATCATACCCAAGACAGCCCGCTGTAGTGGTTATGATAGTAGGAGTACTCTGGAGCTGTCCCCAGTAATGGGGCAATTTGTTCTACTCTTACCTAGTCCTGTCGGGCACTGGGTCTCCCCTGTAGGTAAGTTTACAACATATGGTTCCAGCAGAGCCTGTCGATAGAGCGACTCATTCACTGGCTGAAACCGGCAACTTAATGCGTTCAACAAATTATATAAATAAATCGTGTCTCTGCATTGGAATTTGCACAGAATGGACATTAAAGCGGAACTCCCACCGACTGGAAACTTTGCTGAAATCACAGTTTCCTGACTGTGACATTGACACTGATAGTGCGGTGGCAGGTAAGTGTGAGATTACTTACCTGAACCTGTCCATTGGGGGCTCCTACATATTGGTCGCGCTACTCCTATTCAACATTGCCAGGAGCCGACGCCACTACTGTAAGTGTGCATGCGCAGGAGTACAGCATTGAAGTCCATGGGGAATCCCGCGAGACTCTCCATAGACACAGCCAATTCCCTGCAGATAGATGGTGATGGCTGCAGAGATTGACACATAGGCCTTGCCTTGTGTAAAGAAAAGTCAAGTGGAGGAGAAATACAGAGACAAAGTAGTCCCTACTTTGTCTCTATCTCTTGACTGGGTTGAAAGTTCAATGAAGTTCCTACACAGTCATAATGAGTACCATGACCACTTCAAATGACTGACGTCTTATAATTGGAGTATATCTAAAAACAGCTTGCAAAAGCTGCAGATCTCTTGTCTGCAGCCTTTGTAGGCCCTGCACTTCTAACCCCGCCCAGACATTCTGTGGCTGTCCAATCACAGACTTCCTAATGCAGTTCATTGAGAAGTCTTTGCAAGGCAAGTGCTCTGAGCAATTGCTGCCTCTTGTGTTTAGCTCCACTGAGCTAACTAAACCAGGAAGTAACAGGAACGTTTGTGTGACAGCCAGGGGAGCGTGACAAGGTTAATTTATATATATATAAAAAAAAAATTAAAAAAAAGCCAGATTCTACTGAAATCTGCACTTATTGTGAAATAAAAAAAGAAACCTTTAGTGCTTGAGGTTTGTGGAGTTTCAGTTCTAGAATGGAGGTAAATAAAGCAATGTGGATTTACAAATATCCCTTCATCTCTCATAATTCACTAACACATATGTTAAATATAGGGGTAAGCAAGCGGAACAGTAAAAATCAGGCAAGCAACAGACCTCCATTGTTGGACTGGTGTCTGTTTCCAACTTCATTTATTTAATTACAGAGTGTGCACTGTTTAATAGGAGCCTGTTAGTATCACAGTTCGCTTTGCAGTCAATGACAGAGGGTTCATGTATCAATATAGACCCTATAATGCAAAATATGACACGCATGCTTATATACCTTATTTGTATTCTTCCTGTCTTTATACAAAAGGAACTCTTCCCCCAAAGCATACAGCCCTCAGCATTCCAACATTACACATTTATTTATATTTGCCTTTCTAAGCAGAGCAAAGCATGGGGAGATTGTGAATACAAAATCACAGCTCCAGCACAGACTTGAGTGAGTTCTCACTATGATGAATAGACAGATTACAGATCTTCCTGTCTGCCCAACATTTAATAGAAATCCACCTAGCCAGATTATATCACATAGTTTTCAAGCAGTTTGAAGGATAAAGAAATAAATTAAAATTGGGCTCTAGCAGGACCCAAAGTTCAGCTTGTTTGCTGCCTCTGTAATAACAGTCTCACCTGCATATTATATAGATTTTGGCAAGGTTTAAAGGGATTCTATAAGCACCGAAACAATTTTAGCTTAATAAAGCTGTTTTGATGTATGGCCTGCAGTCTCACTTTTAAATTCCCTGTTAATTAGAAGCAAAATCACATTTATGCAGCCCTAGCCACACCACCCTTTCATATGGCCTACACAATGTGCCTGCACATTTCCTGTAAAGAGAAAAGAGAGATTTAAACTTTCTGTATTGCCCATTCTGTTTAAAAGGAACACAAATGTGTATTCTAACGATATAGTGCCACTCTGCTATAAAGTGATTGTTCAACTCCTACAGTGTTGGAAGGGTTAAATAATCCTTCTAACATTTATCTCTATCAAGTGCCAAGCTCTCTCAGCGCTGGCTCTGACTCCGTCTCCTCCGATGCCGGCAAACAGGGGGAACCTAATGCGAATTGATTTAATGTTTTCCTATGGGGTTCTTGTAGATGCTGGATGTCCTCAGGCACAGTGTGAGGACATCCAAAACGTTTCACACAGTCAGACTCTGTAAAACTCCAGGAAGCGCCTCTAGTGGCTGTTTGGTTTTACAGGGTTAAGGGTGGGACAGTGCACCCAGACCACTTCAATGAGATGAAGTGGTCTGGGTGTCTACAGTGTCCCTTTAATTTATTATGTATTTCCTTCTTCACTGTAAATAGCCTTCTAGACCATGCAGGAGCCACCTGTGTGTGAATACAAAGCAACAAATAAAATCTTCCAAAGTAAATATGATCTGAAACCATTTTCAAAGACAGGGGAGGCGTGGCTAGGGCTGCATAAACATAAACAAGGGGATTTAACCCCTTAAGGGCCGGACTGTTTTTGCGATGTTGTACATTTGCGACCAGGCATATTTTTACACTTTTGTGGTGTTTGTGTTTAGCTGTAAGTTTCCGCTCTTTCATTTACTGTTCCTATACAAATTATATATTGTTTTTTTCAGGACAAAAGGGGCTTTCTTTACATACCATTATTTATATAATCTCATGTAATTTAATTTAGAAAAAGAAAAAATATGATGAAAAAAATAAAAAAAAAATCTTACTTTTACGTGAAAAATCTTTTACTCATCTACAAAACTGAATGAAAAAATCTGCTAAATAGATTAAAAATTTTGTCCTGAGTTTAAAAATACCCGGTGTTTACGTGCTTTTTTGCAAGTTATAGGTACAGGTAGGATAATGCGGTTTCAAAACATACATTTTTAAAATTTACCAATAGTGACATTGTAACACTATTATCTGTCATAAATCTCTGAATAACACCCCACATGTACATTTTTTTTTTTATAGTAGACAACCCAGGGTATTCAATATGGGGTATGTCCAGTCTTTTTTAGTAGCCACTTAGTCGCAAACACTGGCCAAAGTTTGCATTCATATTTGTTTGTGTGTGAAAAAAGTAAAAAACTAAATTGAACGCTAATTTTGGCCAGTGTTTGTGACTAAGTGGTTACTAAAAAAGACTGGACATACCCCATTTGCAATACCTTGGGTTGTCTTCTTTAGCAAATGGTTTGCCATCATGGGGGTAATTCTTATTCCTAGGCTACCATACGCTCTCAAAGGCAACGTAACCAACCGGACCATTTTCAATGTAAAAAATATTTGACCCTGTAACTTTCAAAAATGCTTTAAAACCTGTACATGGGGGGTACTGTTATACTCAGTAGACTTTGCTGAACACAAATATTAGTGTTTCAAAACTGGAAAACGTATCACAACAATATCATCAGTAAAAGTGCTGTTTGTGTGTGAAAAATGCAAAAAAAGTAACTTTCACTGACAATATCATTGCTGTGATATGTTTTACTGTTTTGAATCACTAATATTTGTGTTCAGCGAAGTCTCCGAGTAAAACAGTACCCCCCATGTACAGGTTTTAGGGTGTCGTAGAACGTTACAGGGTAAAATACAGTGCTAGCAAATTAAATTCTCTGGACTTTCGGCCTGGGTTGGCAGGCAGGTCCCTCAAATTGCAATCAATAAAATTACTTAATTATGAAAAGATATTACATAAATACGCATGTAGAATTTAAATATATAAGCATATTTATATATTTGAAGTCTACGTGTATATTTATATAATTATTTATGTAATTTTGTATATGGACATATGTATATTTCGTATTATTTTTATTTATTTATATATACAATTTCATTCTAAGTGTATTTTGATATAAATATATATTAATATCAAAATACAGTTAGAATAAAATTTCATATATATTTATAATTTTTTGTAAATTTTGATTATTTTAAAAAAAAATTAATTTAAATTACTTATTTGTATTTTATAATATATATATATGTATTTTATAATACACACTATATATATACACACACTATATATATATATATATACACACACACACACACACACACACACACGTGTGTAATTTAATTATAAGTGTATTTTTATATTAATATAAGTACATATTAATATAAAAATACACTTAGTATGACATTATATATATGATGTCTATATATATCATATTTATATTTATACACATATATAATTATTTTTTTATTTTACACTAGCAGGGAGACTGCCTGTCAGTACAGGCAGACACATGGACACCTATTGTGACCATGTGATCGCTGTGTTGAGCGATCACATGGCCCCAGGGGTCCTAATCCGCCATGAGGAGACTGTCTGGGCTGCAGGCAGTCTGCCCACACCGGGAGCACCATGGCGGTCGGGTAAGTACATGTGACCGTTAGGATGGTTCTTAAGGGGTTAAAGGAACCCTATAGGGTCTGGAATACAAAGATGTATTCCTGGCCCTATAGTATTAAAAACATTTTAGCCCCCTCCCCTCACCCCCCATTCAAAAATAAAGAAAAACATTTTTATTCTAGCGCGCTCCGTCCACGCTTTGCCCCCTTGGTTGAGATCATCAAAACTTACGATCTCAGCCAATCCAATCGGCAACTCCTCACATAGATGCATTGAATCAATGCACCTCTATAGGGAAAGTTCAGTATCTCCGTTCTAGCACTGACCCAGGAAGCACCTCTAGTGGCCACAGTGTTTACAACAAAAAGCCTGAAGGGACAGACTATATACACCAGAACACTTACATTAAGCTGTAGTTGTTCTGGTGACTATAGTGTCCCTTTAACTCCTAAATGGCAGAGAATTGAGCAGTGATCTATACACTAGTTGCTTTGATGCCTATAGTATCCCTTGAATCCTTCCCAGCACTCATTGCTGACCACATTTAGAGAATATAGAAGTGAAATTGTTATCTATGTTTTGGTGAATATAGTATCCCTTTAACATTATATGAGCAACTTAGTATTCCTATGGTGACTAGAGAGATGGCACTTAAAAACCCCTTGAAATATAAATGTCACTACTACTATAGTGGTTATGGACTAAGAGGGCCCTCAAACCTCATCTCAAATCACCAATTTCCCCATGGGCCCTTAAAGAATACATATGGTGCTTAGAAGACCATATAATGTATACCAAGTACGGGACATGCATCACTTGACAATTGTTTTAAACCAGCCATCAAATAAATAAATATAGATTAAAAAAAAAAATTAAAAAAATCAATTAAACTGTAAAAATCTTTCTTTCTCCAAATCTTGATAACACACCTTGCTTCCTTTCCTGCAACTGTGCCACCCCAAAACTAACCATTCATTGTAAACTATTCTAGGAACCTACTTTTTCCCATACATCCTACCTTTACCTCTTGTGCCACTTTATCCCACTCCCTTTAGAATGTAACCTTGTTTGAGCAGAGTCCTCTAAAACCTCAGTTCCTGTGCCCCCAACTCGTCTTGTTATAAATACTTGTCTCCATCTATTGTAGCGCAGAATTTGTTGGCATTCTATAAATAATAATAAAGCAAGTAAAACGGTATGTAATAAACATTTTTAAACTTAAAGTAAGCTTGGTCAGATTGCATTGTTGGGCACACCTCTCAGCTTCCCCCATCCCTTACCTATCTCAGTTTCAGACCAGTTCAGACCAAAAGCAACAGAGAAGGGAGAGAAACTCAACACCAGAGCCTGCACTGCACGAATCACATTGATCAGACTCGCTCTCTTCTCGAACACGTCTAAATCTTTCACACATGCCTAATGCACGTTTTCAGGATTCCTAGGAATAGGACACTGATTTGTTAGATCACTGAACCCTGGAGTGGGTGTGCAAAGCATGAGAAAGAACATGCTGGTAAATATGAAAAAACAAGTCATATTTACCTGCTGTTTACAGACTGCAGAGTGAGGTAACTCTCATTCAAAGCGAAAGCTTTTGAATGATAGAGTTGTCTCAAAGTGATGCATGTCTCTTTAAACCAATGCTGCTCATTTCTCGTAACCTGTTGGGTTTTACTCCAATCTCTGAATTGATGTGCTAATCCTCTGGCTCAAATTAGCCTATTCGTGTAGCAATTCCAAAACAGATTCAACTCACGGTATTTGTAGGCAGGTTCATATGGCACATTGAGAAGAGGATTCTTTAGTGGGATAGTTCCCCCCCTTCCCCCCTTAGCATGCCACGGTTTATATTCTCACTTAATTACAATGTGGAAGTGACCTATGACTGGTTTAAATGTCAACTAAAGGAAAACTTCAGGCACCAGAACCACTACAGCACACTGTTGTGGTTATGGTACCAGAAGTGCTTTGACAATCCCCATTGTAAGTAGTCAAACAGTTTTAGAGTGGTTTGAATTCTAACCCGATGTCCAATTGGTGCTACTCCTGAATTCCACTATGATAGAGAGAAGCTGATCGCTCTTAGCCAATCAGCTAAATCCTGCACCGACAGGCTTAGCCCTGCCTGGAGTAGTGGTGGCCGGGAGCAGCTGCCATAGGACCCTATGTAAGAAGTCAAATTGTTCTAAAATGGTCTGGCTACCCAAAATGAGTCGGGACAAAGGCACACTTGGTAGCATAACTGCTACACTATGTTGGAGTAGTTATGGTGCTTGGAGAGTTTTAGATAGTCCCTTTAATTCTGAAATAAAAGTGTGTTTTCAAATTTATGATGATAATGAAGAAAATGCAAGATGAGTTTCTTATAGCAAAATACAGCCACAAATAACAGCTAATAATGCCAACCCATTGGCTTCAAACATCAATCACACAGGTTTACACTACTGTCATTGGGTTTTTTTAGATGCGCAACAAATGCCCCATGTCAATCTATGGCGTTTCTATATCAATCTTGATAAGGAATGTCCTTAATACTCTGACTTAAGGCACCTTCCAGAGATCCTATTTGAGTCTCAACATATAGCAAGCAAAAGTATTTGCAGTATCAACACCCACTATCCCCCATCATTCCAACACTTCAATGTGAATGTAAAGATCGTTCAATTATGTGAAAAATTCAGCAAGTGACATATTTTAGGCAAAAATAGTTGAACTTACAATTCTCCAACTCAGCAATGTTGTTTAAAATGAAATTGCTAATTACACACAATTCAATTTAATTAATAAACCCCGATATATAAGTATGTATTTACTAAAATAAGAATTCAAAGTGAATATTACATTTCAGGTCAAATTAGCTGACCTGGAAAAACTCTCTAAGATTAAAAACCTTAACAATGTGTCTTATCAGAAAGGAGAAATAACTAGTATATCTATACAAATATACATTGTTTTCAAATGTCCACTGTATTCTCATAGTCTGTATAATTGCCCAGCCATTCACAGCTGCATTCAAACAAGTCTGGGATTTCAACATAACTATTGCTATAAATTACTAGACACAAACTGCTACCACAAGCCCTGAATACATGTCTATAGACTACTAGACCAGGGTTCACCAAACA
>OW240914.1:32578002-32623002 GCA_933207985.1 Pelobates cultripes
GTACAGGCAGTTATAGGGTGAGGGGTCCTGTAATAGAGCAGTGATAGATACAGGGCAGTTATAGGGTGAGGGGTCCTGTATTATAGCAGTGATAGGTACAGGCAGTTATAGGGTGAGGGGTTCTGTAATAGAGCAGTGATAGGTACAGACAGTTATAGGGTGAGGGGTCCTGTAATAGAACAGTGATAGGTACAGGGCAGTTATAGGGTGAGGGGTAATGAAATAGAGCAGTGATAGGTACAGGCAGTTATAGGGTGAGGGGTCCTGTAATAGAGCAGTGATCGGTACAGGCAGTTATAGGGTGAGGGGTCCTATAATAGAACAGTGATAGGTACAGGCAGTTATAGGGTGAGGGGTCCTGTAATAGAGCAATGATAGGTACAGGCAGTTATAGGGTGAGGGGTCCTGTAATAGAGCAGTGATAGGTACAGGGTAGTTATAGGGTGAGGGGTCCTGTAATAGAGCAGTGATAGGTACAGGCAGTTATAGGGTGAGGGGTCCTGTAATAGAACAGTGATAGGTACAGGCAGTTATAGGGTGAGGGGTCCTGTAATAGAGCAATGATAGGTACAGGTAGTTATGGGGTGAGGGGTCCTGTAATAGAGCAGTGATAGGTACAGGCAGTTATAGGGTGAGGGGTCCTGTAATAGAGCAGTGATCGGTACAGGCAGTTATAGGGTGAGGGGTCCTATAATAGAACAGTGATAGGTACAGGCAGTTATAGGGTGAGGGGTCCTGTAATAGAGCAATGATAGGTACAGGTAGTTATAGGGTGAGGGGTCCTGTAATAGAGCAGTGATAGGTACAGGCAGTTATAGGGTGAGGGGTCCTGTAATAGAGCAGTGATCGGTACAGGCAGTTATAGGGTGAGGGGTCCTATAATAGAACAGTGATAGGTACAGGCAGTTATAGGGTGAGGGGTCCTGTAATAGAGCAATGATAGGTACAGGTAGTTATGGGGTGAGGGGTCCTGTAATAGAGCAGTGATAGGTACAGGCAGTTATAGGGTGAGGGGTCCTGTAATAGAGCAGTGATAGGTACAGGCAGTTATAGGGTGAGGGGTCCTATAATAGAACAGTGATAGGTACAGGCAGTTATAGGGTGAGGGGTCCTGTAATAGAACAGTGATAGGTACAGGCAGTTATAGGGTGAGGGGTCCTGTAATAGAACAGTGATAGGTACAGGCAGTTATAGGGTGAGGGGTCCTGTAATAGAGCAATGATAGGTACAGGTAGTTATGGGGTGAGGGGTCCTGTAATAGAGCAATGATAGGTACAGGTAGTTATGGGGTGAGGGGTCCTGTAATAGAGCAGTGATAGGTACAGGCAGTTATAGGGTGAGGGGTCCTGTAATAGAGCAGTGATCGGTACAGGCAGTTATAGGGTGAGGGGTCCTATAATAGAACAGTGATAGGTACAGGCAGTTATAGGGTGAGGGGTCCTGTAATAGAGCAATGATAGGTACAGGTAGTTATGGGGTGAGGGGTCCTGTAATAGAGCAGTGATAGGTACAGGCAGTTATAGGGTGAGGGGTCCTGTAATAGAGCAGTGATAGGTACAGGCAGTTATAGGGTGAGGGGTCCTATAATAGAACAGTGATAGGTACAGGCAGTTATAGGGTGAGGGGTCCTGTAATAGAACAGTGATAGGTACAGGCAGTTATAGGGTGAGGGGTCCTGTAATAGAACAGTGATAGGTACAGGCAGTTATAGGGTGAGGGGTCCTGTAATAGAGTAGTGATAGGTACAGGCAGTTATAGGGTGGGGGGTCCTGTAATAGAGCAGTAATAGGTACGGGGCAATTATAGGGTGAGGGGTCCTGTAATAGAGCAGTGATAGGTACAGGCAGTTATAGGGTGAGGGGTCCTGTAATAGAGCAGTGATAGGTACAGGCAGTTATAGGGTGAGGGGTCCTATAATAGAACAGTGATAGGTACAGGCAGTTATAGGGTGAGGGGTCCTGTAATAGAACAGTGATAGGTACAGGCAGTTATAGGGTGAGGGGTCCTGTAATAGAACAGTGATAGGTACAGGCAGTTATAGGGTGAGGGGTCCTGTAATAGAACAGTGATAGGTACAGGCAGTTATAGGGTGAGGGGTCCTGTAATAGAGCAATGATAGGTACAGGTAGTTATGGGGTGAGGGGTCCTGTAATAGAGCAATGATAGGTACAGGTAGTTATGGGGTGAGGGGTCCTGTAATAGAGCAGTGATAGATACAGGCAGTTATAGGGTGAGGGGTCCTGTAAACAGAGCAGTTATAGGGTGAGGGGTTCTGTAATAGGTGATAAGCAGGCAGAAAAAGTATTAGGGCAGTTAAAACTAATGGAGCGGTGGGATCTTTCTCACCTCAACTAAGTAAGTTTGGACTTTCTGTGTCACATGCTCCACTTCGGTCTGGTTCGGCCTGAATATGTAAGCTCCAGACACCTGTGCACTGCCTGCATTACCGGCACTAGCTTTATACCTGCAGAGGGAAAGGTTATTTGGTCACTGAGCCTGTTTTGGGGTTTAAACCACCATACATAAATCCAGGAGTAAAAGATACTGTCCAAGGAAATCCATCCGGCCATGAAACCAAATTTTAGTTAACCAAATTAACCTCCTGTTTGTACAAGGCAGGTATTATTCTTTTTAGTTTTAACAGTTGAATCTACCAGATTTTAAATATTTTATACGAAGCAGCCACCTTGGTTAACCCCTTAAGGAAACATGACATGTGTGAAATGTCATGATTCCCTTTTATTCCAGAAGTTTGGTCCTTAAGGGGTTAAAGGTTTGGACTTCGATAGAGCTTTTCAGATAGATAATAGAGTTCACAAATGTATTTCAATTATATATAAAACATGCCAACCATAAATAATTCTTACCAGTATAAACTTTGTGTTAAAGGTAACGAAATTCCTTTTTCCAGGTTACGAATTCCAGCAATTAACCCTGTGCCAGGATCAAAATCAACTTGATAATACTAAAAAGACAGATAAAAATGAACAAATGTGTTACTGTAATAAGATGTTACAGGGTAATAAGGCACTCAGGAGGCGGGTTACTGTAATAAGATGTTACGGGGTAATAAGGCACTCAGGAGGCGGGTTACTGTAATAAGATGTTACGGGGTAATAAGGCTCTCAGGAGCCGGGTTACTGTAATAAGATGTTACAGGGTAATAAGGCACTCAGGAGCCGGGTTACTGTAATAAGATGTTACAGGGTAATAAGGCACTCAGGAGCCTGGGTTACTGTAATAAGATGTTACAGGGGTAATAAGGCACTCAGGAGCCGGGTTACTGTAATAAGATGTTACAGGGTAATAAGGCACTCAGGAGCCGGGTTACTGTAATAAGATGTTACAGGGTAATAAGGCACTCAGGAGCCGGGTTACTGTAATAAGATGTTACAGGGTAATAAGGCACTCAGGAGCCGGGTTACTGTAATAAGATGTTACAGGGTAATAAGGCACTCAGGAGCCGGGTTACTGTAATAAGATGTTACAGGGTAATAAGGCACTCGGGAGCCAGGTTACTGTAATAAGATGTTATAGGGTAATAAGGCACTCATGGGATGTTAACATGTTAATATATCACCTTGTTCTGGATTGAGTTGGGATATTGCAGGAGCTTCTTGGGTTTAACGAACAGCCCCTGTGTAGTCAGTGCTCCTACTGCAAACTTGCTAATGCCCAATGGGGGTATTACAGCTTGGAAAATGAGCTCCTGCTCTGCTTGCCCTTTATCCCTACGTACGGCCTTTGTGAATTCAGACACAGGAACCACCTGTTATGTAAAGAAGAAGAGATTGACAAACAAGACGTTGGATTGACATTGGAAAGCACAGTCCAATTTCTTCCAATGAGAATCCAATAAAGTTCTGCACTTTATTTGTCCAATGAAGGTTTCTACACTTTTTTTGCAAACGTCAAATAAGAGCGTAGAAAAAAAGTATTAAGAACTGCACCACTAGCAGAGATATTATAAAGCTTAAAAACAAGGTCTGCACATACAATCCCATAATAAAAATCTCTCTTTCTGCTTCCTTCATTGACCAGAGCTATGCACCATCTTCTGCTACAGGGCAATAGCACTTTGAAAATTAACTTTCTGATCCCCTTCAGAACTAATGCAGGCGAGCTATAGTGTGTATGGAAGCTATTACAGTAATTGTGAAAATCACAGGCATACTGAAAGTCGGCTTGATCTGATCATGATACTCTAATATGTCTGAGTGGGGATACTTCACGAGACATTTATTATATTCCCCCATCTACCCCCCTCCCCTTTCTGTCCAGAGTTCTTGATTCAGCGTTTCTCAACAATTCTTCACAATATTTTTTTGAAATAGATTGATCTGTTTGTTTCAATAAAAAAAAAGATTAAATAGAATACAAAGGATTACCTCACATGCAGTTGGAGCCTTACATTATACATTTTAGACCATAACTGGCCAATAGGTTGTCTAATCTATTAAATACCTCAATCTTTGTCTCTGTGACACAGCTCTCTCATGGTTTTCCTCTTATCTCTCCCAATGCTCATTCAGTGTCTCTTTTTCTAATGATACCTCCTCCCCTCGTCCTGTCTCGGCTGGAGTTCCCCAAGACACTGTACTTGGTCCCCTTCTATTTTCTCTTTATACTGCCTCTCTTAGCAAACTTATTGCCTCTTTTGGATTCCACTACCACCTGTACGCTGATGACACCCAGATATATCTCTCCTCCCCTGACCTCTCCCTTGCTGTCCTGCAACATGTCACTGCTTGCCTTTCTTCCATCTCTGACTGGATGTCCTCCCGCTTTCTGAAACTCAATCTCTCTAAAACTGAGCTCCTTGTCTTCCCTCTTCCGAATACCCACATCAGTCTATCATTGCAATCACACTGTCTTGGCGTTTTAGTTTAGTTTATTCGGCCTCACATCCAGTCTGTTACCAAATCCTGTAGATTCCACCTTAAAACCACAGCCCACATTTGCCCCTTTCTTACGCAAGATGCTACTAAGGAGCTTGTCCTTGCTCTAGTAATTTCCCGCATGGATTACTGTAACCCTCTCCTAATTAGTCTTCCCAAAAGCCGTATTGCCCTGCTACAGTCTGTAATGAATGCTGCCGCCAGTCTGATTATTCTTTCCTGTCGCTCCTCTTACACCTCTCCCTTCTGTCAGTCCTTAAATTGGCTCCCTGTATACTATAGGAGTCAATTAATTGTACTAATCCAAACCTATGAAGCACTGAACAATTCTAGCCCCTCTTATATTTCCTCACAGATCCATAGGTATGAACCTTCTCTGTCTCTCCGCTCTGCCCATGACCTTCTCCTGTCCATTGTTCGCACCCGTATGGCCAACTCACGCTTGCAGGACTTCTCGAAGGCAGCTCCCTTCCTATGGAATAGCCTGCCTACCGCCATCAGACTCTCCCCTAGTCTTCAATCATTTAAGAAGTACCTTAAACCCATCTCTTTAGGAAAGCTTATGGCCTCCCAGAGTAACCTCTACCTCACATATCTGTCTCTTGCTCTTTCCTAAAGGGCAGCACTTTACTCTCTCCTCCAGCTCTGCCTCACTCCCACCTTGTCTGATAGCTATTTCCTGTCCTAATGTGTTTTATTTTTTTATTAAATAATTTTTATTTAGTTTATAAAACACTTCATCAAACACGAAAAGGGAGTGATACAATCCTCCCTAAACATACATTTTCCAAACAAAGGTATATATTTTACTTTACACGGAAAGCTGCATAAACCTTCTATTAGCATGAAATACATTTAACAAAGCAAATGTGAAAAAAGACAAACAGAACAAGACAGACAATATTGGTCAGTCCTCATCACAGTATAATAATAGGTCAGAGAGCCTGCCATCTACTACTCAAAAATATGCATAGGGCCAAAGATACAGCTAAGTGACTAAACAAGAATATATAGACCAAGAGCCTTAACGAAACATGGTAACCATATCAAGGATCGTCTACGTATTAAAGCAATTATTTCACAAAATGTAACACTTATTTGTCCTTTTTAAAAGGGTAATATATAACTCTATTCTATAGTTAGAAATTAAGTTCGTAGAATATTCACCTTTTTCCATCTCTAACTGGTATAGCACTTGGGTTTTAAGTTGATCCTTTGTAGGAACCTCTATGCTTCTCCAGTTTCTAGCTATTAGGATCTTAGTTGCCAATAGACAATGAGTAAGAGCCACATCAGTTTTTTGATTCGTATCCGATCCTATTCTATGTAATAGAGCTAATTCTGCCTTTTGTTCAAAGCGTTTGTCCCCCAATAAATAGAAAAGATTGAAGGTCATATTCCACAAGGATTTAATTCTGGGGCAGGACCAAATATGTAACATCGATCCATCTGGATGGAAACAGCGCCAACAGTTAGGCAGATTAGTCTGAAATTTTAGCTAATCGTAGAGGGACCATGTACCATCTGTATGCAATTTTAATAAAGTTTCTAAAATATTCAGACAATGAATTTATTTTTTTGTCATCAAAAAAGACCTACACTAGATATCCAATGGAATATTTATCGCCAATTCATCTTCCTATTTTGTTAGTGCCTTGGGAATATCCTGGTCTCCCCTCAATCCTATCAATTATGTAGCAATCGATTTCACCTTTTTAACTTCATAACCTGAGAATATTTTTGTTACCAGACCCCCAACTCTACCATCAAGGGATAGCAAGTTTCCTTTAAGGAAACTCTTAATGCGGAGAAAATTAAATACTTCTCTAGATGGTAAATCTAATAAGGTCTTTAATTCTTCAAAACTTTTCAAATGCTGTCTATTATAAAGATCCGATATTATATAAGGAGAATTTCTATACCAGCTTTTTACATTTTTATCTGGCAGGATTTGTTCTAAAGATTCAATATGAATTTTTCCTAGGATTTTATTATTAATATTAAGTTTTTTCTTAATAACTTTCCACTCTTTTAAAGTTTGGAGAAGAATCAGAGAAGAGTTTTCCGATAGGTTACATAATGAATAGTTATTACTTTCATCACCCCCATAAAAGAGATTCTAAGTTTTTTAACTTCGACTCTATATAATTCAATTTTATACTGTGTTTGGAATTGAGCCTCCTTTGTTTGCAATTTGCTAGCATGAACCAGGATATTCGCCTGGTATGTCTGACTAATAAGGGGATAACCCATACCATCCTGATAGCCTTTGATAGAGTAAAAGTATTAATTCTGGGCCTTTGGCCTTTCCAGATGTAATTAGTAATGCTACTTTGAATCATATTTAGCCAATGTGTAGGAATCGAAAGGGGAAGCATACGGAACATATATGTCCATTTCGGAATTATTTAAGCTTTAATTGTATTTATCCTACCCCACCAAGATATTTCATGAACTCTTCATATTTTCAGTGGTGCATTAGTCTCCTTTAATACATTTTAGAAAATTGGTTTCCATAGCTCGCATTGGATCAGCAGTAATTACTAAGGCCAGATATATAAATTCCTTATTAGTCCAAATAAAATCATAATTTGTTTTACAGAAATTAAAATATAATTTTGAATATTTATCACCATAGCTGTTGTTTCACTCATATTCAGTTTATAGTTGGAAACTATACTATAGTTCTCAAATTCTTGCATTAGAAAAGGTAGGGAAATATACGGATCAGTGATAGATATAAATATATCATCCGCATATAGACAAATTTTCCAGTCGTCATCCTGACGCCCAACTCCCTTAATCCGCTTATTACTTCGGATATGATTAGCTAGTGGTTCAACAGATAACACATATAATAACTGGGAAAGTGGGCAACCCTGTCGGGTCCCGTTTGAAATAGTAAACCATTCAGAACATAAATCTCGGCCCACTATTCTAGCCGTGGGATTAGAATAGATTGCACCCACAGCATTCAAAAACCAACCCTCGAATCCAAATTGTTCCATTGTGGACCAAAGGAACTCCCATCCAGAGTAACCTCTACCTCACATACCGGTCTCTTGTTCTTTCATAAAGGGCAGCACTTTACTCTCTCCTCCAGCTCTGCCTCACTCCCACCTTGTTTGATTGCTTTTTCCTGTCCTAACGTGTTTCATTCCCCACCTCCTATAGACTGTAAGCTTGTTTGAGCAGGGTCCCTTTCAACCTATTGTTCCTGTAAGTTTTCTTGTAATTGTACTATTTATAGTTAAATCACCCCTCTTATAATATTGTAAAGCGCTACGGAATCTGTTGGCGCTATATAAATGGCAATAATAATAATAAAATAATAATATGTTCTTGTTTTTATGCCATTTTCGTGTTAGTTAAATTAATATGACTCCTCCTCTTACCTCATTTCGTATAGGCTCACCAGAGGAGCCAAGCACCAAGTACTTGCGACCATTGACAGGGAGGCGGACGTTCCATGTGACACTGCGTCCAAGAGGGTTGTAGAGGATCACGTTGAACTGTCGGTATAGGACACATAAATAAAGAGAGAGACCAGGGGTTTAAAGAAAGTAAGACAGAAGCATTGCATTGAAAAGGGAGAATAGAGCACAAATTGAGACTGAAACTCGAGATATGATGAGAAATGAGTGAGCAATGAAAGACTATTAACGTGTACTTGACAAGGCTGAGATTAACTAAAACTATGTAGTTTTGTGGGCAAAGATAGGTCACAGGAGATTGGGGATACTCTCATAGTCTGACTGAATAGATATTTAAAGAGCCAATCTAGACATATCAGTGAGCAGGAGATCATCTCAAAATGCACATGTCAAACCTTATATTCTGCGTACCAATCACATCAGCTAAATAGCAGGAAGATGAAATCAACATTATAATCAAAGTTGGACACTTTGATTGAATTAAGCTGAGAGTTTTAACCTTAAGCTTAGAAATACCAGCTGAATAAAATAAATAAACCAGCACAGAAACCAAAAGACTTTTGGAAAAATTCCACCAAATATCTCAAAACAATTAACAAAAAAAAAACCTCTGGGTCTGTAAATCCCATTATTACATAACAATAAACGGAAGCAAATCCCACTACTCTACATTACACTTTGACACATGGTATTTAACAATAAACAAAATAAAAAACACTGGTTTTATCTATGTATAAACCCCCTTACACACAAATAAAAATTGCGGGTATTGTATGTCACTGTAAAGAGGATTGTGTGTATGTGGACCACTGTAAAAGACTGTAGGTACATTAACAGTGATTGTATACTCACAGTTTTGGCTGCCTCCGAGAACGGACACACACTGATGTTCAACAAAGTACAAAACACAAAGTTTTCCTTCGTTCCCATCAAATTGGAGAGAGCATTACTGATGAGAGTCTGCAACACAGAATAGAGGGAATGGATTAACAGAAGGGAGAAGGAGAAAGTGAAAGAAACGTAAATCAATAACATTTAAAGAAAATAATAATAATAGCAACAAAATAAACGCATCCCTAATGACTGTCATGCGAGTTATAATTTATCAACAGCTGCAAGCTGGGTTCAATTTGGAGAGCTGTACAGTTCATAAGAGTCAGTCATTACATAGTGTTACATAAACGCAGTAAGAACCTGGCAGGAGTTCCATCCCTTATACAAGCGGAAATTATAATCATCGGCCACTGCCTGCTTAGCTGTTCCCGTCACTGCATCGTGATGCTGAGCAACACCCATCGCACGCCCTGACAAAGAAAGTGAAAGAAACATTACAGGAGTAATAACATATTCACATAATAGTTTACTGTAATAAGATGTTACAGGGTAATAAGGCACTCAGGAGCTGTGTTACTGTAATAAGATGTTACAGGGTAATAAGGCGCTCAGGAACCGGGTTAATGTAATAAGATGTTACAGGGTAATAAGGCCCTCAGGAGCCGGTTTACTGTAATAAGATGTTACAGGGTAATAAGGCACTCAGGAGCCGGGTTACTGTAATAAGCTGTTACAGGGTAATAAGGCACTCAGGAGCCGGGTTACTGTAATAAGCTGTTACAGGGTAATAAGGCACTCAGGAGCTGGGTTACTGTAATAAGATGTTACAGGGTAATAAGGCACTCAGGAGCCGGGTTACTGTAATGAGACGTTACAGGGTAGCAAGGGACTCAGGAGCCGGGTTACTGTAATGAGACGTTACAGGGTAGCAAGGGACTCAGGAGCCGGGTTACTGTAATAAGATGTTACAGGGTAATAAGGCACTCAGGAGCCGGGTTACTGTAATAAGATGTTACGGGGTAATAAGGCGCTCAGGAGCCGAGTTACTGTAATAAGATGTTATGAGGGAATTGTAAAGGGCGCTCAGGAGGCGGGTTACTGTGGCTGGATATTCTGCGAGGTAATAAGGCACTCAGGAGCCGGGTTACTGTAATGAGACGTTACAGGGTAGCAAGGGACTCAGGAGCCGGGTTACTGTAATGAGACGTTACAGGGTAGCAAGGGACTCAGGAGCCGGGTTACTGTAATAAGATGTTACAGGGTAATAAGGCACTCAGGAACCGGGTTACTGTAATAAGATGTTACGGGGTAATAAGGCACTCAGGAGCCGGGTTACTGTAATGAGACGTTACAGGGTAGCAAGGGACTCAGGAGCCGGGTTACTGTAATAAGAGTGGCCAGTGGAGTTACCACTTGGCTGTAATGTAAACACTGCATTTTCTCTGAAAAGACAGTGTTTACTGCAAAGAGCCTGAAGGGAATGTTGCTACTCACTAGAACCAATACAGTAAGCTGTAGTTGTTCTGGTGACTATAGTGTCTCTTTAATGCAATAAGTTTTATTACAGTGAAAATATAGTTTGATTATTAGTACTTACGAAGCACAGAGCTGTCACCAGTTCCATATGGTCCATTCCTTGCTGCCATTCCTGTTAAAGCCTCCAACTGGTTGCAGTAATAAGATGTTACAGGATAATAAGGCACTCAGGAGCCGGGTTACTGTAATAAGATGTTACAGGGTAATAAGGCACTCAGGAGCCGGGTTACTGTAATGAGACGTTACAGGGTAGCAAGGGACTCAGGAGCCGGGTTACTGTAATGAGACGTTACAGGGTAGCAAGGGACTCAGGAGCCGGGTTACTGTAATAAGATGTTACAGGGTAATAAGGCACTCAGGAACCGGGTTACTGTAATAAGATGTTACGGGGTAATAAGGCACTCAGGAGCCGGGTTACTGTAATGAGACGTTACAGGGTAGCAAGGGACTCAGGAGCCGGGTTACTGTAATAAGAGTGGCCAGTGGAGTTACCACTTGGCTGTAATGTAAACACTGCATTTTCTCTGAAAAGACAGTGTTTACTGCAAAGAGCCTGAAGGGAATGTTGCTACTCACTAGAACCAATACAGTAAGCTGTAGTTGTTCTGGTGACTATAGTGTCTCTTTAATGCAATAAGTTTTATTACAGTGAAAATATAGTTTGATTATTAGTACTTACGAAGCACAGAGCTGTCACCAGTTCCATATGGTCCATTCCTTGCTGCCATTCCTGTTAAAGCCTCCAACTGGTTGCAGACCTAAAATATATAAAGAAATAAGAAGAAATGCATTTTGTTTAACATTTCTTGTGAAACATCACTATTAATATTAATAAAGATTAATAGCGACAAATATGGATGAACAGGTGGAGTTTGGAAGACATGGGCCTGTTGGGCAGAATTAAATATAGAGTGTTACGAGGTCACATGTGTCGTTTGAGAATAGAATGTTGAATATCAAGAACCATGAAAGGGACATACACACTGAATCATGCTTAATAATCAGTACTTTCACCTGTAAGAAGTTGTTGCTTAACCTCTCGTAGCGTTTGAAGGTTGGACGACTGGTGAAATATCCCGTCCAGAACATATGGGCACCATCAGCATACGGGAAAAAGTCATCTGTCTTAATGGGCCTGGGGGAAGAAAAATAAAAAATAAAATATATATGAATTTGAAATCAAGTAGATAAATATTCACAGAAAGAAACACACACGCAGGTTCACACAGAGAAAGATGAAGCTACACGCGTCCACACACAGAAAGACGCAGCTACACGCGTCCACACACAGAAAGACACAGGTAGACGCGTCCACACACAGAAAGACACAGGTAGACGCGTCCACACACAGAAAGGCACAGGTAGACGCGTCCACACACAGAAAGGCACAGGTAGACGCGTCCACACACAGAAAGGCACAGGTAGACGCGTCCACACACAGAAAGGCACAGGTAGACGCGTCCACACACAGAAAGACACGTCCACACACAGAAAGACACGTCCACACACAGAAAGACACGACACAGGTAGACACGCCCACACACAGAAAGACACAGAAAGACACGTCCACACACAGAAAGACACGTCCACACACAGAAAGGCACGTCCACACACAGAAAGGCACGTCCACACACACGTCCACACACAGAAAGGCACGTCCACACACAGAAAGGCACGTCCACACACAGAAAGGCACGTCCACACACAGAAAGACGCAGGCAGACACGCCCACACACAGAAATATGCAGCTACACATGTCAAACAGAAACAGATACTCATTAACAGACAGAAAACATAGCCAGAGACAGAAAGATGTATCTATAAACATACATTCACAGAAAGAACAATGCACCCACAGATGTAAATAGACATATCCATTCCTCTCACCATGACATGTTGGCTCTGTTCAGGGAATTCAGGTAGCAGCTTGGGGTTGAGTAGAATACATTCACTTTACTGCCATTAGTTTGCTGGAAAAAAAACAAAAGACCAGATGCCAACATTATAAATAATGCTGAAAATGGGCTCCAGTAACTCTAGCAGTAATGTATTCACTACTGGGACTAAGCAGAGAGCGATGCGAATTTAATCTTCTAAAATTGCAACGATCACCAGGAACATTCTGTTGGTTTCCACGGCAACTGCGCCACTACTAGAATGCTGTCCCAGATTGCTCTTTATACATAGCCCTCTAATCAATTAAATAAAACATTCAAAAAATAAAAACCAACTTAAAAAAAAAATCTGTAACCAACTTTTAATTTACAACAACCCCATTAAAGAAACAGCGCTGATCCTGATCTCCGAATCATCACATTAATTATAATATTTAGGACTCAAGCTGTGCACCATCACTTTAATATACACACTGCCACCCTGTATCGGGTCTGCCCGCAAGCTGCAATGCTGACAGTTGTGCGACATACAACCCACAAGCAGGACTCCTAGAATGTCTATTAGATGCACATAAGTGAAGACGTAGACCAATGTAGGCCAAGCTGGTTGGACTATAATGTATATTATTATCTGTTAAGTGGAAAGAATTTCATGAATGCTGTCCAGCTTCTAAAAACGATTCAGCAACAGCACACAGTCCATATGCTATACAGTATGTTGGATATTTTTACTGCACAGAATGTGTTATTTTATAATCTGCACCAGTCTCGTCCTTACTCACCTGGGCATTGACCAGAGTGATCAGTTTGTCCATGTTCTTGAACCATAGATTGGCATTCTCATACTGAAAGTCAGATCCCATGGTCATAATGAGATGGTTAGTGCGATAATGCTGGGACTAAGAGAGAGAGAGCATACGTCAGTTTTCACATTATATGAACTGTGCATGTGGATGTGTCCGTGCAAACATCTCTGCAAAACATGTACACAAAGCAGCCATGGCAAACAGAATGTTCACACAGCAAGACAGTCAGGCATGTCTCCACACATCTACACATAGCAATAGTGTCCAACTCAGATATACAATCCTAGTGCCACCTTCCACCTCCATGTACACACAGTGACTATGCCAGTCTCCCTGATGACAAACACACAGTGATAATACCTATGACGAAACGCCTTTTGTCACCGGATTTTCCCCTGGCTGTTGGAGGAGCCTGATTGCCAGCCTCTTGCCTCATGACTATGGCCCTGGGTTATTTGCCCATTCAAGTACAATATTTGGGCATATTGGATTTGTATGGTGCTGCTGCTGGCCTTTTAAAAACCATCCCTGGACATATTATGACTTTTAGGAACAATGTCCCTTTAAGACTGTGTAGCAGATTGCATTCAGGCGGTCTGCAATATTATATATGCTATTATGTGTTAGGTAAATTGGAAATGTGTAGGTTCTATGTGATAAATGTAACAGTATGTATTTTTATGTCTTTTGTTGTCCTTTGTCTGCCATGTGGCTAATGGAGTTTTGCCTCTGTCCTTGGAGATAATTGCATTACTTCTCAATTATCTCCAGAATAGAAGAATCTGAAACCAGTTTGGGCCAGATATCCATGCTGCCAGCCAGGCCCCAAAAAGATACTTGTGCTAACTTCTGAACCCCTGGTCTGATTCAGGCCATCTTTTAATATGTTGTTCCCCTGAATGGATTGATTGTGAATATGTAGTTTTATGTGAATGTGATGTATAGTTTTAGAGTTATGAAAGTTGGGTAAAAAGTGTGTTTTAAAATGTATGGATAATTGGGTTACCTCTCAGGCTAAGGGGAGGAGATGTGTGGGATGTAACCATTGTGTGATTGGTTGTACTGTGTCCCACCCAGTGGGATGTCCCCTTCATGGGGACCTGCATAAAAGAAGGTTCTTTGTGTGCCAATAAACAGATCATCTTGTACCTTCATGACGTTTCGGCTCATGTTTGGGGGATTGGAGAAACTACACTCTGGGGATTGCTATAATCACTATACTCCCCAGGGTATAATCACTAAGTTCCTGCTCTCTGGAATTCGGAGAGAGGTCGACCTGCTGGAAGCTGGACCCTGGTCCTGGGTCCAGAGTGGGTGGAGACGGCGAGATCCCAACCAAGCTGCGGCGGTTCGTGGGGTCTCCAGTGGTTATGGTGTCAGGCAGAGTGCTTGGAGTCCTCGGAAAGCACTAGGAGCATCCGTTGGCAGAAGGTACCCGGTCAGGGTGCCAGCGGTTCCATTACAATACCATACTGCTCACGACAAATACACAAACAGTGACACTGCCAGCATACCTCCCATGGCAAATACACAGTGACACTGCCGGCATACCTCCCATGACAAATACACAGTGACACTGCCGGCATACATCCCATGGCAAAACACAGTGACACTGCCAGCATACCTCCCAAGACAAATACACAGTGACACTGCCAGCATACCTCCCATGGCAAATACACAGTGACACTGCCAGCATACCTCCCACGGCAAATACACAGTGACACTGCCAGCATACCTCCCATGGCAAATACACAGTGACACTGCCAGCATACCTCCCATGACAAATACACAAACATGAACACTGCCAGCATACCTCCCATGACAAATACACAAACAGTGACACTGCCAGCATACCTCCCATGGCAAATACACAAACAGTGACACTGCCAGCATACCTCCCATGACAAATACACAAACATGAACACTGCCAGCATACCTCCCATGACAAATACACAAACAGTGACACTGCCAGCATACCTCCCATGGCAAATACACAAACAGTGACACTGCCATCTCAGCCAAGATAAATATACAAACAGTCACACTGCTGCCTTCTTCCATGACATATAAACAAACTGTGACAATGCCAGCTCCCCTATAACTTTATTAACACTTAGTGACAATGCCAACCTCACAGCATTTCATATACAGTCAGGGTTGAAAAATATCATGATATTTATATAAGTGCTTGATATATATCACAATTAAATTTTTTTCAAAAACAAGAAAGACACTATGCTTAGTGCATAAATGATTTGCAAGTGTGCAGACTATTGTTATTATCCATTAAAATAATTATAATGAGACAGAGGTGACGGCCCAGATACAGGCCTGGGATAGGCTGAAAGTACCCTATTAGCATTCATATGTCCTCATCCCCGGCAGATAGCACCTGCATGCTATGAACTTACCTGTCTCTGGAATAGTCTAACCTCCCGAACAAGACACCAGATGGCCTGGGACTTTTATCACAAATCCCTGTCGTGATACGGTGTTGTGTGTGTTTGTGGCACAGTTGTCTTTTATTTTTCTGTCCGTTACTCATTTATACTTTTCTTTTAATAGCTCACTCAGCATACCGATGACTTCCCTCCCAGTGGGACGCTAACCTTATATCCCACCCCACGTTCCCCACTTTTACCCAGCCTAACCGTTTAGAATATGGAACATATACTTGATGACAACATGCTTAGCCTGATATTACCTAATTAATAGCTTTAATTACGCTAGTCTTGACAGTTTTTCCTTGTGTAAGAATATGTTATATTGCCAATATAGACGCTTATTCATAGCCTGTTGCCTACCGTGTGATAAATACTGAAAAAAAAAGAGATGTCCTACTTGTTCGGCGTATCGCATGTCTAACCCTGTATGTTGATCTTGCTGGCAAGCTGACTTACTCTGAATTACTGTTTTTCTCTTCTGTATACTGCTATTATCTCAATAAAAAGAAAGATTGTAAAAAAAATAAAATAAATAAGTTCCCGCAGGAACACACCATTACAATAACAACAACATAATATAAAAAAATATATATATATAATTATTATAATGAGGAAGGGGGGTGAGGCAGCTTTGTTCATTATTTAAAACAATAAGGTCTTATTCAGTGAACGTAAAGGAGACCTGTCCCCATAAATTTAGTAATTAGTTTGTACCTTTGTGTGTAAAAGCGTACTCACTTTTGTTGCCAACAGTTTAGACATTAATGGCTGTGTGTTGAGTTGTTTTGAGGAGACAGCAGATTTACACTGTTATACAGGCTGTACTACTTTACATTGTAGCAGAGTGTCATTTCTTCAGTGTTGTCACATGAAAAGATATAATAAAATATTTACAAAAATGTGAGGGGTGTACCCACTTTTGTGAGATACTGTACATCAACCGATAACATAGAAACATAGATACTAAGATACTAAGATATGTAACAGGGTTGATGTTCCAGGAGGGATAAGCCAAATGACAAATGATTTAGGTAAACTAGAAAAATGGTCAGAGTTGTGGCAACTGACATTTAATGTGGATAAGTGCAAGATAATGCATCTTGGACGTAAAAACCCAAGGGCAGAGTACAGAATATTTGATAGAGTCCTAACCTCAACATCTGAGGAAAGGGATTTAGGGGTGATTATTTCTGATGACTTAAAGGTAGGCAGACAATGTAATAGAGCAGCAGGAAATGCTAGCAGAATGCTTGGTTATATAGGGAGAGGTATTAGCAGTAGAAAGAGGGAAGTGCTCATGCCATTGTACAGAACACTGGTGAGACCTCACTTGGAGTATTGTACGCAGTACTGGAAACCGTATCTTCAGAAGGATATTGATACCTTAGAGAGAGTTCAGAGAAGGGCTACTAAACTGGTTCATGGATTGCAGGATCTTAACATATATAGCTTGGAGAAAAGACGAGACAGGGGGGAATATGATAGAAACATTTAAATATATAAAGGGAATCAACACAGTAAAGGAGGAGACTATATTTAAAAGAAGAAAAACTACCACAGCAAGAGGACAGTCTTAAATTAGAGGGACAAAGGTTTAAAAATAATATCAGGAAGTATTACTTTACTGAGAGGGTAGTGGATGCATGGAATAGCTTTCCAGCTAAAGTGGTAGAGGTTAACACAGTAAAGGAGTTTAAGCATGCGTGGGATAGGCATAAGGCTATCCTAACTATAAAGATAAGACTAGGGACTAATGAAAGTATTTAGAAAATTGGGCAGACTAGATGGGCCGAATGGTTCTTATCTGCCGTCACATTCTATGTTTCTATGTAGAATGTGACGGCAGATAAGAACCAGTCGAACCATCTAGTCTGCCCAATTTTCTAAATACTTTCATTAGTCCCTGGCCTTATCTTATAGTTAGGATAGCCTTATGCCTATCCCACGCATGCTTAAACTCCTTCAATGTGTTAACTAACAATGATATATATATCGGTTGCTATATCATCCAACCCTGTATACAGTGCCAGGTTCTCCTCATGACACATTCAAATACAGTTACAATGCGCCAGGCTTCTCGATGCCACATGCACAGTTCCAATGTGCCAGGTTGTCGATGCCACATGCACAGTTCCAATGTGCCAGGTTGTCCATGCCACATACAAACACACAGTGACAATGTGCCAGTTTGTCAGTGCTACGTACACATAGTAACAATGCGCCAGGCTCCCCTATGCCACACACACATCGTGACAATGTGCCAGGCTCCTCCATGCTACACACACACACACACACACACACACACACACAGTGACAATGTGTCAGGCTCCCCCATGCTACACACACACAGTGACAATGTGTCAGGCTCCCCCATGCTACACACACAGTGACAATGTGTCAGGCTCCCCCATGCTACACACACAGTGACAATGTGTCAGGCTCCCCCACGCTACACACACACACACAGTGACAATGTGTCAGGCTCCCATATGCTACACACACACACAGTGACAATGTGTCAGGCTCCCCCGTGCTACACACACACACACAGTGACAATGTGTCAGGCTCCTCCATGCCACATGTACAGTTACAATGTGCCAGGTTGTCCATGCTACATACACACAGTAACAATGCACCAGGCTCCCCCATGCTACACACACACACTGACAACACACCAGGCTCCTCCATGCTACACACACACAGTGACAATGCGCCAGGCTCCCCCATCCTACACACACACATATATAATGCGCCAGGCTCCTCCATGGCACTGGCTCTGTTCAAAGATGACAACACCCTGAAAGAGCTTCATGCCCACTCCACACTTTGGAGCCCACAATGGAGCTTTCTAACGTCCCACTAGACACCTCTGGTCCAAAGAGTGTGCCATGCAAATAGGAAAAGACAAATACATAGCCATCTGACACAATAACTCTGAAAATGTCTGATTGCCTTGTCTGATTGCCTTTGGAGGTGCACTGACTCTTCCAATTAATTAGCATCTCTATATTTTATTGCTAAAGTAGCGGATCCTCCACCCCTAAACTTCAGTCACCCTCTCTGCTATGTCGTGCAGACCTTTCACCTCACACCTGACCAAGGGAATGGGAATTAAAAAAATAACAGTAAATCTGGATTCCTCTGAATACCTCTCTCTAATTTTAATCACAGGTTTCCTGTATTTTGGGAGTTCTCTTTCTGACTGTTTGTCTCTTACTAGTTTTGATTACGTTTTTTTTTTTCTGTGATAAATAGTTGTCGGTGGTACACAATAGGTGCCAGATTTAAGATGTCACGAGGTACCTGCTTTGTGGCTTAGTACAGCCCCAATGGTCTCTCACCCTGATTTCTACATTATGAAGCTGTCTACTATGGCTAAAGTCTCAATGCCCCATAATGCTATAATGGTTTGCACCCAGGGCTACTGGGTAAACATATTTCAGAGCTCCAAATAAACTCCAAATAAATGCGAGGAGCTCAAATTAGCCATCATTTTAGAGATACATGATAACTTACACATTTCCTTCCCTTATGAGTCCCTCTACAGAATCCATGCAGTACTATCACAAATAGTACGTTATGGTAAAAAAAAAAAAAAAAAAAAAGTCTGCAGCTCTTGCATTATAACCATTACCTACAGTAGCGTGGTTGTAGTGCCGATGAAGCAGTAATTTAATCTCTATTTTACTCTTGTAACTAAAGACAATCTTCCCTGATCTAACCTGCCTAAACACAGTACTGTGTGCTTTATACCGTAATGAGATTCAATGGAAGAACTCGATAATTCACACAATGATGCTATATCATGGTTACACTTGTCAGAAAGACTCAGAATCTTAAAGGAACACTCTGAAAGTCTACAAAAGAGCTTTCAGAAATGTAAACAGTAACAGGTACTCCTCCCCCCACCAATAAAATAAAGAAAGAAATAACATAGCCTCCTCTAGGGTCCTGTCACACAAAGCCCTGCTATTCTCATCATCCCTGTGGGTTTCCACCCTACCCAGCAGATGCAGCCTACCCGAGCGACCCGTATAACAGCCACCCAGTTGCAGAAGCACTCTGGTGGAGACCACGGTGAGACGCGGAATTTTGGATTAGTCAAACGTTCCACCCGGTGGGGATTGGACACTTTGAGCAGTGGGTAGATGAGGGAGATATATTGATTGTGGGGGTGCCATGTTGGGGGAAGGGAGTTTTAAGGCGCTTTCTTTCAGTGCTCTGGCTGGCTGGGGCTCAGCGGGTGGGTGACTGATACCAGTCCCATACTTGGTGGCACTGTAGAGAGATCTATTGTTATGCTGATAACACCCTAGAGGTTGAATACAAATTTGTAAGTGTACTTGGTTTTTAGCATTCATCGAGACTCTGCTGATATCTGGGGATACCTGCTAGATGGTCACTGTGGACGTCTGAGCTATACAGGGGAGGGACAATAACAGAGATACTCTGGCTGTGTACAGGGGCTCTGTTGGCTAAGCAGTAACCAAGAGGTACTATACTACCACAGGAAAGCAACCAATGTTTTACATTACAGACTATTTGCTGCAGATTTGAAATATGCAAATGTTAAGAAAAACTGCAATAGCAAGAATTGCAGATTTCCATTGAATTTGATGACAAATACAGATTTCTTCAGAATTCCAGGATTTTTAGACCAGACATGAAACCGTACATAAAACGTGCATGTTACCATTCAGATTCCTGGTAGAGTCACATCATAAGTAATATTGGCCTCAATGTAATAGGTTTGAACCAGAAATTATTTAATTGTGTTAGACATTTTTTTGCAAATTACAGAACCAGCCACACACACACACACAGAGCGACAATACCAGCCACACATACACACAGCGACAGTACCAGCCACTCACACACACACATAGCGACAGTACCAGCCGCTCACACACACACACACACAGCGACTGCACCAGCCACTCACACACACACACAGCGACAGTACCAGCCACTCACACACACACACACACACACACAGCGACAGTACCAGCCATTCAAATACCTGCTGGTCTACAACTGAGAGAAAGTTGGTCACCACAGCATCTACATTATAATCCTCCATGAGTGGATTATCCATGATTGGAGAATCAGAACAAAATTGATCCCAGCAAAATCCGCTTGGTGGGTTGTAACCATTAGGGAGGACACCTGAGTTAAAGACAAAAGATGTGCACAAAGTGTTTTTTAGCCATCGGTCCACATCCAGGTAAAACTCACTTGTAGATCTCACTACCCCCTACTGCCGCTAGATCTACACTTCTTCTACCTGACCCCCTCCTCCTACAACTCCTTTTGCTGCATCTGACCCCCATCTCCAGCAACTACACCTCCACTTCCTCAATCTGACCCCCTCCTCCAGTCACTACACCTCCACTTCCTCAATCTGACCCCCTCCTCCAGCCACTTCACCTCCACTTCCTCAATCGACCCCCTCCTCCAGCCACTTCACCTCCACTTCCTCAATCTGACCCCCACATCCACTTCCTCAATCTGACCCCCACCTCCAGCCACTACACCTCCACTTCCTCAATCTGACCCCCACCTCCAGCCACTACACCTCCAATTCCTCAATCCGACCCCCTCCTCCAGCCACTACATCTCTCTCCCTCAATCTGACCCCTCTCCCTCAATCTGATCCCCTCCCCAGCCACTACATCTCCTCTCCCTCAATCTGACCCCCTCCTCCAGCAACTACACCTCCACTTCCTCAATCTGAACCCCTCCTCCAGCCACTACACCTCCTCTCCCTCAATCTGACCCCCTTCTCCAGCCACTACACCTCCTCTCCCTCAATCTGACCCCCTCCTCCAGCAACTACACCTCCACTTCCTCAATCTGGCCCCCTCCTCCAGCCACTACATCTTCTCTCTCTCAATCTGGCCCCCTCCTCCAGCCACTACATCTTCTCGCTCTCAATTTGGCCCCCTCCTCCAGCCACTACAGCTCCACTTCCTCAATCTGACCCCCTCCTCCAGCAACAACACCTCCTCTCTCTAAATCTGACCCCCTCGTCCAGCAACTACACCTCCTCTCCCTGAAGCTGGCCCCCTCCTCCAGCCACTACACCTCCTCTCTCTAAATCTGACCCCCTCCTCCAGCCACTACACCTCCACTTCCTCAATCTGACCCCCTCCCCCAGCCACTACACCTCCACTTCCTCAATCTGCCCCCTCCTCCAGCCACTACACCTCCTCTCCCTCAATCTGACTCCCTCCTTCTGCCATTATACCACCTCTCCCTGAATATGACCCCCTCCTTCAGCAAGTACACCTCCTCTCTCTAAATCTGACCCCCTCCTCCAGCCTCTATACCTCCTCTCCCTGAATCTGACCCCCTATCCCTGCCCCTACACCTCCTCTCCCTCAATCTTAACTCCCTCCTTCAGCCACTACACTTCTTACCCCTGAAGTTAGTTCTCCTGTCATTACATCTCCTCACTTCCATAAAGTTACTGTACATCTACTCTCAGTTACTTCTTACTTCATAAAGCTGTATAACCTATAAACAGATAAAGATGTTCTCTATACTGACCGGTGAAGAGATCGGCAACGGGTGGATTCAAGTCATCACTTCCTCTCCAAACCATCTCCATCTGTTTGTTTTTTTCTCTATTTTCCTTATCCTGATAATCCAGCCTGCCAAAGAACAGGCCATCATACCCCATCTGTTAGAGAAGAACTGACTATAATAAGTACAAATTCAATATGGGTGGGAAAAAAGCTAAACTTGCCTTGTGAATCAAGTAAAAGAGTACACTGGCCAATGGAGCTTACAGTCTAATAATGGGAACACAGTTCACAGGAATAAGAAGCAGTTTAACCCTTCCTTGAAGAGTGCAAGTTCTTCAGGCTAGAATACATTTCAGTTACACTCCTACTTTGTTTATTACACCTAAAGAGCAGGAGCCGTACTGCACACTAACACTCCAAGGTGTACAGACAGACAGACAGACACTCACCTGGGCAAACAGTGAGGCCTGCTCCCGTGAGTGTCCGAAGGGATCAATGTGCCAGGCTACCCGGGGTCTTCCACATTCACCAAAGGTTGATTGAAGAAATTTCAATCCAAGTGTCATCTGGTCAATGATGGAACTGTAGTGGGTCGCAGCTTCATCATTCATAGTCCAACCTCCATTAATAAACTCCAGGCGACCTGAGAACCCACAACAATCAAGAATTACCCTAATTAAACAGCACACAGTCCCTATGGAAAACTACATCTAAAGATTTACATTTTAGCTCTGCAGGGGAGCACAGTCACATGTTTTATGGGTTAAGAGGTCAGTCCATGGAGAGAACAGTGACAGTGACATTTTTAATGGGTTAAAGGGTTGGTTTAACTACAGAGTGCAGTGACCTCATGACATTAACATGTTTAACCCCTTAAGGACCAAACTTCTGGAATAAAAGGGAATCATGACATGTCACACGTCATGTGTCCTTAACAGGTTAATTGGTTAAATATTCAGTCCTGTAGAAGAGATCTTTTAAAAGGTTAGTACATGCTTCAAGTAAATTATGCTCACCCTCTTGAACAAGGTTCTGAACATCCTTCTTTAATCCCTCCGACTGCTGATTCCACCAACGCCAGAAAAATGCAGATTCTACATAAATAAACCTTTTCTTTGCATCCAAGAGCAGCTGAGAGATTACCGAGTCCAGAATATATTGCACCCCAGCATGCTGAATATAATTTTGGGCTAGAAGACAGAATATAAAAACAAAATCGATACAGCACAGACCCTTCAGACATACGGCATCACAAAGCTCTCAGTATGTAACGTAAACCAGTTGATCAAACAGACAAGAAAACTTCACACCACCCTGGATTTCAAATTGCTATCAGGTCCACACAAGAGCAAATAAAGAGGTCATTAAGCACCATAACCACTGCAGCTTAGTGTAGTGGCTGTGATGCCTGGGGTCTCTGTGACATAAGATAAGGAGAACAGAATGCCTGTGCTCCTCAAAGACAGGGGTCGTCCCTCCTAAATGAGGGAAATAAACTTGTTAAACTTATGAACAAATATTAATATACCAAATCGTATTCCACTCGTCAATAGGGGGAAGAACGCTAAGAGGAAATTCAGCTTCAGTTAGTTGTAATCGTTATTTAATACAAGATACAAATAAATACAGTTTATTGTGCAAATATGTGATAACCTTTATTGGTTCCTACACAGACAAGTGATACTACCAACTAGTATGAAAACAGGATCCAAATAAATGCCGACATGATAATGATGAACGCATCCTAAAATTGCTGCTAGTAAGCTAGTGTGCTTAAATTGGATCAGGAAATAAAATGTATCCATGTAATAGCAGCAATTCTAGGGTATTATTTTTTTACTTGGTGATATATGACAGGATCACGTAGTGGTAGAATGTATAGATATACTGACAACTTAGTGTTACTACAACAACTATCATTAGCAGGCGGCTATGTGGTAATTGTTCAGAGGTATAATTAGATATTAAAAACTGCTTTACCCCTGATTAGACTCCAGACACTCACTACAGGGCATATTACTGCCAGTGAGCGTATTAGGATGCTCTGGGTGTTCGAATCACTATTAGTGTGGGAACCAATATTGGTAAGTTTAATTTATTTTCAGGGGAATTGCTATGGGAGGACAGGGGCGTTGCTTGGGGAGGGGCTGTGGGGACTCTAGCCCATAATCTTTTAGCTGGCAGCTGTGGTAGATTTGTGGATAATATGACATTCTAATCGTGTTTTACAAACTCTCAGTGCGGCTCTCCTCCCAGCCAAGGCTCAACCAACAACGAGACTAAGAGCAGCATGGCAGGAATAGCTGAGTGATTCGAGGGCTAGCGGCTTTCTGCCTCCTCTCCCTCACTCTGTACATGCTATAGAGAGAGAAACATGCAGTTTCCAGTCATGCAAAAGATATCTCCCCTATTTCCCCAAATAGTGGGGAAAATGATTTCTATATAGTGTGTGTGTGTGTGTGTGTGTGTGTGTGTGTTTTCCCTTTGTCTGTGTGTGCTTATCTATGTATGCCTCTTTGTATGTTCATTCCTGTATACCTGTGTCTGTGAATGTGTGTGTGCTTGTTTGTATATTCTTCTGCCTGTGTGTCTATGTTCGTGTAATCTGTTTGTTTGCCTTCAAGGGCCTTTGTTTGTGTGTTTATTTTTACGTATGCATTGTGAACGTGTGTAATTTAATGTGCATGTAACTAGCAAACTGTGAGCATGTGTACTTATGTATAAAAATAAAATAATAATAATAATAATAATAATAATATAAAAGTATTTCAAGACAGGCTGCAGGGAGAACCCTGTTTGTGTCTAAATGTTTGACAAACCTGAAAAGAACGGTACCCAAAGTACTACAATAATCTGTCCTGGGTATGGGGCTTATAGTGTTAATATGAGGAGCGACATGGCAACAAGGAAATGTAACATTGTATTGCAACTGTGTAACTGTGCAAAAAAAAACAAAAGGACAAAGTAAAGGATCAAATAGTGAAATGCAAAAAGGAAACGAGCTGATCTGAATAAGCAAGCAAACAAAAACCCAAACAAACATAAGTAAGCAAAACAAAACTCTGGAAAAGTTAAACAGAAGACCAGTAGAAGTCACAGTTCAGTCAGCAGTATTAGTAAGCCGCAAATCACAGTACATATTCACAGTTATTATCTGCGTGTTACGGGAGAGAGCTCTGTGGCTGCATGTCACCAGAGAACGAGAGACTCCAGATCTAGGCTGAGATGAAGTGGGTTTAGAGCTCTCACCTCCATAATAATATTGGTCCACTGTCTTCAGCCAGCCCACATCATTGTGAGTGTGAGGAATGAGGTGCACGTTCATGAGGCCATCGGGGGCTGCAGGGCACGTCTAGATGGGACATGAAAACAAACAGGGACGTTATACACATACACACAAAGTATCTGTCCAATAATCAGACATGTTCATAAAATACCATCTTGTATTCCTTCCCTGGTAATCTCCCACCAGCCTATGTGACCAACTCTCATCAAATTTTACCACTGCAGCGCCATCAAATCTCCCAGAAACCAATCTGTGCCTCCCTCAATGGCCAGCGGGCACAGTAACTCTCTTTTTTGCAGATCTTTATAAAAGGAACAGTTTCTTGCTCCCTGTGTGCAGATTCCCAAGGTGGCCCAATGTCTATTAAAGGAACATTCCAAGCACTACCTGTAGATCAAGCACGCTGTAGTAGTAGTTATGGTGCTTGGAGTGTTCATTTAAAAGACAAACTTAAAAAAATTACATACGTTTTAAAAAAAATTAAATCACTGTTTAGCAAATATACCCCCAATGTAAACCATTCATGCATTTTATCATAGTGAGTATATCTACAAACAGCTTACAAAACATGCAGTTCTTTTGTCGTCTTTGCAAACTCTCCCCTTCTAACCCCGCCCACACTTTCTGTGGCTGTCCAATCACTGACTTCCCAATGCAGCTCAATGAGAAGTCTTTGCAAGGAAGGTGCTCTGGACAATTGCTGACTCTTGAGTTTAGCTCCGCTGAGCTAAACAAACCAGGAAGTAACAGCAACTGCTTGGTTTAAAGTCAGTGGGGTGTAACCAGGTTAATTAAAAAAAGAAAAATGTAAATGCCAATTTCTATTGAAATCTGCATTTTGCAAAATGATAAAAGGACGACACACATATAAAGCATTTCAGCTAACTAAGTTGCTATACAGGTCTGAAGTGTCCCTTTAAAGGAACACTATAGTGACCTAAATTACTTTAGCTAAATAAAGCCGTTTTAGTGTATAGATCATTCCCCTGCAATTTCACTGTCATTTAGGAGTTAAATCACTTTGTTTCTGTTTACGCTGCCCTAGCCACACCTCCCCTGGCTATGATTGACAGAGCCTGCATGAAACAGATGTAATTTACCTTAAATAATTGTATCTCAATCTCTAAATTGAACTTTAATCACATACAGGAGGCTCTTGCAGGGTCTATCAAGCTATTAACATAGCAGGGGAGAAGAAAATCTTAATTAAACAGAACTTGCAATAAAGCCTAAATAGGGCTCTCTTTACAGGAAGTGTTTATGGAAGGCTGTGCAAGTCACATGCAGGGAGGTGTGACTAGGGTTCATAAACAAAGGGATTTAACTCCTAAATGGCAGAGGATTGAGCAGTAAGGCTGCAGGGGCATGTTCTATACACCAGAACTACTTCATTAAGCTGAGGTTGTTCAGGTGACTATAGTGTCCCTTTAAGTTCTTGGTGTGTCACTGCTATAAATCTTAATCCATCCCTGAGCCATCAGATCTGGAAAATAACCATGTGTGGTAGACTAAATATAGATGGCATGACTCAAAGGCTGAGTGGATAGGTCATCATGCCAGCTATCTAACTATGCCAACGTACAGGCATGGCAAGGCAGACGCACTCTTGCCTGGGCAGATATATCTGACTATTATCCCACAGTGCCACTTGCACACTTTGTGAAGCATTCATGCAAATTTGGATGACAACCATACGTTCTGAGCAGCATCTTCACATTCTTAACCAATGAATGCTGATGAAATTGGACAGTTTTTTTTATTTTTAATTTTTGACCAAATCTAGAAGGAAAGCGCCATAAACACTAAAATGATCTATAATTCTTCTGGAGCTAAGAGTGCCCCTTAGTGGACAAAAAGTAAATTCACAGCTGCATTATCAATGGTAATCATACCCATCTAATGGGTAACTATGGTCGATGATTCATCGTACCACTCCTGCTTTAATTAAATTATGGGACACGTGGTCATCTTTCTTATACGGGTGTTAACAATTGGGAGATCCTCCTTTATTTCTTTAATTTTCTTATTTGTTACTCCTTATTTTAAGTTTAATTGTTTAATTTTACCATGTTATAATTGCAAAAATTTTGGGGAAGATCTACGTCTTACTGTCCTTTATAATCCTAATTATAGTAAACTGTACCTTATTCTGTCAAAAGAAAACTATTTAAAAAAAATAAAAAAAAATTCCAGTGTTATAGCTCAACTGTAGTTTCTCCCACTGTGTCTACTAAACTTCACATTTTCTTTCATTTTCGGTTCTGCATTAAGTACAACATTTAGTTGCCAGAATCTATATACTGATAACGCTAGCCAGGGGTTAAAGATCCGCTACTATATACATTTCATTCTAAATAGAAGTTCAGTGTAAACGACTTTAAAAGGGTTTCTTTTTAACAACTTGCTTCTATAAAACTGTACAGTTGATTTTTATTTTTGATTGATGTTTATAACAACCATTTCTTGCATTTAAATCTCTTGATTTCTGCCACTCTGAGTTTAAAGAGTCACTGTGCGTAATCTTACTGAAGTGGTCGTGGTGCCTTTTTTTTTTTTTTTTTTTTATATTTAATTCAGGAGATAAAGCCATATTACTTTCATTAACCTTCCTTCTGGCTGGCAATATCAGTTTAGCACAACTTTTGTATCTGCAATATGTTGCCTACCCCTGATGGACTACAATTCTTATCATGCTCGTGAGATTCCTGCTGAAGCTGGTGGGAATTTAAAAATGCATCTGATGTAATGGCAAAACGAGGAAAATACTGTTAATCAGCTTATTAGAAATATAACGCCAATCAATTTAATACGGTTTCAATGGATATATAAAAATTAATACTTAAAAGCGGCACTTGAACTAATACAGTTCTAAAGTAGGATTTTTTTTAACAAATCTCTCAATCTGAAACAGTACAGATAAAGGCTTCCCAATCGGCTCTGTCATTGTACACAGCTCTTCCTCTTTCCATCACTGAGCCCTCCTCCTCCTCGCAATGCACATCCCTCTTCTTCCTCCTCCTTGCAATGCACACCCCCTCTTCCTCCTCGCACTGCATACCCCCTCTTCTTCCTCCTCCTCCTCGCATTTCACAGCCCCTCTTATTCCTCCTCCTTGCACTGCACACCCCCTCTTCCTCCTCCTCCTTGCACTGCACACCCCCTCTTCTTCCTCCTCCTTGCACTGCACACCCCCTCTTCCTCCTCCTCCTTGCACTGCACACCCCCTCTTCCTCCTCCTCGCAATGCACACCCCCTCTTATTCCTCCTCCTTGCACTGCACACCCCCTCTTCCTCCTCCTCCTTGCAATTCACACCCCCTCTTCCTCCTACTCTCACTGCACACCCCCTCTTCCTCCTCCGCTAACTGCACACACCCCTCTTCCTCTTCATGTTCTATACTTCCTTCCTCTTCCTAGATCAATTTCTTGTCACTTTAACCCTCTATCCTGTTATTCATACCCCTTGCCTCCTCTGGCCTGGTTTTATCTCTGTTTCTCCTCACTCTGTCAGGTTTATTTACTAAAATGAGAATTCAACATGAATTTCACATGTAAGGTGAGAGTAAGGGAACTGAAAGTAGAGCTGACTCAGAGAATGTTTCCAGTTTAGCAATTTTGATCTGAAATGTGACATTTTAAATTCACCTCAAATTCTCACTTTACTGAACAACACCATATGTGACACCCTCCCTCATCCTGTCACTGTGCCTCTCTCTCTTCCTGCCCTATCACTGTACTAATATCACTATCCCTCTCTCTCTGTGACACCATCCCTCCTCCTGTCACTGTGCCTCAGTCTCTCTCTCCCTGCCCTATCACTGTACTAATATCACTGTCCCTGTTCCTCTCTCCCCGGGACTGTCTCTGCCACTATCCCTCTCCCCCCTCCTGTCACTGTCTCTCTCTCTCTCCCTGACTCTCTATGTCACTGTCCCTCTCTCCCTGTGACTCTCTCTGTCACTGTCCCTCTCTCCCTGTGACTGTCACTGTCCCTCTCTCCCTGTGACTGTCACTGTCCCTCTCTCCCTGTGACTGTCACTGTCCCTCTCTCCCTGTCACTGTCCCTCTCTCCCTGTGACTCTCTCTGTCACTGCCCATCTCTCCGTTACTCTCTCCCCCTCCTGTCATTGTCTCTCTCTCTGTGACTGTCATTGTCCCTCTCTCCCTGTGACTCTCTCTGTCCCTCTCCCTGTGACTCTCTCCCCCTCCTGTCACTGTCCCTCTCTCCTGTGACTCTCTCCCCCTCCTGTCATTGTCCCTCTCTCTCTGTGACTGTCACTGTCCCTCTCTCCGTGACTGTCCCTCACACTCACTGTCCCCCTCTCCCTGTGACTCTCTCACTGACCCCTCTCCTGTGACCTCTCTCTCACTGACCCCCTCTCCCTGTGACACTCTCTCTCTGTCCCCCTCTCCCTGTGACTCCCCTCCTGTCATTGTCCTTCTCTCTGTGACTGTCACTGTCCCCCTCTCCCTGTGACTCTCTCTGTCACTGCCCATCTCTCCCTGTTACTCTCTCCCCCTCCTGACATTGTCTCTCTCTCTGTGACTGTCATTGTCCCTCTCTCCCTGTGACTCTCTCTGTCCCTCTCCCTGTGACTCTCTCCCCTCCTGTCACTGTCCCCCTCTCCCTGTGACTCTCCCCCTCCTGTCATTGTCCCTCTCTGTGACTGTCACTGTCCCCCTCTCCCTGTGACTCTCTCTCTTTCTGTCCCTGTCCCTCTCTCTCGCTGTCCCCCTCTCCCTGTGACTCTCTCTCACTGTCCCTCTCTCTGTCCCTCTCTCCCTGTGACTCTCTCTCTCTCACTGTCCCTCTCTCTGTCACTGTGTACCCCCATATAACATCACACACCTCCTTCCCTTTCCCTCTCCCAGTGCAGCAATGCTTGCTTTTCCCTAGTGATGGTTACCTGTTCCCCGCAGGCTTCCCCCAGGTGCATGGTCCCTGCAGCCCCCAGGATCACTATTAGCAGCAATGTCCCCTCCATGTTGCTGAGAGGAGACTGAGCTCCAGGCTCTGCTGCTGGGAGACCTACATGTCACCACGTGATCTACAACATAGACCACGCCCATCGGTGCACAACTAGCCAATCAGAATCCAAGGTGGAGTCACATGATCAGAATGAGGAAGTAGAGGAGAGATGTAAACACCATTAGTTGTAATTCCCCCAGTTGTTTCCCTTTCCCAGAATCACACATTTCCAAAGTATAACTAATTTATATTAACCCCTTAAGGACACATGGCATGTCATGATTCCCTTTTATTCCAGAAGTTTGGTCCTTAAGGGGTTAAAGGGCTATAATAGCAGGATATCTGATATCAGGTTGTTTTTTTAATGCTGTATTTATTATTATTTTGTAGTGAATCCCTTACAGCAGCCCTGTCACGTCATCCATCATGTAATTATTTGAATATTTAATGAAGATAAACTAATCATGAAATACTGTGTTGTAATTTAATTGAAAAGATATCACATGACGAATTAGTAAATACTCATATTAACAAAATCTCTCAGTTGACAAAAGGCAGGGCTACTGCCACAATTTTTTGTCAATGCCCACAGCTGTCACTCACTTGATCTTGGGCATCGGGAACGTTTGTCTATGGAGGGTCCTGCAGTCTTACAGGGATTTCCTGAGACCTCAGTGTCTTACTCTTGTGCATATGCAGCATTACAACGGTCACGGTTTAGTAGATAGAGCCCAATATGCAGTTACAGACTTGGTGGAACAAAACGAAGTACAGGCAAGGATAAGGCAGAGACGAGATCAGAAAAGCAAAAGGTCGTTTCAGGCAGCGCAGGATCATAAACGTAGAACAAGCCAGAGGTTGGATATCAGATAAGAAGACAGTAGCAGGAAACAACTTGATAGGATTCAGGAGCACAGAATGCTTAGCACGGGTAGAAGGTCTGAGCAGGATTATATAGAAGAGTGAGTGGAGCACATTTCACAGGTGTCCTACCTGTCTCTTGGGACCTCTTTCTGGAAAACACCTACTTCCCTTTTAAGAAGTTTAGGTTCTGGCATATGCGCGCCTAGAACATCCAGTCAGAGAAGGGATTTGACTGATGCAGCTGGGAAGCCGCAGTCTCCATCGGTGCAGCATGTTCCTGTGCAGCGTGGAGAGGAGTGGTGGAGGTAAGTGTCGGATCGGGTGAGGGGTCCGTGACCGGGCCAGTCTGAGGGATGACAACAACAGTGAAGTGGCACTCAAGTACATATAAATCAAGTAAGTATAACTCCTTCACCTACACTCCAAGGCCACCATACACCAAGTCGGGATGTCCACTTCAAGGGTCTTTGCAAAATATTTGAAAACCCCAAAGGTCAAAACCAATAACATTCTGGGCAAGCTATGGCATGCAATGATTTGCTCAACCCCTGAATAATGGGGCAGCACGCAAACATAGAAAGAAAGTATATGCTGCTTACATATTTTATTTGTAATAACCTTCCCTGCACTTCATTACTCAATGGTTGATTTTACTCTCTTTAATCAAACTCATTGTTCCTGGCTTCCTGCCTGGGGACACCAGGGAACAGTTCACAAAAAGTGTATTGCGTGCACATCATTAGATGGACTTGTGATATGTTAAGGGCATTAAAACTCTGCAGAGAGCACTGAAACAGTGCTCCCTGCCAGCGATGTATCTTACACAAGCCAAACAAGGCATTTGCCTTGGGCGGCACTTTGCAGGGAGCAGCAAAAAAGCTGCCCCTAAACGGCCCGGCAGATCCCTTGTTTGCCTTGTGTTTTGGGGGGCTCAAGAGCTGGCCACTTTTGAGCCCCCCCGAGCCAGGCGGAAGCTTCACCTGAGCTCTTCCTGCTCAGCTCCCTCGCACGCTGCTTAATTATTATTATTATGTTATATATAGCGCCATCAAATTCCGCAGCGCTTTACAATGGGTGGACGAACAGACATGTAGTTGTAACTAGACAAGTTGGACACACAGGAACAGAGGGGTTGAGGGCCCTGCTCAATGAGCTTACATGCTAGAGGGAGTGGGGTAAAATGACATAAAAAGGTAAGGATAGTATTAGACTAGTGACAGTTGCAGAAGAGGAATCAGTCAGGAGCTATTAACAGTTTAATTGATAGGCTTTTATGAAGAAGTGGGTTTTTAACGATTTTTTGAAGGAGTGGAGACTAGGTGAGCATCTAACGGAGGAGGGAAGCGAGTTCCACAGGAACGGTGCAGTCCACGAGAAATCTTGAAGGCGAGCATCAGAGGTGGGAGATAGGACAGAAGATAGATGTAAGTCTTCAGCAGATCGTAAGGGCCTAGATGGGACATGCTTGTGTATAAGGGAGGATAGATAGGTGGGAGCAGCATTATGTAGTGATTTGAAAGCAAGAACCAGAATTTTAAATTGAGCTCTATTTTATAGAAAGCCAATGTAGGGATTGACAGAATGGTGAAGCATGGGAGGTGCGGGCGGACAGGAAGATGAGCCTCGCCGCCTCATTCATTATGGACTGTAACGGCGCAAGTTGGGAGCATGTAAAACCACTGAGAAGCGGATTACAGTAGTCAAGGCGAGAAAGGACAGAGGAATGGACCAACACCTTAGTCACATCTGGCGTTAACTACGGGCATATGCACGCAATGTTTTTGAGATGGAAATAACAGGATTTGGCGATAGATTGAACATGAGGCTTGAAGGAGAGGTCGGAGTCAAAGAGAACACCTGTGCAGCGAGCCTGCGTAGTGGAGCTGATGGTAGCATCGTAGACTTGGAGGGAGACAGACACAGGAGTAACAACACTTGAGGGAGGAAAGACCAGAATTTCAGTTTTGGTCAAGTTTAGTTTAGGGAAGTGGGCAGCCATCCAGTTAGAAATAGCAGAGAGGCAGTCAGAGACACTAGTCAAGAGGGACGGGGAGAGATCAGGAGAGGACAGGTAGATTTGCATGTTAATGAAGCTGGGAGCTGGGATATGACGTAGCTCCGGCTCTCAGCATCACTAAGCGGTGCGCAAGGGAGCTGAGCAGGAAGATTAGAGCTCCCTCGCTGCCTACTCTGCCTGTCCACCCTCTACCTGCCTGCGCAGCAGCCCCACTGGACCGCAGTTAAATAATCCTCTCCAGCTCTCCCAGGGAGGCTGGTTGGATTTAAATTAAAAAAGAAATAATACAAATTTGTGAGTGTTGGGCGAAATGTGTCTGTGAGTGAATGTGTGTGTGTGTGTCTGTGACTGTCTGTCTGTAAGTGTGTGTCTGTCTGTAAGTGTGTATGTGTGTGTGTCTGTGATTGTGTGTGTGTGTCTGTGAGTGAGTGTCTGTCAGTTAGTGTGTCTGTGTCTGTCAGTGAGTGCGTGCGTCTGTCAGTGAGTGTGAGTCTGTCAGTGTGTGTCTGAGTAATAGTGTGTGTCTGTCAGAGTGTGTCAAATCAGTGAGTGTGTATGTCATTGTTTGTTAGTGTATATGAGAGTGTGTGTCAGTAAGTGTGTGTGTCTGTCAGTGAAAGTGTGTGTTGGTTAAACAGTATGTGTGACTGTATTTTTTAGTGAGTGTATATCAGTGAACGCATCAGTAATAAAGTGTCTGTCAGTTTAAGTGCAACCTTGACAGGAACGGGAGTCGAAAATGTAAATATGGGGTGGGGGGTTGAGGGGGGATGCCCTAGGGCAGCACAAATCCAAAATACACCACTGGGTATGGGCTCCAGGAACAGCTGATGAATAGCAGCATAAAGTATCAGGTACCAAAATAATAGAATTGTTTAAAATGTTATTGGTGTATACTTAAACAAAAAATAAGTAAGAAATAGCAGCACAACGCATTTCAACTGTTACACAGTCTTCCTCACATGCAAAAAAAAATACTCTATCTCATTAGAGATTTTGCCTTTTTGCTAAAAGCAGCAAGGTGGACTCAAGTTTTGCCTTGACAGGGCAGATGAGCTTGCATTTTAATACTAAACACTTCCTGTTATTTAAAAGTGCATAGGGATTTGGGCTAGTGCACAAGTAACTTATTTATTTTTTTGCCCTGGTTTTTAATCTAGCTTTCAGCAGTAAAAAGTGCATACTTAGGCAGCCAATTCTTTCAATGTACAGCCTTATTTCATACCTATTTAGATGGTGAGGTATGAGACGGCCAGGCATGGTTAAGTTACCACAGAATCAATCTGGTCAGTTAATAGCACAGGCCTCCCAACTTCGGTAGGTCAGTCACAATTTTCATGTCCTGTCCTCTTGTCCTGACTTTGTTCCCTGTTGTACCCCGGCGTCATTCACGACAGGCTAGCATGTCAGTTCTATGGGTGGACACAGTGATGCAAATCACTACACTGGTCAACCACAGTTTTACCCCTTCCACCGGCATCACACTTCACAGGACTCTGAAGATGGTGGGTGGGTTCGTTAGCCGTTCTTCTTGAACTATAGACTATACAGGGAGCATTGTTAGTTTTTGTGCTTGAAGTACCCCTTAAGGACCAAACTTCTGGAATAAAAGGGAATCATGACATGTCACACATGTCATGTGTCCTTAAGGGGTTAAACAGAATGTTGTCTTCTGAAAGATCACAAAGTCATACTAAGAAAAACATACAGTAAAGGGTCAACCCCTTAACATCTACCTTGTGAAGACATCCCCCCCAGCAGCAAAATTGTATCAGTTGTGAGGCTGCTGTTACAATAAACTGAGAGATTTAGGAATGAGGAAATAGTACTCCACAGTGAGAGTTTCCAATGCCTGGAATATTCTTCCAGTAGAAATACTAAATGCCGAGACAGTTAACAAATTGAAGTGTTTTTCAGCTTTGCAAATAAGCCGAATTGTTCTGAGCTCTTACCAAGGGCAGTAGTGATGGCTTAATAGTTCAGATCTGATGTCACAATTAATGCCCTTATATTTCTTTGGAACTGCTTAAAGAGGAACTGTCATTTTTCTATTTTACTCTTTTATCAGTAGAAATGTAGTACCAGAGTAGAAATCAAAATATCATAATATCAGTGTATGCCGGTTTGAAGAAGTAAAAATATTTTTTCTTGTGCCCATGCATTGGGTAATGGGAGCTTCAATCATATGTGATTCAAAAGGTAGAGAGTGGCATTCGTTACAAATTACCCGCTCACTCCCATGATTCTCTTGGCACAGCTTTCGGGGAGAATCATGGCAACAGATTCAATCATACATGCATCTTGGGAGATGTAGTTCTGTAACCGCTGGGGATCTTTTTTTTTTTTTTTTGGCTGTACCTTGTTTATACTAATAATATGAACAAGAACCTTTAACTGTCTGATTAATCTAGTTAAACCAGCATCAGATTTCTCCACCCTAATGCATAAAGATCCCCTTTTCATCACCTGCTTGGAGCTTTTGGGAACATCAAGTCCAATATAAAGGGTTTGGAGTCAATATATTATTCTAATAATTTAATCATGTAAGTGATATAAAAGTCGGAAAGGGCAGATAGTGTCAATGAAACAGACTGGTTTAACAATCAAACCCCGTACTGGCAAAACTGTTCAGACTTGTTCTTATGCTTTGTACCGGATATAAGTCATCGCACAAAGTGCAAGGAGACACCCCTATAGACACCCCTAGCCACACCTCCCTGCATGTGACTTGCACAGCCTTCCTAAACACTTCCTGTAAAGAGTCACCAACTTTTAAAGTAAGTTACATCTGATAGTATTTCCCTGGACTGTAAAGAAAGACACCACCCCCGGGTTAGCCCCCCCATATTGAGAATTTTAACAAAAGATTATTCCATTTGTTAGATCTTTGTTAGATCAGGTTTGATCAACAATTTTTTTCGTTAGATCTACTCTAAAATATGCGATATTAACAATCATTGTCAGGGGGGGCTAACCCGTAGCCAGCCCCCCCTCAACAAAAATTTGGAGAAAATGTTGTTGATTATGATAGCTCTACGTTAGATCAGGTTTGATCAGGCAAAATTTTTGTTTGATCTAGTCTAATTACTGAGATATTGCATATATAATTAGGGGGGGCTGGCCCCCCCTCAACTGAAATTTGGACAAAATGTTACTGATTTTGGTAGCTATTCGTTAGATCAACTGTTTTTTTCGTTAGATCTATCATGCAAGAGGCGGTATTCACTACTTAACTTTGTGGGCGTGACTACGGGTTAGCCCCCCTCCAGTGAAATTTGAATTTTTTTAATTGATTTTGGTAGCTATTCGTTAGATCAGGTTTGATCAACTGTTTTTTTCGTTAGATCTATCACGCAAGAGGCGGTATTCACTACTTAACTTTGTGGGCGTGACTACGGGTTAGCCCCCCCTGAAGTGAAATTCGAAATTTTTTTAATTGATTTTGGTAGCTATTCGTTAGATCAGGTTTGATCAACTATTTTTTTCGTTAGATCTATCACTCAAGAGGCGGTATTCACTACCTAACTTTGTGGGTGTGACTACGGGTTAGCCCCCCCTCAAGTGAAATTTGAATTTTTTTTTATTGATTTTGGTAGATATTCGTTAGATCAGGTTTGATCAACTATTTTTTTCGTTAGATCTATCACGCAAGAGGCGGTATTCACTACCTAACTTTGTGGGTGTGACTACGGGTTAGCCCCCCCTCAAGTGAAATTTGAATTTTTTTTTATTGATTTTGGTAGATATTCGTTAGATCAGGTTTGATCAACTATTTTTTTCGTTAGATCTATCACGCAAGAGGCGGTATTCACTACTTAACTTTGTGGGCGTGACTACGGGTTAGCCCCCCCTCAAGTGAAATTTGAATTTTTTTTCATTGATTTTGGTAGCTATTTGTTAGATTAAGTAAGATCAACTGTTTTTTTCCGTAAGATCTATCACGCAAAAGGCGGTATTCACAATCTTATTTTAATTTTGCACATAAATACCAGTAAATTTTCATATCAAGCCACAGGTGACATCATAATTTAGGAATTTGCTTGGATTTGCTAACACAATGTGTAGATCATTTTCAATATTTTTTTTTATTCTCTACATGCACAGTATTGAGGTGATAAAGTACAGCATATGCCCAGCCTGAACTTATTAGTGATATTTGAATACAGTTGCAAGAAAAAGTATGTGAGCCCTTTGGAATGATATGGATTTCTGCACAAATTGGTCATAAAATGTGATCTGATCATCATCTAAGTCACAACAATAGACAATCAGTCTGCTTAAACTAATAAAACACAAAGAATGAAATGTTGCCATGTTTTTATTGAACACACCATGTAAACATCCACAGTGCAGGTGGAAAAGTATGTGAACCCTTGGATTTAATAACTGGTTGAACCTCCTTTGGCAGCAATAACTTCAACCAAACGTTTCCTGTAGTTGCAGATCAGACGTGCACAACGGTCAGGAGTAATTCTTGACCATTCCTCTTTACAGAACTGTTTCAGTTCAGCAATATTCTTGGGATGTCTGGTGTGAATCGCTTTCTTGAGGTCATGCCACAGCATCTCAATCGGGTTGAGGTCAGGACTCTGACTGGGTCACTTCAGAAGGTGTATTTTCTTCTGTTTAAGCCATTCTGTTGTTGATTTACTTCTATGCTTTGGGTCATTGTCCTGTTGCAACACCCATCTTCTGTTGAGCTTCAGCTGGTAGACAGATGGCCTTAAGTTCTCCTGCAAAATGTCTTGGGAATTTGGGAATTCATTTTTCCTTCGATGATAGCAATCCGTCCAGGCCCTGACGCAGCAAAGCAGCCCCAAACCATGATGCCCCCACCACCATACTTCACAGTTGGGATGAGGTTTTGATGTTGGTGTGCTGTGCCTCTTTTTCGCCACATATAGTGTTGTGTGTTTCTTCCAAACAACTCAACTTTGGTTTCATCTGTCCACAGAATATTTTGCCAGTACTGCTGTGGAACATCCAGGTGCTCTTGTGCAAACTGTAAACGTGCAGCAATGTTTTGTTTGGACTGCAGTGGCTTCCTCTGTGGTATCCTCCCATGAAATCCATTCTTGTTTAGTGTTTTACGTATTGTAGATTCGCTAACAGGGATGTTAGCATTTGCCAGTGACTTTTGTAAGTCTTTAGCTGACACTCTAGGATTCTTCTTCACCTCATTGAGCAGTCTGCGCTGTGCTCTTGCAGTCATCTTTACAGGACGGCCACTCCTAGGGAGAGTAGCAGCAGTGCTGAACTTTCTCCATTTATAGACAATTTGTCTTACCGCGGACTGATGAACAGCAAGGCTTTTGGAGATACTTTTATAACCCTTTCCAGCTTAATGCAAGTCAACAGTTCTTAATCGTAGTTCTTCTGAGAGCTCTTTTGTGCGAAGCATCATTCACATCAGACAATGCTTCTTGTGAAAAGCAAACCCAGAACTGGTGTGTGTTTTTTATAGGTCAGGGCAGCTGTAACCAACACCCCCAATCTCATCTCATTGATTGGACTCCAGTTGGCTGACATCTCACTCCAATTAGCTCTTGGAGATGTCATTAGTCTAGGGGTTCACATACTTTTCCACCTGCACTGTGGATGTTTACATGGTGTGTTCAATAAAAACATGGCAACATTTCATTCTTTGTGTTTTATTAGTTTAAGCAGACTGATTGTCTATTGTTGTGACTTAGATGATGATCAGATCACATTTTATGACCAATTTGTGCAGAAATCCATATCATTCCAAAGGGCTCACATACTTTTTCTTGCAACTGTATTCAAATATCACTAATACGTTCAGACTGGGCATATGCTGGACTTTATCACCTCAATACTGTGCATGTAGAGAATAAAAAAAAAATATTGAAAATGATCTACACATTGTGTTAGCAAATCCAAGCAAATTCCTAAATTATGATGTCACCTGTGGCTTGATATGAAAATTTACTGGTATTTATGTGCAAAATTAAAATAAGATTGTGAATACCGCCTTTTGCGTGATAGATCTTACGGAAAAAAACAGTTGATCTTACTTAATCTAACAAATAGCTACCAAAATCAATGAAAAAAAATTCAAATTTCACTTGAGGGGGGGCTAACCCGTAGTCACGCCCACAAAGTTAGGTAGTGAATACCGCCTCTTGCGTGATAGATCTAACGAAAAAAATAGTTGATCAAACCTGATCTAACGAATAGCTACCAAAATCAATAAAAAAAAATTCAAATTTCACTTGAGGGGGGGCTAACCCGTAGTCACGCCCACAAAGTTTAGTAGTGAATACCGCCTCTTGCGTGATAGATCTAACGAAAAAAACAGTTGATCAAACCTGATCTAACGAATATCTACCAAAATCAATAAAAAAAATATTCAAATTTCACTTGAGGGGGGGCTAACCCGTAGTCACGCCCACAAAGTTAAGTAGTGAATACCGCCTCTTGCGTGATAGATCTAACGAAAAAAACAGTTGATCAAACCTGATCTAACGAATAGCTACCAAAATCAATAAAAAAAAATTCAAATTTCACTTGAGGGGGGGCTAACCCGTAGTCACGCCCACAAAGTTAAGTAGTGAATACCGCCTCTTGCGTGATAGATCTAACGAAAAAAACAGTTGATCAAACCTGATCTAACGAATAGCTACCAAAATCAATAAAAAAAAATTCAAATTTCACTTGAGGGGGGGCTAACCCGTAGTCACGCCCACAAAGTTAGGTAGTGAATACCGCCTCTTGCGTGATAGATCTAACGAAAAAAACAGTTGATCAAACCTGATCTAATGAATATCTACCAAAATCAATTAAAAAAAATTCAAATTTCACTTGAGGGGGGGCTAACCCGTAGTCACGCCCACAAAGTTAAGTAGGGAATACCACCTCTTGCGTGATAGATCTAACGAAAAAAACAGTTGATCAAACCTGATCTAACGAATAGCTACCAAAATCAGTAACATTTTGTCCAAATTTCAGTTGAGGGGGGGCCAGCCCCCCTAATTATATATGCAATATCTCAGTAATTAGACTAGATCAAACAAAAATTTTGCCTGATCAAACCTGATCTAACGTAGAGCTATCATAATCAACAACATTTTCTCCAAATTTTTGTTGAGGGGGGGCTGGCTACGGGTTAGCCCCCCCTGACAATGATTGTTAATATCGCATATTTTAGAGTAGATCTAACGAAAAAAATTGTTGATCAAACCTGATCTAACAAAGATCTAACAAATGGAATAATCTTTTGTTAAAATTCTCAATATGGGGGGGCTAACCCGGGGGTGGTAAGAAAGACATGACTGCTGCCCAGACGTAAGCGGGAAACAAATGCTTCAAAGTTTGAGGGGAATAAAAAGGAGGGACAAGGGAGGGGACTCACCAGTCCAGAAAGAGAGTAAGGGACCCTGAATCTTTCCCTCCCCTCCCCGAGTTTCTTGTTTGGATGATTGACTTGTTTCTGGTGTTTGTCTGTGGTTCTGGTTTATTTTTTTTCTCGGTGGTATTCCTGGCCAGCGCAATGGAAAGTGAAGTAAAATGATGAGTCGGCTTGGGGAGTCGCAGCCTGCCAAGGGCTGATGGTGGTAGGCATGCTGGTATGAACTCTGGACAAGGAGGTGGGTGTCAGGGTCTTACCTGGGTTGGGAGTCTGTAGCGCAGATATGTTGCTCACCCTTGCAGATAGCCACAGGCCAAGGTGGTCAGGTAAGAATTCACCCGTCTGTGGGTCTGTGCAGGATGAAGTACCAAGTCGCAGGACAGGCAAGGACTCAAACAGCAGGATCGTCAAAGAATAGCCGAGGTCAAAGGATGCCAGAAGACAGGAACAACGAGGAGTAGCCGAAGTCAAGGGATGCCAGAGGTCAGAGTAAATGTAGTCAGAAGCCGGGGTCAAAAACAAGTAGCAGCTCAAACGACATGAACACTGGTACAAAGCACACAGCAGGATCAAAGACTTGATGCTGATCACAGGGCGAGGCTGAGTATAAATACCTTGCTAATGTCGGATCAGGGTCAGGTGAAGCACATCCAAAGTCAAGGTACAGCCCCCAGAGTAATAGACACGCCAGGATGAACAGGACCAGAATGACATGTGGAATACAAAAGCTGCTGTGGCTCAGAGGAAGGAAGCAGGACCAGGACTGCGAAGTTCCCCGGTTCAAGTCCCTTGTTGGGAACTCCATGGGTGACCACGTCTGGCTGTCTGTTTGCTGCGGCGAGAACCGTGACAGTACCCCCCCTTCAAGAACACCCTCCAGGTGTGATTTGGTCGCTTATCATTACCTTCCAGATCAGAAGTACCTTCCTCCTCTGAGAGATCAAATACATCATCTGGCAGAAGGTATGTTCTTCCATAGGCATCCATGCCATACGTACAGCCTTCTTCCAGATTAGAGGGAAACACAGCACCTACCTTTGCTCTCGTAGTTCTCACAGGGGAGGTATTTGCAGCTTTCAATGCTTTTTCAAATATTTCTAGATCCTGTTTGCATACAACTGTGCCATTTGAGGCATATGTGCAGTCAGGTGGCAGAACTTTTTTGGCAAGGCAGGAAGTGGTAATGGTGCTTGCTTGAGCAGAAGTGTCATCAGGAAGAGGTCTAGATGTTTCTGGAGCAGGAGGTGGAGATTCCACAGGGGTACTGGTTGCAGGTTCTTGAGGGATACTGGTAACATTGACTGTAGTAGTTTGGGTACCCTTTTGTGTCACAAGACGGGGACAGGGCTGGCATGCAGTGTACACAGGGTGGAGGAAAGTAGTACCCAGTCGGAGAGCTGGAGGTCTAGGAGGACGAACAGGGCAAAGTGTGATGAAATGCCCTCTTTCTCCACAGTAATAACATAGGCCATGGCTTCTCCTTCGGTCTCTTTCCTCAGGTGTCACTTTGCAGTGAACAAGTCCTAATTGCATAGGTTCCTCAGGGTCGAGTGGAACACAGGATATCTCAGGAGTTTTCATAGCAACAGGATCATAAGGAGACATCACTGGGGTGTAGTGGTGGTACTGGGTTTCTTGGTTACGAAGAATCTGGGATTTTTTGGTACGTGGAGCTGGCTTGGTCACAGTGGTCTTGCATTGTGAGTCCATAGCAGTACTGAAGGATTCCCAGCTGACAAGGACAGGACTCTTTGTCTGCAACATTTGGTGAGCCCATACTTTGATGCGTCCAGACAACAGGTTGATAGCCGCTCGGACCTTGATGAATTCTGTGGCATATGTTCGAGGCTTTAAAGAAAACAACACCTCAAATCCATCTTAAAGGACGTGCGGCTACCATCAAAACGGTCGGGCATGATGACAAACGGTTCAGGATAAGCTGGTTCCGAGGCTGGACGTACTGCACCTTTAAGAAATAAAATTTCTTGCTGCAACTCCAAAACAGTCTGGGCCAGGCTGGACACTGGTTGGGACATGGGTGAGCACATCTCTGCGGACTCCATATTGATCAAGTCTTTTTGTCAGGGTCTTACCTGGGTTGGGAGTCTGTAGCGCAGATATGTTGCTCACCCTTGCAGATAGCCACAGGCCAAGGTGGTCAGGTAAGAATTCACCCGTCTGTGCACGGGGGCTGTGCAGGATGAAGTACCAAGTCACAGGACAGGCAAGGACTCAAACAGCAGGATCGTCAAAGAATAGCCGAAGTCAAGGGATGCCAGAGGTCAGAGTAAACGTAGTCAGAAGCCGGGGTCAATAACAAGTAGCAGCTCAAACAACAGGAACACTTGTAGAAAGCACACAACAGGATCAAAGACTTGATGCTGATCACAGGGCGAGGCTGAGTTTAAATACCCTGCTAATGTCTGATCAGGGTCAGGTGAAGCACAGCCAAAGTCAAGGTACAGCCCCCAGAGAAATAGACATGCCAGGATGAATAGGACCAGAATGCCATAGAAATACAAAAGCTGCTGTGGCTCAGAGGAAGGAACCAGGACTGCGAAGTTCCCCGGTTCAAGTCCCTTGTTGGGAACTCCATGGGTGACCACGTCTGGCCGTCTGTTTGCTGTGGCGAGAACCGTGACAGTGGGATCTGTCTGTTGGGGGAAGTCAGCTGACAGTTGGATGGAATGCTGGTCTGTTAAAAATTGGAAAAAGTTAGTAAAGATTGGTCTGCAGTCATGAAAAAGATTTAATGTTTTTTTTCATGCAGGCTGTGTTTGTTACAGCCAGGGGAGGTGTATCCAGTGCTGCATAAACAGAAACAAAAGTGATTTATAATTAAATGGCAGAGAATTGAGCAGGAAAACATCAGAGGCATGATCTATACACCAAAACTGCTTTTTTTTAAGTGAAAGTTGTTTTGGTGACTATAGTGTCCCTTTAAAATGTTTTCTCACAGAGGGTACATTTATCCTTTAACAGTCTGTGACGGAGCTCCCGTACTCCTGCGCCAGGTCAACCTCCTGCTTGCTATCAAGGACCCTGGAAAGCTTCAGGCCCAGTCACCGAAGCTTGACTGGGTTCGCTGAGGACCTTTTCCACCAGACTATGCTGCAGTGAATATAGCTCTGAACACAGAGCTTCCCCCACACATTTGATGAGTCTGAATGTATGGGGTAGAATGATATGACCACATTGAGAAGATGGATGTCACTCTTAGCTGGCAGGACAGGAGACAGGAAGTGTGGAACGGCAGATTATCAGTCATCCAATGAATGTTACCAAGGAGGAGGCATGGGTCTTGGGAGAAAACCCATAGTCCATGGAAGGAAGGCTGAGCTTCAAGCCTCTCCAAAAAAAACATGGCACAGGAGCTCCCATCACACAGTCCCCGTCATTATTCCTTGATCTAAAGATTTCTCACTTAGCATCTCCATGCATAGAATTGCTACTTATTAGTTCTATTGCTTTATCATGCCGACATGCCCCTCTGTATATGCCTCTTTCTTTAATTTATAATATATAACTAAGATGTCTGGCATTATAACACTGTATTCTTAGAACGTATAGTATTATGATATCATATCAAGAATCTCCAATTGTTATTGTTGACTTTAAAAAGTCGCTCCAAGCCCCACAACCACTACAGCGTGCCTTTTTCCCCCTACCCCCTGTTAAGTATTCAAACCATTTTAGAAAGGTTTGACTACTTACTTGAGGTACACCGGGAACCATTCTCTGCCTCCACTACATCCAACAGAGCCAGATGCGTTCTAAGTGAAGCCCGGTAATGCAGGGTTTAGCTCATTGGCTGAGAGCAATCAAATGACGCTCACAGCCAATGAACTAGATTCTGTGCACTGAAACTACCATTATTCCCAGCCAACCCCAGCTTCTAACTACACGTGTTTATATAGAAGTGTATGCTCATATGGCACAGCATTACAGCATTGTGCAGTTCAGAGGCACTACTATTTAATATATTATGAGTAAGATTGGAATAATGGTAATATCATAAAATCACAATAACAACCTTTTCATCGATTTTAATACCAAACGTATCTTTGAGAAAACATTTTTCATGTTAAAAACCAAAGTGTTGGCCAGTCTTAAAATTGCAC
>OW240914.1:32628002-32707544 GCA_933207985.1 Pelobates cultripes
CATCATTTGTTTAGTGTCCTCCGAGCTGCGGGAATTTGCAAAACTGATAAAAGAACAATAAACCGCAATCCACGCACACCACTTTAGCTGTAAGATGGGAAAAGAATATTAAAAGTATATGAGAATGGAAAACATGTGCAAGTCTAAAAATGTTATTGGCCCTGGTGACAAGCGATGCTATAAAAGACAGTCAACTAAAAAGGTGGGTTTTTTTCCTCACAGCTTTTTGTCTTGGTGTGAAGACAGAAAAACCCATCAAATGATTAAAACATACATCAAAACTAGAATCCACATACTTAATGCAATTTTACTGCACACATGCAAGATCTGAAGCACAGCTCACGTCCTTTCTTCCTACCACCAATACCAACATTTCTCCTACAGACCCCTCAGTTGTGCTAGTTTAAAAGCCAAGGATGTACATGTACAAAGATCTAAAACTAATAAAGATGCCATATCACTTAATGTGATTTAATCTTAGGTGGAAGATGTTATTATCCAACTTAAAGGACCACTCTAGGCACCCAGACCACTTCAGCTTAATGAAGTGGTCTGGGTACCAGGTCCCTCTAGGATTAACCCTTCCCCCCCTTTTTTTTTATTATTATTATAATAATAAATATATATATATATACACACATATACATATATACATATATATATATATATATATATACATATATATATATATATATATATATATATATATATATATATATATATATATATATATATACACACACACACACACACATATACATATATACATATACACACACACACATAGTTTCAGAGAAACTGCTATGTTTATAAATGGGTTAATCCAGCCTCTCAAGGCTGTCTCATTGACAGCCGCTAGAGGCGTTTGCGTGCTTCTCACTGTGAAAAATCACAGTGAGAAGATGCCAGCGTCCATAGGAAAGCATTATGAATGCTTTCCTATGAGACTGGCTGAATGCGCGCGCAGCTCCTGCCGCGCATGCGCATTCAGCCGAAGAGGAGGAGGAGAGCTCCCCGCCCGGCGCTGGAAAAGAGGTAAGATTTAACCCTTTCCTCTCCATCCAGCCCGGCGGGAGGGGGACCCTGAGGGTGGGGGCACCCTCAGGGCACTATAGTGCCAGGAAAACGAGTATGTTTTCCTGACACTATAGTGGTCATTTAATGGTCTTCATTTTATTAACCTTGAAAGAATGAAAACTAAGCTGAAACTACTAGAAATCAAGTCTGGGATGCTGACTATGTATGGAGTAGTAACCACTGAGCTAGCAGACTGGTTACTGCGAAATACATTGATGGACAAGATACGAATGCGTGACCAGAAGCTGCACTCGCCCAAAATTTGATTGCAATTTCTACAAAAATGCCAATGTTTTATATGGAAGTGTTACAAGGACAGTACCATTGAACCCAGACAACTTGAATGCGATAAGGTGAGCTAGGTGATTCTAGTGGCCCTTTAAAGCTCAATAAACCAAGCAGGAGATATTAACTTCTAAAATAAACACAATGTGCCGTAAGATCTCATTATAATATTAAACCTTTTTTTCCCCATGCAGGCTGTGTTAGTTACAGCCAAGGAACGGGTTACTAAGACTGCATAAACAATGTAATTTAGCCCCTAAATGGCATAGGCATGAGCTATACACCAAAACCACTTCATTAAGCTAAAGTTGTTCTTTTAAAGCTTTTGCTATAAAGAAGATATTCTGAATGTAAGTGTTCATTAGTGGGTCACTATTTTAACTTTTACAACGTACAATTTATTAACAGAAAAAACAAAAACAAAAAAAACATATCAGATGTAGATCAGATGTTCACTTAGAGATTACAGTTCTTCCTCTTTTGATGGTCTTATCTCCAGTCACTTGTATGACACACGCATACACACATGTAACATGAAAAGATGGCTCAAATAATAACCCAAGTAATACTGATGGGTAAAAAAAGGACACAGAGTTTAAAGTGTCAAGGGACAGCTTAGACATTTGTAAAATAAATTTATAACCAACTATGAACCGGCTGAGACAGACACTCACCGGCACCAATAAATAGCAAATGTTTAAATCCATATGTGAGCATTTACAATAGATAAATGGAACAGCATTTTATCATTGCCTAACATAAAATGCATGGCTACAGCTAGTAGCTAGACTTTAAAAGTCATTCCCCACCTGCAAGCCTGGAGGGTGCAAGGCACATTCACCAATGTTTTATAAAATAATTAAATTACAAGTATCTGTTAAGCCTGTTTTATTCGGCATGACTTTTTTTTTTTTTTTCAGTTAACAGTATTCATTCTGATAAATAAAATCCTCACACTCCCCCCCCCCAAAAAAATATAAATAAAAAAAAGTGGCCAGACAGATACTTACAGCACAAGAACCAAAGGGATCATCTATTTACAAAACCAAGTATAAACCACATTTTTAAAAATTGCCTACTATGCATATTATCTTCTGCTCTGTTACATGAACTTTACTCCCACATCAGAATCTTCTACACTACAGGCTCGAGTAGGAATTTAACAGAGTAAGAGATAAGACATTTTAAACTAAACACACTGTATAATAAGGGAACTAAAAATGTAGACTTCTTTTTTTATGAAGTAATGAAAGGACATTTATTAAAAAATGTCTCACCTTAAGCATAAGGCCACACATACTGAAGATCATGCCCAGGAGATTCATATAGTCTGGAGTTGGATCATCTAGGGTCGGGGAGTTCTCGGTGGTGGGCGGTTTGTACCTAGAAATCAAAGGAAAGGTTTTAACAAATCATGTATTTTATTATAACTGAACACATCCGTGAGTCCCGCACATTTAATGCTAAATGGGGGCAGAGGTAACACACTAATCCATGGGTTGGCAATTAGAACACCTCCTTTCTCTACCTTGCAACAATTCTCTGCTTCCTGCACATATAAAGGCACACCAGGTGCTGCCGGCAAGGGGATAAACCCTAAACCCCAGTGCAACAACAATTTGTAAAATTCAATTTGGCATCCCTCTATTTAAATTGACCCCATAGGCACCCAGACCACTTTTTCTCAATGACTATCCCTGTAATGTTTACATTACTGTATTAAGACTGCCTCTAGTGGTGCTTCCTGTCAATTCGTTTAACTCAGTGAAATAACGCTGTATGTTCTCAAACTTTGCATGATTCAAGCAGAACCCCAGAGGAAAGTATAGATTTAAAGCCTTTCTATGGGGAAGGCCTAATGCAGGGCTTGACAAACTTGTTTGGAATCTAGGAGCCATCTAAAAAAAAAAGTTAGGAGACAGTTTTTTTTTTTTTAAATACAATTCTTAAAGGGACACTATAGTCACCAGATCCCCTACAGCTTAATGCAGTTGTTCTAGTGCCTATAGCTTGTCCCTGTAGCCTTTTCAATGTTAACGTCTACATTGCTGCCTAGTGGCACCTCTAGTGACAGTCACTCAGATGGCCACTAGAGAGCCCTGTGCCAGTGCTGTACAGTGTGCAGCACCTTTGTTCAGCGTCTCCACGCTCTGCATAGAGGTGCTGAATGTTACCCATAGAGAACATGCGCAGTATCCTCCCAATGCTTTTCCTATAGGAAAGCATTGGTTTAGCGGAGATATTAAAGATTGATTATCTTAGCCATGACGGCAGGACAAGTCGCGGCGAAACAGGCACGGCGTGGGAAAGAAGGTGAGTAAAAACACCTCTCTCATGATCGGTGGGGTACAGGTACCTAAACAGTCACAGAAAGACACTCTCTGACACAGACACACACAAGCACTGACAGAGACAGACACACACAAAAATTTACGTTTTCCACTTTAATTTGGGAGAGCCGAATGGATGTTTCCCTGGGGTCTGGTGGGGCTACTCTCATCCTGTGTGCGAGGGAGCAGTAATCTACTTGCAGCTCCCCTTTGCTCCCTGTAGTGATGCCGGGGCCAGAATGAAGTCATATTCTGGCTCCTGCCATCACTATACAGTGCGAGGGAGCAGAGAGGAGCTGCAGGTAGATTACTGCTCCCTCACGCGCTGCCCCAGCCTGCTGCCTCTACGCTCTCCAGGACGGCCTCCTCCATGATCCACCTGCACGCTCCCTGAACCAGCCGCCTCCACGCTGCTTAGGCTGACCAGCTGGCTCCATTGTTCCCACATCCTGAGGCTTTAGCTAAAAGGCTTCAAATCACAGGCGCCAGGGCAAAATTTCTGGTCACCATGGCGACCTGGCACCTGGGATTTGTCGAGCCCTGGCCTAATGCGATCAATAAATAAGTGATTATTGCTGCCAAGCATGTCTTTGATTTACATCAGGACTAATGCCACGGTGGTTCCAGCTAGTCTACTTAGAGTTGCACCTCCCATGCATAAACTTCTAAACTACCAAGCACACACAAACAAATAAAACACCCTGCAGGATAGGGTAGCTTTTACTTAAATCTCAGTGGAGGGAAATCACTCTATCAAGAAACATTTAAATGATTTAAAGGGTTTATCCTGAGATAGAATATAGCGCCAAAAGATTCTGTAGTGCTTTACAATATTATAAGAGGGGGGGATTTAACTATAAATAGGACAATTACAAGAAAACTTACAGGAACGATAGGTTGAAGAGGACCCTGCTCAAATGAGCTTACAGTCTATAGGATCAGCATCCCAGTGTCAAAATAAAATTTCTAATTATAGAGGGAGCAAAATTCCCCTTAAAATTTATGCATTGGTCCCCTGCTAGCACAGACAGGGTTAAGGCTTTTACAAGACAGCCGTGAACTGAAAACGGGATAACAAATCCATGGCTTATGTGTAACAGCTTGAATCATGGAAACATATGGCATTGGGGCCCTGGTGGATAATCTAACCTGATCCATTAATGTATCACATTGGAAATCAGTCATTGTGACTCAAGGTAAGGACCTAGTGTAAGTTGATCTACACGAATTGTACGTTAGGTGATACTACGGCTATTCATAATGAAGAAGCCTCCGTTTTCCTGGCCAGGATATAATTAAACATCCTCCCGACCATATGAGGCTCTAAATAAATCAGACCTGCATAACAGGATATAACCTTGATAAATAATCTCACATCACTGCTTTCTGAAAATTGACACTTTTAGATAAGTCTCCCAAAGTAAATGCATAGTTTACCTTCATTTTAGGATGGAAACCATGATGAAAAGGCCGAAAACTATCATGAAAGTCCTACGTTATCTACCACGGAGGGGCGAAAATACGAAATAATAAATAAATTATATACCAGAGTATATGCAATGATACCTTTTTTTATTGGACTAACATAATATTTAAAAGACAAGCTTTCAAGGCTTTTCCTCTCTTCCTCAGATCTGAAGCAAATTGTATTTTATTTTTACTTTTCTAACATTTCCTTGAAGACAGACAAATCATGTACAAAAATGAGGGGGGCAGAGGTATACTGCCCAAGCCAGGATTAAGTAAAAGACAAAAGGAAAACCCTAGCACACGGCAATTTTGGTGTAATGGTGGTTTTATTTCATAATCAGAGAAAGGCACAGGCAACCAAGATTGGCGTTTTTAATTTCTGCTCTACGCACGGTTTGTTTAAATGTAGAAGAGAGTCAGGGCTTCAAGGATTAGGTCAATAATGTAACCTGTTCCGAGGGTCCCATATCCCATCGTTTTCTTTTTCTGGTCTGGTGTAAGGCTTGATATCAATTCATACATGTTTTGTGGGAAGTTTTGAGTGCAGCTCCATTTGTGTGGGGACAACCAGACTCTTCTAATGTAACGCAAATACTCTCATGGCGGCTATAACAACATGTATAGCCAGAGCATGCAGAAGGAATAGCGTTGAGGGTGGAAAGGCCATAAATAGAAATATCTCCAGGGATGTAGGAAAGGATCCTAAATCTAAAGTATTGAGGAGGTCCCTAACTCTAACCCAGTAGGAGCTCAGCAGCCCACACACCTACCAGATATGAGAATGGGTTCTACATCTCCAACAGGTAGGACTAGAAGAGTCCTATATGTTATGTACTTTTTCTGGAGTAAAATACCATTTGTATAAGAATTTCTGATGGGCTTTTTAATATTATTATAACACCATGTCACTCCCTTCATCCCACTGAGCTACTTCTGCTGTGATAAACTTACATTACAGTTCCACACCCAAAGCATGCATAAAACGGGCTTTAATTCCATTTACAGGCAACATCAACGCATTGTAACATGATAGTGATAGTGTAGGCAACATTTGACACTCCAGATTTTATGGACTTCATCTCCTATAATGCTCCTTTAGGGTTTTAGACTTGCTTGGAATAGACCGTCACTTATGTAAATTTGGGCGGGCAGAAGACAAATCAATCATGGATTGGTGCCAAGATGTGACTACATCTTTCATGGTTACACTAGCCATCTGAAAATATAGCAAACCAAAGAGTAAGTCCATACCTTCTCTGTAGCAAGCCAAAAGGAGTTATTATACAACCAACAAGAAACGGTTATGTAGAAAAAAGGCCATATGAGGCCCAGGTTGGCATTTACTCTCGATTTCCCCTGTCTTAAATCAGCACGGCCAGTCTGCAGAATTGGCAAACATTGCCTGGGAGTCCAGTTGACGGGCAGATAAAGGGGAGTTCTACTTACCTGGACCTGTCCCTCGCAAGCATCGCCATATTCTTCCAATGGGTCCGCTGACATCACTTGTGAGAGTACAGCACTGAGGTCTATGGAGGATTCCACTAGACTGTGGGATCCTCCATAGACAAAGTAAACTCCCTGCAGCCGGTCTCCCAGTGTCAGAACCAGTATACCTTCTGCCATTCTGTGTCACGCTCTTAATTGCCCGGATCCTCACTCCCAGTCCCCACTCATGTTCTGAAACTCCCTGAACCTCAATCACAGCCCCCACTCACTCCCTGACCCTCACTCTTTGATTCTCTATGAACCTCACTCCCAGCCTCCACTCACTCTGACTCTCACTGATCCTCACTCCCAGCCTCCACTCACTCTGACTCTCACTGATCCTCACTCCCAGCCTCCACTCACTCTGACACTCACTGACCCTCACTCCCAGCCTCCACTCACTCCCTGACCCTCACTCCCAGCCTCCACTCACCCCCTGACCCTCACTCCCAGCCTCCGTCACTCCCTGACCCCAATCACGCTCTGACTCTCCCTGATCCTCACCCCCAGCCTCCCCCCACTCACTGACTCTCCCTGACCCCCTCACTCCCAGCCTCCACTCACTCAGACTCTCTCTGACCCTCACTCCCAGCCCCTCACTCCAGACTCTCTCTGACCCTCACTCCCCAGCCTCCCCCTCACTCAGACTCTCCTCTGACCCTCACTAACACGCCTCCCCCCTCCCTCAGACTCTCTTTGACCCTCACTAACCGCCTCCCCCTCACTCAGACTCTCCCTGACCCTAACCCCCAGCCTCCCCTCACTCAGATTCTCTCTCACCCTCACCACCAGCCTCCCCCCCACTCAGATTCTCTCTCACCCTCACTCAGACTCTCTCTGACCCTCACTCCCAGCCTCCCCCTCACTCAGACTCTCTCTGACCCTCACTCCCAGCCTCCCCCTCACTCAGACCCTCTTTGACCCTCACTCCCAGCCTCCCCCTCACTCAGACCCTCACTCCCCAGCCTCCCCTCACTCAGACTCTCTGCTGACCCTCCCTCCCAGCCTCCCCCCCTCACTCAGACTCTCTTTGACCCTCACTCCCCAGCCTCCCCCCTCACTCAGACTCTCTCTTTGACCCTCCTCCCCAGCCTCCCTCTCACTCAGACTCTCTCTGACCCTCACTCCCAGCCTCCCCTCACTCAGACTCTCTCTGACCCTCACTCCCAGCCTCCCCTCACTCAGACCATCTTTGACCCTCACTCCCAGCCTCCCCCCCTCACTCAGAAAGACTCTCTCTTTGACCCTCACTCCCAGCCTCCCCCTCACTCGGACTCTCTTTGACCCTCCTCCCAGCCTCCCCACTCAGACCCTCCTCCCAGCCTCCCCCCTCCTCAGACTCTCTTTGACCCTCCTCCCAGCCTCCCCTCACTCAGACCCTCACTCCCAGCCTCCCCCTCACTCAGACTCTCTTTGACCCCTCACTCCCAGCCTCCCCTCCTCAGACTCTCTTGACCCTCACTCCCAGCCTCCCCCTCACTCAGACTCTCTCTTTGACCCTCACTCAGACTCTCTCTGACCCTCACTCCCAGCCCCCACTGACTCTCACCTCTGCACCTTGCCCAGTCTCCGGGGGTCGCTCCCGCTGTTCCCAGTCATGGCTGCTGACGACTCTCCGGCTGATCAGATCTACTTCCGGCTCAGGACCGGCTGTGCGAAATCACGTGACCTCCCGGGACCGGAAACAGCGCTGTCAGACCACGTGGGGGATGTTTATACCCGAGTAACCTGGAGGTCGGAATAATAATAATAATAATAATAACCTGTATCTATATATTACCCTGGATTATCACCATGTGTTACTGCCAGTCACTGTATAATAATAATAATAATAACCTGTATCTGTATATCACCCTATATTATCACCATGTGTTACTGTCAGTCACTGTATAATGATAATAATAACCTGTATCTGTATATTACCCTGTATTATCACCATGTGTTACTGCCAGTCACTGTATAATAATAATAATAACCTGTATCTATATATTACCCTGTATTATCACCATGTGTTACTGTCAGTCACTGTATAATAATAATAACCTGTATCTATATATCACCCTGTATTATCACCATGTGTTACTGTCAGTCACTGTATAATAATAATAATAATAATAACCTGTATCTATATATTACCCTGTATTATCACCATGTGTTACTGTCAGTCACTGTATAATAATAATAATAATAACCTGTATCTGTATATTACCCTGTATTATCACCATGTGTTACTGCCAGTCATTGTATAATAATAATAATAATAATAATAACCTGTATCTATATATTACCCTGTATTATCACCATGTGTTACTGCCAGTCACTGTATAATAATAATAATAACCTGTATCTATATATCACCCTGTATTATCACCATGTGTTACTGTCAGTCACTGTATAATAATAATAATAATAACCTGTATCTGTATATTACCCTGTATTATCACCATGTGTTACTGTCAGTCACTGTATAATAATAATAATAATAATAATAACCTGTATCTATATATTACCCTGTATTATCACCATGTGTTACTGTCAGTCACTGTATAATAATAATAACCTGTATCTATATATCACCCTGTATTATCACCATGTGTTACTGTCAGTCACTGTATAATAATAATAATAACCTGTATCTATACATTACCCTGTATTATCACCATGTGTTACTGTCAGTCACTGTATAATAATAATAATAATAATAATAACCTGTATCTATATATCACCCTGTATTATCACCATGTGTTACTGCCAGTCACTGTTGTATAATAATAATAATAACCTGTATCTATATATTACCCTTTATTATCACCATGTGTTACTGCCAGTCACTGTATAATAATAATAACAACCTGTATCTATATATTACCCTGTATTATCACCATGTGTTACTGCCAGTCATTGTATAATAATAATAATAATAATAACCTGTATCTATATATTACCCTGTATTATCACCATGTGTTACTGTCAGTCACTGTATAATAATAATAACCTGTATCTATATATTACCCTGGATTATCACCATGTGTTACTGCCAGTCACTGTATAATAATAATAATAATAACCTGTATCTGTATATCACCCTATATTATCACCATGTGTTACTGTCAGTCACTGTATAATGATAATAATAACCTGTATCTGTATATTACCCTGTATTATCACCATGTGTTACTGCCAGTCACTGTATAATAATAATAATAACCTGTATCTATATATTACCCTGTATTATCACCATGTGTTACTGTCAGTCACTGTATAATAATAATAACCTGTATCTATATATCACCCTGTATTATCACCATGTGTTACTGTCAGTCACTGTATAATAATAATAATAATAATAACCTGTATCTATATATTACCCTGTATTATCACCATGTGTTACTGTCAGTCACTGTATAATAATAATAATAATAACCTGTATCTGTATATTACCCTGTATTATCACCATGTGTTACTGCCAGTCACTGTATAATAATAATAACAACCTGTATCTATATATTACCCTGTATTATCACCATGTGTTACTGCCAGTCATTGTATAATAATAATAATAATAACCTGTATCTATATATCACCCTGTATTATCACCATGTGTTACTGCCAGTCATTGTATAATAATAATAATAATAACCTGTATCTATATATCACCCTGTATTATCACCATGTGTTACTGTCAGTCACTGTATAATAATAATAATAATAACCTGTATCTATATATTACCCTGTATTATCACCATGTGTTACTGTCAGTCACTGTATAATAATAATAATAACCTGTATCTGTATATTACCCTGTATTATCACCATGTGTTACTGCCAGTCACTGTATAATAATAATAACCTGTATCTATATATTACCCTGTATTATCACCATGTGTTACTGCTAGTCACTGTATAATAATAATAATAATAATAACCTGTATCTGTATATTACCCTGTATTATCACCATGTGTTACTGCCAGTCACTGTATAATAATAATAATAACCTGTATCTGTATATCACCCTGTATTATCACCATGTGTTACTGCCAGTCACTGTATAATAATAACCTGTATCTATATATTACCCTGTATTATCACCAAGTGTTACTGTCAGTCACTGTATTATAATAATAATAATAATAATAACCTGTATCTGTATATCACCCTGTATTATCACCATGTGTTACTGTCAGTCACTGTATAATAATAATAATAATAATAATAATAATAACCTGTATCTGTATATTACCCTGTATTATCACCATGTGTTACTGATGTTGCTCTTAGTTGGTATCCTCAGTCAGTCAATGTACATATAGTAATCTGTGTGTCTGTATTTTTAGGTTTGCGCTCTCCATTAAAGACCCCATGTATGATTAACCCCTGGTATTGCTATCATGGCCTTCCCTACCCCGAAACCTAAACCCCCTGAACTACCCCGGGTGCTGAGGCGCAGACTGGACTGTAACCAGGGAGCTGTGCGTGCAGTAAGGTTCAATGGTGAGTGTACAAGAGCTTGCAATCTACAGGGTCAATACAGGGCTTGCACACTTCTGTCTTTACACATTGAACTTAGCCAGACTGATTTGCTGGGCTTATGCCACCTTTCAGACAGTGTGGCAGTGCAGGAAAGAAAATGATCCCTACAATGTCAAATCATTTTGAAAGTAGACAGCCCAGAGTATTCCAAATGGCATAATTTGAGTCGTTTGGTCTAGCCACTTTATCACAAATGCTGGCCCTATTTAGTGGTTTATGTTTTCTTTTGTGTTTTTTCACACACATGAATTTTATTTTCACAGGAGATTTCATAATCCTGATATGAGTTAGTGCAATAAAGCCTCTCCATTTGTATTTCACATTGTCTCACAAATATACCAGTAGCCCCATGTACTGGTTTTTCAATAAGTCACAGGGCCAAATATATTAGATGCCCTTTACAACTTGTAAATATGTCAAAGTGCTTATCTGGGCATATGTCACCTTTGAGAGAACATGGCATTCTAAGAATGAAAATTGCCCCCATAATGGCATGTCATTTTCACAAGTATTCTAAATGTAGTATGTTGAGTTGTTTGGTGTAGCCACTTTATTAAGGATGGACTCAGGCTCGACAAAGTGTTGCCCCAGCAACACTAAACCACGCGCTAGGGAGCAGAGCAAGGACCTCAGAGAAAGCCAATTTACACTAGCTCTCCAAAAGGTACGGAGGCTGGGTGGATTTAAATTAAAATGATTTTATTTTTAAATTATAATTTCCGAGTTTGTGTGTCTAACACACACACACAAACTCTCACTCACTCACACTCTCTCTCTGTCTATATGTGTCTGTCTGTCAGTGAGTGTGTCTGTTTAGGTGACAAGCCCACCTTTGATCACCTGGGAAAGGGGATTTGACTCCCACCTTTTTTCTTACACCATGCGGGTTTTGCCTCCATGGCTGAGATAATAAATCTTGATGATCTCAGGCAATCCAATGCTTCCCAGTAGGAAAGCATTGGAAGGTATTGTGCATACACCAATTGGCATCTCCTCATAGAGATTTAATGAATCAAGGCATCTCTAAGAGGAACATTCAGCACCTCTATGCAGAGCATGGAGATGCCAAACGCAGGTGCAACATTTGACTAAGAAGCACCTCAAGTGGCTATCTTAGTAAAGGCCGCTAGAGATGTTACTAAGCAGTAATGTAAACATTGCCTTTTCTATGAAAAAGTTTTCACGTCAGTTGCTAGCACGCTGTTGACAGATGTAAAACAGATTTGACATTAGGTAGTTCAGATAAAACATCCAGGCTTTCGAAGTCATGTGTGCTGGAAGTGCATCCAGCCCTGGCACAAAATGAGAAAATATTTATTTATTTATATAATATTTTACCAGGAAGGATACATGGAGATTTCTCTCATTTTCAAGTATGTTCTGGGCATGTGCTGTGTTTAACAGAAACAGTCCACATTCAGATTCCTACCACCATGACCACTTCAAATCTCTGAAGTGGTCATAGTAGGCACTGCAGACTGCTGAAATGTGTAAAGAGTTTGTCCTCTCTTTTTCATTTTACTAAAAGTGCAGATTTCAAAATAAATTGGGACCTTTATGACTAAACCTTGTTACGCCCCCTAGCTTTCAATCAGACAACCATTCCTGTTACTTCCTGGTTTGGTTAGGTCAGTGGAGCTAAATTCAAGAGGCAGCAATTACGCGGAGCTCCTGCCTTCCAAAGACTTCTCATTGAGCTGCATTGGGAAGTCTGTGATTGGACAGACATAGAAAGTCTGGGCTTCGCTAAAAGGGAAAGAACTTGCAAAAGCTGCAGACAAGAGATCTGCAGCATTTGCAAGCTGTTTTTAGCTATACCCCTATTAAAAAAAAATGTATAGATGTTTTAATTGGGGGTGTATCTACCAAACTATTTTATTTTTATTTTTTTTGTATTTGGGCATTGTTGAGTGTCACTTTTAAAATGTTGCTGATTTTGATAGAGACAGCAGTATCCTTGGACACTGTGATCGCTGCTGGTATGTCCTAATGTAACCACCTGTGCCCCCTCATGGTAGCGCTGTTCCCCAGTGAAATTCTGGCTCATGTGCCAGCAGAGAGGCCTCCGCGATCCCAATGTGACGTGTGCCATTGGTCAGCCATCCACACTTTAGTGAATAATACTGTATGTGTTTAAAAAGTAATTGCAGCAGAACAAGGTCCAAATAGAAGAACCTGGCATGTTTCGCTCCCCCTGGCGATTCCTCGCTTATTGTCTCTTTCAGCTGACGGTAATTACTGCATGACATGCGGCAGTGACAAATCCCTGAAGCTCTGGAATCCTCACAAGGGGACAATGCTGAAAAGCTACAATGGCCATGGATACGAGGTCTTGGATGCGGCTGGGTGAGTATGTCTATATTGACATAAATATACAAAGGTTTATTCACTTATTTTTGACATATCACATCAGTTATCACCAATCACGTGCTTGCTGTCTGTGTTGTGCAAATATTACAAGATATAGCTTTTACAGTATATGCCATCAAAGTCTATATAACACCACCAGCCCTTGTTAATTTCTTGTTAATCTCACTATTTATCTGTGGAGTTCTGTAGTTGGAAGCTGCAAATATTCTCTCTTTCTGAAACGCACTGTGCGATCTGATAGAAACTGAAAAATAGAGGTGTAGGAAATACCTCGAGAGTTGGAAAGCGGTTTTATATTATTACTATAGTCACCTGAACAACTTTAGCTTAATGAAGCAGTTTTGGTGTATAGAACATGCCCCTGCAGCCTCTCTGCTCAATCCTCTGCCATTTAGGAGTTAAATCCCTTTGTTTATGAACCCTAGTCACACCTCCCTGCATGTGACTTGCACAGCCTTCCATAAACACTTCCTGTAAAGAGAGCCCTATTTAGGCTTTCTTTATTGCAAGTTCTGTTTAATTAAGATTTTCTTATCCCCTGCTATGTTAATAGCTTGCTAGACCCTGCAAGAGCCTCCTGTATGTGATTAAAGTTCAATTTAGAGATTGAGATACAATTATTTAAGGTAAATTACATCTGTTTGAAAGTGAAACCAGTTTTTTTTTCATGCAGGCTCTGTCAATCATAGCCAGGGGAGGTGTGGCTAGGGCTGCATAAACAGAAACAAAGTGATTTAACCCCTAAATGACAGTGAATTGAGCAGTGAAATTGCAGGGAATGAGCTATACACTAAAACTGCTTTATTTAGCTAAAGTAATTTAGGTGACTATAGTGTTCCTTTAATATGAACTGTTTGCTGCCATCTTCTGGTGAGAGTTTATAAATTCATTTTGGGCTATTCAGCTCCCATTCAGGATAAATCACTTTTTATCTTTTAAAGTGTCGCTGTCACCTGAAAATGAACTTCCATAAATCAGTTTAAATGATAATGCTGATGAGATCAAGATCATGTGATGTCAGCAGCCAATCAGAGCCTGCAATTCACAGCTTTTCAGTGCGCATTAAACAGGAAGTGTTTTTTTTTAATTCTATGATGACATTCTGTTGCCAATATGCCCAAAGTTAGATGTTTAGAATATTGGTCAAAAAAAATAAAAACAAAATCATCACAAAGAAAAGACACAGTTTTTGACTTACTGTAGGGTGGTGCAAAGACTTTGAAGGAAGAACCATCTTCTTAAATCAAATCTTAGACAGTTATTTACAGCTAGATTGAAATATAATGGAATTGCATCAAATTTGTAAAACCAGATGTTAAGGTGTGATCCCTGGAGTTTAGTAAATAATCCGTCTAGAGAAATAGTCTCAAAATGCCATCTCAAAGGGGCCCCTCTAAAGATGTTCATGCTGTCTGCAGCCATCTTTCCTGGTTTAACCGTGATAGTTACAGCATAGAGGTGTATGTCCAAATTCCCTAGACAGCCTCTGTAACCCAAATTGTTGGTGGCCTTGATCAGGTCCTAACTTAATGTGTTTAAGAAGGATGGCTTGGGGAATGTGCTTAAGAAGGATGGGGATTAGTTTTGACCATCGCAGGCAATAATCTCCAACGAGTGTTCGCCAATACAGTGGAGAATGTGTGTGTGTGAGAGTATGGATCTGTGGGTAAGAGCAAATCTGGGAATATACATCAGTAACCCCTGTAGCAGAAGACAACTTGGCCATTGTGGAAATTACCTTAAGCCAGCTTTTGAGACCCTGGTCTTTGAATCTTAATTGTGACTAGTGACCTAAAGCAATTACGATTTGCCACTGACTGTGTCCATGTGATATCTGCATGGTATGTATACATTGTATTTCTTTAGCCAATCTATGTACACAAGGTATATTTCAGATAAGGTGGAGACTTTCTCTCCATTGAACTGATAAATTATAAAACCTTTAAGCTTACCTACTTGTAACACACTATTCTGCTAAGGCAATCTGGCTACACGAGGAGAAGTTAACAAGCTACTTCACCCTTGCTAGAAGAGACCTCCATGCGGGACTAGAAAGAAGCATTCTACTCCGCATTTGTTGCTGCATGTGAGCAGTTTTGGCAACGCATATGCAAACATGAACCCCAACTTACCTTAATTGCGGTTGAGTCAGATCCAGGCAGTGTTTTGGTCACTGCTTTCTCTCTAGGCCAGGGGTTCAACCTGTTCAAATTGCAAAAAACATCTGGAGTATCTTCAGGGGACCTTGACCCTGTCACTTGGCGTGGAGAGGTCAGTGGAAGATATGTGCCTGTTCCTGTAACAGTCTCGGCCTGGAGGAATGGAGTATGATGGAACTATTGGGCCGAAACCAACAGCCCTCTCTGCAGCAATGGCTTTCTATGCCTGTAGAGTGAGATCCTTGGCACTTTGACTGGCCCACAAAGAGACCATGGCAGGCTGTATTCTCACTCGCTGAAGGCCATGGGGCAGATGGGCTGCGTTCTACCAACAAGATGATATCACTGCTTCATGTGAAGATCTGGTGCAAGGGGGCTGCCTCTGTTTTATTCTGTTCTATTAAGCAATATTATACTATTTCTTTATATTTCCACATTATTGCCCGTTCCACTGGTTTATATTTGCGTGATCCAGTTATAGTGCTGTTCATATAAACGAATTACTTTCGTCTGATCTAGCTATTACACATTGTGTTAATTCTCTCTCTACTATTTAAACAAACAAGTATGTAGTTGTGTAGCTCTTTTGAAAGTCATAATTAGCATCCTTCTGCTATATTTATCTTGAGCAAGGGAGCTTTTCTTAATATTTCTTGTCTTCATTTACAAACCTTAGTCTGTATGTAATCTAATCACGACAATAAAAAATTCTAAAACCTCACAGTTCTGCAAGTTCAGTTACAAAATGGCATCTCGCGGGAGTGTTATCTTTGCAGTGAGAGATAAAAAAGGTGTTGGTGTTTTCATGTTATTTGACACGAATGGCTAACTTTGTATACATGATTCTCAGACAGAATTTTGGTAATTATATATTTCAAACATCTGCAGCATTTTGTAACGGCTATAGAAAACATTAAGTAACAATGCTTCAAGTTAAAAATGACTATAACCAACTGATTTTTACTTGTGTAGTCAATTGTTTTTGTTTCCAATAATGAAAGCAAATCACCCGTATGATAACAATTTACCCCACTGAATGCCATGTCATGGCTATTTAAATATGGCGCCTTATTCTCCCGCAGGTCATGTGATAACAGTCAGCTGTGTTCCTGCAGCTCAGACAAGACTGTCATTTTGTGGGATGTGGCTCAGGGGCAAGTGATAAGGAAATTTCGAGGACATGCAGGGGTAAGCACGTTCACAACCCTTTTCTGTCTATCATTATTTACTTGTGCAATTCATACTACACTAACAGCCATCCCTTTTGCAGAAAGTGAACTGCGTGCAGTTTAATGAGGAATCCACAGTAATAATATCAGGTAATGATCACCCTGGATTCTTTAATAACAGATCAGACCTCAAAATCTGGTCCTCGAATATACCTGTAATCAATAATTCTGAAAGAATACTTTGAATTTGATTTGTGATAAGTTTATTTTTAATTTTTATTACATGTTACTGGCCATTAATTGTTACTCTTGCGCTCTAGGCTCTATTGATTCTTCTATAAGGTGCTGGGACTGTCGTTCACGTAGACCAGATGCGATTCAAATTATGGATGAAGCAAAAGATGGAATTTCCAGCATTAAAGTATCTGACCATGAAATCCTATCAGGGTTTGTTTAACTTCATAGTAAGAGGGGCAGACTCCATGCCCCATAGCTCCCTCCTGTCTGTGTCACTCTGTGCTGGTAGGGACAGACTCCATGTCCCATAGCTCCCTCCTGTCTGTGTCACCCTGTGCTGGGAGGGACAGACTCCATGTCCCATAGCTTCCTCCTGTCTGTGTCACTCTGTGCTGGTAGGGACAGACTCCATGTCCCATAGCTCCCTCCTGTCTGTGTCACCCTGTGCTGGGAGGGACAGTCTCCATGTCCCATAGCTCCCTCCTGTCTGTGTCACCCTGTGCTGGGAGGGACAGACTCCATATCCCATACCTCCCTCATGTCTGTGTAACCCTGCACTGGGAGAGACAGACTCCATGTCCCATAGCTCTCTCCTGTGTATGTCACCCTGTGCTGGGAGGAACAGACTCCATGTCCCATAGCTGCCTTCTGTCTGTGTCACCCTGTGCTGGGAGGGACAGACTCCATGTCTGCATAGCTCCCTCCTGTCTGTGTCACCCTGTGCTGGGAGGGACAGACTCCATGTCCCATAGCTCTCTCCTGTCTATGTCACCCTGTGCTGGGAGGAACAGACTCCATGTCCCATACCTCCCTCATGTCTGTGTCACCCTGTGCTGGGAGGGACAGACTCCATGTCCCATAGCTCTCTCCTGTCTGTGTCACCCTGTGCTGGGAGGGACAGACTCCATGTCCCATAGCTGCCTTCTGTCTATGTCACCCTGTGCTGGGAAGAACAGACTTCATGTCCCATACCTCCCTCATGTCTGTGTCACCCTGTGCTGGGAGGGACAGACTCCATGTCTGCATAGCTCCCTCCTGTCTATGTCACCCTGTGCTGGGAGGGACAGACTCCATGTCCCATACCTCCCTCATGTCTGTGTAACCCTGCCCTGGGAGAGACAGACTCCATGTCCCATACCTCCCTCATGTCTGTGTAACCCTGCGCTGGGAGAGACAGACTCCATGTCCCATAGCTCTCTTCTGTCTGTGTCACCCTGTTCTGGGAGGGACAGACTCCATGTCCCATACCTCCCTCATGTCTGTGTAACCCTGCACTGGGAGAGACAGACTCCATGTCCCATAGCTCTCTCCTGTGTATGTCACCCTGTGCTGGGAGGAACAGACTCCATGTCCCATAGCTGCCTTCTGTCTGTGTCACCCTGTGCTGGGAGGGACAGACTCCATGTCTGCATAGCTCCCTCCTGTCTGTGTCACCCTGTGCTGGGAGGGACAGACTCCATGTCCCATAGCTCTCTCCTGTCTATGTCACCCTGTGCTGGGAGGAACAGACTCCATGTCCCATACCTCCCTCATGTCTGTGTCACCCTGTGCTGGGAGGGACAGACTCCATGTCCCATAGCTCTCTCCTGTCTGTGTCACCCTGTGCTGGGAGGGACAGACTCCATGTCCCATAGCTGCCTTCTGTCTTTGTCACCCTGTGCTGTGAAGAACAGACTTCATGTCCCATACCTCCCTCATGTCTGTGTCACCCTGTGCTGGGAGGGACAGACTCCATGTCTGCATAGCTCCCTCCTGTCTATGTCACCCTGTGCTGGGAGGGACAGACTCCATGTCCCATACCTCCCTCATGTCTGTGTAACCCTGCTCTGGGAGAGACAGACTCCATGTCCCATAGCTCTCTTCTGTCTGTGTCACCCTGTTCTGGGATGGACAGACTCCATGTCCCATAGCTGCCTTCTGTCTGTGTCACCCTGCGCTGGGAGAGACAGACTCCATGTCCCATAGCTCTCTCCTGTCTGTGTCACCCTGTGCTGGGAGGAACAGACTCCATGTCCCATACCTCCCTCATGTCTGTGCCACCCTGCGCTGGGAGAGACAGACTCCATGTCTGCATAGCTCCCTCCTGTCTATGTCATCCTGTGCTGGGAGGGACAGACTCCATGTCCCATACCTACCTCATGTCTGTGTAACCCTGCGCTGGGAGAGACAGACTCCATGTCCCATAGCTCTCTCCTGTCTGTGTCACCCTGTGCTGGGAGGGACAGACTCCATGTCTGCATTGCTCCCTCCTGTCTGTGTCACCCTGTGCTTGGAGGGGCAGACTCCATGACTCACAGCTCCCTCCTGAATCTGTCAACATGAGGGGTCAGGACAGACATATTCCAAGTCCTATGGCTTCTTTCACCATGTGTTTTTCCACAGACATGAATGCCAGTATCTCTTTCTTTAGGTCTGTAGATGGGCACCTACGTTGCTATGACCTCCGGAAAGGGGAGATGTGTGCAGATTATGTTGGCAGTAAGTCCTTGTTAGTGCAGATTAATTAACTTGTCTCCATGGTGCAGGAGAACAGTCAGATGGTCTCACATCAATGTCTGTGTTTTTGTGTATTGGAGCATTAAAACATCTCTCTAATGAGTTCATTAAGATCCTGACCAATGAAACTGTGTTTTATATGGATCACAACAGAAAGTGGTACCTAGCAGGGATACTCGCAAGTATTATATAATGTAGTAAGTTCATTACAATATGTTGATACTTTCCATAATTATACACTGCAACATGTTTATTATCAGTGTATTATATACTGTGACATATACAATGTTGGAGTTCATTATTAACATATAGATGTTCTGCTACATTATGCAAGGGGGGTGGGGGGGGCAGTAGACCAGCAGAGACTGCAAACATTCAGGGAACACATTCAGAGATATCTCTATGCATGATTATTTGAAATCATTAAAATATTCTACATGGGCGGCAATAGGGATAGGTCAAATGTATCAGAGCATTGATTCTTTGCAGACAAACAAATAGAGTGCTTCTATGAATATGCCATGTGTTATAGCAGATATTGATCTATACAGAGTCAGGGGCTTTCATTGAGAGAACGTTAGAGTGACTGCACGGATTGTACCCTGTGTCACTGTTTGCTGTCTGTCCCTGTGCAGGTCCCATCACGTGTGTAAGCTTCAGCCAGGACGCACAGTGTCTCTTGGCATCGTCCTTAGACTCGGCTCTGCGCCTTCTGGATAAAGACACGGGGGAACTACTGGGAGAGTAAGTGATGCAAACTGAGCGATTGACAAATGATAGCGTTACCCAAACATGCGTATTTTAATTTCAGTGCTACCACAATGTGTGAACAGTCCTGCTCCATGCCATACAAGTTGTTTCCATTTAAAACATTACCAGAATTCTGAATCCAGTAAAAATACAAACTCACGGCAGCCCCAAAATGCAAAAGATGGGGGGAAAAAAACCAAACAAACAAAAACTCTCATTGTTGCTTACGGTACTGGTGTGACTTTATTATGAGTTAATCGTGACATTTACGATGGGAGGTTTTTTTTTTCTTGTCTATTTTTGACAACTGTGATTTTTGTATTTTCCACTGGATTAGAAATACGTTTTATTTTTCCCCCTAAATGGAAGACGTTTCTTTTTAAAAAAAATTTAGCAGAGAAAGGGTTGTTTTTTTTTTTTTTATATGTATGTATTCATTTATTTATTTTGCAATGTTCCGCGCAAGTTAACTAGGAGTAGCCAAACGGTAGACTTCCAGTTGATGTATAAAAGCTGTGATCCATTACCATTAGGACTCTTTGGTATAATGTTCATTATGTAAAAGGTGTCTTTGGGGCATCTGTAATGAAGTGTACTTCGTTTCCACAGTGAAAGCATTAAAAATCCATAGTGAAAGAGTAAACCACATTTCAGACTAGATGGGACGAGTGGTTCTTATCTGCCGTCACATTCTATGTTTCTATAAGCCATTCTGTGTTGATGATTTAAATGTGATCTGGTCACACACACAAAGCGCATTCGGCTCCGCTGGCGGCGGAGGAGGAGAGGTCACCAGCGCCGAGGGAGCCCGGCGCTGGAAAAAGTTAAGTTGCTGAAGGGGTTTTAACCCCTTCAGCCCAGCAGGAGGGGGACCCTGAGGGTGGGGGCACCCTCAGGGCCCTATAGTGTCAGGAAAACCGCTTAGTTTTCCTGACACTATAGTGATCCTTTAAAGAGTGCCATATAGCTCTTGCTTTTGACCCGTTTGCCCAACATTTCATTCTGTGAACGTTTTGCAGTTTTGTTAGGATTTACCAGGTTTAATCACAAAAGTTTTAATGGTTGGGGATTTAAAGGGAGTTTCAAATTCAAAGCCATAGTGATGAACACTATGTAAACTGCATTCTAATGGCACTTAGAGAAAGGGTGAGTCCTTTAAAATCTTGCTGTATTGAAAAAGGAATAAAATTATGATTACTGTTTCCAGGTGATTCTCTTTCTGATATTCCTCCTTAAACTGAATTAGAGACGAGTGGTGTTGAAAATGTAACTCCACAAATGACCACATGGGGGCGTATATTAAAAGGAAACATGAATCTGATAGTGACCCCTAATTCATGCATTATGCATTTATTATTTTTTACAAAGAGCATTTATGCTTTTTTTTTATTTTTTATTGAGAGTGTCACAAATATAATGCATTTAGAAATATTTAAAACTATGCAAAGCTGACCATTGCTCCAATCGGATGCATTTCTGGAGAGCTCAATATATTTTCTTGGATTTTATTTTTCAATATGTGGCATAATTTCACATAAAATCTACTGTCACTCCAAGAAATCTGTCTTATGTCGTGGAGTCTGTAGCCTAACCTTTCAGACTCTGCAATGTAAACGGTGCCTTTACAAAGAAAAGGCAGTGTTTATATTGCTGGACAGTACCACATCTAGGTGCAGTCATGCAAACAGCCCGTAGAGGCACTGTGTATAGATACGCTGAGCGCTTCCCATAGACGATAATTCAATATATCTCTATAAAGAGACGCTGATTGGCACAATGCTGCTTTTGATGTGCATTAGCTTTCCAATAGGAAGGCGTTGGAATGTTTGGAGTCATCAATATTGATAAAAGCCATGGTGGCGTGGCCAGCCGCTGCGACAAGAGAGCGGCGATTGAGAAAAGGTAAGTTGAAAACCTGTAGTACAGTCAAAAAGTACTATCATCTTATGGTTTTCTGACCGGTAAGCACTTGTCCGTATGGCTGACTGCGAGTGCACCGAGACCCCTGCTTATCGGAATACTTATACTTTACAACGTAGGTAGCTAACAGTACCCTCTATCTAGAGGTGCCCTTAGGTTGAGGGAGCTCCTCTACAGAGAGATCCCCCTTTTCATTTTTGGTTGCCCCATTATATACATAGGGACTTGTTTCCCTCCCTCTTAGCCATTAGCTCGGCTTAGCCCAGACACCTTTGCACCAGGGGTGGGTAAGTGCCCAGCACTCTGGCTCCCGCTGTGTCACTGTTGTCTCCAACCAGGTCCTCTATCAGGTCTGGATCCAGAGTCAGGGATTAGGCACCATGTTTCTGTTACACACAACAAACAGCAAACTTGGCTACGTGTAGCTTCGCCATCAACTGCTCAAATATATATCGAACATATAGCAAAGAAATATGAACATTTAGGATTCCCATTTCATAGAAAAGGGCTAAAATTGGGTCATTATGTTGTGTCGTTCAGAAATTCAGTACGCTGCAAAGAATGAGTGAGAATCCACATTGCATTTTAATTTGTGCATCCGTTAAAATTTTTCTTAGTTTTTTATTCTTTAAAGAAAAACGGTTATTTTCTACATTTTAGCACAGCGTAAAATAAAAATAAAAGTCTATTGTAGTGTATTTTATTTTGATTTACATGCTTTGACATGCAAAATGAGCAAAATAGCAAACTCTTACAGTGCAGCACTGCTGGCAAAAATACCAGTTACAAACGTGCTCATATTGCAATTCTGTGTAATGCCCAAGGCCATGTCGGACAGTAACGTCCTAACACAAAAGTACAGCAGATGGGATATTTCATTTTATATATTTTTTTAATTCTTTATTTTTGCTGTGCAGGAAGAACAAACGCCTACTATGCCACAACAGCAGGAGTAAACTCTGTAATCACATTTAGAAACATAGGCATGGCGTAAGAAATAAGAGCACGTTTTTTAAAGTAGTCAAAGCAGCTGGGGATATTTTATTTTTAACCCAGAAAAGGTTAAATTCGAGTTTCCTGGGATGAGGAAACAGGGAAGCGTCACTTCTCTGGAAGTGAAATTTAATTACTATCTATTATATTAGAAAAATAACTTTAAAAAAATTAAAATAAACTGTTTCGTGCAGTTTATTGTTGTGTCTCCTACCAGGGACTTGTCAAATAACTATTTCTATACTATATAATATTTAACTGTCATCTATAAATGATGTGGAACCTCCATGTCTATAGACTTTACAGGTATGTCAATAGAATAGCTAAAAGGCAGACAAGGACAAAACAATGCATAGCTGAATACGTTCATAATGTACAGGGTGACACCAAGTATGTCATTAAAAGTGAACCTTGACTAATCATTCTAGAATTATGGGTAAATTCAGATTATATTGTGCCACACTAACACTTTGCCCGTCAACCATCATTCTCTTATATGCCACTCCAGTCCAGCGCCCACTATATTTTTATATAAAGCTTGGTCCTGATGTTCAAACCATTTTTTTTTTTTTTTTTTTTAACAAGAAAACGAGAGATAGAGGTTTATCAAGAGAAGGCCTCTTGGCCACCCGCTGTCAGACTCAATCCCTAGAATTATGTTTCGCAAACACCAGCTGAGAGTCTGCATTATGACACGCAAGTTTTCTTACACAATTAGACATGTTAACCTGTGTTTGATATAAATGAATTGATGGTTTGGAGACCACAAACCGTTGGATTTGGGCCTGTATTTCATCATTAGGGTGTAATGGGAATTTGTATGATCTGTCATAATGTCCTGTACGAAAAAGGGCTGATGCATTGAATGAGAATGAGCACATACTGTCTGTTACAAGAGGAGTTATGTAATATCTGTGAAATATTCAATTGGCAGGTGTCTTGTAAGACAGTTTATCAATGGGAGAGTGTTCTTTCCAGGGGTAGGCAACCTTCGGTACTCCAAATGTTGTTGACTATGTCTCCCCTGATCCTTTGCCAGCATTATGACTATAAGAGCATTATGGGGGATGTAGTCCACAACATCTAGAGTGCTGAATGTTGAGTTCCATAGCTGACCCTGTGTCTCTTAGAATATAAACTCTTTGAGCCTATAGCAAAAGGGTATGCAACCTTCAGCACTCCAGATGTTGTGGACTACATGTCCCATAATGCCTATACAGCTATAATGCTGGCAAAGCATCAAGGGAGATGTAGTCCACAACATCTGGAGTGCTGAGGTAGCCTATTCCTGCTGTAGAACATCTGCTATCACTCAGGATGGTAAAATCGTTTTACCTTGTCAGGACTTTCATTTAAGCCGTAGACCCATACTTTCTGTGAAAACTGAACATTCTAAATGAATTTACAATTTTAGAAGAAAATAGAGGAATTTTGTTTTTGGTGTAAAATTTTAAACTTTCAGGGTTTTTTGCTAAAGTGGTAATTTCAGATTTAAAGGATAACTGTACTGGAATGATTTCATTTTTCTCCCAGCTGTCAGTCAGTGCCTCGGCAGACACTGAAGGCGGAGGCATTGACTGACAATGGAGAGCAAAAAAGAGGTCCTTCTGCTCTCCTAAGCATAGCAACCACAGCGCATGTTTGCTGTTGCTATGGAAACTCCCTAGCCAGCACAAGACATGACATCATTCCATTCTGATACGGGCATCGAAGTAAGTATGCCGACAAGGTGCGTCCCAAGCAGGGCAAATCAAAAAAGAGTAAGAGAATATAAGGTGGTTCTTTTTTTTTTTACCCCCCAGGAAGCACCTCTAGTAGCCATCTGATGAGTGGATACTGGTAGTGTCCCTAGGCTGCAATGTAAACACTGCTTTTTCTCTGAACAGTGTGCTGCAAAATGCGTGAAGGGAATGTTTCTACTCACCAGAACAAATACTATAAGCTGTAGTTGTTCTGGTGACTATAGTGTCCCTTTAAATTAATTTTAGAGCTCGACATAGTCTGCTATAAACCGTGTGCCTATGTGGGACTGCTCACTGACTCAGTCCCAGAGACATGACTAGTATGATAATTCTTCCCATCGTATGTATAGGACTTCAATGAACTGTTTGCTAATGATAATTCCACCCATCGTGTGTTTATATTTCAATGTTCTGGTTTCTTGATAGATACAAAGGGCATCAGAACCAGAGCTATAAACTGGACAGTTGTCTCAGTGAGAAAGATACCCACGTTGTGAGCTGCTCGGAGGATGGCACAGTATGTTTCTGGGACCTGGTCGAGGTAAGGATTGGACAGATCTGAGGATGGATTAACTGCTGTGTAACATAATGTAAAAATGTCTTCATCCTCTATCACAGGGCTGCAGTGACCTGATGGAATATTATTTTGTCCCAGACACCAAAGTACTAATTCCAGCTAAATAAAATATGGTTCTATTCCATATTCTTGTGCCTAATCATGTTTAAGCATCCGCTTTTTTTATGGCATTAATATATTTACCCCATTTCTCTATTTTAGCAGTGATCATGTTGCTTTTCAAATTTAAAAAAGTTCTGTTAAACAGTAAGTTATTAAAGCAATTTGGTCACCCTGTGGTGAGATGAACAAACTATGTACCATAGCTTCCTCCTGCCTGTCGTTCTTATTGAGTCTTTATCTTTACCCCTCTTGCTTTTTAACAGAACTTTGTTTTTTTATTGATGCTCGATCTTGTTGGCAAACGAGATGTGACCAAAAAAAAAAAATGCTAATCTGTTTCTTTACTCTTTTGAAAAATGTATATGACTAGATAAATTTAAATATGACCTAATAGATAGGCTTGAGAAATACTGTATTGGGATGTATGGAACTTGCTTAGTTAAGTTTTGTTTCTCCCTTCCTGCAGGGGTCACTAGTTCTCAAGCTCCCTGTCTGTAAAGGAGTTGTTCAATCTCTCTCATTTCATCCTACGGAACCGTGTCTGCTGACGGCAAGCGAGGGTGGATTCCAGGTCTGGAGCGGAGAATCACATGAAGACGCCAGTAGCAGCAGAGAATGCTCAAACACTGTTTAATTACATGTTTATTTAGTTGAACTTTATTGCCAACAAAGTGTGTTTGTTTTTTTTATCCATTAGCAAAATAAAATACATCCTATTTTGGAAATTTCTGCAATGTTTCTTGCAGATCCTTTCATCCACCTTCGGCCAAGCATCTGTCCCATTCCACCCACTGGCTCCATACACAAAAACATCACAACTTAAATAACCGACAAAACAGGGAAATGGACAAATACATCTTTTACAAGGAACGAGAGGCATGGAGCAATTGGAAGGTATAGCTATATATACACTTTGTTTATATACATATCTGTATGCTGGAGAGTTATGATATATTCTACAATCAAAATCTTTATCCACACTGTACACGCTGACTGTTAGTCTTCAGCAGAGTGTACCACAGGGTTCCGGTGAGCAGCTGGGGATTCTAGCACGGGCAGAAAACAGTAAGGCTCACTTTTTTATTAGAGAAGCAGGAGGATTAGTTCCAATCGGTCTTTGCCTCTTCATGCAACCACACTTCCCACCTCCCACAAGGGTGTGAGCTCAGTCCTGTTCCACTTTCTTAGAGGAGAAATCAGAGTGTTTCTGAGCAAAGGTCTGTGCCACTAAAAGAGGAAATACCAAAGTGGCGTCCGCATAAACCTGCAGGTAGAGAGAAGGAGAGAGGTATTAGATGAAAAGTAAGAGAAACACTTATTATGTAACAAGTATTTTCACTAAATGGAGTTCTGTGGAGTGTAAGGGCCTCCAACTCCTGTGTATTGGCTAAACCTTGTCATATGGAAGAAGGGAGTTTTATATGAGATAGTCCATACCCAATTAAAAAAGTTATCCTCTCTGATTACAGAACTTTTTTTTTTTTTTTTTATAGAAGTCATGTCCCTTTTAGCTTATGCATCACACTTAAGGAAATTACTTATTTTCAAATGACAATGGGGTAGATTGATTTTCGGTGATATGAGCGTGAAAGAAAAGCAGTTAAAACATTTTTCTTTTAGAAAACTGACCTTGACGGGATTGGCGTCCATACGGATCTTTCCCCATGATACAGCTTCATCCGGTCTAGCTCCAGAGTCTGAGCCATCAAACTCTTGAGCAGTGTTAACATAAACGGCGTAATCTGCACCATTCCTCTGGAACAAAAAATTAAATAAATAAATGAAATGAAACGTAGGGTTTCAAGAGAAGTGTGGAAAATGAACAGCCTGGAACTGAGATCATAATAGTAAACTGATTAAGCAGCCATCTTCACACTCACCATGAGGTTAGCGTTGGCAATGTGGTGCTTGATGAGTCCCCCACCCAGAATGATCATGCCACTCTTCTTAGCAAAGATTACGATAGAATTCAGACGGCGTATATCTGGAGAGAAAAGTCACTTGTGAAAAAGATACGCACTGACCATACACATTCCAGTCATCACTGATATTATTTAGTGATTGTACATCGGGGTTGTAGTAGAAAAACTGTAGCAGAGGTCTTTCAGAGCCTTGGTTTTATGATATTCTTATGTAAGAACATCGCTGTCTTTGCAGACCAGCTATAGAATGTTGACCTTCACTGCTGTTGTGGACTGTTTTCCCATGATGCTCAGTGAACGGAATGGCTTGCTAAGTATCATGGGGAAATAGCTCGACTATCACTGGTACAGAGCTGCAACTCACAGCATAATGATGATTCTCACCTTCTACAATGTCCAACTTCAGGCCAGGGTTCTTGTATGAGTGGAAATACATCATGTCTCCAAGAGACCCATCAGTAAGAGCCGGGCTGAACACAGGGATGTCATTCTATTTACAAGGAGAGGGTAATAATGTCACATACTAATAAATACATTTTAAAAAGAGGGCTGCATGAGCGATTAAACGCCTGTTCGCATTATTCTTGTCTGTGTCACCCTGTGCTGGGAGGGAAAGACTGAATCTTATACCTCCCTCAAGGAAAGCTATCCATCTCCCATAGCTCCCTCCTATCTGTGTCACCATGTGCTTGGAAGGACAGACTCCATGTCCCATAGCTCCCTCCTGTCTGTGTCACCCTGTGCTGGGAGGGACAGAATCCATGTCCCATAGCTCCCTCCTGTCTGTGTCACCATGTGCTGGGAGGGACAGAATCCATGTCCCATAGCTCCCTCCTGTCTGTGTCACCATGTGCTGGGAGGGACAGAATCCATGTCCCATAGCTCCCTCCTGTCTGTGTCACCATGTGCTGGGAGGGACAGACTCCATGTCCCAAAGCTTGCTCCTGTCAGTGTCACCCTGTGCTGGGAGGGACAGACTCCATGTCCCATAGCTCCCTCCTGTCTCTGTCAACCTGTGCTGGGAGGGACAGACTCCATGTCCCATAGCTCTCTCCTGTCTATGTCACCCTGTGCTGGGAGGGACAGACTCCATGTCCCATAGCTCCCTCCTGTCTCTGTCAACCTGTGCTGGGAGGGACAGACTTCATGTCCCATAGATCTCTCCTGTCTGTGCTGGGAAGGACAGACTCCATGTCCCATAGTTCTCCCCTGTCTGTGTCACCCTGTGCTGGGAGGGACAGACTCCATGTCCCATAGCTCCCTCCTGTCTGTCAACCTGTGCTGGGAGGGACAGACTCCATGCTCCATAGTTTCCCATATGGATATTCTAAAGTACATACCTTTTGCGCCCAGTAATATACAGAATCTGGGTGATTGATCTCTTTCCCCAGCCGAGCAATCATTTTAGATGGAGTCCACTTAGTACCCTGCAGGGGTTAAAGCGAAAATTAAAAACCATTTTCCAATAAAAAGTATTCTCAGCAAATGTCCCAAACAGTGTCTGCATAGTGCTCACCTCTGTGTCTTGCTCCAGCACCATCTGATCCAGTATAGGTGTGACCCAGTCCTCAAAGAGACAGTAATTATTATTGGGTACTAGGAGGTTTCCAATCCTGCAGAAGATAAACAAGATATGAGCGCTCAGTACTAATGATGCTATAAGGAGATAGATCAACGATCTGAAGAATATGATCGGTCATCTTTAGCACCATGTAATTTTCTGTTTTGAAAAAAAATGTCCATTTGTGTTGGACAAGTTCCATTTTATTTTTATTTATTTTTTAACTGAAAGTAAGTTCAACACCTTGCCCCGTAGCCCTCAATAATGAGTTAATTGATGCTGTAAACAATGTGTAAGGCATAGGGGAAAAATCTGGAAGCATTAAAATTCTTTATTCTGTAACTTATTATTCATCCCATTCATTTAGCTGAACCAGGGATATAGTCAAGCTCACCTACAATTTATTAGAAGAATAAGCATGAAGCACAGATGTAAAATTTGCTGTTAGCATATTTGACATAACATTTAAGGTTACAAAATATATTTTTTAAATCTTTACTGAACGTCCAAGTGCAAACTCACAATGCAACACGGCAAAATATGCACTTCTTTTAGATTAAAACAAATATACAAAAAGAATGTTTAAACACACATAAAAGTAGGAGACGTATAAATCCACCACAAGAGGAGCAGATCATGCTTGGCCATAAATATACAGACAAAAATTGAGCTATTGGGACTAGTTGTCTTCTCGTAGTAGGCCAGGAAATTGTATAGCATGACAGCGAGTCTATCCATGAACTGGTTATCACTGATTTTGAATATGACATCAACAGAAGGTATGTTGATATGCAATCATTTTGGAGATAAGTTATTCTGGTATCTAGCCTTTAAAGATGGCATTGAAACCACTATATTTATACTATTTATACAGTAATGTCGTTTGCAAACACTTCTCCAGTTTAAAGGATAGTATGAAATCTGAGAGGCACATTGTGCTTACCTGTTAATACCGCGTGGCCTAAGATCAGCCCCTCTCAAGCTGAAATCGCCTAAGAAGGTGGGTGCCAAACACTTAATAAAGTCTTCTTCAATACCTCCAGCTGTGGTCACAATTGCATCAACCTGTATGGACACACACAAATATTTTTATCACCCAATAATCGACACCATAACATTCACTGGTACCACTCTGTATTATAAATAGATTATAAAGAAAAGACAAACACACATGAAACAAAAGAGCCGGGTCACAAATGCAGATATCAAGGACTATATTGCAGAGGATTACAATACACAGTTTCCTTGGCTATACTTTTCAATGGCCAGATGGGAGCCATTAGAATGGGTCAGAAGTTGGAGAGCTGCCCCTATGGCTGCTCACTGTAGCATAAAAGGGTTACGCTAAAAACCATGACCACTTCAATGTTTTGAAGTGGGCATGGTGCAAGAACCCTGTATATGCCGAGTAGCGTTTAAAAGCTGTTGTGTATAGCAGACATACTCCAAGGAGTCTATGTATATAGTGGAATTTATGAGACAAATAAAGGTGATTCTTTGTCTTACTCATTTGCATTTGCCCACCCAGAATCCCTTGCAGTAGTAACAGCATTGCAAATGTGAGATTTCAGTGGGAAAAGCACATTTCATGGCTTGTTTGGTGTGTGCAGATCTGTGTTTAAAGTATTGACTACCGACTTAATGACAATTCTAGTAAGTATGAAAAAATAAAAGGGGGGGGGAGTATTGTTTCAGTTAGTATATTCACTGTATTCTTTAAGGCACAAAAATAAAGCAAGAAGCTATTTAAAATATATTGCTTGCAATAACAGAACAATTTGCCTGGAGGTAGGGTGTACAGGCCATTCTTTTTAACTGACAGGCTTTGTTTTGCACTACAGCTAAAATAACAATGCAGGTATTACTGGTATAAAAGAATGTTTAAATATCATGCCCTTTATAACCTTTATGTCCAACTACTAAAGATGAGTTGTATCAGAAAACTTAAACATGGATGGGACAGGCAAATGGCTATCCTGAGCACAGTGCCCTTATTATTCTGTCTGTCTGTCTATTGGTCACGTCTCCTGTCAGTCATCAATTGGTTCATGCTACCTGTTAATTCATTCAATGCCGTAGGCACATTTACAAAGCATGCCATTCCAGTCTGCACAGTTCACACAGCACGTCTGACAGGTAAGACTGAATAAACTATCTATTTTGTCACAAATCTTGCATCAGAATGCAAGATAGATAGACACAAAAACAAACATTGCTAATTATATTCTGGTATTACACCAGCCCAATGTCACACTAGGTCTCCCAAACAAAGCTAGTGCCTGTGATTGCTTTTTTTTAAATAGGTGACAAATTGTATCCATTTTTCCAGATCATCAAACCAAAAGGGTGTACAAACCTTAAAAAAAGCATGCTTGCTGCTATGGCAACAAAGTTTATTAGCCTTGTATCACATGACCACGGCTAAGAATTAATAGATCCGGGAGAAAATCGGAATCGAGCAGAAATTAAACGATGAGATCATTATTTCTAAGCAGAATTGTGCATATTTAAAACAAATAAGGTCAATACCCAATGACTGAGTGTCTCAGTGAAATTGCTTAATAATACTGCAAACAGTGATTAATTTGTCTACTTTGTTCCATACCATCTTGTGCTGTACGAGGTACCGGATGCTCTCCCGGACACCAGAGCTGATCAGGTTCGAGGTGTATCCCAAGAAGATAGTACAACCACCAGGGGAGGACAGCTTGCTGTCGATCTGCATAAGGAACATTGCGTATTTAAATTAAACTCTGAACAGTTTAGTTGTCTCTTCCAAATATAACCACATTAAATATAATGGAGATAACACAGCGGTGCAATGCTCTACATTACACTCCTTATCAATGACAATCAATCCTTTCTCCTCTAGCCTGTTAAAATGGCTTTCTACGGTGTGTAGTGGTTATGGTGCCAGAAGTCCATCGTTAAGAGTAAAACCGTTTTTTAAATGGTACGACACTTACCTGGGTCCGTCCCAGGAACTGACACTCATCGGTCAATTAATTTGTCTCACAAGCTGACGAAATTGATGGGGAAGTTTGAACTTTAGCAATATATGTGAAGAGGGAGCGTGGATGGCACATGCACAGGGCACACACATAAGTGTGAAACAGTTCCACACTTAATACTAAAATGGCACCAAGGAACTACGGTCACCACAACCACTACAGTAAACTGTAGATGTTACAGTGTCCCTTTAAGCACTCCGTTATATAAAATACTAAAAACCTTCACCCCATCATTATTGACACACTAACTCGCTTATTGCCACTCACCCCATTACTCCACATTAGTTTTTAAAACCTTCCTCTGCATTATCATCCCTCAACCACTCCTCCTTACGATTCCCACATCTCACCATGTTGTTGACCTCTCGCACTGCTTGCCCGAAGCATGTGGCTTGGAATCCTGTGTACATATAGCTCTGCAACAACTGATCATAGTTGATGCCTGCATTGAAGTCGTACCCTCTGACTTGTGGAGTGCCCTCAGGGAGAGAGTCACTGGCCATCAATACGGCCCCCTTAGCATCACTGGGCTGTCCCTCAGCCATTGTTTGAACTGGAGCCTGAAGGGTACAGAGAAAGATGTAATAAAGGCACAGTAATACAATAAACGCACATACAGGTATGTAAAAGTATAAACACGTGTACAGTGTGCTAGGAGGACTTTTATACAAGTCATATCCGCTTTCTGACATATACGGCCATTATAAAATAATGGCCTGGGCTACTGGCCAATATCCAAAACAATGTCAGAAGTAATTCAGGGAACATAAGGCGTGCGCAGACATCAAAGAAGCTCGGATCTGAGGTACAGCTGAGCTTAAAGTTTTAGGCTGTCACTGTCATATGCCATTACATTAGTGATTTATATTCTATTTACATTTGCATTTTCAATGAAAAATATATTACTGTACTCCACCATTACAGATAGTCACCGTGTAATCTTTTACATGACACACTTACGCACATAACATTATGGACTTATTGACAGCCCTTAGCCCACACCCTTATACATACCAGCCATCGCTGGGCCTAACCTACCATAATTTACGTCTGCTTTTTGCTGTACCTAGAAAATAAAATAACAAAAGACTAAGTCTATGAGCCTCATATCAAATTGTAATAAGAGTTTTTATCAAGGGCAGGCATAGCTGGCCATTCTATTATTGCAAAAGGCTGGAAGATGTTCATGGGAGATGTAGTCCATGGCATCTGAAAGGACATAGTATGCCTGCCCCTGGCTTAACGGTAAACATTGTTTCACGGGTGTAATAAATGCACAAGTGCTATGCCTTTTGTTGCTCTTTAAATGAAGTTGTAAGTTTCTAGTTAAAAAAAAATATATATATATTTTACCAATAAATAAATGAATAAACATTGGTTTAAGAAACGTTACAGATAATAGCCTCATTGAATAAAGGGGATCCACCAAAATCCAGCATACTTATATTATACCAAGTGTGAATTTTCCAGTTATTAAAAGTGAATTTAAAATAATAGCCAAATCTTCATGTCTGCTATTTTGTCCCCAAAAATGAAAGTCAGTTTGAATTTCAGACAAAATTGACACAATAGTATTGTAACACAACATACAAGGGTGATAAACAAATGGTGTTAATGTGATATTCTCTAATTTAAAGGCTGACAGTGGTGTGTGGTGATTTTGTTTTTTTTCTAAACAGAACTGTCACGGACTGTCAAACTATTTGAAGCTAATAAGCTGTCATGTCAGTGCATCAATGATGAGAAATGTACTCTGTATTAAAGGGACAGGCACCCCACATATCTCACCCTCACCATTTAGCCTCACATTTCAGCCACGTACTCTGCATTAAAGGGACAGGCACCCCACATATCAGCCATGTACTCTGCATTAAAGGGACAGGCACCCCACATATCAGCCATGTACTCTGCATTAAAGGGACAGGCACCCCACATATAAGCCATGTACTCTGCATTAAAGGGACAGGCACCCCACATATCAGCCATGTACTCTGTATTAAAGGGACAGGCACCCTGCAATACCCAAGGCACACAACACATCTCACCTCCCCAATTACTGATCAGCCATGTGATGCCTACTAAATGGACGGGCACCCTGCAGCATGTGACCTACTGTACCCTACCTACCTCACCTTATTTAGGTCTGATCCCTCACTTTGATTTTAGATGATATACATTAATATGCACATGGCTGAGAATGATGGGAGTTGCAGTGAAGCCCCCCCATCTCCCCCCCAGGCTGCCCCTAGTGTAGCCCAGGTATTGATGTTAGCTAGTTATGATCTCTGTGATGCTCTCCCACTGTTCTGGCTGAGCATGATGGGAGAAATAACCCACGTGGTGAGGCATGGCTGCCCCCTGATACTCAGCCACACTGTATAACCCCAGCACAGCATGGAGAGCCAGTGTGAGGACCCCAGGCAGCACACACGGTATACATACCTGTACTATAGGTAGGTACATCCTGCCATATCCACAGCCCCAGCTCACAGAGGAAACCAGGCACTGACTACGGAAGCCGGAGAGGGACAGAAAGGCCCAAACTGCAGAATGGAGTGGGCGTGTCCGAGTGCAGTTGGAGGCGTGTCCCCGCCCTCAGCATGGAATCTGGGAGGGGCCTTGTGACTCCTGCTGGCATTATAGTAGAGCAGCAGTGACTGGAGTCCATGTGAGGGACTCCCAGCACTCTCAGCCTACACTAGCTATCATAGACAGGGGCAGAGGCTCGTATATATAGGCGCCATTTATATATCGCCAACAGATTCCGTAGCGCTTTACAATATATGGACAGACATTTTTGTCAATCCAACCGATTGGGAGAAAAAAATAAAACTGACAATTCATCAATTTATTGATAAAAGTTTGGGGGTTTATAAAGTATAGTTTCAGTAGGTCACTACGAGGGGCACCGAACCCAAATAATACTAAGAATTAATCGGTTGCGAAGTTACCTTTCAACTTCCAGACGTATGCCATATGTTATTCCTGCCAAATTATGGATACGGTGTAACGCTTAACCCCTTAATTGACGATCGCCGAATAAGCTCTTAATACTTTTACATGTTTATTATTTTAACGGTGCAAACGTATCGCCCTGCGCTGCAAGCAGCCTGCTCTGTCTTTAGATATACATGTATGTTAATGGTATCTATGAGATATCACTTAATTTACAGTTTATTCACGACGTAGGCCTCGATATTATGTGGCGCTGGCTGTGGTTAAATGTTGTGGCAGATGGGTTCAAGATAAAAAGAGAAATGCACATTTATCAGTGGTTATATGAGGGTATGTCCCTCGGCGGCTGGATGTGACTCGGCATGGGTTAACATGTTTACTATTTTAACTTGAAAATGTATTCCTGTTTGTTAATGCTCTTAGAGTGGTATAGTTTTAAATACGGCTTCCTAGCAAACAAAATGTCTGTATCAGGTTTATATTACAACAACTATTGTATTCTGCATATAATATCTACTCTGACTCTCCATTCACCTCTCTTTGATAGGGACACCATGTAGGTCACTGTTAGCTCTGTCTATAATATCCCTTTAAATGTTACAGGGGTGATGCAGGTATTCACTCTAAAACTCCAAGCCAGGGATTAGAAGAGTCAGTGTCTATTTCACCATATTCACTCATATTGTGAATTATCCTAATGTATCAATATACCCCTGTATTTCTAAAGACTCCTGTTAGCTGTAAGCAATTGAAGTATATACTTGCTGTACCTCCCTCTACTGTAATTTAACCAGTAAAGTGCTGAGTACACCTGTTAGTGCTATATAAATAAAACAATTCTTTACATACACTGTATATTTGCAGTACCTCCCTCTGCTGTAATATATCCTGCAAAGTGCTGAGTACACCTGTCAGTGCTATATAATTAAAACAATTCTTTACATACACTGTATATTTGCAGTACCTCCCTCTGCTGTAATATATCCTGCAAAGTGCTAAGTACACCTGTCCGTGCTATATAAATTTACATACACTGTATACTTGCTGTACTTCCCTCTGTGGTAATATAACCTGTAAAGTGCTAAGTACATTACAGTTAGTGCTATATAAATAAGTTCTGTGCTACCTGTACCTCCCTCTGCTGTAATGTAATCTGTAAAGTGCTAAGTACACCTGTTACCTCTATGTAACTGACACATCTATGTATGTAATGTATCAATACTAGTCAGTTTGAAAATATACTATTTAGGCCACACAGAATACACGTGGTGTGTATTTTAAAGAATGCATAATATAATTTATTACGTAAAAATAAGCCCTGAATAATTCCCCTGCTTTGTTTCGCAATTACTCCCTAGCATTGTCTTAACCTGGGAGGGATAACATTTAATTTCTCGATCGCCTTTTAAAACTTTTTATCCAGTATCACAGAATGGAAACCGTTCCCTGTTTAAGTGGCAGTATACATCAATGCATTTGTTTGTTACAAAATAGGTGTATATTCACTAAATACTGAATTGCGTTGAATTGAAAACTCGATTTGCAAAATTTGGGCAAAAACTGCTGATTTGGAAAAAGAAAAAAATCTCCAACTCAACTATTGTCACAGCATGCTAGCAAACTCTAAATTATTATTATTAATAATAATAATAATAATAATATTTCTGCACAGGTGCAAATCACAAGAAATCTGGAGACGCACCGCAATGCGCTCGGCTCACACGTTCTCTGCTCTCCCTGTAGTCTGTTCTAAGAGGATCTCCTGACTCAGATTATCTCCTTTAAATTAAACCCCTCCCCAAGCAGATGAAAAAAGAATTGAATAATTTTGTATATACCAACCTTTTTGCAGTGAACAGGCTGGTCTTGTCACCTCTGTTGTGGTCTGAGCTTGCAGTGAACTGTGACATTCAGGTCTCAAATTAAATACCCCCTAGTCATCCTCCCCCCTCCCATTCTGTGCTTTGTCCCAGATTACCCCTCCTCCTCCCTGAGGCTTTTGGAGAATAATTTTGAAAAGATGAATACCAACAAGAATGGGGAAATTTGTGTGCCTGCAGAGCAAGCCAGAGGCGATGATGTGCTGAGAACTGCGCTGCAAATTATTGATAACAAATGTTAGATTGCTAATACCTTCCTATAGTGTTCGAGTATAAATTGTAGCCGTATTAGTCCAGTGATGCAGATGTAAAACAAAAAATGGTTTGTATAATTGAATACCTTTTTTGCATTTCATTTTAGACTTGAGAAAGAGAAATGCTCCCGAAAGTTTGTCATTCCAAAATTCTGTTAGTCCAATAAGGGTATTATTACAAGATATAAATTCCATCTGCTATTTTACGTATATTTATATATGTATCATGTATTATATGATCTGCATTTATTTTTATTTAGCAAATCGTGTCTCAAACCCCACACTATACTCTTGGTGAAGCTATCTGCGTATTATTCTCTGTAACGCGCTGTTAGACTGGCACGTCGCAGTGCGCCATTTTAACAACAGCAAAGCAGGGATTGAGGAGACAAAAACAGCATCCCTCAGTTTACTCATCTCCTCTGCCGGCCGATCATTATCAGGAGAGAACGTGAATTAATTGCGACAATTGCAAATTACACCTCCTTCCTAGAGAGTATAACTCCCATCAGTCTCAGGCAGACAGAGACATGCATAGCTCAAACCTACTCTACGGTTAAAGGGACACTGTAGGCACCCAGACTACTTCAGCTCATTGAAGCGGTCTGGTTGTATTGTCCCTTTTGCACCTACTGTAATGTTTACATTGCAGCTCTAAGTCTGCCCACAGTGGTCCGGTATCTGACGCTGGATGTCCTCACGCTCTGCACGAGGACCTCCAGCATCAGATTTTTCCAGATAGGAAAGCACTGATTCAAAGGGGGGGCACAGGGAGCTACAGTGCCAGGAATACAGCTTTGTACGCCTGACATTATAGTATCCCTTTAAGGGGCAGTAACCATAGCCTTACTATAACCCTACAGTTAACTAATAAACAATCATGCTTAATAAAAGACACATAATTCTGTATTAAATAAAATTAACCACTTAAAGATTCTGGATAAATTCATAAATAACAATATTTATTAGTATTGCAGAGAACTTACAGTTGAAAATGTTGGTAAGGAGACAAAGCTTATAATTTACTTGGTCCCAAGTCATATTCATCAGTTGCCATGGTTACTGCTCATAATAAACGATTTTCTGTAACAGCATTTAATGTCCTAATATAACATAGACCCCATTAACACTGGCAAGAGTCTAATACGAGAGATTTCCCAAATTTATTCAAAGAGATAGCATGTAACTAATGAACAATAGGTACTACAAACCGTCATTATTTTGATAGAAAAATCATTAAACTAATTTTTGAAGAATGGGCCGTCATGTACATAGAGATGGAGTAACTGGTTTTAGAGATGGAGCGAAGGAACTAAATATCCTCTATTATGTGCACCCCTGGCATAATGTAACAATGTTTTGTGTTTTTTATCAGCACTAAAATCATATAAATTAAAAGAAAAACGGAAACGCTGTGCAGGTGATAAAATGGATTCAAAAGTGATACCCTGTGTGGACTCTCAGTGACCGACAATATCTTTAAAGGGGCAGCACCTCTTCATCAGTAAAAAATCCCCCTGATATTTTTACTAAGGAACAAGTACTGTCCTTGAAACATTTCTGTCAATCATTCTACCAATATAATGGTATAACATGTTTTAACCCAGTGTGTCATCTCTTACGTCTTTTGAATCTATATTATCTCTCCACATCCTTTTGTCTCTATGTAGAATTCCCCTCTAGATTGTAAACTCTGCTCCTTTTGTTACAGTGTGTCTAAATATATATCCCTTGCTTGTATGTTATTTTTGCATTCCTTGTAACGAGCTCTGCGACTTACTTTGATGCGAATAGGGAGGACAGGTCTGGGGCCCTAACTTTGCAAAACAGTATGTTACCGGAGGGACAACACCTTTTCATTTCAACGCATATCTGTACACGGCAAGGGTTATGAACTATCAAACAAGGTTTCGACTCACCCAAAGGAACCTTTATATTTACACACAGGGGTAAATGTAGCACAAATTGGCTATTAGATCGACTATTGCTTGTGGTCTAGGAGTTCCTATCTCCAATCTCTAGCCAGAAAGCACAGTAATTCGTTGTTCACTTCTTGGAAAATTGACCCTGACATAAAAACCTTAGGCCAAAACAAAAATAATGAAAAAGCCAAATTGGATAGTTTTATCAGTCAGATGGATTTTTCCTAAAGTTTGATCAATGATTTAGATAATTCTCTGCAATTCATGGTTTAAAGTATCCCTGTCACTTTGCAGGTTTTGCTTTTGAGTTAGACCTTTATTGTCCCGAAGTTTAAAGGCTAATTCACACGTGGACACTTTGCTCACTGTGCCTAGAGGTATTGACTCATTGACGAGGCCTAACAAGGCTGAAATGATCGTCTGGGCTTGCTGTATTTCTCTCTTGTGGAGTGGACTGGCCTATATTTTGGATCTCGACCGCCCTTTTTGGTAGGATCAATCTGATATGCAAAGGCCTAGTTTCTCTTTAAAATGGCAAAAGGTGAACCAAAACTAACTTGAGACCTGAGCGGGGACACACTGAGGGGTAGGCTATTTGAGCTGTTCTGCATTCTCAGTATTCTCTTGCACCCTGTTTTATTGCTCTCCTTACGTTTTTATAGCTGCAAACCTCCTGGAACTCTGAGTCAGATCAGAGGACGGGCACGGCACGGCTAAACTTTAATCCATGATTACTTGTGCTTGACACCTCCGATCCGTACTTTTTTCACTGTTTGTCAACCTAGAGCTATCCCGTAGTGTATAAAACTTGGGAATAACTGGGGGGAAACACATTGTTTTGGGGTTATTATTGTTAGGTGCCCTGGTCTCTGGTACTTTATTAAATTATCTGTCCTGTGGTGAAGTTAAGTCCCAGACACCCAAGTGCCAGGGTGGAATTGTATTGTTTTGGTTGATGACCCCCGGTTGGGAATGTGTGTATAAATAGCTGTCAGTTTCCTAATAAAAATGGTACCTGTTTTATCCTTCATCAAGCCTCGGTCGATGTTTGGAACAAAGTTATTATTACTCCAGCTGGCCAGGGGAGAGGGGATACCCAGTCTGAGCATTAGAGCTCCATCACACACGATCACGCTCTACAGCCTCTGGCCACACACACTACAGCCTCTAGCCACATGCCACAAACACAACACAAATGAAACACAAAACACCACACCACAGATAGCTCACTACACACACACAGAATACCACAAGCATGCACAACACTCTCTCCTGGCTGTTTGTCCTGTGGTTTTCAACTTATAAAGACACCAGAGACAAGTCACAAACAGCGCAACCCATAACACAGGGCCTTATTCCCATTCAGGAGCTTTCTAGCGGGGCTCTGTGCATGGGCTGCCCTGGAAAAGCACTAAACTAACATGCTCGTTTTGGTGGGATGTGCTTGTCATTGGTTATTACACAACACCCCCCACTTCCCTCTGGTCCAACCTCCTATCACTGAACCTCTTTGATTAGAAAATGCCCAAGCCTTATTTTTCCTCAGTCCGGCCATAATGGGAAGTGTTCTGTTTGGCACGTTTTGGCAATGGGTGCGGGTTACACAATGTTCCATCAGCCACAAGAATCCCGCAGAGCAGCAAACTGCAGACATCATGGACGGAGGAGAACAAAATGGAGGAACACAGGTATTAGGTTCTGACACGAGGAAATAACAGTAGCTGAGGAAACATTATGTAATATACGCGAAATGCATTATGTCATTAGAGTTTAAGATTTTTTTCTGTTTCACCGTTCTCTGCTTTGTTCAGGTGGATGAGGATGTTTCTTTTTCTTATTTTGTTTTATTTAATTTTTTATTACTTGATATAGTCTGCACACTGCCATGTATGTTGTCTTTCATGTAATAAACCATCACCTTGATGGAAAAGTCTCCATTATAATTTACTGGTAGTTTCAAGAGTTCGGTGTGGATATACGTCTTTTGCTTTGTCTCATCCCTCATTACAGGTATACCAGCACAAAATACTTCCAATGTATGCAGCCAAAAATCATTTTTCGCTGAGGTAGTCGCACATAATTACTTGTGTTCTATCTAATTCTTTGTCTGTTGTATCATGGATGCAAGCCATTTGAATATACAGTCCCCCGACATCCTATGCGTTATGCATGTCTGCCATTTCTTTATTGGGGTGTTGATTGTTGGGGTGTTCGAGAATGCTGCAGGGCAGAGAGTTTTTGCTCATCTCGTTCTGTAGCTGAAGCACAGGATTGTCAAATTAGGGTAGGAGGGGACATGCCATAGTGCCAGAATAACAGGCCTGACTGCTTCTCACTGTCTTTGATTCTACTGTCATTATTCACTTCAAATTCTCATGTCTCGTACACATGAGCTAAGGTTTTTAGATGGAAAGTTTTTTTTTATAAAGAAGTCGCCAAGGCAGCAGTGGAATTTCAATGACATTCTATCACAATCAAAAAAAGTAGAGATTACATTGTTTTATATAAGTGGAGATTTTTGGTAATATGTGCAAAAGTATGTAGTATCATGCAGTTTTTTTTTGCCACCAATTCATACTTGAAAACGAGAGAAATCTCAATGTATTTTTCCTGGTAAAATATTTTATAAATAAATAAATATTCCCATGGGACATCACTCAGGAGAGCTGGTGGGAACACTAATTTAATTTCCCCACTCCCTCTGTTCCTGTGTGTCCAACTTGTCTGGTTACAACTACATGTCTGTTAGTCCACCCATTGTAAAGCGCTACGGAACTTGTTGGCTTTTTATAAATAATAATAATAATAATAATAATAATAATTGCACCTTGCTAGAAGATTCACGGGTTGCTAACTCACACTGGACCTACCCTGTTCTACGACCATGGCTACCATATTACAGTAATCCTTCCCTGCATGTCATGCAGTCACTGGTAAATCCTCTCGGCCCCCGATGTTGCTAGGTCTCTCGTACTACACTGCGCTCCTAGTGACAGCGAATCCCCAAGGCGATACACTGGGACGGTTTCTCCCATCACTTTGTTTGTTTGTTTCTTTGTTCAAGTACTTGTTTACATATATATTTAATTTTAGTATTTTTGTTGTGTGGGTAGGTATAAGATATCAGCAAACGCCACAACAGCGTACACATATATATATAATGAAAAGAAAATGTTACCTGCGCTCTCTCCTTAATCCCTATGTATATTTAGAAAAATGGAGGTCATTTAGTTGCTCCAAGTATATAGGGGTGTATATAAAAAATACCCTCTCTGTCTCATTAGAGATATCTTTGCCAGAAGCTCAAGGAAGCAGGCTGAAGGGTCAGTGTTAGGACCCACTTAGGGGGGTCTGCCTTGACGTTGGCAGGCGGGCATTCCCTCCAATGGCCATTGGAGCAACTAAATGACCTCCATTTGTCTAAATATACATAGGGATTAAGGAGAGAGCGCAGGTAACTTTTTATTTTCTTTGGTTTTACTATATATTGGGGCTGATGTGTACTGTAGTCATTGCTGCCGGCCCAGTAGTGATGGGAGTGAGTGCAGGACTTCTCTTTTTGTATATATATATAAAGGTTAGACAGTGGCATGAGTAATCGCTTTTCAGTATATATAAACGAGCTTAACTGAACTGATGCATTTCCATAGTGAAATTTAGTATGGATGTGAGGGATAAATGTAGTGCAATAATGTAGTTTAGTTCAGGCTAGATACAAGCTGAGCGTGAGTAACAGGTTTGGCTGTCGTTTGGCTTAGGCAATTATTAATTATATTACTTTCCTGTTAGAAACACATAAGATCAGGCTAAACAAGGTAGCGAAGGTTAATGACAAGATAGACCTAGGATGATTGAATGAGCTCATGTAGCTTTCCAAATGCAAATAGTGGGTTCACATGAAAGATCTCTCGATATTTAAGAGAGCGTAATATTCGCATGGGCAAAGGCTTGTGTAAGGGAACTATCTCTCAGAGCAGAGAAGCATGTGCGTGAGCTTGCGATGCGTGAGTGTGAGGTATGCAATGCATAGGTATGATTGACATTTAAGCATGACCGGTGTATAGTCGCCACATGGGCAGTCGGACTCCAGGACAACCCTCCCACATACCTAACCCAATAACTCGCTGACACAAAGGTATATGGGAAAATTTGGCCACAGCTTTATTTAAACAATCTTGAATAATAACAATTTATTAATTTCCATATTAATAACCATAGCAATAATAATTTAACAATAAACATGGGTCATTGCCCCCATACTCCGCCCTCGCATCCGAATCCTTCTGTTAATATAACAGGCAATGACCCCCATATAAATAACACATATACATATATATATATATATAACATACATATCAACATATTCCAACATACCAACTTAAAGTGCCAAACATAAATTAACCATGGCAGGGGTATACCCGGATACCCCTGCCCCACCAGATTCTGAGCCACCGACAGGACTCGGAACCTACCAACCACCAATGACCACAGTTTTACGTCTCCATGACGTTCATCCTAGGGAGCCTCTTTCTTCTCCTTCAGCTCCCTATCCCGCCGCTGTGAAAAAATGGGATAACCCAAATCCGTTACCAAATTCAGGGAGGGTGGGCGGGACAAACTCGGCAAGGTAGTAATTAAAAGTGAAGGATTTAAAATGGCTGCCTATTTAAATAGCCAAGCCTACTTACCCATAACCCCCATACTTCCTTCCCTCCTCCTATGCCCGCCTCCTAACCCCTGTCAAGGCCTTTTTTCGCTTAGCTGCGCTTTGGCTACATGGGGCTACATTGAGCATAGAGTGATATCCTTCGATCCCCTGATCTGCCAAATAAGATCAATAGATTCTCTGTAGCTAAAACTAAACACTATGAATAGACTTAACCAAATTAGAGAAACTGAGAGCTCTCATATAAACTTAAAGGTCAAGACCCTCTTCCGGCCCCAGGCCTTTGTGGCTTCATGAGTCTGAGGCTTTCCCGTATCGTGCGCAACGAAAGACCCAGGTGGTCATTCGCCTCCAGCAGCTGGTGGGCAGTCTTCCTGCAAGGTGGACGATGCTTCGGAGGCTTTCTCCTTAGGACCCTCAGCCCAGGTAGGCGAGTAGTAACGATAGCTGGTATGGAGGTATAGGTAGCGCCTGAGAACAGTCATCTCCGCTCCCCACGCCTGTCCCTCTTCACCTCCCTCTCTGTATGGACCTTTTTCGGAGCCATGTGCTTTTCCAGTGATGCCCAGAAGCGTTGAAAGCTCTTTTCAATCCGTGTGAGTATACACTCCACCACAGATCTGCTGTCTCTGCCACGTGGCGTGGGTGTAGAGGGTGGTGTAGGCCCATCCGCCATCTTGTTAGTGTCACCGCGTGAGGTGGAGGAGCTGCATTGGGCTACCGGGGGCCACAGAAGTGCTCATGTGACGTCATTGGGGACCGGGATAACCCCCACTGGTCCAAAGGGGGGGAGCGGGGAACAGGTCCAGTGAGACAGGCAATCGGTAAGAAGGTGAGGCGGTGGCCGTCCGCCTCACTTGTCGCCTCAGTAGGCCGCAAGCTCCATTTGTACAATCTCCCAGCAGGGCTTCACAGCATCCAGACCTGAGTTCTGCAGGTTAAGCAGTAAGTCGTTGTGTGACAGCTGGCAGTTTTTTCCCAGAAATTGGGCAGGTTTTCCACTTAATTATAGCTGATTAGGTGAAAACAGGCAGGAGCTCATCAGACTTGCGACCAGCCAGCATGGCGGTCCGGCCCCGCCCCCTTGTTTACATATATATATACATATATATATATATATGTATATATATATATATTACAGGGTACACGTAAAAATACATTTTGCTAATTTGATAAGGCTACTTTAAATCACCTAATTCCACAAAAAAATATGGGGATTCAGTTCCACCATGTGGCTATATGATATTATGCACCACAGTACCCCAATATCGGTGGGCCCTAATTCCAACGTGGGAGACAAATTAAATAACGCTAGGGCTAAATAAACTTAAAGGACCACTCTAGTCACCTAGACCACTTCAGCTTAATGAAGTGGTCTGGGTGCCAGGTCCAGCTAGGATTAACCCATTCTTTTATAAACATAGCAGTTTCAGAGAAACTGCTTTGTTTATGAATGGGTTAAGCCTTCCCCCAAATCCTCTAGTGGCTGTCTCATTGACAGTCGCTAGAGGCGCTTGCGTGATTATCACTGTGATTTTCACAGTGAGAGCATGAAAGCGTCCATAGGAAAGCATTGAGAATGCTTTCATATGAGACCGGCTGAATGCGCGCGCAGCTCTTGCCGCGCGTGCGCATTCAGCCGACGGGGAGGATCAGAGGCGGAGAGCTTCCCGCCCAGCGCTGGAAAAAGGTAAGATTTAACCCCTTTCCCCCTTATAGAGCCGGGCGGGAGGGGGACCCTGAGGGTGGGGGCACCCTCAGGGCACTATAGTGCCAGGAAAATGAGTATGTTTTCCTGACACTATAGTGTTCCTTTAAGTGTATTGTAATAATCAGTTGTAAGAGCATTGTGAATGCATATAATGCAAAATTGATGCGATAAACACAATAAGTGGCAAGAATAAACCATTCTTGGCTAATCATGGCAGCATCACTTATGGGTAGCTCCTCCCTTAGTAGTCACAGGACAGGAAATTAATTAGATTAATTAATCAGACTGATAGGTATAAAGAGTCCCTCCTCCCCTTACACCTCAGTCTTTTTTCCTGTCCTTAGCAGGTTCTACAGGACTTTTTACATTTTGTTTTATGGCCACCTTCCTGCGTTTGTCGCGGGTTCGTTCCAAATGAAGTTCAGCCTCTCTTCATTTGAAGGACCCAGTAAACAGCCTGCATGAGCAGGACTAACTGGGTCAGGTTCAGTGTAAGTACTGAACTGCAGCGTGGGAAATAAGTGTTTGAGGGAGACACTATTTTCTGTTTTAATGTGGGGTGTGGGCAGAGGCGGCTCTCTAATTAGGCGATTTAGGCGGCCGCCTAAGGCCTCGCGCTTGCTGGGGCCTCGCGGCCGCCTAAATCACCTGTGGGCAGACTAAACTGTCGGGTCCTCGGTCGATGACCGAGGACCCGACAGTGAGAGGGGGCCCGGCGGCTTGCCCAGTATGCCGCCGGGTGGCCCCTCCACATGGTCTGCCCACAGGGAGAGCCAGCCTCTGATCTGCAGCTCCGCCGAGTGCAGAGCTGCAGATCATGTAATGTGCTTCTCGCGGGCTTACAGAGCCCTGAAAGGCGCTCGCGAGAACAAGGTCTGCAGCTCTCGCGGAGCTGCAGACGGAAGTCATCCCACCGGACCACCAGGGACTGCTGCCACTGGACCACCAGGGACTGCTGCCACTGGACCACCAGGGACTGCTGCCACTGGACCACCAGGGAACTATATTGCAATACAAGGCATTTTAGTGTGTGGAGGCTTGTCACAGCCTCCACACACACTGCCCTCCCACCCTCACAGTTCCCAGCACTGCCCTCCCACCCTCACTGTCCCCAGCACTGCCCTCCCACCCTCACTGTCCCCAACACTGCCCTCCCACCCTCACTGTCCCCAGCACTGCCCTCCCACCCTCACTGTCCCCAGCACTGCCCTCCCACCCTCACTGTCCCCAACACTGCCCTCCCACCCTCACTGTCCCCAGCACTGCCCTCCCACCCTCACTGTCCCCAACACTGCCCTCCCATCCTCACTGCCCTCCCATCCTCACTGCCCACCTACATACACTGCCCCAACATTGCCCTTCCACCCTCACTGCCCCCCACCCACACTGCCCCAACACTACCCTCCCACCCCCACTGCCCTGCCTCCCACACTGCGCTGCCCCAACACTGCCCTCCCACCCACACTGCCCCGCTCCCCAAATACCCCGCCACCCACATACCCTGCCCCCACACTGCCCTGCCAGTCACATACCCTGCCCACCACATACACTGCACCCACGTTGCCCTGCCACCCACATACCCTACCCACCCCATACCCTGACCATCACATATACTGCCCCCCACAAGGATGACCACCACACACACTGTCCCTAATACCCTTCCCCCACTCTGACCACCACAGACACTGTCCCCCACACTGACCACCACATACAATGCCCCCCACACTAACCATCACACTGACCACCATAGACACTGTCCCCCACATTGACCACCACATACCCTGACCACCACAATGACCACCACATAACCTGCCCCCCACATTAACCACCACATAACCTGCCCCCCACAGTGACCACCACATACCCTGTCCCCCACACTGTCTCCCACACACTCTGCCCCCACACAGTTTCTCACACAAAACGCCCCACACTGTCTCTCACACACTGCCACCCACACGGTCACACACCCTGCCCACACGGTCACTACACTGTCATACACACTGCCCCCTCATGCTGTCACACACCCTGCCCTCACTACACTGTGTCCCACACACCTTGCCCTCCCACACTGTAACACACCCTGTCCCCTCATGTTGTCACACACCCTGCCCTCACTCTAGTGTGTCCCACACACCTTGCCCTCCAACACTGTAACACACCCTGTCCCCCCACACTGTCACACACTGCCCCCCACACTGTCACCATCCTCCACACTGCTACCCCACACTGTCATCTTCCTCCTCACTGTCACCCAATCACACCCTGCCCCCAAAACTGTCACATTCCTCCACACTGCTCTCTCACCCAGTTACCCTTTCACACACTTGAACCCCATATTGTCAGCCCCCAACACTGTCACCAATACATACAGTGGTACACATACACCCCTCCCACACACTGCCCCTGCACACACTGTCACCCTTTCCAACACTGCCTCCCACACTCTCACCTACCCACCGTCACAATTACACACACATACAGCCACCGCCCACATGCTGTCATGCCCCCTTCACCCAGCCTTGCTCACATTAACCTCTCCTAATCTTGTCGCTCTCACCCTCTCCATCCATACCACAATTACCGACCCTCACTCTTGTACACTCACCCTATCACATTAATCCCCCTAATCCTATCACACTAATTTTCTCTCATACTGTCACACTCACCCCCAACCCTGTCATACTCATCCTTTTTCACATTAACCCTTTCACTTGTGCCCAACCATGCCACACTCAACCTGTCACATAATCCTGTCCGACTCACTTTCCCTCGCCTTGTCACACTCCCTCCTCCAGCCGTGCAACACATAACCCATTCAACTCCTTCAACCGTTCCACACTCACTCCAACAGTGAATACTAGCTCTCTGTATCCAGCGCTGCAAGCCTGTCATACATTATAACTACAGCTCATGATACACACGATGCAACCCCCTATATGTTTTTTTTTTTTTATGAGTGTTAGTGGGGGGGGGCCTCTTGTTTGAGTTTCGCCTAAGGCCTCATAAAGTCTAGAGCCGCCACTGGGTGTGGGGTTGGTTTAGCCTTAAAAATTCCCCTGTTTTCAGCCTGCCCCTAATAATTGGGGTTATATACCCCCCCCCCATACCTTGTTGGCAGTTTTGGAATCCATACTTAGGGTCTTGTCCTTGGGGTCTCTTTTCTTGCCTCTTATTGCCTCTTTATTGCTCCCTTCCCTGTTCCCTGGCTCTGTTCCAGCCTCAGTAGGGATGTGTTGGGCTGTGCAGGATTCCCTGCTCCCTGGGGCTCCCTTTGCACCAGGCTTTGGGGGCTGGAACGCATTTGCGTTCCAGCCAACTGTTTTTTAATTGCGGCCGGTTCCGGCGAAACCGGAAGTGTTTTGCCGGTCGCAAGCGTTTGGAACGCATAGCGTGCGTTCCACCGCTCTGCGCATGCGCAAACCGGGCGATCAGCTGTTCGCCGCCCGGACCTATTTAAAGGGATTAATACAGCTGCCTTCGTGCTATTTCTGCTGCCCTTATGTTGGTTTTCCCTTGTAAAGCATTGGTGTCCAGTCTTGCCCAGCTTCTCCTATCTGCTTCCTGGCTGCATAGTGGATGCTCTGCTCTTAAGGTAGGATTGCAGGTTTTGCTACTTGTTGAAAGTTTTGCTGGTCAGCTTGCCTCTTTTTCCCTTTGGGGAATTTGGTCCTGAATTTTTCTTTGGTTCTTGTTTATAGTATGGATTCTCCCTCTGCCTCTGCAAGATCCCTCTCTAGAAAACATAGGTGAGCCATTTACTATTTGTCTTTGGGGGAGGGTATTAAAAGAGTGCCATACTGAGCCTGTAATATATGTCATATATGGCTTTTTTCCAGCCCCAGCGTTCATTTGGACTCTCCAGCGAGAAAATCTCGAGATAAGTCAAATAAATGCATTAATTGTTCTTCGCCTGCTCCGAATGGAAGGAACCTTTGCAGAGAATGCTTGTTGGAAGTCGCTGATGCCCCCAGTAGGAGCTCTCCACAAGATGACGTTAAGCTCTGGATTTCTCAGGCTATTGCTGAGGGCTTTAGGGCCACCACGGGTTCTAGTGGTCCAAGTAAGAGACGCAGAGCGGAACCTCAGTCTTCCAGCTCTGATGAGGACCCTGATGTCTGGGAGGTATCAGATGAAGGTGAGGAGGAAGCTGATTATGCCTCCAGGTCTCTTGACTCCAGGTCTTTTGATGACTTATTACCCTTCTCAGAGACACGCTTAGTCTCACTGAAGAAAGATCTGAATTGAAGGAGGCTGACAGGTTTTTTGAGGACCTAAAGCCTAACAGACCTACTTTCCCGGTGCATACGTCAATCAGGGATATGATCCTTCAGGAATGGAATAAGCCTGAAAAGAAGTCCACCTTAAAAAATAAGTTTGCAAGGGTTTATCCGTACTCTGCAGTGGATTGCTGCCTGTGGAACTCAGTTCCTAAAATTGACGCGGCAGTGATCCATATGGCTAAGAAAACTACACTGCCTATAGACTCTATGGCATATCTCAGGGAGCCTATGGAGAAGCGTTTGGATGGAGACCTGATTAAAGCCTACTTGGCCCTAGGGTCCGCCCTTCATCCGGCAGTGGCACTGACGACTCTTTCCAGAGCCTTGAAAGTGTGGCTTGCTAATCTGAAGGACGACATTGAGCAGGGTGTCCGTAGGGAACATCTGTTGGAAAGCCTCAAGGACTTTAGTCTAGCCACGGAATTCTGTTCAGAGGCCTCCCTGGACATCACTCGCATGATTGCCAAAAGCATGGCCCTGTCTGTGGCTTCTAGAAGGGCTTTGTGGCTTCATTCGTGGGGTGCTGACTATGCCTCTAAGGCTTCCCTGTGTGCACTTCCGTTCCAAGGGGATCTCCTTTTTGGGAAAATTCTGGAAGATGCTATTCAAAAAGCTGCTGATGGGAAAAAGGCGTTTTTACCTCAAGCTGGCAGGAAGACTTTTCCCTCCTCCTGGAAGACCAAGCGCTTCAAGGATCGGTCCTTTCGGGACAGCAGAAGCTATAAACCAGGAAGGGAGTTTTCCAGGAATTCTTCACGGAAATCCTATTCGCACTCATCTTCCAATAAGGCTTCCAGAGGAAGGGGTGCTAGAACCTCAGGGAAGAACTTCTGAAGGTCCCAAGGCCCGTTCGGGGATGGTGGGAGGAAGACTGAAGTTCTTCTACCCCAAATGGGCCAGCAATATTTCAGACCTATGGGTCACTTCGATCGTGAAAGAAGGTTACAGAATAGAATTCTCATCTCACCCAAAAACTGCATTCTTCAGAAAATCAAAGGTGCCGGTAGGCATCAAACGAAGGGCCATGAGATCCTGCATTTCTGTACTCCTGGAACAAAGAGTGGTGGAAGAAGTTCCCAAACGGGAATGGTTCCAGGGAATTTACTCCACGGTCTTCTTGGCCCCAAAACCTCAGGGAAAGTGGCATCTCATCTTGAATTTGAAAGGCGTGAACTCCTTGCTCGACATAAGGACGTTCAAAATGGAATCCTTGAGGACCATCTTGAAGTGTGTCAAAAAAGGAGACTGGATGACCTCAATAGACTTAAGGGACGCCTACTATCATATCCCGATACATCAAGATCATGTACGGTTTCTCAGGTTTTGGGCGCTGGGAAGGCACTTCCAGTTCCGGGGTCTACCGTTTGGCCTCAGTCTGGCTCCAAGAACGTTCTCAAAAGTTCTGGTCAACTTAATAGCCTTTATAAGGGAAAAGGGTATCGAGATATTCCATTACTTGGACGACATTCTTATCTTGGGTCCATCTCAAGGAATCGTTGCTCAACATACGTTAGTCGCAATGTCCATTCTTCAAGACCATGGTTGGCTCCTGAACATGGAAAAGAGCTCCCTCGTTCCTGTACAAACGATTATTTTCCTGGGTGCGGTAGTGAATACCGTGTCTGCACATGTGTTCCTGTCTCCAGAAAGGGTCAAGAAGATCAGAGACAAAGTAAGGGAGCTACAAGATCTCGAGGCTGCACCTGCAAGAGAAGTTATGAGCCTCCTAGGTTCCTTGACGTCAACGATAGGCTTGGTGAAATGGGCCCAGTGGAAGTTCCGTCCGGTCCAGAACTGCTTCCTTCTCCAGTTCAACAGAGTGGAAGCGAATTGGGAACAGATGATATCTCTTCCCCTTCCCGTAAGGAAAACCTTAAACTGGTGGAAGAGCAAGAGGAATTTGACAACAGGCTTCCCGTTGGAAGACCCCCCTTGGAAGTTTATTACGACAGATGCCAGTTCTTTTGGATGGGGTGCCCACTTCAGTTCTGTATGGACTCAAGGGAAATGGACCCGAGAAGAGAGTCGCCTACACTCAAACTTAAGGGAACTAAGAGCGGTTTACAAGGCCGTTTTGAGATTCCTACCAAGGCTAAAGAACTCTTGGGTTCTAATCAAAACAGACAACCGAGCGGTGGCCTCATATGTGAACAACCAAGGTGGCACGAGGAGCAGGTTGCTCCTGGAAGAGCTCGCTCCCTTAATGGCTATAGCCATGACGTTTCTTCAAGGCCTGAAGGCGATTTATCTCCCAGGTTCGGAGAACGTAACGGGAGACTTCCTCAGCAGAAAGGAAATTCTTCCGGGAGAATGGCAACTTCACCCGGCGATCTTTGCAGAAATTGTTCATCGGTGGGGCATGCCCCAGATCGACCTGATGGCATCATCTCAGAACCACCAGGTGGAGAATTACTTCTCTCACATTCCGCGCGCAGCGATAGGGGGGTGCTGGTGGGGAGCCGGGGCTGACCGAAAACACGGGTCCCGTGGCCTGCTTTCACACAAGACGCATCCAACATTGTCCCCTTATGGGTAACAGGCACTGACGACATGTCCCATGTCCCCTCCATGCGAACGGGGAAGATGAAGGGACACAATTCGACAAGACAAACAGACGACCCCAGAGACGCGCATGAGACACATTCACGAACAGGAATGACTCCCACGACTGAATGGGATACCACTGCTTGTACCTATAAAGGGGGGAAGAGGAACACCATGCTTACACATTGGTCCCTAGGATCGTATGTCATACCACCCCCGCAGACTAAAAGTGATAGGGCCGACAGAAACCGACATTTACAAAAAAAATAAAATAAATTTTTTTGAAGGACAACTGACGAACACTCCACAGCCCGAACCAGAACTTACCTTGACCCGAAACAATATAACTCAAGAGGTTAACCATGACACCGGAAGGACACATGACGGGAACAGAACTGGTAAACCGGTATCTAGTCTATGAACGTGTACGGCAGCAGGAGGATTCCACACCCCCCTCCCCACACATGCTCCCACACGCGTTACCCCCTTACCCCCCTCCCGGACTTCTCATACCCACCCACCCCACCCACATAGGGCACCCAGGCCCTCACAACTAAAAACCCCCCAACCCCTTACCCCCCCCCCAAGACTCCTAATCTCTCGCAACACTGGTATCACGCCACGACACACACCTGCTCACCTCAGGAAATCACCAAATACTCCTACATACATTCTTTCTTTACCAACATTGACAAATTTTACTATAGTTGCGGCTCCATGACTATCAATAGATAAGACGACTTTACATATTATCACAGAATGTAAACTGATAACGGAATAAGATATATAAGAACAACGGAATGAGATATTATGCTATGCAAATATGTTCAAAATGTGTATAAACACTGTTTCTATGTTGTCACTATTTTATGCAACGCTGTTGAGTTGGGCCTGCGTGCCCATAATATGCTCCACTGGCTTGATAAAACTCTAAATAAACAGATTAACAAAAAAAAAAAAAGAATTACTTCTCTCTCCACCCGGACCGTCAGGCACTGGGCCAGGATGCTCTCTCTCTCCCTTGGTCGTTCGATCTGGGGTATGCTTTCCCTCCCTTACCCATGATACCGAGGTTCCTGCGGAAGGTTTGGTCGGAAGGCAGGAAGGTCATTGCCGTAATTCCAATTTGGCCTCGGAGACCGTGGTTTCCCCTATTGGCCATGATGAGCCAGGAACAACCTTGGCCTCTTCCAGTGATGGAGGATCTGCTAACGCAGGGCCCGGTATTCCATCCTCATCCAGAACACCTCAAACTGGGGGTATGGATCTTGAGAAAGAAAGACTCCAATTACTAGGTCTCTCGGAGGCCGCGATCAATACCCTTCTGCTCTCCAGGAAGGCTTCCACTTCCTCATGCTACCATAGGATCTGGGATGTGTTCCAATCTTGGGCATCATCCAATAATGTGAACTTTCTGCATCCTAGCAATACTGAAGTTTTGGAGTTTCTGCAGGAGGGCCTGGACAAGGGCCTTAGCCTCAGCACCTTGAAGGTTCAGTCTTTGGCACTTTCAGCTTTGTGCAACATCTCTTGGGCTTTGGATCATTTGATTTCCAGGTTCTTCAAAGTGGCCTTCAGGTTGAGGCCTCCTTCCAGATCTACTACCCCTCCTTGGGACCTTCCTATGGTGCTCAATTATCTCATGGAGGATCTGTTTGTTCCTCTTGAAAGTTTGGATACTACTCTCCTGACGTATAAAACTTTGTTTTTGGTGGCAATTACTTCCGCAAGACGGATTTCAGAAATTAAGGCATTTTCTACATCTTCTTCTTGTTTACGATTCTACCAAGATAGGGTGTGTCTGAAACCAAAACCAGAGTTTCTTCCTAAGGTGGTTTCTCAGTTTCACCTCTCTCAAGAAGTGGTTCTTCCATCATTTTACCCCAACCCCTCTTCTCAGGAAGAGGTTAGATGGCAACGTTTGGATGTCATGAACTGCTTGTCTGTGTATCTTAAACGTTCTGAGTCTTTCCGTAAGACGGACCAACTCTTCGTTTTGCCGTTGGGAGCAAGGAGGGGTGAGGCGGCTTCTTTGTCTACGTTGAAACGTTGGATTTCTCTGATAATTAAGCAGGCGTATGTCTCTAAAGGTTTATCACCCCCTCAGGAGATAAGAACCCATTCTACTAGAGCATTATCAACTTCATGGGCTAGCTGGGCAGAGGTTCCATACGATGATATTTGCAGAGCAGCCACATGGTCTTCTCCGATGACGTTCATGAAGCACTACAAACTTGATGTGGAGTCTCCTTCCACCTCCTTTGGGAAGAGTGTCCTCTCTACGGTCTCTTTATCCAGTTGATATTAAACTTTTCTTTGCTGCATGTGTTTCAGTTTTGTGTAATTTTTGGATTATTATTCCCACCCTAGATTTCTGTGAAGCTTGGGCATTACCCATAAGTGATGCTGCCATGATTAGCCAGGAATAGAGAAAATTTATGACAAACTTACCATAATTTTCTTTTCCTGGCTATTTCTCATGGCAGCATCAGGGTTCCCGCCCGTTCTCTATTTCAGCTTTATAATTGGACTGAGGTGTAAGGGGAGGAGGGACTCTTTATACTTATCAGTCTGATTAATTAATCTAATTAATTTCCTGTCCTGTGACTACTAAGGGACGAGCTACCCATAAGTGATGCTGCCATGAGAAATAGCCAGGAAAAGAAAATTACGGTAAGTTTGTCATAAATTTTCTCTATTAAAGTGATAGTGCTCTGATGTATATACTCACAACGCGTATCATATATCTGCTCTATGAAAATTAGAATTAAAGTGATATTACTATGCAGAACCTCCTCAAATATATACCCGTGGTCACCTCCGATTTTGTATATCTTTCTTTTCAGAAAATGTAAATAACTTTCCGACAAAGGATTTATGAGAAAAATAAATATAAAGCAAATTCTCTCAATATTGACAGTGCACATTTTTAGCACCAGGTTTTAACACATTATTTAACTTTATTTAATGGGTTTTTATAAAACACTGTTGCCCCCACTTCGCTACAAGGGTACGGGGAGGTCAGAGAGGGCAGGAGGAGAGGAGGTCATGGGTGACTGTGCCACTATTGGATAGCTGTCACCTGCATGCTGTGCGTGTTGACACCAGACACCCAATTTGTACACATTTGCCCCAGGAACTCTGCACCAGTGATGCCGCCAGACATGTAGTTACAATCCCGGCAGCAGTGGGTTAAACTCTGTACGTGCAGCAATTCATAGTGAAAAACTGCCATACAGACTCCAGGTACCATGACCACTTCAAATCATGGATGTGGTTATGGTGCTTATGAATGTACGTTTCCTGTGGTTTATATCTCTTAGAATGGCAAACTCTGATCCCTCACAGTACTAAACACCAAGTTAATGCGGATTTTATTTTCTCACTCTATTTTATCTGACAGTGGGATTTATTTACAAAACCAGGATAACTGGCAAGAGAATTGTATCGTGTCATTTCTCTGCAATTCCTGGTTTACCGAATGAATGCCATATTCTCTAATATTCAGGGACTGAAAAAAAATTCTATACCAGTCCCATAATGCATCGCGCCAGCATAGTGTGCAGATATGGAAGCGGGGGGAAAAGTAAAGGTGAAAGTAAAATTAAGAGTAACATACGAGGAGGATCAGGAGATATTCGTAAAGGGATGAGTGGGTGTGAAAGCAACACACAAAAGTTTGAAATTCAGGGAACGGAGTGGGGGTGCCAACATGGATTTCTACTGCCAATAGTCTGATTGAGCAATAGGATTGCTTCATCTACCTCCGTAGATATTTTTTTTTGTCAATCTGTATTTTATTGAGGCATATTAGATGGGATACGGAATCAGTGGCGGATCCAGAGCCTGATCTCGGGAGGGGCGCTTGTAGATTATTTAAATAAATAATCCAGACACAATAACCACTACAGCTCAGTGTAGTGGTTATGGTGTCAATAGTGCCGGGACCCCCTCCCAGAGTAAGTAGTCAAACCGTTTAAGAACAGTTTGACAACTTACCTGAGGTCTGCTGGGAAATGGGGCAGTAGTAGGGCATAGGAGCAGTGGTGTGTGTGAGTGGTGTGTGTGTGTGAGGGGACAGTGTGTGCGCAGTGTGTGTGTGAGGGTGGCAGTGTATGTGTGGGACAGTATGTGTGTGTAACAGTTGCAGTGTGTGTGTGAGTATTGCAGTGTATGTGTGTGTATGGGATGGCAGTGTATGGGGGCAGTGTGTGTGTATGGGGAGCAGTGTGTGTGTATGGGGGTAGTGTATGTGTGTAGAGTGTGTGTATGGGGGTCAGTGTGTGTATGGGGAGCAGTATGAGTGTATGGGGGCAGTATGGGGGGCAGTATGGGTGTATGGGGGGCAGTATCGGTGTATGGGGGCAGTATGGGTGTATGGGGGGCAGTGTATGTGTGTAGTGTGTGTGTGTGTGTGATAAGGGTAGGGGGGCTTTTTTTTTTTAAATATATATTTTTTATTTAGTTTAATATAAATTTCTATGTCCCTGGTGGTCAGGTGGGGAAAGTGAACTCTAGCCCGCGCTCCAGGGCTAGAGTTCACTCTCGCGAGATTTGGTTTAATATAAATTTCTATGTCCCTGGTGGTCAGGTGGGGAAAGTGAACTCTAGCCCGCGCTCCAGGGCTAGAGTTCACTCTCGCGAGATTTGGAGCGTTGCCGTGGTTACCGCGGCAACGCTCCAAATCTCGCGAGAGGAGGACCCGGAGGAGTTGCATACTGAGCTCCTGGGTCCTCTCTCTCACTCCCTCCCTCCCCCCCCCCTGCTGGCCGCCAGCACGGTGCCTGCGGACCGGGGAGGGAGATCTGTGATCTCCCCTCCGGTCCGCAGGCACATTGCAGGGCTGGCAGGGGAGGGAGAGGGAGACCGTTGGATTTCTCGGGGGGGGGGGCAATTGCCCCGTTGCCCCCCCCCTGGATCCGCCACTGTACGGAATAGAGAGAGGGAAATGTGCATTTAGAATACAGTAGAGGGTTCAATAACAGTGGTATCTAACATTTCTTTAATATTTGTACCTCTTTTTTATGTTTTATGGTTTAACGTTGCTTTTGTAAACAGGTTTAGGCAATATACAATTTAAAGGAACACTATAGTCACCTAAATTACTTTACCTAAATAAAGCAGTTTTAGTGTATAGGTCATTCCCCTGCAATTTCACTGCTCAATTCACTGTCATTTAGGAGATAAATCACTTTGTTTCTGTTTATGCAGCCCTAGCCACACCTCCCCTGGCTATGATTGACAGAGCCTGCATGAAATAAAAACTGGTTTCACTTTCAAACAGATGTAAATTACCTTAAATAATTGTATCTCAATCTCTAAATTGAACTTTAATCACATACAGGAGGCTCTTGCAGGGTCTAGCAAGCTATTAATATAGCAGGGGATAAGAAAATCTTAATTAAACAGAACTTGCAATAAAGAAAGCCTAAATAGGGCTCTCTTTACAGGAAGTGTTAATGGAAGGCTGTGCAAGTCACATGCAGGGAGGTGTGACTAGGGTTCATAAACAATGGGATTTAAGACATGTGGTATCGGGCGATTCCCCTGGGTGTCCCCTTCAAGGTAGCCTTCCTCCAGTGTGCGGCCGCACCGGTTTTTATGTGAATTACCCCCAGAAAATGCAGAATAAAGCGGGAGCCAAAGTTCAGCACAACCGCTCAGTCTGGATGCCAGGCTCCACCCCCCTCACCCCCCCATAGATAATTTACTTTGTTAATGCTCCATGACAGTCTCTCGCCATTGCCAGCTGTCAAACCCACAAAATGCAATCAGAGAGGACTGAGTTTCAGCAAGTGCTGCTGGGTAATAGAAAATCACAAACTGAGCTGACTACATTACAGGAGGTGACATTCACAGACAATAAATCATGAGGGTGTGTTTCGGATCAAACCCTAAACCTTGGGTGTTCTATAAATCACGTTGATCTATAAATCACGTTCTGTGATTGAATTCGGAGAATTGCGTGAACATATATTTATAAACTGTAAACTCCACATCTTTTCACCCTGCATTGTATAATTAACTCCAAATATGTTGGATTAAGGTGGCGCTGTCACAGGTGTTATTTCTCTGACAGGAGGCTCATGGGTTAACAATGAAATAGTACCAAAATTAACCCCTTCCTCCCCCCAACACAACTGGTGTTTGTATCTGTGAGCGTGAGTGTGGATATGTTTTCACTAAGTCAGCGTGTTTTAGTGTATTTATCTTTGGGTGTTAATTTATCTGTTTGGTTTGTAGTTAAGTGTTTTGTGTATGTATATATTTTATATTTTATTTTATATATTTGTTCTTGTAGCATACCAGCCGGGTATATCTAAAGGGTATGAAATGTATTGACATTGTACATTTTTGTCATGCAATGTTGGTATATAATAAGGAAGCTTATCAAAACCACCTGCCTAATGTCACATAGATCCCCCTCGTGCTGCCAAAACAGCTCTGATGCATTGAGACATGGACTCCACAAGACCTCCGAACGTGTCCTGTGATATCTGACACCAAGACATTAGCAGAAGTTCCTTTAAGCCCTGCAAGTTGCGAGGTGGGGCCTCCACGGATCAGATTTGTTGTTCCAGCACATCCCACAGATGATCAATCGGATTGAGAGTAGTACGTGTCAAAGAAACCTCCACATGAATGCAAGGACTCAATGCTTCCAAGTAGTTTTTTTTTTTTTTTTTTTGCAATTTGAGTATTTTTTAAGCTTTTCTGTGTTATTGGATCAGATCAGCTAGCTTTCTTTCTCCACCGGCATCAATGAGCCTTGAACGCTCTTGACTTGACACCTTCCTTGCACCACTTTTGGTAGGTACTAACCACTGCATACAGGGAACACCCCATAAGAGCCATTTTGGAGATGCTCTGACCCAGTCGTCCATCCATCACTATCTGTCTCTTGTCAAAGTCACTCCGATCTTTTCGCTTGCCCATTTTTCCTGCTTCCAACACATGAAATTCTGTTTTTTTACCCACTGCCTAATATCTGCCACCCCTTGACAGCTGCCATTGTAATGATATAATCAATTTTATTAACTTCACCTGTTAGTGGTTTTAAAGTTGTGACTGATCAGTGTGTGTATATATACACAGGGGGTGCCTTAGATTTCTGTGCCTTCAGGCACCTGATGTGTAAACCCTGATACTATGAGCTGACCTCTTACTTTATAATTATTGCTACATCCCAAATCAACCCTGCCAAAAGCTTCCCAGCTTTTAAACGTATTGTTTCATCAACACTTCTTAAAAACAAAAAACAAAAAAAAACGATATACCACCTTACTAATACTATCTCAGAGATCAAGGAGTTAAAAGCAAATTTGCTTGCAATGACAACATTTCTGTTGCGATCAATGACCTTTAACTTTGAGTTATTATTATTATTTTATTATTTATATAGCTCCAACAAATTCCGTAGCGCTGTACAATGGGTGGACTAACAGACACATAATTGAGATCAGACCACTGGATGTACAGGAACTGAGGTGGTTGAGGGCCCTGCTCGATGAGCTTACATGCAGGGTATAGTGACACAAAGGGTTAAAGTAGGGGAATTACATAGTTTGTTAGAGAAGGGTTTATTGAGTGCTTGGTAGGTCATTTTTGACAGTTGCAGGAAAGGAGTCATGGGGTGGGGGACACGTCTTTGAGAAGTCAAGAGCAGAAACACACAGAGAGACAGCAAACGTATCTTCATAATTCACCTTAAGTCACAACTTGGGTAAGTCAAAGAAAAAGTGGGACAAACAGCACTATAACTCATGACTGCTGACCCAAATACCATACCCGTCACCCCCAATAACGACACGACACCTGATTGTTGGGTAAGGGCAACGGCCACAGCTTTATTAAACTTTAACAGCGCCAGCATTTCCACCTGTCAGCTGTTGGTGTGACTACCCAACAGACAGATACTCCAGGTCTTTATACAGAGTTCGTACAGCCTGCCCTCGGCCATCAGCCCTAGAAGGCTGCGACTCCCCAAATCCTTTCCGTGCATTACATGCGCTTGCTAAGAACTCCACCATAGCTGTGACAAAACAAAAACAGAAACAAACAACACCACAAGACAGAAACCATCACCTAGCCTAGAAAATTGGGGAGGGTGGGCGGGAAACTGTTCCAGACCGCTCTTTCTGCTCTGGTGAGTTCACTCCCTTCTGCATTCCTTCTTATATCCCCCCATCTTGAAACTATGTATCCCTCCCGCCCCCCTTACAGCAGGACAGCAGTCAAGCGTCCCCTTCCTTGCAGTCCAGGGGATCTCTTGACTGCTGACCCAAATACCATACCCGTCACCCCCAATAACGACATGACACCTGATTGTTGGGTAAGGGCAACGGCCACAGCTTTATTAAACTTTAACAGCGCCAGCATTTCCACCTGTCAGCTGTTGGTGTGACTACCCAACAGACAGATACTCCAAGTCTTTATCCAAAGTTCGTACAGCCTACCTTCGGCCATCAGCCCTAGCAGGCTGCGACTCCCCAAATCCTTTCCGTGCATTACATGCGCTGGCCAGGAACTCCACCACAGCGATGCCGGCCCTCCTTCTCCTTTCCCGGCATCGCGCCCCCCGCAGCCAGCGCCTTTTCTATACCCGACTGCAGACCCGCATTAAAAATGGCCAATCCTGTTTAGTTCAGGTGCACACCGTCAGCCCTCATCAAATTGCTATTGTCCCCCTCCAGCTTGACATGCCGGACCGCCACACCACCAAGCCGCTGCACAAACCGAGAGATCGTCATGTTGAGCTTGCACCTGCTCCGCTTCAGACCCTTGGCATGCGGCAAGGCATGCCAGCCAGGATGGGGAACAATCTCCGACCAAATAAGAATACAGTCTGTGAATAGAGCTAAACACCAGGCCAAGTCCTGTCTGACAGAGTGCATAAGATCCACCGTTCTAACCCTCCCTAAATCATTACCCCCCGCATGAATCAAAATTGTAACAGGACCAGACACAAACCTGCTAAGGGCCAAACACTCCGGATAGACTTGCCTCCAGGACAGACCCCGAACACCCCTCCAGCGTACCCTCGCTACGTCCGAGGAGATCCCTAGGTTCCGACCGTAGGAGCGAGACTGAGCCCGACGAGCTGCCCAATAAATAAACGAATGCCCCAAGATCCAAACATAATGGGGAACACAACCTGGAACAAATCATAACAGATGCAGTCGGATATACAGTTGATATCTCCTAGAAGACCATCTGCCTAAGCGCTGCACCACTGAACCCGCCAAACCCATACAGCTAGCCTGAGTTGCGGCCCCGATGGTTATAAGACCGCAGTCCACCAAGGCTCTCCCCAACATCAACGCAAACTGAAAACGCGGAAGCGGGGACCCATCCGCATGCACCAACAGCGAGGCCGACGCCTGCTGGCTCGCCATATACTGCTGGAAGAGCCGGATGGGACTCACCCCCCGAGCTCCCCACCCTGAGCCACGCACCAACACTGGCTTGATCTGTCTTGGATCTGCGAATATGCAGGTCCACAAACCCATCTGCCCAACTTACATCCGATATCAAGAGAGGAGAAACCGATCGGCGATTGGGGACGACAAGCTCGCCCACCCGCAACGCACCGAAGAAACACAGCGCAAAACAGACCTGAAACAGCCGACACTCAGAGACTGAGCCACAGACCCCTGGCAACGCCCCCAACAACTGCCACAACAGGTCCACTGAAATCGGCCGCCGCCGGTCTGGACGCCTCCGACTTCTCCAACCGCGCAGAACCCGTTGCAGGCAAAACTCCTTCGTTAAGTCCCGCCAGCCTAAAAAATGAAACAAAAACGACAGAGCCAACAGAGCTCTCTCAGCCGAGGCGCATGATAGACCTTGCTCCAGGAGCCTATTCATGTAGCGCAACGTTATTGAGAACCGGCCTGACTCCGATGACATTTGATCAGACCCATCCACACAAGACAACCAACCTGTCCATACAGACCTGTACGTCTTCTATGTAGCAGCCGACAATGATTCCGATACCAAGGACATCAGCCCTCCGAAACAGGTCCCATAAGTATGCCGGGCAGCGAAGCCCCTCCTGATCTGCTCCCGGCGCGACTCCCGAAAACGGTACCACTGAAACGGAGAGAGAGAGTCAGCCACCACATTCAAAACCCCCGGAACGTGCCGAGCCTGCAACCACACATTAAACTGCAAGCTAAGCAGCACTAAGTGACGCAAGAGGGCCAATACTGGAGGAGACGCAGACCATGATCGGTTAATCACATGGACCACGTGTTATCCATGTAAAAAAACCACCACCCGGTTCCGCAATTCGTCCCCCCACAGTGCTAGCGCCACCACTATGGGGAACAGCTCCAAGAACGTGAGGTTCTGCATCACCTCCTGCTCCTGCCATGCAGACGGCCAAGCAGCCGCACACCACTTGCCCTGAAAGAAGGCCCTAAACCCTACCGACCCCGATGCATCCGTATAGAGGTCGAGTTTGGCATTTGGAACCGCTTCCCACAACCAGCATGATCGGCCGTTATACTTGCCCAGGAAGGCACTCCACACCAGCAGGTCGGCCCGCAGCTTGGCAGTCACCCTAATTAAATGGTGAGCCTCCCTGATACCAACCGTCGCCAAGGACAAGCGCCTGCAAAAAGCCCGACCCATGGGCAAAACTCTGCAAGCAAATGCTAGATGACCCAGCAGAACTTGCATCGTGTGCAACTGGACCTTCCGAGACGATTTGACCAAGTCAATCTGCTGCAGCAGCACCTTGAGCTTTTCATCCGGTAAACGAAAAACCATGTCCACGGTGTCGATCTCGATGCCCAAAAACGACAGCCTTGTGGCTGGCCCCTCCGTCTTATGCTCCGCAACTGGCACACCAAACCACGCAGACACTGCGTGGAAGGCCGACAACAACCGAGCACATCCATCACCCTCCCGAGGACTCACAAACAGGAAGTCGTTGAGATAGTGCGTAACCGAATCCAAACCCGAGTACTGAACCACGGACCATTCCAAAAACGAGGAAAACATTTCAAAATAAGAACACGATATAGAACAACCCATGGGAAGGCACATGTCGTAGAAGTACGACCCCTGGAATCGACAACACAGTAGGTGATAACATTCCGGATGAACCGGCAATAACCGACAGGACGATTCGAGGTCCGATTTAGCCAAGAGTGCCCCCAACCCCGCTTCCCTAACCAATGACAGGGCCCTGTCAAAAGAGGAATAACGCACCCTGCTAAACTCCTTATCGATATCATCATTCAACGACCTCCCGGCCAGGTAGGAGAGGTGATGAATCAACCGAAAGGAGCCAGGCTCCTTCTTTGGTACCAGCCCCAAAGGCGATACCCACAAGTTGGGAAATGGGGGGAAAGAAAACGGCCCCGCCATGCGCCCCAATGACAACTCCTTCTTCAATTTAGCGCCCAAAACTTCCTCCTTACCCTGGACTGACCGAAGATTTTCTGCCAACCACGGCTCCGCCGAGAAGACAAAGGGGATCCAGAATCCGACTGAAAACCCTTCCTCCAACACGCGGCGTTGCAGCGTTTAGGGTAAGCCTCGAGCCATGGCCACATCCTTGCCACGCTTACTGGGGTCCTCCCCTTTGGAACCATACTCACGGGACCCTGCCTTAGGGATGGACTGCTTTGCCTTCTTAAACCATCGCATGGCGGGGTGAGCACCCCTGCAATGCGAGCACTCGTGCTTAAACCTACAGGGGGAGTACCACCTGCAGTGGCTCTCATTGAAGAGTCAGCACACTCCTCTTTTCTGCCCAGGCGGCGCACCGGAGGAACCTCCTGCGCCCGCTGCCCCTGGAAAGGACGCCGGACGACTAGGCATCATGAGTAACAGCCACAGGCTGCCAAGCGCTAGCGCAAGCCAACTCACTGCTTACTTGTGCTGCCACGGTAGCCCGCTCAGGTTGGTAACCTCTGGGCATCGTCCTCCGGTCCAACTCTTCCTCATCTTCCTCCTGAGATCCGGAATCAGAACCCTCCTGCAGCCTGTCTGCCCTGTGGCTGCTGTATCTCCCACCTGTTGGACTCCTGGCCGACAGTCCCCGGGTCTCGGGCTCCCTGTGCTGCAGGGCACCTGCCCCCAGCCTTCTCCCAGGCTGGACAGCCCTTCGATCCCGTTCTTGGGCTCCCCCATGGCTCTCCTGGGGCTCCGGCGCCGAATGCGCGATCACTTCCGGGTTCTCCTGTGGGGCCTGTGACGTCCGCACTGGACCCCGTGCGTCCATCATGTACGCGCCCCTCGCTACGTCCGGCGTCTCCACGCACTGCCCGGACGTCAGACGTTGATGCGTCATTTCCTGCTGAACCGGAAAAGAAGGTTGGCTGCGAGAGCGCTTTTCCTGCGCTCCGCCATCTTGGGCCCGCCTTGCCGCAGCTCCTCTCACCCGCGGCTGCCTCCTGGAAGCCCGGGATCTGCCATGGCCATGGGCAGAAGCCGCCTACTGTCCGCTGGTCCCGGCCTCCGCCATCCCTCCTCTACGCACCGGACTGGGGGAAAGGCGGGAAGGAGGCCTAGAACGCCTCGGCCTCCTCCCGCGTGCCAGAGAAGGGGTCTCCGCCACCGGCTGCTTAGCATCCATCTGGACCTGGGGAAGGTCAGCCATCAGGTCCGCCAGGGAACCGGACCCATGGGACGCCAGGTAGGCCTGCAGCACCCCCAGCAAAGCCTCCCTTGACAAATCCGCCATCTTGCAGGGAAGGCCTGGCTTAGAACAGCAAATAAGTATAAATTCTCTTTTTTTTTTTTTTAACAGCAGAAGGCAAAGGCTAAAGGGCTCTGAAACTGAAACTGTTCCAGACCGCACCTTCTGCTCTGGTGAGTACCTTCCCTTCTGCATTCCTTCTTATATCCCCCCATCTTGAAACTATGTATCCATAATACTCCCGCCGCCCTTACTGCAGGACAGCAGTCATGCCTCCCCTTCCTTGCAGTCCAGGGGATCTCTTTCACATAAGTCTTTTTTTTTTTTTTTTTTTAAGGCTTTATTAAGGCATAGAATCGTAATTACAGTTACAGTAGAACATTATTACAGTGAAGGTGTACGGGAGACTCGCAGGTCTCAATGTAATAGGACAATGACAGAGAGGTTTTTCACCTATTTGGCCGTTGGCTTCTGATGCTGCCAGCGGTCAAATAGTTCAGACATTTGTTTAACAATTTTAAGCATTCATGTTTAAATGTCACCCGTCAGCAGATGAAGGCCAGTTCGGGGATTGAGTTGTAAAGGCAGATATTGTTGTTAATATATGATAAGCATCTAACTGCAATACAATAGCATTCATGGCACGTCACCTAGCCTTGTTGGACAAGTCAGTAAAGTGTACAGCTTTGTTGTGGTCTATGCAAGGACATAGTTCGCATTATAGATTATACAGTAGGAATTTTGAGCTATGTGGTACATTCCCTTAGTACAGGTAGCCTGCTGGATGGGGTAAGTATTAGGAGGCAGCCACTCGTCGTGTTTTCAGCGGCTCCTGTGTTGTTGGCGGTGTGTCGGGCAGGTTATATGATTTGGCAATCCGAGTACGGCGTGCGGAGGTGGGTGGAGGGGGTGTGTGGGCAGCAGGGAGACACGGTCTTGGGGTCCCTGTTAGGTAGGCCTGTTCAAGATCCGTTGGGGTGCAGGGCGGGCAGCAGTTGTCGAGGAGTGGGGCGTTTGGAGGTCAAGGGGTCCGTCAGTTAATTTTGTCCTGTGTGTGTGTTTGGTACGGGTGTCCCCTTGGTGTTAGTCGCTGTTCTTTAATGTTTGTGGGCGGTGGTCGTGTGGATGTCGTGCGTCGGGGTGTTGTCTTGTTGGGGTGTCTCCTCTGTGTCTGGTGTCCGTCTGGGCCTGTTTACAGCTCCGGTTAGCGTTGGGGGTGTTTCGGTCGAGCGGATACTGTTCCGGGTTGTGAGGGTTGGGTGGTGTCTGGTATCGTGGTATAGTGTTCTTGGGTATTGGGCGCTTGGGCAGTCTTGTTGGGTTGGTTTATGCCTTATCCGGCGTTTGCGGGTCATGGTGGGTCTTTTGTGAGTGCTGTGGTGTGTAGTCGGTCTCGCAAGTGAGGGGGTGTCTCCACATAACTCTTTTGTCTCATTATTACATATAATTTCTTTTAGCAATTTGTGAGCCAATCCAGCTTGAGACACTCGAGGTGTAAATTGATATTGTGCAAATACACAGTGAATGTAGCACATTCTTTCTTTCAAACCAGTATTTCAGGAATATAGAACCTGGAGGAGAAACTCATACAATCTACATGGACTTTTCTAAGTTCACCTCATTTTTATGGACTGCCTCACCCTCTCCTATAAAGCTTCACGCCAATTTCTAAACCTTTAACATTCTCGAACGTTCCTTTCTATAAGGAAGCAGATCAGTGTCTATGTTATTATATACACCTTGTCCTTCCGATATCTGTTTAGTTCAAAGTATCCCTTTTTTGTATATTTTTGAGGTAGTTTAGTGGTACACATTGAGAGCATCATTATTGTTTCCCACAATTTATTTAAAGTTTTTGTATCTCAAATTTTAGTTGAAACATAGAAACATAGAAGGGGCGGGGCCGGGCCGCCGGGCCGACTGGTCGCCATCCACATGGGCTCCAGCAACGAACCGCCCGAAACAGCATTAAACATACCCAAACCCACTCAAAGAATAGCAAAATTTGCCGCATCGGAAAGTGGGAAAGCACCGACACCGACCCGAAACCCGCATGAAGCTGATCGTGTGGCAGGCAGGCGGAGAAGATTGGGTTCGGCCTACATACAGCCTCTGAGTACCGGCTGCCATTGCAGTAAAAGGGCGCAACACATAACCAATCCGCAGCAGGGAAAGCATCCCGGACGTGTGGAGACCCTTGGCCTGGGGCACGGCCCCGCTTTCCCCCCCGGCCGGTGGGGGATATCCCGGCCACATGGCGGCGACAGAAGCCACGACGGGAGTCCCCACGTGGACACTATGCCGGCTACCTAAACTGGCACTGGCAGAGAGACGGCCAGCCAGCTGTACCAGACATCAACACCGAGGAGGAAAATACTAAACAGTGAAATCATCCCGGCAGGGACGGAGGAGGATCACACAGACACTGAAGCTCAGGAGGGTGGGGTTCCGACGCAGCTGCGCCATACTACCAACATGGCTTCTCCTCACAGGCACCATTGTAAGTGGAGAGCAGAGGCACCAAAGCTCACCGAGGGGAGTCGACATGGACGGCCGGGGCGGACCACGGTGCTGCCGGGCCCCTGAGGGACCCTCTGCGATGCCTGCCGGCCAGCAGGAAAAGTGAGTGTCCGGGCCTCTGGGTCTGGGAGGTCCCCAGAGGGCCATGTCCCTGGAGCCGAGAGCCCTGTGGGGCGGGACTGCGCGGCCCTCCCGGCGGACCAGTGGCCGGGAGCGGCGTGCACCGGTCCCAAGTGTGAGGCCGGTACCGGGAGAGACACTGGGACACAATCTTCGCTGGGTCTGGGGCGGTGATGGGGAGGTGCAGGGAGCGGGTGGCCCCGGACTCTAGGTGTGGGGGTCCAGCGGGCCATGTCGGCCACCGAGTGCCCACAGCATCGCAAAGGACTCAGGTGTTGGGCTGGGACCGTCCCGGGGGGACACTGACGGAGACCCGGCGCCCCGGGTGGCGCACCACGGCCAAACCATGAGGGGCCCTTATCGGACAGACATTACAATTGGCTCTGCTCCTACACCGTTATAGTTATTATAGTTATTTGTCTATGCATTCCCTAATACCGCATGCCAGAAATATGACACGCCATGAGCCACCAATACACTATACATAATTGGTTAATTGAAGCGATATGGGATGACAATGGCGGTAAAAGTCGCTTACCACTGCGCACACGACAACCCTACTCCTTAGGTTAAAAACTTGACAGATACTATTTCTTAATGGGTCTACCACTAATTACATATGCGGTGTTATCTATATGACCCAAGAGATGTTATTAATATAACAAGTTACTTACAGAATCATCTAGTAATCCACAGATTCATTATGTTACCATTATCAGTTAATACATAAAGATTACTTAGGGGCTTTTATTCATGTTCATAGTTAATGCCGTTTTAATGCAAACAAGTTTTCAAGGGATAGCTCGCACTAGTGCCTTAACAGCTGCATTTAGTCCGTATCTATTTTGCTTATATGATGCTGTTTCTGAATTACCAAAGGAACGGGCAGTTAACGCTAAAATGCCCAAAGGGGCCATAGGTAGCTACTGCTGCATATTAGATCACTGACTGCCACATGATAGACGGTACAGTCGCTTCTTGATTTAAACCTGATATCCAAATAGCTCTATTATCTATTAAGGCAGCAGACTGCAAACAAATATGCCCCTTATGCTGAAAATTGAAAAAGTTTTTGTATCTTAGATTGTTCCTTCATGCCTGACTCTACTTAGCAAGCTGATTAATATGCCTCTACACAGGAGACAATGTGCATTCACCAACTAGCCAACACGCAGCACTGACATACACTAATTAACATAAAACAATTACCTAACGCAATAATTGAACCAATAAGGCAATACGGTACATAAGAGCATACAACACAAAGCAACCACCTGTGAACAAAAACTCAGGTTAAGACAATTCCGCTCCTACGCAGGCAACTAAAGGTATATGCAATGTTAAACTAATATCTGAGCCCCTGCGTGGGCAATCACTTGCTTTACTACAAATCCATTTGATGTATGACTTTATATTGTGCACACAATAAAAATATTCAACACAAATGCCAAAAAAAAAAAAAGAAAGAAACATAGAAACATAGAATGTGACGGCAGATAAGAACCATTCGGCCCATCTAGTCTGCCCAATTTTCTAAATACTTTCATTAGTCCCTGGCCTTATCTTATAGTTAGGATAGCCTTATGCCTATCCCACACATGCTTAAAAATCTTTACTGTGTTACCTCTACCACTTCAGCTGGAAGGCTAATCCATGCATCCACTACCCTCTCAGTAAAGTAATACTTCCTGATATTATTTTTAAACCTTTGCCCCTCTAATTTAAGACTATGACCTCTTGTTGTGGTAGTTTTTCTTCTTTTAAATATAGTCTCCTCCTTCACTGTGTCGATTCCCTTTATGTATTTAAATGTTTCTATCATATCCCCCCTGCCTCGTCTTTCCTCCAAGCTATACATGTTAAGATCCTTTAACCTTTCCTTGTAAGTTGTATCCTGCTATCCACGAACCAGTTTAGTAGCCCTTCTCTGAACCCTCTCTAAGGTATCAATATCCTTCTGGAGATACGGTCTCCAGTACTGCGTACAATACTCCAAGTGAGGTCTCACCAGTGTTCTGTACAATGGCATGAGCACGTCCCTCTTTCTACTGCTAGTACCTCTCGCTATACAACCAAGCATTCTGCTAGCATTCCCTGCTGCTCTATTACATTGTCTGCCTACCTTTAAAGGACCACTCTAGGCACCCAGACCACTTCAGCTTAATGATGTGGTCTGGGTGCCAGGTCCTTCTAGGGTTAACCCATTTTTTTATAAACATAGCAGTTTCAGAGAAACTGCTATGTTTATGAATGGGTTAAGCCTTCCCCTAATCCTCTAGTGGCTGTCTCATTGACAGCCACTAGAGGCGCTTGCGTGCTTCTCACTGTGATTTTCACAGTGAGAGCACGCAAGCGTCCATAGGAACATTGTAAATGCTTTCCTATGAATTCCTGAATCGCAGCAGCGCAGCTGGCGTAGCGCATTCAACCGGCCCCAGTGAAGCGGAGGAGGATGGAGGCAGAGGCTCTCCGTCCTGGAAAAAGGTGGTTTTTACCCTTTCCCTTTTAGAGCTGGTAGGGAGGGGACCCTGAGGGTGGGGGGCACTCTCAGGGCACTATAGTGCCAGGAAAACGAGTATGTTTTCCTGGCACTATAGTGGTCCTTTAAGTCATCAGAAATAATCACCCCTAAATCCCTTTCCTCGGATGTTGAGGTTAGGACTCTATCAAATATTCTGTACTCTGCCCTTGGGTTTTTACGTCCAAAATGCATTATCTTGCACTTATCCACATTAAATGTTGCCACAACTCTGACCATCTTTCTAGTTTACCTAAATCATTTGCCATTTGGCTTATCCCTCCTGGAACATCAACCCTGTTACATATCTTAGTATCATCAGCAAAAAAGACATACCTTACCATCAAGTCCTTCTGCAATATCACTAATAAAAATATTAAAGAGAATGGGTCCAAGTACAGATCCCTGAGATACCCTGCTGGTGGCAAGCCCAAGCTTCGAATATATTCCATTAACTACAACCCTCTGTTGCCTGTCACTCAGCCACTGCCTTACCCATTCAACAATATTGGAATCCAAACTTAAAGATTGCAATTTATTGATAAGCCTTCTATGTGCAACAATGTCAAAAGCCTTACTAAAATCTAGGTAAGCAATGTCTACTGCACCACCCTGATCTATAATTTTAGTTACCCAATCAAAAAAATCAATGAGATTAGTTTGGCATGATCTCCCTGAAGTAAACCCATGTTGTCTCTGATCTTGAAATCCATGTGATTTTTAGATGTTTATCAATCCTATCCTTTAACATGGTTTCCATCACTTTTCCCACTACTGAAGTAATGCTTACTGGCCTATAGTTGCCCGACTACTCCCTATTACCTTTCTTGTGAATGGGCACAACATTCGCTAACTTCCAATCTTCTGGGACTACTCCTGTTAACAATGATTGGTTAAATAAATCTGTTAATGGTTTTGCTAGTACACCACTAAGCTCTTTTAATAAGCTTGGGTGCATCCCATCAGGTCCCATTTACTTATTTGTCTTTACTTTTGACAGTTGAAATAGAACCTCTTCCTCTGTAAACTCACATGTAACAAATGACTAATTTGTCCTTTTTCCTAACTGAGGCCCCTTTCCTTCATTTTCATCTGTAAATACAGAACAAAAATATTAATTGAGGCAGTCAGCTAGATCTTTATCCTCTTCTACATACCTTCCTTCTTTTGTTTTTAATCTAACTAATCCTTGTTTTACTTTCTTTTTCTCACTTATATATCTAAAAAAAATTTGGTCCCCTTTTTTTTTTTTTTTTTACTGACTACTATTTTCTCTTCTGTGTGTGATTTGGAAGCTCTTATAACTTGCTTAGCCTCTTTCTGCCTAATCTTATAGATAGAAACATAGAAACATAGAATGTGACGGCAGATAACAACCATTCGGCCCATCTAGTCTGCCCAATTTTCTAAATACTTTCATTAGTCCCTGGCCTTATTTTATAGTTAGGATAGCCTTATGCCTATCCCAAGCATGCTTAAACTCCTTTACAGTGTTAACCTCTACCACTTCAGCTGGAAGGCTATTCCATGCATCCACTACCCTCTCAGTAAAGTAATACTTCCTGATATTATTTTTTATTATTTTTTGTGTTGAAGCCTCCCAACGTAAAGAGAGGAATGTTCCAACATTTCTTTTACTCTTGGGAACTGTATATACAACCTCTAGATTTACACCACAAATATCTTCTTCGTAAAACTTTTTATTTCATTGGCTGAAATTCTTTACAAATACTTTGTGGAAGATTTTACCACTTTAACTTGATTGACCTGTTACATTTTTGTTTATACACTTTGTTTGAAACAAGCCATGCCAAATATAGTGTGAATATTCGTTGTTGCATAAAAATCTAAATAATTAGTCACTTTTTGTCTGCTGTCTAGAGTGAGTGTTAAGAGTATACACCAGACTAAAGAGATACAAGTAATGCTTTGAAGGAAGGATGATTAATGACCTTACTGTCCACAAGCTACAGGAGCAATTCCTGATGGAATTAGTTGGTATGCGATGGTATGAGTTTTCATAATAATAAATGAAAATATTACTGTAGTTACAAAGGCCAGATGTAGTCTAGGAAATACCCAATGGTACAGGAGCTCTGAATCCTTTTTATACGAAATACACAGATAGGGATCAGCACACACAGAATATACTGTTTCAATATTATTTTATTGCATTATTGCTCAGTGTTGCGGACCACCAGAATGTTGCCGCAAAGCATTCCCTTTCCCTTAGTGTTTATAGCTCCTAGAGTAGCTTCAGTGATTATAGCCTTCCAAAACAGAGCCTTTCCCCCCCATACATTAGATGAGTCTTCATGCTAGGAGTAGAACTGGCTTGTTGTCACATAGGTCTCACTTTTATACCTGGGGTCTCAACAGGAGGTCCCCAGGTAGAACAAAAGAATTGCGATATCCCCGGTACCTTGGTGTCTGCATCTGAGCAGGTAATTTAATTAGCGGAGAGACACATTGGCACTGCTGTCACAAAATACATAGTAACTTGAGTTCCTATGCCCACATTACCACCCCCCCTCCCCTCTCCCCCAGGAAGCTTGAGTTGAAGCGATTACTTTATCTGAAAAGCACCCAGATCGGATATGGCTAGCCGAAGTTAGATAGAAGCCAAAGTTTCAGCTGGTTGCGGCTAGTCTCTGATCCAGCACAGAGTTCCATGGTCACCCAGAACAGCTGGGGTGGAGAATTGATAGTGATCATGGACATGGGCGTCCGCAGGAATTTATCCGGGGCATAATTGTAATGACATCCATGCTCTGCCCTATTTGGAAGTGTTACATTTGGCCATAGCAATAGGTGGCATGAACAATACCAGCTTGAGCACCAGATTGCACCCTCAACATCATATAACATAGAAACATTATTTATTTATTTATTTATTTATAAAATATTTTACCAGGAAAGATACATTGAGATTTCTCTCGTTTTCAAGTATGTCCTGGGTCCACAAATCATTGCATTGTTACATTAGGTACAACAAAATACAAAAACAATATTAATACACAATATATACAAATTTTAACATAGAACAGGCAGGAAATATATAATCAACCATGACACGTGCATTCTGTTTTGAGGTATGTAGAGAGGGATCTCTTAAAAGACTTTAGGCTTAGGGAAGATTTTAAATTGTGCGGGAGGTCGTTCCACAATTGCGGCGCTCTGTAGGAGAAGGAGGATCGGGCAGATAAGAACCATTCGGCCCATCTAGTCTGCCCAATTTTCTAAATACTTTCATTAGTCCCTAGTCTTATCTTATAGTTAGGATAGCCTTATGCCTATCCCACGCATGCATAAACTCCTTCACTGTGTTAACCTCTACCACTTCAGCTGGAAGGCTATTCCATGCATCCACTACTCTCTCAGTAAAGTAATACTTCTGTCGTATATAATTTACTGCAAACCAATTAGTTTGAATGACTATCTGTTCCTGTCCAAATTAAAGATAATAAAGTTGCGTGCACACAGAAGTAAATTCACACTGAGACACAAAGTTCAGGTTAATGAAAGAACTCCGGAGAAGTTTAATGGCTTCTGACAGAAAATGGGTGCGCAGACCCTTATAAAGGCATTATTACATCATTGAAGAAAATCAAGATATAGACAAATAGACATTGTTAATTGGCTTAGGTGCTAAGATGTTAGTAAAATGCCCTCCCTATGGGGTGTACCATCTTAAGTCACTATCTACGTCATGCTTTCCTCCCCCAGGTTTTAGCGCCATTTTGCTAACATGAGGAGCTTACTCGATGGGAGGGGCCTTTTGGCAGCTATCCATTTAGAGCGTAACTGGCACTTGTTAGTTTCTCAAGGCTAGGTTTCAATACACATTTTATCAAAGCTATTTCTTGCTGACATGAAAATTCTATGTTCTATAGACAAGGCTTTCTTGTAAAACTATGGGGGCCTCTTAGAGGTATAGCAAGAGGATTTAAAGGGGCCTTACAGACTTATAGAGGCCTAATAATTCTACAACAGTCCCCCCTAAAATGTTATTTGCTAAAAGACAAAACTTTATTTGTTAGTATCAGAAGATTGTTAGCCCAAAGACACAGAAACCCCATGACCGCTGACTTAGTGTTAATGCAAAGTGCAAGTCTATCCCTCTCTTGACCCTAACAGGCTGCAGCACATCCGTCAGTACGGTTCAGGAACACTCTTCACTCCGCTGGTAACCCATAGTGGCTTATCCACTACTTCTCCGTACGGCAGTCTACCCATAAAGACGGACGCTGTCCCTGTACTGTCCCTTCCTAGACTTTCTGCACTTCATCAGTATAAGGGAGAGTTTGTAGCGGAATACAGGGTGAGATGAGGTCTTGATCATCGATTGTCAGATGAGTGAAGGTTGGTGTTGCTTGGTCTACAGTTTTCTGCAGGAATTTCCTTAGGCATGGGAGGACACAACAAATGAGAAGAGCGAGAATAAAAAGAAAAATTAGTAAGGCAATACCAATCTGGACTAAAGCTCTCTGCCAACCAGTCATCCAACCAAACCATTTTTCCCAGGGATCAGTAACTCCAGAGTTTCTCTTTAACTCTTCTGAGAGTCTATTTAATTTAGCTATGGCCAGAGTGACTTTACCATTAGGACCTGTGTTTTCTGGAATGTAAGTGCAACAAGTCATAGTGTCGGGAAGTATTTTACAGACTCCCCCCTTTTTCGGCTAAGATCATGTCTAAGGCCAGTCTGTTCTGGAAGGTCATTTGGGATGTGGCCTGTAATTGCTCGGCCAAGCCCTGGAGGGCATCCCTGGTGTAGTTCACGAAGCGCTGTTGGTTGTAATAGATATAATTAATCCAATTAAGGTTTTTGTTGGCAGTGACTATAGTGAACAGTGATTCAAAACCTACAGCTACTTCATCTCTAGCTTTAAATTCATTAGGCACCCCCCTAGGCACCCCAATGGCATCTATGTAAATGTGGGGGTCAAAACTGCCTTTTACTGGGGTTTCGCACCTTACTCTGGCTGGTGTATGTGGAGGGTCGTATGTGTCATGATGATTATCAGAAATAATATGAATGGGCATGATAACTTTGGCCAGGGTACACTCACCCTACCACTCAGTTTCCAGCCTAGATCTTAACTGTAGATCCCCACATAACCAGTAAATATCCCCCAATGACCTGGTATGGTGTTGCAACAGGCGTATAGGAACAGTTCTGTAAGTGGCGCAATAACCTTTAGAAAAACTACCCATGAATTTACCAATCCCGTCATACATGGCATAACAAGTGTAATTACCTCTATAGACTGTGATTCCATCTGGTGGCTTAACATTTTCAACTGAGAGGGTATTCTGCCATCCATGCCATGCAGAGGGACCTATTAAAGTCATATTGGTAGGCAAAAAGGCTTAAGAAGCAATCTTCTATCTCTAAAGGGAGAATTAGGGGGACGGTGCCAAGGTGGGGTCGGGCACCGCCACATACATAACATGCTGTTTTATTATGTTTGTTGGCATTATACCTCATCCATTCTAACCACAAATTAATGTCATTGAATCCAGTTTCAGCAGCCATGGTATCTTCAAAAGTGGGGTTAGCGATGGCCATCATATCTTTAAAGGACCGGATATGTGGTTTTAGCGGATTTGGGACCATATGATCAGCCCCTTGCCACTCTGGAGAGTGGTACATATCTCTGAGGTAGAAATGACCTAATTTGTTGTAGGAACCTTTCTTCCAATACATTCCCATTACATATCGGTCTGCATCCTCGGGGCCAGGATGTTCAATATTTAACATTAATTTCATAGGGGTACTTCCTCCAGGCTTTCTTAAAGTCATTCTTTGAAGGAGGGATCTACCCTGATTGTCTATCTTAGATAAAGCACTTTTGGGTTTATAACCCCAGGCAGGCCCAGTATTCCATCCCGCAGCCCCCAGTAGTTACAGTCATAACCCCATTGTTCATCTACTACACAAACGTAAGGGTCTTTTGCTTGTGGTATATCTTTATAAATGGCTTGAATCTGTGACTTAGGGAATGGGCACTCTACAATATCACAGTAATCAAAAGGGAATGTAGCCACATGGGTACATGATGAATTATACCAGAAAGTGTACCCACTAGCATCTTTGGTGATGGCCACCTGCTGGGCTTTAAGGAGGCCAACTAAGGAGATAATGTACCAGAGGCACATGGTTGCATAGAGTTAGCTTCCTCTGGGGCAGGTGTCTTCTTGCAATGGGAAGCGTGGATCCAGTCAGGCCTTCCGGCCAATTTGACAGAGGTAGGGGAGATCAGGAGAACTTGGAACGGTCCGTCAAATCTTGGTTCCAGGGTGTGTTTTCGCAGAAATTTCTTGACCAGAACCCAGTCACCGGGGAGCAGACTGTGGTTGCCTGTGTCAGAATCAGGATCTGGAATTGAAGAGAAAACTTGGGCATGGATTTTGTTCAAAGCATTTGCGAGTTCAGTTACATAATCTACTAAAACATCAGTTTGAAGTTGTAGTTGTTGGGGAAAATAGCAACCTAGCCTAGGTGCAGTCCCAAATAGAATCTCATATGGGGACAATGAGGTAGTATTTTTGTACAAGAGCATTCATTAGATCTTTTGATAAATGTGCAGGTCTGTGTGCCCATTGTACGACTGCTGGGTACAAATTCTTAGGGAGGCAGAAATTGAGGTTGTTGGAGTACACTCCATCCTTCAGAACTGCCCCTTTCTCTTTCCACTTCTGTATTTCTTCAGGGGAAACTGTAGCCTGTTGTTCCCGCAGGATTTTTAGATCAGTTGGAAGTGTCTGCAAGGTAAATGTGGGAGTTTCTTCGTTTCCGGACACACTTCTGTCCACTTCCTGTAGTTCTCTTGCAGCTTGTTTTGCAGCTTGATCAGCTAGATGGTGGCCCTTTGCTTCATCTGAGTCCAACTTCCCATGTGCTTTTATCTTCAAAATAGCCACTTCTTCTGGGAGTAGGAGGGCGTCCATCAGCTCCTTGATTGCGGAACCATGCTTGATTGGTGTACCGGCGGTAGTAAGAAATCCTCTTGTTTTCCAAATTAATCCGAAGTCGTGAGCCACGCCCAGTGCATATCTTGAATCCGTGTAGATATTGGCGTGCTTTCCTTCAGAGATCTTGCATGCTGAAGTCAGGGCTTGCAATTCAGCTTCTTGTGCAGACATAGTTGATGGTAAAGATGATGATTTGACAATTTCATCTGTTGTGGTTACGGCATATCCTGTATGTTATCTTCCTTCTTCATCAGCATATCTTGAGCCGTCCACAAACAGGGTGAGATCGGGATCTACCAATGGGTCTTCATGCACAGTTGGTAGATGTGTTGTTTCCATTTTCATCTGTTCAAAACAGTCATGAGGTGTATCTGGGTCGTAGTCATTCACTATGGTTAAATCTTGGAACTCATTCTCCAGGAAATGACGTGGCCATGCTTTTAGGTGGTCAGTTGTTGGATATTTGACAACACCATGTTCCTGTAGCTGTGATTCGTCCATAGTGGCCCATGCTTTTGCCATAGGCCCAAGATCATTCCATGATATTGTTTTCAACTTGGTCACAGGGACATGTGGAATGGCAGTGTCCCAATGCCGGTACAAATACTTGAGTTCCGGAGGTAGATGAATCAAGACCATACTGTTGCCTTCAGAATCACAGTAGAAGTCTTGTGCAGTGAGTTTTACTTCGACCAGATTATAGAGTTCATCTTCATAGCAGGGTTCAGGAGTGATGTTTGGTTTGTACCACATGGTACAGAAGGCATGTCTTGCTCCGTCATGAAGGAGTGCTTGTCCATCATGAAAGGATAGGTTGGGATGCATTTCCTTCTTGATGGTGCCAGTGAGAAGAAAAACATAAATTTCGTCCATGATGAATCCGTAGTATACACCCCCCTCAGGGAGTGGCAGAAGAGTGGACGGATTGAGAACTTGACATCTTTGAAGGGTAATGTTGTCAGGCAACAAAAGGTGACATTGAAGGCGAAGATGCCTAGCAGGAGTAACATGCTTAAGTTGGACCTGGTTGACTATGGCAGAAATATCATGAGGGGCCAAGGACAAGATCCCCAGTTCTTTCAATGAGCTCTCTGGCAGCAAAGACGGCCCGAAGGCAAGAGGGACGTCCTCTGGCCACAATATCCAGTTGGCAGGAGAAAAATCCAATAGGCCTTTGGCGGCCTCCAGGACCATGGGCCTGAGTGAGTACTCCTGTTGCATGGCCTTGTCTTTCAGAAAACAAACAATTTGAAGGGTTTGGTATAGTCTGGTAGGCCAAGAGCAGGAGCAGAAGCAATAGCACGTTTGAGAGAACAGAAGTTGTCAAGGGCTTCTGTGGACAAGCAAAATGGGTCTGACTTGAGAGCATCATAAAGAGGTTGCATAAGGAGCGAGGCTTCTGGGATCCATGCTCGGCAATAGGAAATGAGGCCTAGGAAGGCGTGTAGTGACTTTGAGGTCCTTGGAGGTGGAATGTCCAGTACTGCTCTAACTCGGTCACGAGTGAGATGTCTGATTCCCTGAGACAGACAATGGCCAAGGAAGATAACAGTAGGTTGGCAGAATTGCAGCTTGAGACGTGAAGCTTCACATCCTTGTTCTGCTAGATAGTAAAGAAGATGAATTGAGCATTGTTCTGTTGTGGGTAGATCATCTCCACAGTAAAATGGGAAGGGAACAAAGAACTGTAGTGTCTTTTCGTGACAAAGGTGTATTTAATTGAACCTGGCCGACTGCAGTGAGGGTGATGGATGCTTGGAGGCGGGATAGGACATCAGCACCAACACAAGAGACATCGGTGTCAGGCAGGAACGATGAGTCAGGCAGGTCTTGTTCTCTAGGAACACTGCGGGATGCACCTGTGTTAACCAGGAAACCAGGAAAGTAGTAGGGTGACCTTCAATAGGTAAAGTTACAGTGGCTAGTGGCCCCCCTTGTTCCCTGTAGACACTGCCATGGCAAGGGCATTAAGCATCAGCGGGTTTGCTCTCCTCTGTATGGGCTGTGTTACTGACTCAAACCCCTTTCTATGTCATTAGCCATAGCTTTTGCAGTCTGAACATGTCTATCATTATAAATAATGGTTAATAGTAAGTGAAGTAAAGTTCCTAAATGTCTTTGGATAAAACATTAACTATTGCGGTACTATCATTTATATTAATTAGACTATAACAATTATACCACCCTGTAACTAAAATAAACAACCAGTAGTGGCTGGGTTAATAAAACATGCCACAAACCCTTCTAATGCTAAACCATCATTTAAAGTAAAGGATGTTACTGTAAACATACGATCTGTAACTAGCAAGATTCGATTAAGCAAAGATACAATGTTTAAAATAACTTGCATTATTT
>OW240914.1:32707644-32882771 GCA_933207985.1 Pelobates cultripes
TACTGAATGGCGTTCAGATCACATACATACAGTTCAATTGCCATGGAGCCAAAGTCTTTCACATAGTCTTTCGTTACGAATGGGCTCCATGGCATAGCTATCTGGAGTAACACTGCTCACATAGGGAAAGTACCGAATGACTCGGCTTTTGGGTCTTTGCAAGGGAAAATCAAGCATTTCAACATGGGGCCATAGTTACAGGGCAGGAGGCTGGCAATCAGTCTTCTCCAATGCCCAGTGGCAAGGCTGGTTCCGCCACAAACAATATTTACAGAAAACTATTGTGTCAAAAACCAAGAACTTTGGGTACTAGCAATACCATTTTTGAATAGCATAAAGGTAGGCTTGGGGAGCATTATCTCAAAGATCCTTAGGGGAGAGCCCTTAGAAACACAGCTTATCTTTTGCCAATACTGTTGTTTGAATATTTGTATACCATTTAAATTACTATAACATAACATTCGATAACAAGAGAGAGAGAGAAACATTATGTAAAGGATCCAGACATGTAGTCCAGACACTGTATGGTCCAATGTGGCAAGGAGCCAGTTGGGTGAGTACACTGAAGTCTTGGAGATCATGTGGTGTGTAAACAAAACTTAATTTACGAGAACCAGCTATTTGCCACTGTGGTCACTTTTGGTGGCGAGTGCCAGCAATGCCATCATGTGTAATAAGGCTAGGTGTTCCTCCTCCAGTTCTGTACCTTGACTACCACTTCATTGTCTGCTGTAGAAAATTAATCTGTTTATGTTCAAATTGACTTGTTCTGTGCCCCTGCTCTGTGATATCCTTGTCAAAGTCTGCTATTATTTTTTTAAAGTCCACCTGGATGGTGATGCAAAGAGCTTGAAGTATAGTATGTAAGTATTTTTCTGCAAACGGCCCTTCATCTGGAAGATAGTTTAAAGAGTCAGACTCCGATGTAGCCTCAGAGGAGGGAGTAACCACCATTTTGTGAGCACTTATGATGCTTCTTCTTCCCTGAGTGGATAGCTCTGTGAGCTTAAGTTGTTTGGAGATGTGAAATACGCAGCGTGATGACGTGAGACTCTGAGTGAGTGGAGCGTCTGTGTGTTGTCCCCGGGCAAAGCAAACGATTGGCATCAGCTCGTGTTGGAGGTGTAACTCTGACGTTGGTTCACACAAACAAATATCCTCGTTAAAAAGTAATTTGGAATGCGCAATAGGAAAACTTTTGGGCTTATCATATACTCTACAAAAGGAAAAAAGCATCTACAGGTGGTGGCTGTCAAAAAACAGACTAATCCACTACAGCCTGTAGAAAATCACACCTTATAAGACACTCCAGAAGTGTCTTGGGGCTTGACCCCTAATAAAAAAAACTGTAAGACACTCAAATTATGAGTATCCTCTGGAAAACTAATGACCAAACAATAATGAATGTAAATAAATGCTATACAAAATAATAACAGATAGAAATAGACACCATAGAACTACTATAGAGCGATCAAATGGAAGATCGCTCCATTTGATCATCGCTCTATAGTAGTTCTATGGTGTCCAGAGGATACTCATAATTTGAGTGTCTTATAGCTCTTATCATATTCTCTAACTATTCAAAGGTTCCTCTTTCATATAGACTTGCCTTAGATAAATGAACCATCACAAATGCTTATAATACAGGTTCTAATGGCTACAAAAATGTGTATTTCCAGATGCTGGAAGACCTCAGAAATCCCATGTTGGTCCGAAGTTAAATTTCAGGTGGATTTTCTTGGAGCGATTCATTGGAAAGCAGTATACACAAATTTTGAAAACCTAGATTTGTATTATAGAATTTGGAACCCTTGGGAGAAGTAATTTATACACCGAGGGTCTAGTGAGTGCCCCTCTACCCCTCATTTCTCCCCCCTGGTGAGTGTGCCCGGCAGTAGAGATGTGTTAGGATTTGAATGTATGCTTAATGTTATTAATCCTACGGACATCAAATTTAGAATATTTCTGTATACATAGTAATAAGACAAATGTATATTAAGAGTAGCATTACATATGTGATGATATTAATATAAATTCAAAACTGAATGTTAAGATATATATATATATTTGAAAAAACTGGAATTAATGAAAATATATAACAAATGATGATTTTGGTACTCGATATTACCTCAGATGAAAAAGTCAGCTTAAATTTCAACTGAGAATGGGAAGAGCCATAATTAAAGCCTCATATGACATGCGGTCTTCATGGTTAAGCCAAATAGAATTTTTTTAAAGGATGACTATGGTCGGGTATATTTTGGACTCTGTATTATATTCAGAGCTCCCCCTCTGATGTCTCTCTCAATTATATAAGAAAAATTCAGGAAATCATTTTGGCCATTTTGTCTGGTTTTGTCTTGTCTGGGTATGTTTTAGTAAGTTTTGTCCTTGCATATTTGCCTAAGGTGTATACAGATCAGGAGCGTGGGGTTTACAATTGGTTTGTCATGTTTTCTTGTGATATGTTTTGACACTTTTTTTTTTGATGATATTCCCTGATGATGTACCAATTATGCAAAGTAAGGCAAACATTGCATATAGTGTTTTTGTTTATATGGAATAACCAATAAAAAAACTATATATTTTAAAAAAAATACCAGTGTCTGATGTTTAAAATATAATTTAAAAAAATGCATTTTTTTTTTAAGATGTTTTGGATTTTTAAGAATGTGGAGATACTTGAAGATCTGACTGAGCATTAGTTTTGAGTGACTTGTTTGAATGTAATAGTACAAAATGCCAAAATCGCTGAACTTTGTTGAGGGTTTTTTTGTTTTTTCTTGTAAAGATAAATGTTTCTGAAGTTTACCGACGATTGATTCAATTGTACAGACTTAAGGTTTATGAAGTATTTACGTACTTATTCATATGGTAAAGGGTAGATTTTTAAAACGTTAGCAGTTGTAGATATTTGAAGATGGGGTTGAGTTTTAATATTGAGTAATTTGGAGAAAAAGCACGTCTCCCACTAGCCAAATCCCTTAGCCTGGATGATCCACTACATAGCATAGAAGTGGGAGATACACCTTGTTCAGAACTCTGTTCACGCTACCTTTCCTAACTACCTAAAATAGTCAAGCCATCATCTGTTAAGCATATACTGTTTAACTATGTTGAGGCATCTGTTGTGATAACGCTCATATTTCCTATTATATTTTGTATTGTATTTTTTAACCCTTGTGGCTTGATATGAAAAAACAAAAATAACGAATTTTAAAAGGTCTTATATGTATGTCAGGAAAATATTCCACTGTGGTCCACTAATTATATGCCACTTTTGCTAATTATAGGCACCCAGACCACTTCAGCTTAATGAAGTGGTCTGGGTGCCAGGTCCAGCTAGGTTTAACCCTTTTTTCTATAAACATAGTAGTTTCAAACTGCTATGTTTACAATAGGGTTAATCCAGCCTCTAGTGGCTGTCTCATTGACAGCCGCTAGAGGCGCTTACGCGCTTCTCACTGTGATTTTCACCGCGAGAAGACGCCAGCATCCATAGGAAAGCATTGTGAATGCTTTCCTATGGACTGGCTGAATGCGCGCGCGTCTCATGCCGCGCATGTGCGCATGCCGAGGAGGAGAGTCCCCCATCCGGCGCTGGAGAAAGAGGTAAATTTAACCCTATAGCCCGGCGGGAGGGGGGCCCTGAGGGTGGGGGCACCCTCAGGGCACTATAGTGGTCCTTTAAAGTTGATAACAAGATCTATTCTGCTATTCTAGCAGTGAGTATTAAAATTATCCCCCATCTTATTCACTATGACTAAGTGGCTTTTGACTCCGACCTCTCCTTCACCCCTCATGTCCAGTTGATTGCCAAATCCTTCCACTTCCATCTCAAAAACATAGTGCGCATCTGCCCCTATTTAACACCGGATTCTGCTAAGGTGCTGGTCCATGCCGTTGTCTCTCGCCTTAACAACTGCAATCCCCTTCTCAGTGGTCTTATGTGTTCCCAGCTCGCACCGCTGCAATCTATAATGAGGCTAATTCCCCTGTCCGCCCGTACCTCCCATGCCTCCCCCTCTGTCAGTCCCTACATTGGCTTCCCATAAGAGAAAGGGCTCAATTTAAGATTCTGGTGCTTGCTTACAAGTCCCTACATAATGCTGCTCCAACCTACCTATCCTCCCTAATACACAAGTATGTCCCGTCTAGGGCCCTGCACTCTGCCGAAGACCTATGTGTATCATCTGTCCGTACTCCCACCTCTGATGCTTGCCTTCAAGACTTCTCCGAGGCTGCACATTTTCTGTGGAACTCCCTTCCCTTCTCCTTAAAACTTTCACCGAGTCTCCATTCCTTCAAAAAATCATTGAAAACTTACTTCTTCAGGAAAGCGTATAAATTAAACTGTTACCAGGTTTTCATCCCCACACACTGACTCCTCTCCTGCAACGGTCAAAAATAACCTATTAAGCCCTCAGTGAATACTTTTCTAGCAACCTACTTTGTAACCCCTACTTTTACCTTTTGTGTCACTATACCCCACTCCCTCTAGCATGTAAGCTCATTGAGCAGGGCCCTTAACCCCTCTGTGACTGTGCGTCAACTTGTCTGGTTACAATTACGTGTCTGTTACTCCACCCATTGTACAGCACTATGGAATTCGCTGGCGCTATGTAAATAATAAAAAAGACAAATTGTAACTCCACAAAAAATGATTGGCCTGAGTATTCTAATTTCCATCAAATTCCAGTGTTAATGCTTTCTTTAGATGCCGGGAACACTTTTAATAGAGTCGGTTGGATAAATTTAGTAGAGACCTTGAAAGCACTTGGCTTTGGCGAATAAATAATTGACTATATCATGGTCCTTTTTCCTACCAGGCTTCCTACTGCTAAAATCATGAGACAAGGTTATGAATCTGAATGGCTTGATTTAAGCAATGGAACTTAGCAGGAATGCCCTTTGGCTCCCCTACTTTATATTTTTTTAAAAATTCTTTATTTTTCATGTGCACAGATTTACAACAGGCATGCAGAGCTACGACAGCTTCCGCATGCTTTTTATACCATTTTGCAGTGTAGACAGCACATTTTTTTATATATAACATGAAGAATACTGGCAGAGAAACATAAGGGTAGTATGGTTTAGCATGTCTGACTGAACATTCAAATAACATTTCTCAAGTTAGGTCCCTGAATGTCTGGATAAGGTACACGCTTCAAAAGTCAACGATTATGACATTACTTGCTGACCATAAACATGCTAGATCCTGTAAATAAAACTTTTCTAGCAAGCAAGAGTGTTATCGATACTGTGGCTGGTTTACATCATATAAGCATTAGGATGAACAGGAAAGATAAACTAATAACTTGGCTCATGATGCTATGAATAATCTTACATTGGTTAGTAAAGGTATTAGGCTTTAGTTAACGTTGAGTCTGCTATATGACCACTGGGTACTAATTGCACCATGACAGCTCTAAAGGAGCAGTGAATTTAGTGTCTCTGTAAGAGAGCTGGTGTGTATTCCGTGCTGTCCGTTTATCCGATACCTCGTATGGGCCATCGGAGCTTGGTAGGCTGCATGGTCGGTGAGGTAGTGCTATTCGCCCCCAGGAAGGGCTGTGTGTTGAACCAGGCGCCTTGCATGTGGCTTGTGGTGGGTGAGCTGCGCCGGGGGTTCCCGTTCTCCCAGGCCCAGGCCTCCCGTGGGTTCCTGGTCGCTTGGCTGGTAGCTTTCCATTTTGGTTTGGCTGGATCACGGGTCTGCGGACGCTTGACGCGTCGGGGGATTCCCCGAGTGCTTGGACGGCTTGTTGGCTGTGCCACCCTACGAGCTCCATGCCCAGTGCCGGTTGCAGGTTCGCGGTCCACTGCATCTTTTCTCTGGGTCAGCTGCCCGTGTGGGTGTCGGCTTTCGATGCGGTGCCAGAATGCTCGGCATATGCGTTCAAACCGGGCTTCAAAGTCTTCCCACCAGGACTGAATGTCCGCTCTCTCTGTGGTATGTCGAGGCTGCGTTTCAGCGGCCATCTTGTGCTCGCCATGCGGTCCTTGGGTACAGGAGATCCCTTGTTTGCCGGGGGGTGACTTTCCCCAGTGGGGACCGGGATAACCCCCTCCGGTCCAGGGGGGGGGGTGACGGGGCTCCGGAGTCTCCAGGTGTTGCTGAGCGTCTCGGGTCAGGGGATCGGCCGCCTCCCCCGGCCCGCAGGTCGCCATCAGTGTTAGGCCTCGCGGCTGGACAGCTGGATACTGTGTTGGGGCAACTGGTTGCATGAGTGCTTACAGTCCCGTGCTGCTTGGTGGCAGAGTCTTGCCCTTGCCAGGTCATTTTCTGTGCGTTAGAAGGTCAGATTAGCTAATTTTCAGCCCTGTTTTACAGGAATGAGCTGCAACACGTCCTGCCATCTTTGCTGCCAGGCCCCGCCCCCCCCTACTTTATATTTTGACTCTTAAAACATTAGCTGAGAATATACACAGGAATAAATTGATAAAAGGAATGAGTGGGTGTTTTGGAGAGAATATTATCTTTATATGCAGATGACATCTTGATAAGTATATGTGAACTTAATATACCCTTGAAAGAAACATGTTACCCTATAGATTAATACAATTTAATTTCAAACTATAAATTAAATGTTAAGAATACTCAAACAATGAGATTTTATATAAATGAAGCAGACGTGCAGAAACTCAAAGATAAAATTGCATTTCAATGGGCGTTTGAAGGCACTGATTATTTGTGTTTAATAATTCCTAACAAAATTGAACAATTGGTTAATAGAAATTATGAAATCTTGTTGAAAGATTCAGCTAAGAAAGATGACTGAAAAGACCTTTTTCTTCCCATTTAATGGGAAGATTAAATATAATAAAATCGTATATTATCCCAAAATGGCTCTATTTGTTAAGAATGCTTCCATGAAAAATTTTGAAGTGTATAGTCTAGGAGTTTCAAACGTTTATTAAAATCTTTATTTTGGAAAATAAAAAGCCAAGTGTCTCTAGAAAGTTGCTCTATTTAGATAGATCACAATGAGGCTCAGATGTTCCTCATTTGGAAAGATATATACAAGTAAATCGATTAATGTATGCTCCAAAATTCCAAGATTTTAATGCCAAGCCTGAGGTTTGGTTTTGATTAGAACAGAATTGGCGGATTTCCCAAAGCCTGAAAATGTTCTGTGATTGCATTTGGGAACATTGATATATCGTCAAAAGAATCTTAACCCCTTAGTTCTAAAAAACATATTAGCGGCATGGATCGATTTTAGAAGGAAATTTATGGTAGGACAGGACTCCAAGCTGCACATTTATTGAAATCGTTGAGCACAATCTCAATGATTTCAGCCTAAATAGGGAAAAATGTCATATGGTTTCCCATCTATATTTAAATGGGAAATAGAAAATCACCCTCAAGTGCTTATGGATTTTATTTTGTAACTTGAAGAAATGTTTAGAGTTATGAGCGTCATAAGTTATATTACAAATCATGATCTTAAATTAGAAAACTCCACATTAATAGAGCATATGAATAAGATCTATCTTGGCCAAATAGGGAAGGGTATTCTGGGAAAAAAAAAAAAAAGTATAATTTGTTTCACTTTTTGGATCGCCTTATTCATCTAGATTCTTGGAATAGTTGGCAAAGGGAATTGTGGATTCAGGTCGATAGAGAATTTTGGACAGAGAGGTGGTACGAGATAAGTAAGCTTCGTCACTGCTTGAACATGCAGGAACTTTATTTAAAGATTTTGAATAGGTGGTATTTGGTTCCCCAAATACTAACTAGTTTTGCATCTTCTGAGTCTTCACTTTGTTGGAAATGCAAAAAAGATCTGGGCACTTTCTCACATATATGGTGAGGAAATTAGAGATGTAAGGGGTTACGTTTTTGCACTTGTCTAAGATTTATCAAATACAATTTTACCACCTGTCCCAGAGATTGCTCACGTGAAATTTCAATCTCTATCTATGACTAAAAAACTATTTGTAATTTAGTGGGTTATTGCAGTTAAAGTTAGCATTGCCAGGAGATGGAAGGATTATTGGGGATGGAAATGCGAAGAAGTGAATAATCAGATTAATCATCAGGCAATGATGGAAACGGGATACTTTTATGCAATGAATGAGTATAATGAATATTCTTTGATTTGGAATGTGTGGTGGCAAAAACCACCCTTAAATTAAAAATTTAATGTGATAGGAAACTAAATTAAATTGAATTTAGAATTAAATCACTAAATTAAAATAAGTGAACTTGTGAACAAGGTATGGTTACGCTTCTCTGGCATGGCAACATGACGTGACAATTTGTGTTTGTTAGTGGATTATTGCATTTACTTTTCTCTTTGTTTACTATATTTACGAGGATGGATGCGTATGTCTTTATTTGTATATTTTGGTATTGAAATTATAAAACAAAGGAGCCATCAGCGGTTGTAAGTAATTGTCTGGTAAGCATAATGGCAAAAAAAAACAAACTGACTAAATCTGTAGCTGTGGGCTAGTTGGATCTTGGTGCTTCACTCCATGCGACTACTCCCTCCGGACGTCAGACTCGCACCCTAGCGCATCACTTATACTGGTTTAAGAGGAAGAGTCTCGAGATCTGGGCTGCCTAAGCCATGTGTGCCTGGGTTGAAACAAGCCCCTGGCACAAAAGTTGAAATAGCTTTGGACGTGTAGCGTTTCAAGCTGATATGCTACACGTACAGATCCCATCCTCCATGAACACTTCTAAAACCATAAATGGTCATCATGGTTGGAGTAACTCTTTAATTCTCTTAGGCAATTATCAGTATAAGTGTCTTTTACAAAGTGTTTGCTGCCATGAGGACTAATGTATGTTAGACCTGGCTGTTTGGGGATTGTGCAGCGATATACCTCTTATTATTTACAAAAATTGTTTCAGAACCAGTAGATAATTAATGAAAAGGATTAAGTAGGAGCAAATACATCCATCAAGTGAGCTGCAAGTCCCTTTGAGTCTATTATTTAAGGTATTAACTGCAGCTTAGTTTAGTATTTAAGTGGTATTGCACAAACAGCCTCATTTGTTGCTACAAACACAGAAGTAGCTTTTCAGTCTTACCCCTTTTTAAAGTAATAAAGATTTTGTTTTTAAGGTTTAGATCTTCCTCATACAATACACAGAAATTTGGGGACCCTGGTTGTCCTTCATCTGCTCCGCAAATGAAGCAAGCTCTTCTGATGCCTAACCTGGTAAACCCCTCCTTCCCCCTACCTATAATCTCTCTCATATTGTAGAATTGCCACCGCAAATAGCAATACCAACACCAAGAAGTCGTAGACACTAGGCCACTAATATAGGACGATGATCATAAGGCCTTAGATTATTGGACATATTGTTGATATTTATGACAATGTTATTTTACAGGAAACTTCTACAACCTCTCTATAATTATTGCATTGCTGTTCAATACTGTATTCTCCGACAAATGTTCATATGTCATGTATCACGAAAAACAATTTACTATTGACTGTTATTGCAAATCAACACTCAAAAAAAATAAAATTAAAATAAATTCTAGATTAAATACACTGTGCTATAAAGAAACCTAGAATATCTAGGTTTCTTTTCAGAAAGGCTGTGTAAGTCACATGCAGGGAAGTGTGACTAGTCCTCTGTAAACAAAGTGATTTAACTCCTAAATGGTAGAAAATTGACCAGTAAAACTGCAGGGGGATGATCTATACACCAAAACTGCTTCATTAAGCTAAAGCAGAAAAAGGATCCGTCTATGGAGGGTCCCGCAGTCTCACTGATCCTCCGTAGACCTCGGTGTTAAACTCTCGCCACTGAAAACAAACATTAAAATTGTCAGACGACAGACAGTGCTGGGTCAGTTGCACTTTTGTAACTGCTAAACCTATAGCAGGAACACAAAATCACGTATGAACTATATTTTTTGGCATACCTGTAAATCCCCCAATTTTTTAATTTTGAAGGATTTCAACCAGCACAATGTACAGTATAATTTCGATTTTACCAATGGCAGCTGGTAAAGTTTAAAGATGGCGGGCACTGCCCCCTTCTCAACTTGTTGGCATCTCATGCGGCTATGCGTTAAAGCCCATGTCCTGATCTAAACCAACTGCGCTTTCAGTCATCTATGAAGCGAAGATATAATCATTATCGACACTTACCAATAGTCCTTACAATGCCAATAGATTAAGGTTTCTCCCCCAGAAATTGGCCTTTATGGAGTAATTCTGGTTCAACATCTTAAAATTGCTAGTTGTACTCATTTTCTTCTAAAATAAATCTTAACTGATCCTGACAAAAATTTACCTTTGTACAAAATGTTCTTTCGGTAGGTGTAGCAGTAAAACAAAAATTAAACTCAGCACCCAGGGCTGTTTTTTTGCACCGATTAACATTTATTTTCACAAGTTCTCCCAGTCCCTACTGTTTATTTTATTCAATCTTCTGTCTAAAGTGAAAATTGTTTGGGGAATTCAAAGTCAAGTTAACATTTTACACCAAAATAGCGGCAGTGGGAATTAGTTACTCCGACCATCGTGACCACTTTAGTTGTAGGAGTTTGTATGCGCAGTGTTTCAGATTCATACCCTGCATGTACAGAGTTATTGTGGGAACTGAGAAGTAGCCAAATTGGAAAAATTGACGAATTGGAGAATAATTCTCATTCTCTCTCTATTTTTTTGTCAATCTTTTTTATTGAGGCAAGGAGTAATTATGATACATATACACACAATACGGGATAATCTGCAAAGCCAGTAAAAAAAAAAATAGCATATAACTGTGTAGGTAATAAACCACAAATGTTGTATTCCCAAATGGCCAACATTTGTGGTTTATTACCTACACAGTTATATGCTATGTTTTACGGTTTTTTTACTGGCTTAGCAGATTATCCCCTATTTAGTGTATATATTTCGTGGAAAACAGGAGGAAGTCTTCGGGGTACCTTTGGAAGCTTCATCTTATTTGCACTAGTTGTACTTTTGGTTTGTGTATACACATATTTTGTTTTTCCTGCACCTTTTGTAATTATGATACAGACAGTAAGGTGTAAGAGCATGAGCCCTTTAAGGTTGGTAAGCACAATCAAATAGACACCTGAGACTGCCCCATTCTTAAAATTAAAAACAATATGAAATGTAAGTAGTAAATACATAGAAAGTGTTAACATGCTAGTTATCATGATAGTACAGGTACCACTGGATATGAGTAAATAACAAAGGTGGCCAAGATTATATTACACGTGTAAGTAGCTTGCAGTATTAACTAAACAAAGTAAAAACCATCATAACATCTGATAGCCAACTGGTCTGTTCACCCAGTGTCTTGGATAGCAAAAAACCTCTGCCCCCTGTCAGAAACATCATCCCTGCTCCCTGTTGAGTGCTTCTCAAACCATATGACAACTGTGCTGCATATCTTCGGCTCCAGGCCTGAACAGGAATGTCCATAGATTCCCGTACCAAGGTGGTAGGATCGTGATCTTAGAGGTACACTGACTTCCCTTGACGGCCTTCAGGGGTTAAGTGGAGATTTCAAGGCGAAGAGGAGATTTCTCCATGTAGGACCCTGGCCCTGAAGAGGAACGTGCGGCTGGAATATCACTCTAGCTGTGTGGCGGGGGGGTGAGTGTGAGGGATCTGCCAGCAGCATTAAGCCAGAATCTTTGACAAATGACATCAAATTTTGTTAGGAAGATATCTCTCCATTGTTGACCCTTCAAGCTCAGTTGGCCACGGTGGCCATTTTGATTGCGCCACGTGGCTTTGAAGTCTTCAAGCTTTATTTTTCCTGTGAGTGGAGAGTTAAGCTGACCCAGTGGGGGCCGGGATCACCCTGCCGGTGCAGGAATGGGGGAATGGGTGGTAATGGGGCTTCTTGAAATCTGTAGTTGCATGCACACACAGCTGCGGGAGATTGGCCGCCTCTCACCCCAGCCTGCGTGTCAACAACAGTAGTCCACAAAGATGGACACAGTTGCTAGTCGGCAGGTGATTGTGGATTGAGCTGAGGAATATGTGCTTGACTATAATAGCAATCTGTTTGCAGCTCAGGAAGCTTATGGTGAAGGATTTTGAAGCGTTTTTCCCTTGATTTTTGACCAATTTGCCAGGATCTGCAGAAAAGCACAACCGGACATCTTGTAGGTCAGGCCCTGCCCCCCTCTTTAGATATAGTAATTGCAGTCATACTCTCAGGATGCTGACATTAATTCTGTCTCCTTATTCATGTGCCAGGTGATGGGCTGGAGAAGAAGAGAGAATCAGGCCTATTCACTAAAATGCAAAGTGACAGGTGTTCACCCAGAAATTCAGTTTCAAATCTTAGGACAGATCAATTGCAAACTTTCTTCAATTAAGTTAAGATTCCATAAATTCCCTGGTAAAGTCCAAGCTGTCATTGCGATAGCCTGGAAGGGGGAACCAAAAAGTGAGGTAGAATGAGGGAAAATCCAATTTCTGGGAACGATAGAAACATGCATTCCTAAAGCTATAGTGTCCCTTCCAGCCCCTTACATTTTCTCCGTCACCACTCTACTATCTCTGCAACCAAAATGCCACTTTGGCTGAGATTGTCAATCTTGATTATCTCGGCCAATCCAATGCGTCCCCATAATTTGATTGGTGCCACACTGCACTTGGAGAAGCATGTTACTGAGAACAGAGTCTGACTCAGGAAGACAGACACTATAGGGGTGTTTAATCCTGCAATGGAAACAATGCAATTTGTACAAAACTACAATGTTTTACATTAAATGGTTAAAACTACAGGGTCACTACATCTCCATGGTCTGCGTGCCTTTAGTGTCCCTTTAATGTTTAACATTGTTTAGCTGATCTAGTCTTTAATGAATTCAGCTGTTGAACCAATTCACACGGACATCAAATACGATTTTTATTTTGCACTATTTATGCTTAAGACCCACAGTTTAGTGTACCCGTCTCCCTGCACAGACCCCACACTGTGTACACTAACAAACTCAATGTTAGAATTTTATTTTCTATCTGAATATACCGATAACTTAGGGATTTTTTTACCCAGTTCATCTAATGGGCCCTGAATTTGAAATTCATTTGCAAGTTGAATTGCAGTGAATTGTAGACTGAATTACAAAATGAAGGCTGAAGCAGACAGGCTGTCACTATGTCAGAGCTGGATTTTTCTCAAATAATTTTCACTGGCAGTGTTACTTATGAAAATGAGAATCATTGGGAATTCAAACAAAATGTCAACATTTAAGGCCAAAGTAATCGAATTGGAAGCAGAACGAATTTGAAAAATGCTTTTTAATTTTAGCTTTGACCTTAAATTTGAAATTCACCTTAAATACCCACCATTTCTCACCTTAGTAAATAACCCAGTGGCTTTTTATTTTACTACAACTTTTTGTCGTTGTTGAAATCAGTTGGAATTCTTTACAATTCACACTTAAGTGAATAACCACAACCTGCATCCAGACTGAGCGATTTATCAATCTAGTGATGGTGTGTAGAGAGGGCGCATGAAAGAAAGTAAACAAATATCTAATATATATGTCATTTAAATCTTTCAGCTGCTAACCACTACCTTGCGTAAACCTTTAAACACTCCGTAACATACAAAACAATAAAATTGTAGTGTAGAGCTTAAAAAACTCAAAGTTTTTATGGTTTTGTACGATCAATATATCACATGAGTAACTCAACACCAAAACACGATACAGTATCCACATACATTTATTGTCAGTAATTATATAAACATTAAAAACGTAGGATCAATAATTTCATACAACTTCAGACAGCAACACAATATGAGAACGTGTAAAGCCATTATAGAGATGTAAACTGAATTGGTCACAATACCAAAGGAAGGGAGGGGTGAACCCTTCAAAGCACAACATCCTTATTTCATTACAGAGCACATCACATTTTGAGAGCAGCCAAGCTAAAACCTGGAAGCATGATTTATATAGAAATAAAGTGCAATAGTAAGATGTTCCGATACAAATCCTCGCAGGGGAGCTTTGCAGAATGTAACGGAGCACGTAAACACATAAGTGACGGCCAAAATTGGACGAAAATTAAAAGGAACAGAAGGAGATGGTGTCTGAAACACTAGCACACTAAAGAAATTGTGCTACACTCGACCTATAAATGTAACCTAGCAACAGCCACAGATGAAAAATTAATAAATAAAAGGTTTCAATGAGACCTAAATTATTTGAATGGCATAAGGATCGATCAATTCTTCCTCTACCGTTGGTTGGAGATCTCTAGGACACAAGATGTCTTTGCACTGCCATCTAGTGGTGACTTTGGGGGAACGTAGTAGACCGGTCCTTCGTGCATGCTACATTGGAGGTACATCGTCACGTTCACAGTTAACACTGCCTGACCCACAATGTTTCTTGAAAATATTTAACTTTTACATATTTGTCTTGCTCTGCACTGTAGGGCAAGACATGAAAATTCCTGCCCGGCAATACGCAGTGATCCTTTATTGATACTGCAAGAGAAATAGCAATTTTAAGGAAAAACTATATTGTCAGCAATCCTCTTGTTTTTATGAATATATATATATATATATTTTTAAATTAATAATGCAGAAAAATTAACTGAAGGGTCAGTTACAAGCTCACTGCTGCCTAATGCCAAAGGTGCAGGGGTGGGGGGGTGGGGGAAGAACAGCTAAATAGCGAGTAGGACATTCTAACATAAGGAACACATTTCTGTTAAGTGCAAAGTTTCAATAATCTCAATTAATAGATTGGCTAAAAATCGATAAATAGATCTTTCACAGGGGTGAAAGAGACCTAGTTTGGTATTATTTTAATTAAATTCCTCTACCTATCGGTAATGTGGTGATGTAAGGCACGCTGGCCTTAGTAAAACAATAAGTGCTGTGATTAAACATTCAGGACCGTCAGGTTGGTAAACAGTTTTTTCACATTATTTCTTCGAGCCCGCCATGAAGAACTGTCACAGTTGAACAAAAATACATATCTTATTAGTGTGTATATGGCGCAACGAACAAGGTAATGTTAGGTGGTAGCACTTAAAGGGACACTCCAGGCACCCAGACCACTTCTGCCCATTGGAGTGGTCTGGGTGCCAACTCCCACTACCCTTAACCCTGCAACTGTAATTATTGCAGTTTTTTTATAAACTGCAATAATTACCTTGCAGGGTTAACTCCACCTCTAGTGGCTGTCTACTAGACGGCCACTAGAGGGCACTTCCTGATTCATAGCAAAGATTTTCTGTGCTAGAGCGTCGCTGGGTGTCCTCACGCTGTGTGAGGACCTCCAGCGTTGCTCAATTCCCCATAGGAAAGCATTAAAAATCTTTTTCAATGCTCTCCTATGGGGAGACCTAATGTGTGTGAGCCGCATTGCCACACATGCGCATTAGGTTTCCTCAGCCGGCGGGCGGGATCAATCTCGCCTACCGGCTGACGTGATTACTGGGAGGAGCAACGCCGACCCGAAACCACCGCAGAGGTACATCGGCGGGGTCTCAGGTAAGTGACCTGAAGGGGTTTTTACCCCTTCAGCTACCTGGGATGGGAGGTGGGAGGGAGAGGGTACCTGCAGTGCCAGGAAAACGGATTGTTTTCCTGGCACTGGAGTTTTCCTTTAACATCTATGGATACGCAGTAACAATAAGACCCTCAAAAAAATGGAAGTAAAGCATATGCTATCCTGCGCAGGAAAGAACTGGTTCCATAACAAACACAATTAGACTCTCGGAGTCTAGACAGGGCATTGTAATACAATGTTTTCCAAAAAGCAATTGCTAAGGATTGTCTACGTAACAAGTATGGAAAGATTTAACCACAAGACAAAGTTGTGTTGGCCCCTGCAACCTGTTATTCTACCACTCTGAAAATTGTTACTACCTGGCACGGTCATCTTTATACCATTCTTACAGCAAAGTAATTAAATGAGCAAATATTGGTTTTTGAGAATAAAGCCGCAATAACTTATTTTTTGAGGATTCCACCATCAACATAAAAGATTTCGGAAACCAATATACCTCCTAGCTCACCCCCTTTTTGTTTTACAGTTTTATAGTTACCTGTCTAGGGTAGTGAGTCAATGATATCATTTACGTATATATCTAAAGAAAAGAAAACACAAACAATCTGACCATTCAGGAACTACAATAAATAATCTTGGGATAAAATCAGCAGATTAGAAAGAGTTTTGATGAAAAAAATTGCTCAGTTTGTTTACGCGACAAACTCCTCTTTCCGTCTGCTTGAAAACCCACACTTAATATGATTCAGACAACAAGTTTAGATGGTAAAATTGTTCAAAGTCTTGATGGATAGACGAACGTCCACAATGATCCAGTTGTATGTGTTCGTATAACAGAAAATGGACTTGAGACAATTGTTATTTAAGAAATGCACAGCAGCACAATTTACAATAATAAAGTGATGGGGGGTGGGGATCTAATGTCTACTACAGTTTGGTCACAGACATTGCTGCAAAAGTGTCCAAAATGAAAAGAAATTTTGAAAAAGATGAAGAAAATAAAAGCTCATTTAATGCATGCACCTCCTAGCCAAAGACCTTGGTGTTCCACAGATATAGACTAATGCCATTGAAATAACTATAGCCGTCCGTAACACATTTTGCAGCAGTTGTTCTGACAAACAAATGGGTGGAACCTAGCCAACTCTACCACAAGATGTTGAAACTCTGTAATGCGCTGTAATGAATAGTATATCAAGAACTGGACAATTCCCCCCCAAAAAATGGAGAAAATAAAAATGGTGGCACCGAATGACTGCCGAGTGTGCACTGAAAAAGAGCAAGGATACAGCAACAGAATTAAGATGACAACAATTAACAAAAGAATAGTTGGGACAAGCACTGTCTTTGCTCACTTTCTTGCAAACATTGTCACTATGCGGCACCAGGGTCAAACCCGTAAAGTGCTGAACGAGAGGAATTCGCTATGATGTGGGTATCCAGCAATCATTCATCTCCACAAAATATATTTGCTGATAACGTTTTAAAGAATGTCACACAAGAGAATTGGCAGAAGTCATTTAAGCATTGGGATTGTAAGGATTTCATTTTTAGCAGCAGTGGCCTCTTCTGCTGGCATCAACCGAATATCCTCTCTCTTTGGACTGGTTCATTCTAAAAGGTAGAAATTGTTTGGGATAAAACAGGAAAACCTTTGTTTTTCCAGATTATTAATAAACAAAATGATTAAGACGAGTAAAGCTGCAGAAGGTAGAGTTTTACATTTTTTTATGCCGATGTAGTCAGTTCAAGTTTGTTTTAAAATAGATTTTGCGACTTCAGTTAAACATTGATGTGTAGGCAAATAATGGAATGTGTGTGCTATATAATGTTATATTAACCTATTAAACCGGAGATCGCGCACCTTATCTGCATTATCTATGCATTTCTAATGGTTTATAAGAAAATCAGTTCCTATATGTGTTTAATGAATCTGAAAAATTATTATTCTAAATATGAACTCTTCATCTGGTAGAAATATTAAAGATTAATACAACCAGCAAGAAGCAGTGTTTACTTTCAAAAATCCTGATTTAAATTAAATCTACCCCAAAAGAAATCCAAGAGCTATTCCAAGCCAATCAATATTCTCATTACTTAGAAAGCACAAACAAACAGTTCCAGCAACATTTTAGATCAGGAATGTATTAACTAAGGGCATATATTAAAGGGACACTATAGTCACCAGAACAACTACAGCTTATTGAATTTGTTCTGGTGAGTAGAATCATTCCCTTCAGGCGTTTTGCAATAAACACAGTTTTCAGACAAAATGCAGTGTTTACATTACAGCCTAGGGATACCTCCACTGGCCACTCCTCAGATGGCTGCTAGAGGTGTTTCTTGGGGCAGTGCTGCACATTGTGACGGTCATGGAGACACTAAACTTTCCTCATAGAGCTGCATTGATTGAATGCATCTCTATGAGGAGATGCTGATTGGCCAGGGCTGTGTTTGGCCTATGTGAAAGCAGATCAGGGGCAGAGCCAGCACCAAGAGACTGGAATAAAAGTAAGATTTTACTATATTTAGGGGGTAAGGGGAGGCAGGGGGGCTTGATGGTGTTTTAACACTATAGTTTCAGGAATACATGTTTTTGTTCCTGACCCTATAATGTTCCTTTAAAATAAACAGAGCACATGCTCGCAACAAAAATGTACTAGTTTGTTCCAATGGGTGGATTCCCTGACACCAACACCTTTAACTGCTCAAAAATACAGGATGATGTCTGTGAGAAGCTGAAACATATTAATCAACAGGATAAAAAGGTGCGTTTTGTAGGTTGAACTCTAAGGACTTGAGTCTTTCTTCAACCTAGATTACTATGCAACTCCATTGCTACCAAAGTTATAGCTTCACTTCCAGTAGTCACTGGGGCGTCATTTATTCAGCCTAGAATAAGGGATCTGCACTGGCTAATGTCAATTCTGTGCATATATACATAGAATGTCACTCATTGGCTGAGAACAGTCAGCTGATGCTCAAAAGCAATGCCATCCGGCCGCTTTGGCTCTCCAAAAGACGGATGCACGTCACAAGACATGCAAGGAGGCTTGGCCCCGGACACGAACCCAGGTAACACAGCTAGGTTACTTATTATAACCACTACAATAGGCTGTACTGGTTATGGTTCTTGGAGTGACCCTTTAAGGGCTCATAATATAAGCCAGACAAAGTATTAAGAGAAATGTAAACATCCAGCATGTCAAGCTTAAATATCAATGACTTCGATTCACACCGTGGATAATATAAGGCTGTTTAAAAACATTCTCTATATATTTAGCTGACACTATTGCTTTAATTTTTATTTATTTTTTTACACACATTGGATCTGAAATTATTTACAAATGTATTAAGTTATAGTACATTCAGCTGCAATTCCCATTTAAATATCAGATTGATCAAACTACACCATCATTATTCTAAAAGAGACATAATGAACATAAAATCCTGCTAAGTACGTGTCATTTCAGTAGCCAATAAGAGGCATGGATTTCCAGCTACTCTGCTTTGCTTCTCCGCTGAAAAGCAAAGATGGAATTTCAGAACCGCGTGATTATGTAACAAAACCAACGGTTTCTATCAGAGTTGGTGGAAAAAAATGTTAGCGGTTTTAATTTTATAGTGCTTGGAATAATCACACACCTTGAACCATTTAATATTTTATAGTTTTACAGTCTCAATTTAAAATGGAGTTTGTTGTATTTTTTTACCATTTGAGTTTCACAACATAGCTAACATTTCAAAGGTGCAAATATATATATATATATATATTTTTATTGTGACACAGAAGTTAAACAAATGGCCTTCAGAATTCATGTAATTAGTTGCAAGTTGACCAACTATGAACAATTAAAGGGATAGTCCAGCCTCCATCTGCCTTTAGTTTGGTTATGGAGAAAGCAATCTCTATGTGCAGTGTTGCAAGTCGAAATGTGGTCTATACAGAGCAATCTGATTTGTGTCGGTATGTAGTTACGCCTCCAGCACATGTGACTAAATGAACTCGGAACTCTTTTCCTAACTCACTAATGTGAATCCTGTACAAAAAAAAAAAAAAGTCTGGCACACACACAGTTTGCTGGTAACGAATGTCATCAGCTTCTTCCCTTGCAGGCAGTGCTGTGTGCGCACCTTTAAGGAGAAGCTTTGAGGACTGTGTGCGTGTGGCTCATGCGCACACAGTCAGACAATGTGCCTCAACTAGAATTTTTTTCCCCTCTCATCTTTACACAGGATTAAAAAACACAAACAAAACAGCATCGTAAGACCAAGGAGTGATCAAAAACCAATTCAGATAGGTGGCGGGGCCGGGCCGCCATGCTGTGAGGATGCAAGAACAAGCAGCTCCTGTAGTCTTTTAATTATTAAGCTCACCACGGCGATAAACTTGCCTATGTAACACCTGGAAACTGTGGTCCAAGTTGCAGAGCAGTATTGGTTCCGAGGCTGAGCCTGAAAATTGCCTCTCAGTCTCTGGAAGGGAGATCCTTGGTCCACGCGGCTGAGGGCTACTCTTGCAGTGAGTGGGGTGGGCGGCCGCCACCCTGCTACACTGCCCAATTGCAGCAGATCAGATCCTCTGTCCCACACAATGCTGGTCCCGTTCCCCCTCCCTGTGGACTGGCAGGGGTCATTTCAGTCCTCAGCTTGGGAGGGCCCCACTGCTACGAACAACCCAGAGCTGCTGAAACCAACTCAAGTGGCAGAGAAGCCTCACCTAAAATGGCAGTTGCTGCATGTCGAAACGACAAGGAGCGTGACGATTTCCCCTTGCCTACCAAGGTCTCTGTGGGCTCTTGGGACTTTTTGATACGGCGCCTCGGCCTTATTGCCAGTCGGGAGCGGATCTACCAGCAGGGTTCCAACACGTGGCTCCGGTCCGAAAGCTAGCCCACATCTTGCAGTCGCCAGTGCGACATGGATGGGACCAGTGCCCTCAGCCAGCCTCTTCCTCCCCACCACCTGGATGCTGCTCCAGGCTTGGATGGGGCTATGGAGCCTCCTGCTCCTTAAGAAATGTGTATTTCATAGCTCTCACTTTGGTGCGGGATCCCCTGGGTGACATTTTCAGTATGTTTCTAAAGCTACTCAACTTTTTTTAACTCACTCTCAGTGTATAAGCCTCTACGAGTCACTAGTGTTTCGTTGAAATGCCTAGCACTGTTAATTTTGTAAATTTTTATGTTTATTACGCACAAGCTAAATTAGTGCATACAACTTACTCACGCACTCTGCTAACGTTTTCTTTCACATGTACTATATCCTCTCTTGTTCCAGCTTAATTATTATATAAAAATGTGCAGGGTTCTCAATACCACAAAGATGTTTTACTATGTTTGCTCCAGCTGTCGTTATAATGCAAACTTGCTTGTTTAACCTATGCACAAACAAAATAAAGAATTAAAAAACTATTTAGATATAACATTCTGAATAAGCACCAGAGAAAAATAATATGAAATTAAATACATAATGTCCCAACCTTTGAACCTACTTTGATGCATTAGTAGGGTTTTTTCCCTCTGGTTGGATGAGACCAAAAGCACATGTGTGGCCCAAAACTACACTGCTGATCACCCGGAGAAAACCAAGCAGACAGGGTAGCGGTGCTGGCATTATGTTGTGGTGCAGATTTTCAACTTAAAGGACTATTAGACTGGCCACAGTGCCTAGAGAGTTTTTTTAATGCCAAAATACTTGTAACTTCAGCCAATGGTGGTTTTAACAACGATTGACTAGGCCAAAACCCTGAGAAGTGACGCAAGCAACTTTTATTGTAGTTTGCACCTTCAACTTTTGCAATTTGCATGAATTAAATGGTAGAAAATCCAATAAATCCCATTTTAATCTCAGACTGTAAAACTACCTATTCAAAAAATAAAATACGGCAACATTAAAATTAACAAGACAAGATATAGGATAGTGCAAATAACCCTTTTGATGACACAGCTACTTTAAAGGAACACTACAGTCACCAGAACCACTTAATGTAGTAGTTCTGGTGTCAAGTCTGTCCCTGCAGGCTGTTCAGAGAAAAGTCAGTGTTTACATTACTGCCTTGCGACACCTCTAGTGGCAGTCATTCAGGCGGCCACTAGAGGTGCTTCCTGGGTCAGTGCTGTACAATGTGCAGCAATGACACCCCATAGAGATTAATTGATGTAATGCATCTCTATCAGGAGATGCTGATTGGCACATTGTTTCGCCGCACATGTGTAATAGTCTTCCAATGCTCTCCTATGGGAAAGCATTGGACTGGCGGAGAGCATCAAAATTTATGATCTCAGCCATGAAGACAGAGCCAGCCCAAGCGAGTCCAGTGCAGCATGGGAAAAAAAGTTTTGTAAAAGCACCTTTTCAGAGCAACCTGAGGGAGGCCAGTGACCTAAATAGCACCAGCACCATACTGTCAGAAATCAGGTTTCTATTCCTGACATTATAGTGTTCCTTTAAACTATGTTTACAGCAGAGAACACGAAATGAGAATTAGTCTGACATTACACAATGGAATGAGTACATTACTGTTTTTTTTTTTTTTTAAAGTTATTTGGTCACTGAGTGAGGTCTCGTTTCATTTGTTTCCAAACCAAAAGCTAATCATTTAGCTCAGTTTCACCTATTGCGATTGTTCTTCCCTGAAAGACTGCGCTCTCCAGAAACGATTTTGGTTTTGTATTCGAAAATAATTCCATTATTCTTTAAATCTCCAGATCTCCACAGTTTGTCCTCCAGAGGCAGCTGCAACAGTTTGTCCGGCTACACTCACCTGAGAAACAAAGAGAGAGCGCGAGAGAGAGAGAGAGAGAGAGAGACACACACACGGGAGAAGACAATGGAAGGCACGCAAAACACAGAGAGGAGAGCAGAAATGACAATGGAGAAGGAAAGTGATTGAGAGAAAGAAATGGAAACAAAATTAAAACTTTGAGCACATTGTGAAGGACTCGAAAAGGTAAATAATGGCACAAAGATCATCAACAGTTCCCACATCAGTAACAGAAGCTAAATCATTCCCCTGCACATATTACCCCTGCTCCAGGACTGAAGGACTAACTGATTAAATGTCAGTGTGGGCTAGATACTCGCTCATGAATGATTCTCAGTTTAAATAATCTTACCCCATTGACCACACTGCTGTGCACCTCCGTGTAGATTGTCCGAGGGGGATCAGTGGGAATATGAACCTGGAGACAAGAATAGAGTGATTATCTAATGGCCCAGGGGGACCCAATACCAGTAAGGAGGGAGAGAAAAAAAGAAACTCAAAGAACTCCATTAAAAGGACCACTATAGGCACCCAGACCACTTCAGCTTAATGAAGTGGTCTGGGTGCCAGGTCCAGCTAGGATTAACCCTTTCTTCTATAAACATAGCAGTTTCAGAGAAACTGCTATGTTTATAAATGGGTTAATCCAGCCTCTAGTGGCTGTCTCATTGACAGGCGCTAGAGGGCTTCCGCGCTTCTCACTGTGATTTTCACAGTGAGAAGACGCCAGCGTCCATAGGAAAGCATTGAGAATGCTTTCCTATGGACTGACTGAATGCGCGCGCGGCTCCTGCGCATTCAGCTGATGACGGTGATATGTAGGCGGAGAGGAGGAGGAGGAGAAATCCTCGCTCGGCGCTGGACAAAGAGGTAAATTTAACCCCTTCCACCCCCTAGAGCCGGGCGGGAGGGGAGCCCTGAGGGTGGGGGCACCCTCAGGGCACTATAGTGCCAGGAAAACAATTATGTTTTCCTGGCACTATAGTGGTCCTTTAACGAAAATAAATAATGACAGAAACTCAAGAAATTGCTGCTGCTGACCATGGTGTTTTTGTGGTAACCGGCCCAATGTCTTCTTCATCTAGATACCTAATAACCGTGTCGGTCCAATTACGAAGCACAGAGGCATGTTTAAAGGGACACTAATGTAGTGGTTCTGGTTGCTATAGCCTGTCCCTGCAGGCTTTTCAATATAAACACTGTCTTTTTAGAAAGTAACAGCTCTAGGTACACTCACTCAGACAGCCACTAGAAATGCTTCCTATTTCAGTGCTGCACTAAGTGCAGCACCTACATTCAGCATCGTTACGATCTGCATGGAGATGCTGAACGCTTCACTGATTCAATGCATTACTATAAGGACATTCTGAATGGCGTAGGGTGGTGTTTTGCTAGCCATTCGCAATAGAATTCCAATACTTTTCTATGTGATATTGGATTGGCTGATATCATCAAAACTGATCATCTCACATGGAGGTGTGGCCAGCTGCTGCAAGACCCTTTATCCCGGGGGCAGGGCACCTACATAACTATTCAAACACTATAGTGTTCCTTTAAAGGGTCAGTCCCCAATTTCACCCAGTTCATGCTCACCTTCATGGTTTTGTCAGTGGAAGTAGTATAAAGTGTACCCGCTGAATGGAAAACGTCAGTGACCTGGGAAGAGTGGCCAACATCAAAGCACTGGGACAGGAGACAAAAAAATAAAAAGAGGATGAAAATACAACATATGCTAACAAATTGTTTGTTACTACAGCTACAATCTGTTTTTCTTTTAACAAATGATAAAGTGAATATAAAATGTTATACCAATATAGCCTAACTGGAGGGATAGCGGAGAATATTTGTTCTTAAATTCCCTTTGAATTTCCCACAATTCTCACTTAAGTAAATCACCCTGTAATTTATCAAATCATGGATGAAAGCTCTGTACAGAGATATGATACTGATATGAACTGAACCCAGAAATCAGGAGCCATGTTTAAATCAGTCAAAGTACAACCAATGCCATTTCAATAGTAACTAGTGCAGGAGTCGGCAACCTATGACACGTGCCATGTACGGCACTCAACAAGGCTGCCAGTGAAAAATAGGCTCTGGCCTATCAGGAGTCCCAGTGAGACTTCAGATATCTGCTGATTGCAGAGAGACAATCCTCAATATACATGTTGCAGCACTTAGATGAAGTGATTTCAGATCACCTCCTCCCAACACTTGTGAACGGTAACCCACACTGGAGTAGAGCAGTTATTGCAGCTCCTGCCCTTGACCTGTACATGGAAAACCCGGTCCCCACTGTAACCAAAGTAAGTCACCCACACTGACAGATATACAAAGAGCTGCAGAATAAGCCTCCCCTCATACAACTAATACAAACAGCCCACACACAAAGTCCCCACAACACCGCTGACATACACTCACACAACTCCACAAGCAGCCTCTCACTTGCAATTCTATAAGCAGCCCAACCCAAACACTCACATCACCAAACACACTATGTGACATATCATCCACACACACACACACACACTACCACAAACTACTCATGAACATATACAATGTTACCAAGAAACCTGAGCACCCATAAATAACAAGCAGAATACAGCAACATACACACCTCGATTTAAATTTTTTTTTTTTTTTTTTTTTTTAAATAGGACCGTACAGATCACCTAATGCATTACAAATGAGCTGCTGATTTTAAAAGTATTGTCTCTCTCTTTCCTGGGTGTATCCCGACCATCAGGTAAAGATAAAGCACGCAAAGTAACGTAAATAAAAGGGTTACAACGTTCTGCATTGTTGGTTTATGATGCCATGGGTATTCCCAGTAATGGGGCAAATCATTTTGCAACGGTCTGCCCTCTTACCTGGTCCTGCCATGTTCCTGATCTTCTTTGTAGGCAGATTTACAACATCCAGCTTCTGCAGAGCTGTAGAAATCGGAATGCCAATCCGGCTGCTCATTGACTGGCTCAGAGCATCACCCGAATGCTTTCAGCCAATCAATAAGCGTTTGTACAATGACATTTACACAGAACTGCCATTAGCCAGCCCAGAAACCTTGTTTCGTGCCGGCTGAAGACGCCCCAGCAAGAGGTGCAATTACAACTCCAGCAACAGAGAGGTTAATCTCGCTATGCGCATTTCATTGTGAAATCACTGGAGTGATTATGGTGCTTGAAGCAAACCTTTAATCTTTACTTATCTAAAAATGATTACTATAATACCCGTAGTTTCTGGAATGTCCCACTGTGGCTTCCGTACACATGAATTAGACCTTGATTGTCACCAGCCCACAGCTGAGGAGATTCATACGACATGCAAAAGAGGTAATTTTCAAGCTGGAAAAGGAAGAGTGAAAAGAAACGAGAACATTTAAAAATTGCATGTCATACATAACAAACTTTGTTTTTGTTTTTAAATTGCAAGGAGTATTTTACCCTGTCCTCATCTCTACAGACATTGAAATGTTCATCTGAAGGACAACCATGGGGTTAGTATAGTAATCAATGGTGAAAATATAAGACGAATCTAAGACGAATCAGATATAAGCATTAAAACATATATAAACAATGCCCCTTCTTACCTGTATCCTCTGTAATACTGCATTAGCTCTGCGGTCAAACACCACCAAGGTTCGGTCCTCTCCCCCGGACACAATGTGACGCTCATCGGCCACCAGGGACAGCACCGGACTGGAATGGATTTTCCGAGAACGGATCAATGGATTGGAAGCTGCACACAAAGGATTTAAATAGGGAAGTGCCTAAACCTTTATCTGACATTATGAAGACTAGACAACTAGACAGTAATGTAGAACAGCAAATTAACTCATGCACAAATTCAAATAATAACCAATAAAATATGCATGGCTCCTCACCTCTTGGATCATATACACTCACTCTCTTGTCATATGATCCAGCCACCAGTATATCCGGAAGGAATGCTAGACACAGCACTGCTGCCCGTCCCCTAGATGCAGAGATAGTGATGTTATCGTTTGGTTCAAAAGGCCTTACCAAGCAATAAAGGATATAAAACCATTTGTCACACAGCTCTCGTACCTGATCTGTCCCACCTGCTGGCCCTCAGCTCCGATGTCCCAGATCTTCACAGTGCTGTCCCAGGACCCCGAACCTAATAGATTTCCGCAGGATGCAAGACACCAGGCCCAACCCTGCAAAATGCACAGAACCAAGTATCACCTCTACTGTGCAGGCATGTCTAGTCTCAGTGCATACACAGGTATTAGAATGATATAGGTCTCAGAAGGAGCAGCTACAGATTAAATTATTTTAGGGCTATATCAGAGTGAAAGCCAGCACACATAGAAGATCTTCCAACATTTTTGCAGAAAATCCTTGGACAGTCTGGGGGGCGGGGGGGGAGAGAAATGCCCAACTCCAACACCTGTAAGCGACAAACATTAATACTAAGCGAATGAATGGAGACAACAACATGTCCGATATGAAGCTCTGTTCTTAACTTGCACTAACAAGCCACGTTTCCCTTCTGTAAAATGAACACTTGAACGATGATATTGGCTTCTGCGAAAGCCTTTTACTGTGGTCTAAATGCACTTCTGTTTATGCAAAAATAAAGTACAAAAATAAATAAATAAAAAGACCTACGCAAGTAAACAATGTATGCTGAACGGGATACATTTATACCGGACAAATACAAAAATAAATTCAAGGTTCACACAAAATTAGTATGCAATCTGAAAAAGCTGTGAGATGGAATTTTTTTCCACTAAGCAATGCACATGTTTACAATATATGTACTGGTTATAGAGATCAACCTCTACCTTATGGGTTCCAGTTTTCTCTGTTCCCAATGCCTTCACTTTAAATTTCTCTTGCCCTGGTTCCAGATCTCTCAAGTCCCAGAGGCTGACGTTCCTGTCTCGGGATCCAGAGACGCATAAGGAGCCCCCCTGAGGGTAGCAAAGCCAAATGAAGGAGAGTCACTCGCACCTAATGTAACTGTACAAGACACCAATGCATTACGGTCTAATGACAGTATGCTAAACTTTGCTCTCCGTGTAATGATCACAATTACCAGACCATGACCAAGCCACCCACTTTACCTGGAGCAATAGCACTGCATCTACAGAGGCGTAGTGTCCGTCACTTAATGTGAAATGCTCTGCCTTCTTCCCATTGTCTGACCAATGAGAGAGCTGCTCTTCAAGTTCCATACAGGCAGTTGGCCAATCAAAATTCTCTTCTGTGAAAGGTGAAAAAAAAACTATTGGATTTAATTCCTGGTTTCAGGAGAGCTCGCTGAAAATGTGCCAACACACAAAAAAAAAAAAAAATTCAAAAAGTACCTGTACATAAATATTAATTAGGTTTTTGTTTTTTGGTGTGTTTTAAAAAAAAAAAAAAAAAATTTTAAAAAGGAATAAAATCTGTAAGCTTTGAAGTTGCGGTTTAGTGCATGAGTGACCTTGTGTGTGTCTACTATATATATGTAATATATATTAGTAAAGTCAGTTAGTTGAGACAGTTGCAGTCATTTTTAAAGAAGACATTCTATCACCCTCACCATCACTGGATATCTACATCACAAATCCCAGGTTACGAATGCTGTAATATTGTATAAATGATATGTATAGTGTATTTTGTGTTACATTTATGTATTACAGAAAGGTATTTATTTTCCATACTATTTTAGATTATATAAAGGGCACCGCTTTTTATTTTATATTCCCCTTCTTCTTTCAATGCTCTGAAAACTTACGTTCTACCACTGGAAAGCTAGCGGAGATTCGATTCTTGACTCGTGTTCTCCATGTTATTTTCTCTGTCACAATAGCACTGAACGTTTTACACACTTGCGGCAAAACACCAAGAATAAACCGAGGATCCAAATGAGATAATATATGGAGAATGAGCTCTAAGGGGAGTAACAACAGCTGGCAATGCTCCTCAGCATCCTCCTCTGCCACAGGTGACTTCTTCAAATTCCAGCCTCCTTGGTAGGAGTCATCCCAAGACTCCATGGGAAGGTCATCTGACGGTGTCTTATGAAGTTTCTCGTTTAAGCTCTGGCCACTCAGAACTCTAGAAATATAGTCCAATGCTTGCGTATCGGGGTCCTCCACTGTTTCCACATCTGAATCGTTGTCAGATTCTGCCTGCCGACCGCTTGCCATCATACGACTAAAAACGCAGTGTGTCCCGTCACCATTAAAGTACCTACGGTTAGATAAGAAATCCCAGAAATCAGTGAAAGGGAGATTGTTTACATTTACAGAGAAGACAGACATCGAGTGTTTGGATTTGAAGAACTGATAGTGTAAGGAGATTTAGCTGACACAGAAGCTTATCCTGATACATTACAACCTGCCTTTGACACACAATGATACAGTAACCCTCCTCCTCTATATTTATAAACTAACAATTCATTAAAATACAGCTCACATCTATCTTATAAAGCTGATTAATTTAGATTCCATAAACTGCACCCAGGGAAATCTGCATTGTTTCCCATAAAGCAGAGCATTCTGCGCCATGGTTTCCCATAAAGCAGAGCATTCTGGGCCATGGTTGCCCATAAAGCAGAGCATTCTGCGCCATGGTTGCCCATAAAGCAGAGCATTCTGCGCCATGGTTTCCCATAAAGCAGAACATTCTGTGCCATGGTTGCCCATAAAGTAGAGCATTCTGTGCCATGGTTGCCCATAAAGCAGAGCATTCTGCGCCATGGTTGCCCATAAAGCAGAGCATTCTGGGCCATGGTTGCCCATAAAGCAGAGCATTCTGCGCCATGGTTGCCCATAAAGCAGAGCATTCTGCGCCATGGTTTCCCATAAAGCAGAACATTCTGTGCCATGGTTGCCCATAAAGTAGAGCATTCTGTGCCATGGTTGCCCATAAAGCAGAGCATTCTGCGCCATGGTTTTCCATAAAGCAGAGCATTCTGCGCCATGGTTTCCCATAAAGCAGAGCATTCTGCGCCATGGTTTCCCATAAAGCAGAGCATTCTGCGCCATTTGCACGGTTTCCCATAAAGCAGAGCATTCTACGCCATTTGCACGGTTTCCCATAAAGCAGAGCATTCTGTGGCATGGTTTCCCATAAAGCAGAACATTCTGTGCCATGGTTGCCCATAAAGCAGAGCATTCTGTGCCATGGTTGCCCATAAAGCAGAGCATTCTGTGCCATGGTTGCCCATAAAGCAGAGCATTCTGCGCCATGGTTTTCCATAAAGCAGAGCATTCTGCGCCATGGTTTCCCATAAAGCAGAGCATTCTGCGCCATGGTTTCCCATAAAGCAGAGCATTCTGCGCCATTTGCACGGTTTCCCATAAATCAGAGCATTCTGCGCCATTTGCACGGTTTCCCATAAAGCAGAGCATTCTGTGGCATGGTTTCCCATAAAGCAGAGCATTCTGCGCCATTGTTTCCCAGAAAGCAGAGCATTCTATGGCATGGTTTCCCATAAAGCAGAGCATTCTGCGCCATTGTTTCCCATAAAGCACAGCATTCTGCGCCATTTGCATGGTTTCCCATAAAGCAGAGCATTCTGTGCCATGGTTTCCCATAAAGCAGAGCATTCTGTGCCATTGTTGCCCATAAAGCAGAGCATTCTGCGCCATGGTTGCCCATAAAGCAGAGCATTCTGCGCCATGGTTGCCCATAAAGCAGAGCATTCTGCGCCATGGTTGCCCATAAAGCAGAGCATTCTGCGCCATGGTTGCCCATAAAGCAGAGCATTCTGCGCCATTCGGTTGTTTCCCATAAAGCAGAACATTTCTGTAAAGCAGAACATTCTGGTTGCCCATAAAGCAGAGCATTCTGTACCATGGTTTCCCATAAAGCAGAGCATTCTGCGCCATGGTTTCCCATAAAGCAGAGCATTCTGCGCCATGGTTGCCCATAAAGCAGAGCATTCTGCGCCATGGTTGCCCATAAAGCAGAACATTCTGCGCCATGGTTGCCCATAAAGCAGAACATTCTGCGCCATGGTTGCCCATAAAGCAGAACATTCTGCGCCATGGTTGCCCATAAAGCAGAACATTCTGCGCCATGGTTATACATAAGCAGAACATTCACAAGCCGCAGTTTTATAAAGCAGAACATTCGCATCATGGTTGCCATAAAAGCAGAACATTCCTAGCCATTTGCGTGGTATTTCCCCATAAAGCAGAGCATTCTGTGCCATTGTTGCCCATAAAGCAGAGCATTCTGCGCCATGGTTTCCCATAAAGCAGAACATTCTGTGCCATGGTTGCCCATAAAGCAGAGCATTCTGTGCCATGGTTGCCCATAAAGCAGAGCATTCTGCGCCATGGTTTTCCATAAAGCAGAGCATTCTGCGCCATGGTTTCCCATAAAGCAGAGCATTCTGCGCCATTTGCACGGTTTCCCATAAAGCAGAGCATTCTGCGCCATTTGCACGGTTTCCCATAAAGCAGAGCATTCTGTGGCATGGTTTTCCATAAAGCAGAGCATTCTGCGCCATTGTTTCCCAGAAAGCAGAGCATTGTTGCCCATAAAGCAGAGCATTCTGCGCCATGGTTGCCCATAAAGCAGAGCATTCTGCGCCATGGTTGCCCATAAAGCAGAGCATTCTGCGCCATGGTTGCCCATAAAGCAGAGCATTCTGCGCCATGGCATGGTTTCCCATAAAGCAGAGCATTCTGCGCCATTGTTTCCCATAAAGCAGAGCATTCTGCGCCATTTGCATGGTTTCCCATAAAGCAGAGCATTCTGTGCCATGGTTTCCCAGAAATCAGTGAAAGGGAGATTGTTTACATTTACAGAGAAGACAGACATCGAGTGTTTGGATTTGAAGAACTGATAGTGTAAGGAGATTTAGCTGACACAGAAGCTTATCCTGATACATTACAACCTGCCTTTGACACACAATGATACAGTAACCCTCCTCCTCTATATTTATAAACTAACAATTCATTAAAATACAGCTCACATCTATCTTATAAAGCTGATTAATTTAGATTCCATAAACTGCACCCAGGGAAATCTGCATTGTTTCCCATAAAGCAGAGCATTCTGCGCCATGGTTTCCCATGAAGCAGAGCATTCTGCGCCATGGTTTCCCATGAAGCAGAGCATTCTGCGCCATGGTTTCCCATGAAGCAGAGCATTCTGCGCCATGGTTTCCCATGAAGCAGAGCATTCTGCGCCATGGTTTCCCATGAAGCAGAGCATTCTGCGCCATGGTTTCCCATGAAGCAGAGCATTCTGCGCCATGGTTTCCCATGAAGCAGAGCATTCTGCGCCATGGTTTCCCATGAAGCAGAGCATTCTGCGCCATGGTTTCCCATGAAGCAGAGCATTCTGCGCCATGGTTTCCCATGAAGCAGAGCATTCTGCGCCATGGTTTCCCATGAAGCAGAGCATTCTGCGCCATGGTTTCCCATGAAGCAGAGCATTCTGCGTCATGGTTTCCCATGAAGCAGAGCATTCTGCGCCATGGTTTCCCATAAAGCAGAGCATTCTGCGCCATGGTTTCCCATAAAGCAGAGCATTCTGCGCCATTTGCATGGTTTCCCATAAAGCAGAGCATTCTACGCCATTTGCACGGTTTCCCATAAAGCAGAGCATTCTGTGGCATGGTTTCCCATAAAGCAGAGCATTCTGCGCCATTGTTTCCCAGAAAGCAGAGCATTCTATGGCATGGTTTCCCATAAAGCAGAGCATTCTGTGCCATGGTTTCCCATAAAGCAGAGCATTCTGTGCCATTGTTGCCCATAAAGCAGAGCATTCTGCGCCATGGTTTCCTATAAAGCAGAGCATTCTGCGCCATGGTTGCCCATAAAGCAGAGCATTCTGCGCCATGGTTGCCCATAAAGCAGAGCATTCTGCGCCATGGTTTCAGATAAAGCAGAGCATTCTGCGCCATTTGCATTGTTTCCCATAAAGCAGAGCATTCGGTGCCATGGTTTCCCATAAAGCAGAACATTCTGTGCCATGGTTGCCCATAAAGCAGAGCATTCTTGGCCATGGTTGCCCATAAAGCAGAGCATTCTGCGCCATGGTTGCCCATAAAGCAGAGCATTCTGCGCCATGGTTTCCCATAAAGCAGAACATTCTGTGCCATGGTTGCCCATAAAGCAGAGCATTCTGCGCCATGGTTGCCCATAAAGCAGAGCATTCTGTGCCATTGTTGCCCATAAAGCAGAGCATTCTGCGCCATGGTTTCCCATAAAGCAGAACATTCTGTGCCATGGTTGCCCATAAAGCAGAGCATTCTGTGCCATGGTTTCCCATAAAGCAGAGCATTCTGCGCCATGGCTTCCCATAAAGCAGAGCATTCTGCGCCATGGCTTCCCATAAAGCAGAGCATTCTGCGCCATGGCTTCCCATAAAGCAGAGCATTCTGCGCCATTGTTTCCCATAAAGCAGAGCATTCTGCGCCATTTGCATGGTTTCCCATAAAGCAGAGCATTCTGTGCCATGGTTTCCCATAAAGCAGAGCATTCTGTGCCATTGTTGCCCATAAAGCAGAGCATTCTGCGCCATGGTTGCCCATAAAGCAGAGCATTCTGCGCCATGGTTGCCCATAAAGCAGAGCATTCTGCGCCATGGTTGCCCATAAAGCAGAGCATTCTGCGCCATGGTTTCCCATAAAGCAGAACATTCTGGGCCATGGTTGCCCATAAAGCAGAGCATTCTGTGCCATGGTTGCCCATAAAGCAGAGCATTCTGCGCCATGGTTGCCCATAAAGCAGAGCATTCTGCGCCATGGTTTCCCATAAAGCAGAGCATTCTGCGCCATTTGCACGGTTTCCCATAAAGCAGAGCATTCTACGCCATTTGCACGGTTTCCCATAAAGCAGAGCATTCTGCGCCATGGTTTCCCATAAAGCAGAGCATTCTGCGCCATGGTTGCCCATAAAGCAGAGCATTCTGCGCCATTTCCCATAAAGCAGAGCATTCTGCGCCAGCCCATAAAGCAGAACATTCTGCGCCATGGTTGCCCATAAAGCAGAACATTCTGCGCCATGGTTGCCCATAAAGCAGAACATTCTGCGCCATGGTTGCCCATAAAGCAGAACATTCTGCGCCATTTGCATTGTTTCCCATAAAGCAGAGCATTCGGTGCCATGGTTGCCCATAAAGCAGAACATTCTGCGCCATTTGCATTGTTTCCCATAAAGCAGAGCATTCGGTGCCATGGTTTCCCATAAAGCAGAGCATTCTGTGCCATAGTTGCCCATAAAGCAGAGCATTCTGCGCCATTTGCACGGTTTCCCATAAAGCAGAGCATTCTACGCCATTTGCACGGTTTCCCATAAAGCAGAGCATTCTGTGGCATGGTTTCCCATAAAGCAGAGCATTCTGCGCCATTGTTTCCCAGAAAGCAGAGCATTCTATGGCATGGTTTCCCATAAAGCAGAGCATTCTGCGCCATTGTTTCCCATAAAGCAGAGCATTCTGCGCCATTTGCATGGTTTCCCATAAAGCAGAGCATTCTGTGCCATGGTTTCCCATAAAGCAGAGCATTCTGTGCCATTGTTGCCCATAAAGCAGAGCATTCTGCGCCATGGTTTCCTATAAAGCAGAGCATTCTGCGCCATGGTTGCCCATAAAGCAGAGCATTCTGCGCCATGGTTGCCCATAAAGCAGAGCATTCTGCGCCATGGTTTCAGATAAAGCAGAGCATTCTGCGCCATTTGCATTGTTTCCCATAAAGCAGAGCATTCGGTGCCATGGTTTCCCATAAAGCAGAGAATTCTGTGGCATGGTTTCCCATAAAGCAGAGCATTCTGTGCCATTGTTTCCCAGAAAGCAGAGCATTCTGCGCCATTTGCATGGTTTCCCATAAAGCAGAGCATTCTGCGCCATGGTTGCCCATAAAGCAGAGCATTCTGTGCCATGGTTGCCCATAAAGCAGAGCATTCTGCGCCATGGTTGCCCATAAAGCAGAACATTCTGCGCCATTTGCATTGTTTCCCATAAAGCAGAGCATTCGGTGCCATGGTTTCCCATAAAGCAGAGCATTCTGTGCCATAGTTGCCCATAAAGCAGAGCATTCTGTGCCGTGGTGCCCATAAAGCAGAGCATTGTGCCATGGTTTCCCATGAAGCAGAGCATTCTGTGCCATGTTTTTCCATGAAGCAGAGCATTCTGCGCCATTTAGTATTAATCTCATCCTTGTACCTGATTTTAAAGCAGATGGCATTATTTTATAAAGTTATTTGGCATATACTATGAGAACACACCTGTCTCCTAAGACACTGCCGCATTTCCGTCTCCTCCTTATGACGTTTTAACACGGCGGGTGCCTATTGGTCGAGCTGATAACTGCAGCCATGGATACCATGCGGCAGCCAATCAGTGAGCTATGAATGGGCGGGCACTGACTTGGGCGGCCATTTTTATTCAGGGCACCAGGTTATTGCTGCACTAGGTTTAGGCTAGCTGTTCTTGTACTGTTTGTTTGTTTTAACTCCCTAAGGCAGTCAGTGTGATGGGTGGTAGTTGTGGTCCATGGCTCACTCTGTGTATGATTTACAAACATTGAGAAGGTAACTGTCTGTGTGCCTTAGGGCTTCCAGCCCCACCAGGTTTTTCTGGGTATGAAAAGTGCTGCTCTTCTCCCCAACAGCAACAGTGAGAAAATAATTTATAGTTAATGTGACCAGAGAATGTACATTTAGGCTTCCACTTATGTCCTGGGCTATAAAATAAAGATATAATTATAATCAACAAAAGCAATTTATCTTAAGTGGTTTTATTGTGTCCCTTTCATTGGACAATGTTTAATTTGACCCAAATCTCTCTTGTGGCTATTAGAGAAACAACTAGAGTTGTTCCTATATGTTTAAGTACATAGATTTAAGATCCTCATTGTTAATTTACTTAATTGTTCTCAACATTTCTGCTTAGTTGAAATATTATATATATATATATAAAATTTATTTTGCTAATGTGTGGATGTCCAGTAGGTTTTAACACAGGTGTAGTCGCTGCATATAAACACATTCACTCACTTTTAAATCTAGTGCAGGGTTCAAACTGTCCACTAGTCATTGGTGAGTAGATATTGCCCCCTAGTGTCCCATGCCCCTTCACGCTGGCAGTGGTGAATAACGTAAAGCCTTGAGGCCTGGCTAGCAGCATAGGATTTTAATGGCAAATTGAAGGAAATAGAAAAGTGAATGTAGGCAAATACAATTAATTTGGAAAACTTTCCAACAGAGATATAGTCACAGGCTGACTATTTTAACGTAAAATTTACAATTTGCAGATTAGTGAATAAATCACATTAATCTTGCATTCCATCAAGGGACAGAAGCACACAAGAACATTACCATTAGGAGTTCCGATATAGACAAAAACAAACAAGTGGCAGTCAGACAAAATTAGAAGATATTTCTAAACGATTGTGGTGGCGCTGCTTTTAAAACATCGAAAAGGAATTCCAAATTGTAGGCTACAATATTTTTCTTTATACATGGCCACAAAGCCTTGTATAGGTAAACAAAAACGATGATATATTAAATGGTTTTCAATAACCTCCGTTTCCTGCAGCAGCAACATTATCCACCAAACTGCCAGTTTCAACTGGTGTATTATTCAGCTAACACAGTGATCTATTTTATGCAATTTTAGTAGCATTACTTGGGACAAAGAGGAGCAAAGAAAATACATTATTGTTTACAAAACCCCATTATAGCCATCAGGAAACTGTGACCAAGTAGTCCTCTATATCAACTGCAATTTGTGCTTAGAAGACTTTTTCCATCAGTAGTGTAGCTCCCCGACTGGCGGTTTGTATCTTAATCGGTGAGTTCGATATCAACCTTTTCTATTTTAATAAGCCAACTAGCAGACATGTTTAAAGAATATTTTAAAGCGGACTCATCGCCTGCAAATTGTAAATAAATAAGCCTTAATTGGAAAATTCTTTATCACTATTTTCCAGATGGGTAATTCTGGCTTAACCTTAACAATTTTATTCTCAATTCTTGATTCTTATGTATAGCCCTCCTAGGTTTCTTTAAATGATGTCACAGTTTAAAATCTTTGCATATATAGTAGCAATCTGTCTGTTGTAAATGTCCAGGTTTGCCGACTGGCAGCTCAATTCCCTCTTTTTGAATATTGGGACATATTGTAAAAGTGTTTAAGAAACCAGGAGATAAAGAGACAGGCCCTCAAAATTACAATAGTGTAATGAGCAACTAACTCTGCATGTAATGAAACTTTGGATTCATTTTCAGAAGCAGTCCCACAAGATATATGAAATTCTTATGCTGGTTTTAAAATCGGTAGGACGTGAGATATTGCCCTATAATAAAACATTTAACAAATTCCGGGGAAAAAGGAGCTATTTGGTTGTGCTGTACTCAAGAGGGCCAGATGGAGCTGCCTTTTGTTCCCTTTACAAATAAAAACAATACACATAAAACATTTTAGAATCACAAAAAAACTGCATTTTAGTTAACAAAAAAAATAAACGAACAAAAAAAAAATATACATAAAATGAGAATATAATTCTCATCTGAGCAAAGGTGCAAGCAGACAGCTTTACACTAAGTACACTGCAGTTTTACCATAGGAAACATTACATCACAAATACCAATATACAGACCCAGAATTCAACTGGAGCCTAGTGGTGTGCCCTACTGTACAAAACAGGGAGGGAAGGTGGTAAAGAATGGGCACCACCTCATCGCACCCTGCACATATCATTGTGCCCTCTCCAGAGAGGTTATAACATCTAGCTTTCTCATCCTCCGGATCTTGATGAGTCAAAATAGTCCCCTCAGTACCAAAACACATTTGGTTGATGTGAGTCAAAGTACAAGTTATTCACTTCACTTCCCTGCTGCATCCACTATGCCCCTCTAACTTACTTAACAAGCCTAACCCATTGTAACCCTTCTCCCCCAAATTTTAGCTAGGTCCCAGTCTATGAATCAATAATCACCGGCTACGTTTTATGGTGTCCTGGAATTCCTAAAGATTCTCTAAAAAAAAAAAAATCCATATATTACTTTATGGGGAGAATAGAAACCTGGAATGTTTGAACAGACCCCACTGGTTTCCTAATTTCTAGTGCTATGCGTGTTTTCGTTTCCCACCTGTGGGACCTATAATGCATAACATAGTCTGTAGGGTGCAGGTCCCACAATTGAAAGCAGTTATTGGAGTGATGGTGAACGTTATCTTACATTTACACCTCACTGAGGGTTCAAACATAAAATCTAAAAATCATATTAAATAAAAAAAAAAATAAAAAAAAAATTGTCCTGATTAAGTTGTCATAGTGTTAGTATATAAAGAGAGGTAAGCTTTTTTTGTTACAGGGCATCATTTAGACACATCAGTGTCTGTAAACACATGTTCCATGCAGGTATCTACAAAGGGGCAGGCTTCTGCCTCTCTTGGCACTGGACACCATATGGATTAAAATAGCAGGAGTTCAGGTGAAAGCGGGCACACTCAAGGTGTAGGTAAATAGTCCTGCGAAGATCGTCTCTGCTACACTCTCCACCTTCATGCAAGTATGGTTTACTTGCAGCCACTGCGGAATGCAGAAAGTACAGGAAGAAGTGGAGCACTAAATGGTGCATACATAAAATCCTTCATGCTAGTACCGTAAACTTGCGACACAGAGGTGGTGTTCTGATGCTGATGACTGAAGAAGAAAAATTTTAAAAAAATAAATAAAAATACCCGTTTCTAAAACTGCTTCCATCAGTGGATAGTGAAACCCTTGATGCTAGACAGAAATTAAGACAAATATCCACCACAATGGACTGAATGCTGGTGGACCATGTGTCAGTGTCCTAAATCTTTTAAAAACTGGAATGGGGCAGCAGATTAAGACTTGTTTCATATATGCGATTAACTTCAGAAAGTAACCTCCCTCTTCCAGCCCAATTCATTACCAAGAAAAAGGTTCCCCTTCCCTCCAGCTGCACCACAGACCTGCAATGATAATGGCCAGCTTTCCTATCCTGATGTGATATGGTATTTTGGCTCCTGCCTCATCTTCACGGCAGATTATCAGCCAAACCTCTTGATGCATCTATGGATTCCCAACCTCCCTCCCGCTCTGTATTCTAATCCTCCCGCCCCCGCTCCCGCCTCCCGACCCACTAACCAACCCGCTATGCATGTTATCAACTCATGTAGTAGGTCCCTATACCCTCCCTTCAGGGAACGTCTTGAACCAAGGCCCAACCCCACCCTTCATGCTTGATTAAAAAAAAAAAAAATAGTCCATTAAAAAAATAATTTAGGGTGTTGCAAGTTGAAATCTTGTTTTGTCCTCCTACTCTTCACAGATGTTCCCAGGAATTTGGGGTGGAGGGATGGTACTGGCCCTGACAGTTCCCTGAAAACCCCGCTAAAGATTGGATGGGTGGGGTGTTGGACACCATTCTTCTCAATGACCGCATGGACCAAACAGGCACCTGGAGAACGAAGAAAACGGGGAGGAAAAAAAAAAAAATTAAAAGGTTAAGACTACTAAATAAATGTAACTGTTTACAGCTCCACCATTAAGACAGTTTTATATAAACTCTTGAGACAAAAGAGAAGTAATCAATAAAATATGCAACCTTATCCTTAATAAGCCATGTTCCTATGGCCGTCTCCTCCATACCAGTGTTAGCCAGTGTAAGTATTAAGCTCTGTGAAAGAGGTTTGTTAGTGGTCGCTCTATTCTGATTTGTGCGGATTCAGCAAACGCGTGCACTGTTCGTTGACTGACACAATCTCTCACCAATAGCAAGTCAGAACAGGGCAGCCAATAACAGGCTAGCTGCAATCAATACAGACAGTGGGGGCACAGGAAGCACTTGGAAGGCGCAGTTTCCTTCAGTCCCCTAGGTACATAGTTTAGGTTTGCATTTTAATTCTCAAGTTAACTAACCTCCCATGCTGGGTTTGCGTAGATCCTCTTCTGCTTGCTTTAAACCCCATAGAATGCAGCCAGACGTTCCTTCAGCAGCGGAGGGAACTGCTCGGAGAACTGGTTCCAGTTTTCCTCCCCTACCTGCTCTTTGAAACCGTGCAAAATCTGAAAGGGAAAACCAGAATACTGCCATCATCACCACTTCCACAAAACTGATCAAGCATACAGCGAACGCCCAAGTGATATTTACTAACAAGCACTGGGATATGGTCTTACACCCAAAGAAAAAGGTTTTTAAATGACCAAAAGTACATGTATATCCATTTTTCCTTTTTCATAGGGACTAAACAGAAAATAGTCCTCACTTTGTCTCAACGCACTGCGTCATCTCATTTAAAGTGACCTGTCATGACAGATATAAGTTTACAGTTTTCTAACCATCTGGCTTGACGCGTGTTATACAATTAAGTGTTTCTTTCCTTAATACGAACACACTGTTGTATTTTAACTTATTTCAATTACCCCTGTGTCTGGCTGACAGTACAAATCATGTTTTCAGTCGGTGTTACATCTGCTGTAAGACAACTCTCCAACATAATCCAGTTTGGAGACCACAGACAAGCTTCCCAGAACAGGTTAAAAGCCCTCAACACTTTATATAGGCTTTTGTTAATAAAAACCGTACTGATCTTTCGCTCTCCATTATCAGGTTGTCTGTCCAAGGTTGCTGCAAGAAATCATTCTGGCAGTATCTCTCCACGCCGAATAGACTGATAGGCAGTGAAAGGGCTGTTTTATCTCCACCTCCGAATTTAGAAAAATCTAGACATTTACTAGCAATCTGATTAGACATTTGCTATCTTTCTGATGAGATCGGATTATCTGTTATTTAAGATTAAGTTGTATTTGTCACGAAGGTATTCTAGTGGTTCTAGTGTCTGGAGTCCCCTGGCATCCTCCTACCAGTTCGTTCTAAAAGTTTCTAGTGCTTTGATGCTAGATGTTTTCAGTAAGATGGATGCTCACCATGGTATAAATACACAGGTGATTGTTTTTTTATACCTTAATCACATCTACAACAACATTTATTTTAAACAAAATCCTTTTCCCTATGGCAAAGCATAATACCATTTTACTGAATGCCTCACCTTATAGAACATATCTCGGAGATCATCCTTCGGACTGACCCACGATGCGACCGCGTCACAGAAAAAGATAAAGTCCTGAAAAGGAAGAGATACGTGTAGGTAAACCCAAGCCTTTTGTGACGTACCAATGTAAACACCTTTCCATTTCCACCGGTAAACCTAGACATTAAAAGCAACCCACTAAGAAATTATTGAATCGTTTGAGTGGGAAGAGGTTAAAATGCACCTGGCATGCCAAGCAGAACTTGATGTCTTTTTACAGTGCATAAAATTGCATCTATATAAAGTTGTAGACAAACTGCTAACCAATGTAAAAAAAACACAAATTTTCATTTTTTATAATGTCAGCTGGGAACATAGCGACCCATCCAGAAGGGCTGCGGTCTGTATGTCAATGCTTTACATACACCCACACGATATGAAAGGTGTAAATGCCTCTTCAACCAGCTGTCTGCACATCTACGGACTTCACGATGGAGTTAACTGTATTAAATATCATTTAATGTACACATTTCTTGACCTTGTAATAATATAACTTTATGAACTCTACCCTCTGTCATTCTCTACATAATTTCCTGCATTGCAACTCATTGGAAATCCACTTCTACAATGTTTAGGATTACACTTACATGGGTGAAACACGCCAGACTATGGCTGCATTATTTTTAGTCTGTCTGTATTTATGCATCCGAGATGCTTTATAGGATCCTCAATAAATTATATTGCTTTCACAATACTGAGGGGGTTTTCTATTCATAAAAATGTCAAGTGTATTCCTGGGAGGTTGCAGTGGAAAGGCTTAACCTTGTTTGGAATTGTATCAACGCTGGCAGATTGAAACACTCCTTAACACGATCGTGCACATACCCAAGGAAGGATAATTAACAGTTATACCAAATATCAATTGCCAAATGGCAACTTTTCCAAGAATATCTTTTACATGATGTGTATGTGCACAAACAATGTTGAGAGGAGAACACTCAGGATGGAAGAGCACACAATGTGCTAAAATAAAGTACCTTCACTGTGTTTACTCATAATAATGAATACATTTTTTTTTTTTAAATCTCTAGAAAATAATAGGACGTCTCAGACAGCTCTCGTCTTCTACCATCGCATGGTTACCAGTACAGTACAAATGTTGAATTTAAGACAAAACCTTTCTATACCTGCACTACACCTCCTGGGTTAACTCCAATCATAATACAGATCCCCCTGAAGGCAGAGTCTTTTTCCTCATTGTCACGGATGTTGCGTAGTGACGTGCACCTAAAGACAGGAAAATTGACAGATTAATGGAGAGCAGAATGATAAGGGGGAGGACAGATATATTAGAGTGACAGACACAAAGCAGATGTCTAGTACACACTGATTACTCTAGAGACCTACCAGGGCCTGATAAACTGCTGAAGCATGGGTGCCACTTCTTGGGGACATACACAACCCAGGCGCCCAATCGTAATGGCTGCAAAAGGAAGAGGAGAAACCACGTAACCACATAAAAATTAAAAAATAAAATCATTCTATGTTTAAGATGTCCCTTCACAGATTGAATACAGCAGTGAATGACAATTATTAATCCAATTAGTACCAAGCAATGACTCCAGATTATTCAATATCCAATTTAATAGTGTAAGCACCCACAATGCACCAAAACAGAAACACGAGGCCTTCAATACATAGATCATGTTCTCGTCTCTTTCTAACATGTGTTTTGGACAATGACCTAACACAGGGCTTGACAAATTTGTTTGGAATCTAGTAGACAGCTAAAAAGGTTAGGAGCCAGTTTTTTTTTTTTTATGGGACACTATAGTCACCAGGACCACTACAGATTAATGTAGTTGTTTTGGTGCCTATAGACTGTACCTGTAACCTTTTTAGAGAAAAGGCAGGGTTTACATTGCTGCCTACTAAGAGCTCTAGTGAGAGTCCTGTGATATTACATGCGTAATATCCTCCCAATATTTTTCTATGGGAAAGCATTGGCTTAGCTGAGATCATTAAGATCTGAGCTATGGAGGCGGGACAAGCAACAGCGAAACCAGCACGTCGTGGGGAAAAAAAGTAAAAACACCAATCGTGTGATCGGAGCGGGGCAGGTACCTAAACAGACACACGCACACACAGACTGACAGAGACACACATACACTTAAATACATGCAGACACACACAGACTCATTGACAGAAACACACACATTTATATTTTTAATTCTATTCCACCCAGCCTCTATACCTTTGGGAGAGGTGAGTGGACTTTCCCTGAAGTCCAGTGGGGCTGATATTCCTGGGTGCGAGGGAGCAGTGATCTTCCTGCAGCTCCTCTCACATTGTCTGCAGTGATGCCGGGGCCGGAAGGACGTCATATTCCGGCTCCCGGCACCATTACACAGCGCGAGGGAGCAGCCTGCCGCTTCCATGCCTCCCGCAGTCAGGCAGGTGGCCGGCTAAAAAGCTTCCGGAGCCGGCCGCCTCTATGCTCCCGTGGGCGGCCGACTATACAGCTTCCTGAGCCGGCCAGCCAAAATTTCTAGTCACCATGGCGACTTGGCACCTGGGATTTGTCGAGCCCTGACCTAACACATACAAATAAAACATCTATCTGCAGTTATCTGTTGAGCTATACAAATATATGGTTAGTACAAATAAGCAACATTGTACTATATTCACAAGGCTGAACTAATGCATGAGAATCAGTGGATTAAAATGAATAAAGAAAAAAAAAAATAATGATAATCTTATTACTGCCACTACTAGTTCTGACTACATGCCTTCATTAGAAACACAAACAAGTTGCAGCCACTATCAATGTTCCTGAATGGTCTATTGATTGCCACACCAGTTAATTGTCAGTCAGTTAGTACATGTTAAATATTCACAAGTAAAACAAATGTAAAAAATGCAAACCTGTGTTTTCCAGAAGTGTTTTAGGGGTGTTTGGCCGGTTGATAATTTCCACAAGATTGTTTAAAACCATCGGAACATATGGCTGCATTTCTGCCCCTGTTAAATACAAAGCAAGCCCGTTCAGGAAAATTCTCCTACTTTGAATGGCAGTCCAGGTGCTTAGCTATGTACTGTGTGTTCATAACCCAGAGCAGAACTCTGTCACTCACCCATCTGCATGCAGATCTCTCCAATGGCCCACGTTGCATTGTTACAGACCGATATAAACTCTGGATTTAGGTTGGTGCCAAGAATGGGCATAAATTCAGCTATAATGTGCAAAAGGAAATAAAAGTAGCTGTATAAATACATAGGTTCTCAGAACCCACCTCAATGTGGTCTGCGCTGTTAATATTGCACAAGGATCCCACCCCAGAGGGGGCTACACTGTGTATAATGTAATAGATAGGAGCTGTATAAATACAGATATTACTAGGATCCCACCCCTGAGGGGTCTGTGCTGTGTATAGTGTAATAGAAAGGAGCTGTATAAATACAGATATTACTAGGATATCACCCCAGCGGGGGCTGCGCTGTGTATAATGTAATAGAAAGGAGCTGTATAAATACAGATATTACTAGGATCCCACCCCAGAGGGGACTGCGCTGTGTATAATGTAATAGAAAGGAGCTGTATAAATACAGATATTACTAGGATCCCATCCCCGAGGGAGCTGCGCTGTGTATAATGTAATAGAAAGGAGCTGTATAAATACAGATAATTACTAGGATCCCACCCCAGAGGGGGCTGCACTGTGTATAATGTAATAGAAAGGAGCTGTATAAATACAGAGATTACTAGGATCCCAGTATATACTTAGCAAACACTTACAGATACATGGTTTTACATGCAGGAAGCAGGCCTTTGTTAGGTCCCCTAACAGAGCAAATGAACTTTGTCGAACCTCAGGCATTATGTCCTATGAAGAAGGATGGAAATCATAAGTGGGAGCCATAAAACCAATGATCAATACCCTATCCATCGAATCTTAGGAGATATGAATTCAATAACATCTCTACTACCTGCATGCATTGGAATAGAAGGGTCATGATGTTGCTCCTGGCTACTAATTGCTCCACGTGTCCACCAAGTCCTTCTGCAAGTCCACTCAAGAGGTCCAGGGCAACAATCATAAAATCCTTATCTGGAGCTTCATACTGATCCGGATGTTGACTGTACATCTGCCAAGAAGACAAACAAATAATCCACTAGATATGTCCTGCTTTGTTGATTAACTACTATAAAATGGCAGCTTTGTGAATTAGTCATCCAATAGCCCTGTGGGCAATACTCACCATGGCCTGGGCAAGGGTCTTTTGAACCAAGGTGACACAGCGCTGGTAGACCGGCTCACAATATGGAAGGAATCCACTCTGCAGAGCGGTAGCGATGGACGATAAGCACTGTGACAAGAACTTCCATTAGTGGATATTTTCTACTAACAGGTAAATATATCAAAGGATGGGGGGGGAGGGTGTGATTCACAAATCTTGTCTCAAGCAATTCAAGAACTCCTCAAAAGAAATGTGGCGGCTATTTATCAGCACAGGTCAGTTTGCTAATAGGGTGTAAATGGCCTTCACATGAAAAAACACAAATTGTGGAAAAATTTCAATGAAGCAATCAACATGCAAAATGTTATTATTCAAACTAACATTTCTGTGCGAGATTATGGTGACAGAGGGGTCAGACAGTATGAATAAAAATCTTTCATAGAGAAACTCATATTTCTGGTTCTGCATCATGCCCCATCAATGCACAGGCTTAAACGGAACATTAACCAAACTGCTATCTGTACTGCAACAAATTGACTTACCTCTAACAGGGGGAAAAGGTCTTTATCTTCATCCTTCAGTTCGTTCCATTTCTGGATCAATGGGGGCATAAGTTTTTGGATGTACTCCTGGATCAAGGACAAACAGAGGACAGAACCATTATGTTGGGTTTGTCACATAAAACCATTTAAGGCCACAGTACGATAAATCACACCCTTCTGTTCTACATACAATGACATAGTGAAACAGTGTGTTGTGGCATTTTCATTTTCAATAAAGCGCAAGCTCATCTAACCAGCAATAAGCACAAAGAGCTGTAACCTTAAATTACAGCTGTGGGCGACTAAAGCCTCTTAAGCACTGGAACCTCGGAATGTTATTTACTAGAATTAAAAGTGAATTTCAAATTTGAGGCCACAGTAGCCCAATTGAAAGCATAGCTGATCTAGAAAAGTTTTACAGTTTGACTACTTTGACCATCACTTTAAACGATAGACCTGTCGGAGTCTCCTCTCCGAAGCAGACATCCCCACTGCATTGCTCTCAGTGTTGGTTTTACACTCTGGATCAGACAGTATGAATAGAAAGAATCATCAGAAAACTTCACACAATATATCTGCATCACTTCCAGAGGAATGTTTTACTACAGTGACAAACCTGGCAATGTACACATTTATAAACCACATTTACTAAAAGCCTTTGCCAACAATGAGGTTCTAGGATCCTGTACTTGTCGAGTAACAGGAAAATGTGGGCCACAAGCAACTACAGTATCAAGGTTACTCATTTATTTGTTGGATCACCTATTACTTTATGCCCAAGTCACCAAGGAAAACAGTGTAATTATACAATGTCATTGGCAGCGGCCATGCTCAAGAAGAAAAATTATTTCTTACAGGTTGATTTAAATGGTGTCCCACAGAATCTGCCAGCGTCCCAATCGCATCATACAAGATCAGAAGATTCTTGTGCTGGTATTTCCCAAATGCAAACACCAACGTATCCAATATGAAGCTCAAGTACGGAACCAATTCTGTGCAGGCCTCTTCTTCCAACGTAGCAAAAGCACTAACAGGGTAAAAAAATAAAATGTCACTTACTAAACATTCTATTCTGCAGAGGAAGAATTAATAGGGTACACCGAGATAAAAATATTTGTATTTTTATAAAAGCAATTAGAACTTTGTTTGCGCACCAGCTAAAGAACTTCAGTAAATAACATCAAAGGCGCACAACAACAACAACATAACATGCAAATAAAATGTTTTATGGAGTGTGAGATTATACAGACATACACATGCCTTAGAAAGCAAGATAGATAAATTTAAAAAGACTAGCAACCTGAACTGATTACTACCTGCAAGCTGCCTCCTGCACCCTCTTGTTGCTGTCCAAGATGCGTTTGAGAAGCTCCGTCATTAGCGGCTTCAAGTAGAGGTCAGGAGGTTGACTGACGACCCAATGGGCATATCGGCTCAGTGTCCAGCAGGCAATGGAGCGGACCAATGCCTTCTTATCAGACAAGCACTGGATCAAATGAGGGATAAGTTCTGGGAGGTAAGGAACCATTCCCTGCATGCAACCTGGAAACAAGAAGAATAGAACTTGGAGAAAATGTACACGGGTGGGCACTTTGAAAAAGCCACTAAATCCACTCCAAGCTCAAAGAAGCCATAAGGGTAAATTAGAGGATGCGTTACCTTCAGCAATTGCCCCAAGGACCAGGATTCCTGACTCCTTTATGACCCATTCGGGATGGAAAAGGAGACCTTTCAGAAGAGGCAGAAGGTGAGGGAGCAACTCCTCCCGGAACACATTGGCAAGGACGTCGAGAGCAGCAGCAGAACATTTTCCTACAAGATGAGAGGGTAAAATAAATAAGTGACAAGTAAACTGAGACAACACCTACATATTCTCTAACATGGACTCTTCTCTGGGATCAGACAGTATGAATACAAGAACCATCAGTGAGCATCAAGTAAACAAGTCTGCATCATTTCCAGAGATTGAGCAATCAGTTGTATATCCCCCTCACACTTCATCACCAACACTTACTCAAATTCCAGTCAGACAATGTATCATCGTCATCGTCCTCGTCATCTGCATCATCATCACCTTCTGCACGATCTTCCTCGTGCTGCAGTGTCACTGTGCGAGACTTGTGGAACCGTGGCTTAATGTCCTGCTCACTGTCCGGCACAGTCTCATCCTCCTCCACATCCCCCTGGCAGAGACAGAATCATCTAAAGGTCAGTACTCCTATTCTCCTAGACCTCTCAGCTGTCTTTGATAATGTTGTCTACTCGCCACACAACCTTGGACTCCATAACACTGTGCTTTCCTGGTCTTCATTCTATCTTTCTGAATGCTCATTTAGTGTCTCTTCCTCAAATGTCATCTCCTACCTGCTGCCTGTCTCAGCTGGCGTCCCCCAAGGACCTGTTGGTCATTTTTACCGACACTCCCTCTCTCTGTAACCTTATTAACTCCTTTGAATTTACTTACCATACTCCGCTTTACCTCTCCTCCCCGACCTTTCTTCTGCTTTCCAAAAACATCACTAGCTGCCTCTCTTCCATCACTAACTGGATGTTTAACAGTTTTCTAAAACTTAATCTTTTCCCCCTTAAACACCTATTGCCCTAACTCTCAAGCTCGCTGTCTTAGTGTTACTTTTGAGTCAGATCTTAACTTTTTTTCCTCACATGTCTGTCTTCAAACCCTGCAGTTCCCACTTAGAAAAGGGTGTGCTATGCGCACAATATTTTTAAACGCATGCACTCATTACTTCCTGTACCCTTCAGGATCCAATTTAAACTACAAAGATTTCACTAACTCCACTTCTCACTATATTTCATCTTTACTCAACGAACCCCTTTTTTCCCCCTTCTAACAGGGTTATTCATTAAACACAACATTTTTGCAAATTAAGGCTTCGATTTAATAATTTTGGATAAGCTTTTAAAAGGACACAAAATCCTAAAAATATTATAATAATAATAATAATAATAATAATAATAATAAGAGGCAAAACGTCTGATTTAGAAATATTCAACTCACGGTGGGGGAGGGGTGCTAAGCTGGATCTCATCTTGGCAGGATTTTGGGCCAGCATAGAGGCAAAGCAGCAATGTACAGACACCAGGTCAGTGTACCTTTGAACCACGGGAGCACCTCACCTGCCCGCACCTCAAGCCCTCCAAGCAAATCTGCTCAGTTAACCACTTCTCCCTAGTTGGCAGCTGCCGGTGAGGCCAGGAGATTCTCAGTTTTGAAGTCTCAAATAAGCAAACCATGCTGCACAGAGGATTACGAACCCTCTCCCAAGAGCCCAGCAGTCTTCTCGCAAGGCGTGTATCAGATGAGAGCGCAGGCGGTTCCTATCAGCCTTCTGGTACACTGTGGCAACCCCAAACGTTTGGACTTCACCTCTGCTCATTTACCTGTGGTTGACTCCTGCATAATGCTTGATTTTATAGCACTCAACTGATTTTTATTTCTAACTACACATGCTTCACCTACTCACTTTTTTTATATCAAGAATGTTACTCATGACATTCTATGTTCTAATTAGCAGCCTCAAATTTTGCTTTGTTTCACACCAAATGTCATGGTCAATTTATGTATGAATACCTGCACATTCAAAATAAAGAATGTCAAGAAAACCAACCAATATTCAACTTACAGGGTTTTTCAGTAAAGTGAAAATTGTTGGAAGTATAAATGCCTTGGAGAATATTTCCAATTCAGCTATTTTGCCCTTAAAGTTAAAATTCCCTTTGAATTAGTTTGGATTACCTAACAATTTCCACTTTAGTAAATAATACTGTCAGAGACTAAAGCTCCCCTCCCCAATACATTCTGAAACATTGTTAGTAAGAGCACACTGCACGTAAGCCGTATTGTCAGAAACCTTACCTTCAGTAGTATTATGTCAATCTCATTATATTTCATCCCATTCACCAAGATTGGAATCAATCTACAAAGGAAGAGAAAGACCACCTTCATGCCATACTCCATGTACTGAATTGGTATTAATCTGTACAAGAATATACAAAGTGTGTTGTACTCACTGCAGGAGGTGATTAGCGAGGGCATCCTTGCAGATAGGCTGGTCTGCCAAGGTTAGCCAAAATTCACAGGCTTCCAGTGATACGTTCTCATCGCTGTCCTGCGTCCTTTCCAGCATATACTGGGGAGAAGAGGAACAATAAGTATTGCAAGCGTCTCACAAGGAGAGAGTAGGGTGCCATCTCAAGCAGCGGACAGAACCAGTGTTCAATACCTGGATTATGCTGTGCATGTGAGGCAGTAGCCGGTCTATTCGGACCTCAAGCAACATGACCAGAGCACGGCAAACGTTCTTCCGAACCTCAGGGTCTTCATCCACTGCCAGGGCAAAAAGGTGCTGCAATGTAAATCAAAATGCAGAATACTTACAACCCACAACAGACCAGGAAGAAAAAAAAAAAAAACAACCCCAGAACAACTGAACAAGGGTGTCCTCCGCATTAAAGGTGTGGATCAGACAGTATGAATACTTGGCCCTTCACAGTACATCAGGCAAGTAGATTCTGCATCATCTCCATATCATTTAAAGAGGAACGGTCACTTCCAATGTTGTTTGTTTTTTTTCATAAAGTTTACTTATCTTCTATATTAAATGAAATCTAGAAATACACCACATCCATGTCAATCATTGTTATAAGTGTTGGTTCTTTAACCTGGCAATCAGCACACAGAGAAGAGTAGAATTCAAACAGTGCGTCTCTTTTTGCTCCTTATTTGCAATGAGTGACGAGGCTGTGCCTGGACTGACTTTAATTAGCATAAATTATATAAATGTACAAGAAAATAGAGCATCACATGAAGAAGAAAGGTTAACGCAAGTTACAGGTAATTTTCAGTGTTTTATCGAATTGTGTACTTTCCACAACCATGACAGTTCACTCCTTTTACCTGGGAATCATCCATGGAACTCACCTCAATAAAAGTGTCTATATTATCCATGAGTGCTTGCGCTCGATCTGTGATAAACTGATTGACACAGGCAATAGCATGAGACCTGGGAGAGGAGAGAACAGGACTTGTCACACTGGCTATGGGGTATCACATACTTATAGAAGGTATTGTAAGGACACTGTTTAAACCCACCTGATTTTGGGACTGCAATGCTTAAAAAACTGGAGGAATTTAGGGATCATGATGTTGAGGGGCCTGTTGAGCGCATCACTATCAAGGAGTTCAGAGGAATCTTCACAGATTTTCTGCAGAGCCCCAAACGCACCCTACAGACACAGCAAACAGACAAAATAGATTCCTGACTATTTATAATAAGAACCATCATATTCTATAGCAGTTCTCCTTATAGACGGGGTTATTCAATAAATAGTCAATTGCCGAGGACAGTTGAGGTAACTGAACATTTTAAGCCAAACTACACAAACTAGAAATTCAGTTTAGTTTGAAAGTTTTTTTCAATATTTCTCTTCACTACGTTTTGAAATTACTAACTCCTGACAGAGTACTGGAGAAAAAACAAACACATGACTGGTCAGAACATACCTCACACGTGTTGTAATCTTCAGAGTTCAGCAAGTTACATAGCTGAGGAAGGAGCTCTGGCCAGGTCTGCAGTTCACCCTTCGATGCAATGGTAGTAATAAGTATACCTTAAAGGAAATGGAAATCGAGATCACCGATTAATGTGGGCCACAGAAAGCGGCATCCCGATCACTGAAAGCAGTACTCTGATCACAGAATGTGGACAGCAGTGTGTACTAAAATCAATGTAGAATCTCGAAACCCAGGAATCCTGGTTCCAGAACCCAGATAAGATAGGAACAAAGCAATGACTGGCTCAGCACACCAAGTCCAAATAGAGATCCTTTAGAGAAGTACCAAGATGTGAAATGCTGACTTAGTGCTACACTTTAAAGATCTTCTTCTGAAACATGAACCCTAGGATACCAGAAAACTTTTGTCTCACTAGATCAGACAGTATGAATACGATAACCTTCAGTTGACATCAGGTATCAATATCTGCATCACCTCCAGGAGACTACCATCCACGCTCCAAGTATAACCAGCAATCTCATGAAGCAATGAGCACACTGTGTGCACTGCCTGGCATCGAGAGGGACGCTCACTCACCAATTGTTGCTCTGATGAGAGAAGAAGAATCGCCAATGCTGTTCAGACATTCCTGCTTGATAAATTCAGACACTGGTTGAGGGAAGCTCTGATAATGGGCCTTCACATTGTTCTTCAGGATCAAACCACTCAGGGATCGTGTTGGCTCATCTACAAAATGTCAATATAAGTAATCCAGACAATAACTTCTGCTCATCAGGTATACCTCTCATGGTACACAAACTTTAACTCACGTTAAACGGCATAAAACTGAATTTATACATAGTGCTAGCAGAATTGCAGGATCTGTACCCACTGCCCAAACAAGCAATAGTGAATACTTACTAATACTTTATGATGCTTTTGTGCTGTCAATTATTATTATTGCCATTTATATCAATGAAACCAGCACATTGGCATTAGGTTATCGGAGCTGTGCCCTGTTTGGAGCACCACAGGAAGGCGAAGGTGGTGGTTGGGTTTTACAGTAATGGGACGCCCATGAAGACAGCACAATGATGGGACTTGCATAATGGAGTAGAGTAAAAAATCCACACTTCATTAAGTAAGTATATATATTACTGATTACTGTAAACAATTACATATTTTAGCTTTATGTGATATTATGGATTAAAGGGAAACTTAATACAGAATACGATGACGTAATCTGAACAGAAAAAGCACATGGAGCAGAGGAAGAATTCAACCAGGTTTCTGTTTTTCCTTCTAATGTGTGCCCTGGTTCCTGTGTAATTTACTAAATCTTTCAAATGAATTTAAAAATAAAACCGATAATCACAAGGATAAAATATATATATATATATTAAAATTTGAAAATAAAGGTCTGCAACTGGGCATTTCCATCTAAGGTCCCTGCCAATCATTGCTCTGCCCTTTGTACCTGGCAGTCAGCATAGATCTTATTTCTCCTCCTTAATAGTAGTGTGTGCCCTGGCTCCATTTCTCTGGAAATTGCCCTATTGAATAAAACACTGAAACTCACCTAGAACATTTCCCTACAATCACAAGAATACAGGTTTATTAAATATAGGGACATATAAACAGAATATTAAAAATTGAGGGAAGTGAGCCTTTTGTTTTCTGTAGTTAGGTGATGCCAATACAGCATGCAGAGAATGCAAAGAAAAATGATCTTTTTACTGGTATGAATATATACGTCAGTATATGTAGCAAATAAAAAGACCTTATTACATATAATCAAGAGTTTGCAAGCATTTTTTTATATGCAGTTATTTTGTAGAGTAAAAAACGGTTACAAAATATATAGCAGATCTAATCCAATCTCCCATAATGCTTGCTTGGTCACATGTCCCATGGTGTTTTGCCAGGAGGAAGCCAGATTGAGTTCCAGCTACCTGCTCATCACCCTTATACAAACCTTCAGACTTGAGCCGCGTCAGCACAAAGATTAAGTAGTTGTTGAAATCTGGATACTGGTTCAAATGTTTTAATTTCTGAGAATGGGTTAAGGAAAGCACTGTGTTTATGATTGTGGGCATGAGGCAATATTAAGGGCAGATAGGCAAACAAGTAAAGTAGCATATAAAAGGACTAAAGATGGGACGCATATTAATGCCAGCAATATCTGAGGCAGGAAAGAACAGAACATAGTGATCATGTGAGAGCAGAACGTTAACCATCATTCTAGGACAAACTGTCACAGAGTGGGTCATAAATCATATTTTTGCAAGTTATATAGTGCATGTTTTACAGATATTGGTATAAATGGTACAGACTATATTTCAGTACTGTAGCGCTCCTGGGAACGAGGAGCAAAAACTCTGATCTTCACCCAAGGGAGATAAGGTTTTCCATTGATCAATCGATTTCACAAAAAGGAACTGTAAATACACACCCAGTAAAGGACGGGAGTCTAGCAGTTAGTTCCTGTGAGAGGTGGTATGTGCAGCAAACAATATTCAGTGCTGCACATAAATAAAATACAGATACGTAATCTAGATGGGCACTATACTCAAATGTAGACTGTTTAAATATTGGTGGCAATTTGGCAAAACATGAAAAAAAAATTTTTTTTTACAAATACACAAACTGGGTAATTGTGAAGCTCTGTCATACCTACTGTATTCTCTACACAGAGATATTAAGAGCATAAAAGGAGTGACAGAGACCGGTTCTGACCACTTTATCTGACCCCAGCTCGGGTCATCCTTACATATGCAATAGGCATCTGGGTAATTGCCATCGCAGAGAGAGGGATGGATGGAAATGAACCATTGTATAACTGTGCAACCCCCCAGCAACTTAATTTTTGTCCCCCATACCCCACATTATATGTACCACACTATACTGAGTAAAATGAAACACAAATAGGGAAGGTAAAAAGACAAACCATCACAACTAGATGGTAAATCCAACACAATGAACCGATACGTTAGCCAAGTTCTTACATCACCGTTAGACTGTTCTTGTTCTTTTTCTTTTACTTATGTCTATCTGTGTATAATTCTGACAAAACCAATGACAGCCAGATCCCAAATGCAATTGATGCACATGAAATGATACGAACACCGCATATACCTCCTTTTGATAACATTTGACCTGTATTGTAACCACAGTGCGGCTTCTGCGTAAGCCATATGACTGCATAGTGCAATACTTTTTTCACTGTCATTGAAAAATAAAGAATTATAAAAAAAAAAAAAAAGAGCATAAAAACCCTACAGTTCATATGGTATTACATGGGTCTTAAATATTAGCACAGGCTTCCATAATATATAAACTAAACTACACCCCCCACCCAGCTCATTGAAGTAGTCTTTTTTTAAACCCTGCTGTTATTGTTATTGTTTTTAACCCTTTATTTACTGGGGAGGGAGGCAGAGTGATCTGTAGTGCCAGGAATACAGCTTTATATTCCTGGCACTATGGTATAACTTTAAAACTCTATAGCACACAGTGTGTCACTGAATAATACCCCTAGCTTGTCCGAGCAGGGTTCTCAATCTTAAATTGTCTCATATATGGTTATTCTTTCCCACTTTGAAAGATTTTTAAAGCACTGTGGGAAAGGTTGTAGTTATATAAATGCCGATAATAGTTGCAAATTTCTGTCTTCAGATTTCACAGAAGACAAAAAAACAAAAAAAAAGGTGAAAAGTACAGTATTCATAAAAAGATTAAAAAAATAAAATGAAATGACATGGGTTTATTCACTAAACTTTTCATGTTTACACGAATATATAAGTCTGATAGCCACCAGTACATGTCGAAATGGCAATATACAAACAGTGCCTCACAAATTACACTCAGAGTTATTTAATAAAGTGAGAATTGATGAAAATTAAAACTGAATGTAGAATTTTAGACCAAAATAGCAGAACTGGAATCAGAGCAGACTAAGAATTTTTACAATCCATGTATTTTGGATTTGAATTTATGAAAATGTTCACTGTAGTAAACAACTCTGTTTTCATTTGCAAGGCTACAGGAGCAGTTTTATGAAGTGCGGAGTGGCGCCCTTCACTCTCCCGGGAGAGGTGGAGATCGGCACTGGAGGGATTCCTGGCACCATAACTTAATTTAGGTGAAGTTGTTTTGGTGCCTGGACTTTCCCTTTAAGGTTAGTGATTGTGTTGCTTAGACTGTCCCTTCAATTTCTGTAAATAAAAATGGGTCTTTTGAAAAAATGTAATTTAAAGGATACATCCTGGACTACCCGCTGCGTGGCTGTGTCTGGTGACTGCGAGTCTTTAAGCAGCTGAAGGACCTGCTGCAATCCTTCCTCATCTGGGCGCCAGTCCATCGCGACAACTACTAACTGAGAAAGAGAGAGTCATAAGCAATGTTACAACAAGATTAGGTCATACTCTGCCCTACTACATTTAAATCACTTCAAAAGTGCCAAAGTTAGTCATAACAATTGGAAGATGTCAGATGAGCACGGCCTTTGAATGATATGCTTTAACACTGCATATGGTGCAACTAGTGTTCTGACGCAGTTTTCCCTATGACAGAGCATTGGCGTAAGACTGAGCAATGCTACGCAAGCTAATTTTAATGACAACTAACACAAAAAAGGAAGCACAAATTATATTTAAATGTCAAAATGTAACATCTGCAGTGAATCGTATTAAACACCAGAAGATGTCACAAAAACAGCAGGTTTTAAAAATCATTGTGTTCTATATTGGAACGGTAGTCTTTCAGCATCTGGTATACCAGATGTTAGCAATCACTGAAACCGTGCCCTACATCAGCGGTGCCCAAAAGGTAGATCTTCACATGTTTTAAAACTACAGCTTTCATGATGCTCTGCCATTCTAAATGCATTCAAAGCATCATGGGAAGGTGTAGTTCTACAACATCTGGTGATCACAACCCACAGTAACACTTAGTATTGCAACAGGAATGGCTGGTTGCATTGCCCAAACTAACCTAAAATAGTTCAAAGACAAGCATTTTAATCTACACTCCAGATCAGACAGTATGAATACTGAAACCATCATAATAGTCAGTGTATTAAGTCTGCATCATTTCTGGAGTATCATTTGTACATATCATTACATGTTAACATATCTAGTGCCTTGCTAGAGTTCACTCCAAGGAACCAAGATTACTATTCAAGTTCTTCCTTGGCAATAATTAGTCAACCCAAAGTAAAACATCTAAAATCCCCACCTGTTGCCCCCCCACCCCACTCAAATATTACTAGGTCAACCCCACTTATCTCAACCAGATCGCTTTATCTCCCATGATACACCTCCATCTCGCAACATCTCCTGCGATATTACTGCCCAATCTCTATAACAGTATTACCCGCAAACACCCATAAATTAGTGTCCCCCCATCTCCGTGAGATTACACGCGCAGGTAAGTCTGTGCCATTATCACTATTATTACCAATCTCCTCGATGTTAGCTAACCAGTCTGGAGCCTGCCCTTATCACTATTACCAATCTCTCCCTAATGTTAACTGGCCAGTCCTGAGCCAGCCCTTATCACTATTACCAATCTCCCCCCGAAGTTAGCTGGCCAGTCCCAAGCCTGCCCTTATCACTATTATTACCAATCTCCCCACGATGCCAGTCAGGAACCTGCCCTTATCACTATTATTACCAATCTGCCCCCGATGCCAGTCCCGAGCCTGCCCTTATCACTATTACCAATCTCCCCGATGTTAGCTGGCCAGTCCTGAGCCATACCTTATCACTATTATTACCAATCTCCCCAATGTTAGCCAGCCAGTCCCGAGCTTGCCATTATTACCAATCTCCCCGATGTAAACTGGCCAGTCCCGAGCCCGCCCTTATCACTATTATTACCAGTCTCCTCGATGTTATTGGGCCAGTCCCGAGCCCGCCCTTATCACTATTATTACCAATCTCCCCGATGTTATTGGGCCAGTCCCGAGCCTGGAATTATCACTATAATTACCAATCTCCCCGATGTTATTAGGCCAGTCCCGAGCCTGGAATTATCACTCTAATTACCAATCTCCCCGATGTTATTAGGCCAGTCCCGAGCCTGGAATTATCACTCTAATTACCAATCTCCCCGATGTTATTAGGCCAGTCCCGAGCCTGGAATTATCACTATTATTACCAATCTCCCCGATGTTATTCGGCCAGTCCCGGGCCTGGAATTATCACTCTAATTACCAATCTCCCCGATTATATTAGGCCAGTCCCGAGCCTGGAATTATCACTATTATTACCAATCTCCCCGATGTTATTCGGCCAGTCCCGAGCCTGGAATTATCACTATAATTACCAATCTCCCCGATGTTACTGGGCCAGTCCCGAGCCTGGAATTATCACTATAATTACCAATCTCCCCGATGTTATGGGGCCAGTCCCGAGCCTGGAATTATCACTATTATTACCAATCTCCCCGATGTTATTCGGCCAGTCCCGAGCCTGGAATTATCACTATAATTACCAATCTCCCCGATGTTATGTTACTGGGCCAGTCCCGAGCCTGGAATTATCACTATAATTACCAATCTCCCCGATGTTACGGGGCCAGTCCCGAGCCTGGAATTATCACTATTATTACCAATCTCCCCGATGTTATTGGGCCAGTCCCGAGCCTGGAATTATCACTATAATTACCAATCTCCCCCAATCTCCCCGATGTTATTGGGCCAGTCCCGAGCCTGGAATTATCACTCTAATTACCAATCTCCCCGATGTTACTGGGCCAGTCCCGAGCCTGGAATTATCACTATTTACCAATCTCCCCGATGTTACGAGTCTGGAATTATCCCTATTATTACCAATCTCCCCGATGTTATTGGGCCAGTCCCGAGCCTGGAATTATCACTATAATTACCAATCTCCCCGATGTTATTGGGCCAGTCCCGAGCCTGGAATTATCACTCTAATTACCAATCTCCCCAATGTTATGGGGCCAGTCCCGAGTCTGGAATTATCCCTATTATTACCAATCTCCCCGATGTTATTAGGCCAGTCCCGAGCCTGCCGTTTCCCGTGCGGTTACAGTCAGCCCGGTGTGGGGGGGGATGGGGTTGGTATCCGCTCCACCCCGAGCTCCCAGCCCTATAATCGCTCTCCGTTACAGCCCATCACCCGGAGCCTTTCCCAAACCTCCCCCTCCCGCTCCCCGTGACCAGCCCATCCCTGGGTCACCCCGACCCCCTGCCCGCCCGGGTCCGGGCCCCTCACCTCGCGGGGATGGAGGAGACTCGCGGGCGGCGTAGACACAGAAAGAGAGAGAGCGCGGGCTGATGACGTCATTCGCACCACTCCAACCAATGGGATGTCGTAAGGTGGGAGGAGCCGGAAGTGGCATGGCCCTGCGCGGCCGCCGTCCAGGCATTGGATTTGAAATCTTCCAGTGAGAACACCTGACCGGCAAAAATGACGTGTGACGGCCGCCATCTTAGTGGTGGAAATAGCTCATCATCACCACCATCATCATCATCATTATTATTAATTATTATAACAATACCATGACAGTTATAATACTACTCCATAATAACAGCAATGATAACACTAATACTACCATGATGTACTGTGTATAATCACTGCAATGATAACACTGCTATTGATTATTATATTTAATTATAACACTATTATGATGGTCACCAACTATATTAATTATAAGTAAAGATATAACGTTACTGCCATTAATAATGATAGCACTACAACTACTTCCCAGCGGTAGGGACTGCACCGTCTATTCCGCTCTCCATAATGGATACCTGGGAATTGGCTACAAATTTGGGCAACAAGAGTGCCTCGTGGATTGAACTAATGCCATGGTCAGATCACAATCCAGTGAGAATTGAGTTGGCCTTAGCACGCTACCAGCCCCCAGAGTTGACCTGTAAATTATAGAGACACTATAGTCACCAGAAACACTGCTGCTTAATGTAGTGGTACTGGTGTCTATAGAATGTCCCTGCAGGATTTCTAATGTAGTATGTAATGAAGTGATGAATATAACTGTGACGGATCACCTGGTCACCTTGGCTGGAAACATGCCTCCTCAACTGCCACAACTCCTAAAAGACTATATTCACTATCATTTATCTCTACAGCCTGTGTCTCTCAGCCCAGCGCCCCTTTCTAGTGGCTCAGGAGCCTCCCTACACCAGCTGGGGGTCTGCTGGGGCATGTTGAGCCTGAGCGGGAGCTACCTCAAAATGCTTTGGAACTCCGTGCTGGATCAGAGGCTAGCTGCAACCAGTTGAAACTTGAACTTCCGCCTAACTCGGGCTACCCACTTCCAATGTGGGTGCTTTTTGGACTAAGTGGGTGCTCTGAGCTAAGCTTCCTGGGGACACTAGATATGTGCACGGGAACAAAAGTTATTTTGTATTACTTTGTATTTCATGCCCCAGTGCCAAGGTTTTTGGCCGCTAATTAAATTATCAGCTCAGGTACCAAGTTGCTGGGAATGTTGCAATCCTATTGTTCTCCCTGAGGACCTCCTGTTGAGACCCAGGTATAAAAGGTGACATTGTGTGCCAATAAAACAGTTCTTCACCCTTTACTAAGTCTTGGCTAGTGTTTGATTGAGGCCGTAACCCACTTTGCAAAAGAGAGCTTGATCACTTATGGCTATATACACAAGGGTAAGGGTGACCTAGGTGACAGTAACCCAGCTACTTGTGGGTAGAACGTCACAAGAACATTTCCACAGGGGAAGAATGAAGCTTTGACAAGACTGTTTCTATTTAAATGATGCAAAGACCAATTCAAATACCTGGGGGTGGGTTACAACAGACTTTCCAGCTATATCAAATAAACCATATGCTGCTTCTACAAAACATACAGGTGGATTTGGAGCGATCAATGTAGTTAAAATTAACGTCTTACCACATTTATAATACCTCTTCCAGATCATTCAAAGGGAACTCTTACAAGTTTTCTGTTCATCATTAAGGAGCTTGGCGATAAAATAGGTTTAGAAGGGCAGTCGCCCAAGATTGAAACACAATGCTCTATGCTTTCCTAAAGCACTGGGAGGCTTAGATCTGCCTCATTCCCAACATTATTATCATGCCACACATCTGTTGAGAGTGCAAGAGTAGCGTAAAAAACAGAAGCCTTGGCTGGCCCTGGAGGAGTTGAATGCGAACGACCTCTATACCCAGGTCAATTCCCACACAGAGTCCCATACACTTTACATCAAAATGATGGTATAGACTACACAAGACCACTGCGATCACTCCTATCCCTAGGCCCCTTGAGGTATTTTGTGTAGGGGCATACATTCCTAGGAAGGGAAGAGGTGATTGCTTTCAATGCCAACACCATTCACCTCCAGGATTGAGGAAACTGATAGACTTGGTGACACCACAAACACCCACACTAATGGATAGACTCAGTTTTGCGCAGATAACACACTACTACCAGTCCATCTCGGCCAGGCATGAAACAGATAGGGAACCATCTGTGTATGAGGACCTGTGCATGGGGGGTGAGACTCTGCAGTGTGGACTTTCATGTCTATGTAGCAGGGGTTAGAAGTCTATGGCAATCAGTGCCTTTGCACAGCACTCAAGGCTTCTTGTGCCAAACAGGCTCTGGCTTATTAGGAGTCCCTATGGGACTTCAGAGATCCGCTAATGCAAAAATATGGTAAGGGACAATCCTCAATTTACACAGTGCTGCACTGTGGAAGTGATCTCAGAATACTAACAGCCCACACACAAACACACACACAGTCCCTACAAACACAACACCACATACACGCAAACAATCCCACAAGAAGCCTCACATGCAAAACAACAAGCAGCCCCACCACCAAACACATCATGTGAAATATCAGCCATAAACACAATTCCACAAACAGCCCCACACATACACATATCCAGCATTCTCGAATACGTAAAATTCTTATTCTAAATCATCAGAGCATGATAGGCACTAAACATCAGGAGACCAATTACAACATTTTATCTTTTTGGAACCAAAAATTAGTAATGCGAAAAAGTCTTTCCTGACAGCTTATCTTTGTGATGAAGATGTGAATCAGCAGAGGACACGCACCTGCACATATGACGGCCCTGCCCAAAAATAGAACCTTGCTGGAAGGATACACACATGACAGTGACTGAGATTTTAGGGGACTCGCCACCGTTCAGGCCCGAGAGTGTTTTCCTGCAAGAAACCACGTTACCTCTCTCTAAATACAACAAATCTGTACTTCGATTTTTATCGAATGTCACTAAATAATTAATTCCTTTATACTGGAAGTCAAGGGAAACACCCACACACAAAATGTGATTAGACAGAGTAGCTGAGATCGAGGCGTCAGAGGCCAGTCAGAAAGATACAGTTTGTGGTTTTCCTGACTAAACCATATATCTAAAAGTCTGCGGGAAGATGGGGCACCCAACCATTGATGATCAAGAGGAGAGTCAAGAGCAGTAACAGTTTCACAAAAACTTGCTAAGGAGGAAGACAGGGACTGGGCTGGCGGCATGGTGCACACTTTCTATTTCATCATCCCTCTCATCTTTCTCACCTCTCTTATCTTGCCAATTATCCCCCCACTTCCCACTCACACACCCTCTATTCTTTATAAAAAGAGAGAAAACATCTTATTTTATTTATTTATTGCTCCACCTTCCCTTTAGAGCTTATCGCAAGGCTTTCATAATGATGCAGTATCCTTGACAGAGTAAAAAGCAATTAGGACCTAGTAGAAATCAGGAGGTAGCGACTGTAGATGGCCAACGTGGGTCAGACATGGACAAGAAACATGGGTGACTACGCTGGTTCACAGAGAAATGGTCCTCAATAATATAAGGTCTGGGGGAATTAATATAGAGTGAAACTAAAACTATTAAAGTGAGATAAATTGTATGTCTGTTTTGTTTGTTTTTTTTTTTATTAATTTCAATGTTCTTTTACTATGCAATGACAAAATCTTCTTCAAGTAAAGATTGTTAAATAAGTATACTTTGTATTAGTAAGATAATAATTTTCAGCATGTAATGTGCATGTACAAACTGACTCATAGCACGCATACATCACTGAACTGTACACTTTCAAATGGTAGCCAGGCTACCATTCTATAACAGTTCCACTCACACATTCTCTGACTCTTGCACTGTCCAAAGCTTTGGTAAAAATGCTTTCTAATGGACATGCCTGCCTTACTGATTTCAATTAATAAAATGTCAGGGGATAATTTAATTTCCCTCCAGAAGGTAGCTAATAAAGCCACACACAAATCAATTGCATAACCTTTGGGCATATATCGTTCTGTAATAACGTCCCACCTTTAAATGGGGATGCTTATGGGAAATGTAAACCTCATTGTAAGGCTGCTTTGAAAGAGACACTCCGAGCAGGAGATGAACATTTCTATTTAAATGAATGGTAGAAATAAAGAATTGAAAAATCAGAAATAAGTACAAATTTCAAAAAAAGATCCTCACCTTCGATGTTTCTGCGTCCCTGTGTGATCCTCTGGATACGTATATCCTTTTCATCCAAGATCCGTTTAAAAAGGTAGTCATCTTTATCACTAAAATGGGGGATTTTTACTTCTGTTAATCCATTATCTGGACCTGAACGGGATTACAATCATAGATCAAATTCCTTTTGCTATTAAATCCAAACTCTGTGATTTTCAAGGGGGGCTATAACTTGATTCAGGTGAAGGAAGGAGACAAATAAAAGACAGCATTTCACATCAGACACTGGTGTTATGATTGTGCCGTTAAGATTTAGTAAATTGTGTCCTTCTTCCTTTGTTCCTGTCCTACACATTCATACAGAGTAAGTAAATTATGTTTCCATTAGGTCGATATCACAGAAGTTTAAAACAACCCTGTCGTTTATGATGTTAGATTAGAAAAGAGGCAAACCTAAACAGAGTAAGGATTTTACTCTGTTCAACAGAGATTAACCCCTTAAGGACCAAACTTCTGGAATAAAAGGGAATTATGAAATGTCACACATGTCATGTGTCCTAATGGGGTTAAAGAAGGCAATCATTCCAACTTTCAATTCCCATCATCCTTATCCAACCTGTGCCTTTATCCTGGAGAATTATGGTTCTGAGAATGGTGCTAAGCTATTCTATGCTAAAGGTAGTAAGGCCAAACATGCGCTCTAGTAGTCCAGCTTTTCCAAGCCTTTTTATCAACAGAGAGAAACTGTAATACTTGTAACAGCGAACCACTAATGATCATGGAGGACTTAGAACAGTACAAGCTGTTGTAGTGAAGCTCTGGTACTCAGGTTAAGTACCTCCGCTAAGAACCTCTCCCTGATCCCGCAAAGTGGTTGGTGATTATAACCCTCACAAAACCATCAGCCAAGACTTGGTGAAGGGGGGAAATAGTGAACACTTTATTATTAGCATGTGTAAGCCCACCCAGGTGCCTCTGTGTCTTGGAGAGAATTGCAACATGCACCGCTTAATTCAAGTAAAACATAGAAACATAGAATGTGACGGCAGATAAGAACCATTCGGCCCATCTAGTCTGCCCAAACCTTATCCAACCTGTGCTCCCAGGCTTATCCAACCTTATCCAGCCTGTGCTCCCAAGTAACTCCCAGGCACACAGGTGCTTAATACAAACATTCCCTAAACATACAAAAAAAAAACCTGCAAAAACATAGGGAAAACAGTGGTAAACCCCCAAACACGTGGTATTCTCAAGCGCCCAATCTGTTAAAATAGCGCTCTGATCCTATGTCTGTGGCGGAAACACCACCCAGTTAACCGTTTGAGTGGTCGCAGCTAAGATTCAAGCTAAAAACTGTACCACGTGGCCAGCATGAAAATAGCGCTAGTTCCCCCTCGAGCCTTGGTCGGCATGTTGAAGGTGCCGGGTGGGTTTCGGTTAGAGCCCTCTCACTTGGGTATCTGCCAAAAGTTCAGGGAAGCCATGTATGTGATGACAGGTCTTTTTAAGTGGAAATAATATTGGCTCTTCACAAATGTCATCTAACAAAATTTCCCATTTTATTGTAAACTCTCCTAGCAACCAACATATTCTATGTATGAGACATTTTACTGAAATCTTTTGTGTGCGTATACCCTGATCCCTTATAACGTAAGCTAGTTTGAGCAGGTCTCTCATCACCTTCTATTCCTGTATGTCCAACTTGTCATTTATTCTCATTACATTATTATGTTAGTTATAATGCCTGGAGTCCCCTGACACTATTCCATCATTCAATGTTTAACCATTTTCAAGCGGTTTAACACTAAATAGGGGTCTCTGGCTTCCCATAGCTCCACCTCCAGTGGCTTTGTGGCTAAGGAAGTGTCACACACTTCCTTGTATCCATACAATCAATGTCACTGTGATAGGTTGAATGCAGCCAGCTGACACTATCAGCCAATCACAGCTGACCATTGCTGCTCAGGTTAATGCTTCCTCATTAGCCCAAGCAGCACTAAGGGGATGGGTTGTTGTGGACTCTTGTTTAGCAATAATACATTAAAAGCAGTTTAAAGCTGAAAGGAGACTCTAGATACTATAACCACTTCAATTAGATGAAGTAGTTATGATGCCTACAGTGTCCCATTAACTTACATCATCCCATGTCTTTCTATCATGGTAAGCCCAGCCACTTTAAAGACTGGTAATATTTATTTCTATCCCCTTTACACTACATCTCCAGTTAGGTGTCCTGTTATAACTTCAAGTTGGAAGCTTAACCAGTGGATGAAGGTAAATGTTAAAGTACACCTGTCAGGCCTAAGGTGGTTTGGGGTCACTTTAAAGATCACAATATTTCCTCCAAACAATGTGTTTACCAATCTCCGTAAAATGTGTAGGTAAAAATATATCCAACCGTAGAGAAATTTTGATGTTTTTAGGTTTGTGTCAGCAAAGTTGTCAAGACCGTCTATTTTGGAAGGAAAGATGACGACATGGCAGAGAAAGATCAAAAGTGATTGTATTGGTATAAAGTGAGCGAGGCAAGTGCTGTATGAATAGTAGTTATGGTATCAGGAATGTAAAGAATGAGATTGTGATAGATTTTTTAATGTGAAATGCAGAGAGATCCAAGAAGATTAGTAGATCCACAAGAAAGTCGAGAAAACTCTTACAATGGATTTCGAAGACGATTTGAAAGATGACATGGCAGTTCATGTAGAGGAAAATATGTTTCTGAGAGATAGGGCTAGTGTGAAGAAGAATGAATCAGTAAGATGGAATGGGGAGATAATGTCAAGTTTGTTGAGATCTGAAAAGTTTGGGAAAGTGAGGATATAACTTCTCTAAATAGCAGGAGCAAATATGTTAAAGGAGAAATGTCACCAAATTTGCACCTTTATTTATTTATTTATTAAAGTTTACTACATTTAATTAAACTTAGTGCTTTTTTAAATGATGTATTCTTTTTGAGCAAATGTCACTTTTTTAATCTGGCTGAGCAGCCATCTCGGGTCATACTTTACTGACTGTTATCTGACAAACTGCAGTTCCACATAGAACAATCACAGCAGCCAAGTTAGGACGAGCAGCAGTTGGTCAGATAAGAGTAGATTCAGACACAAGATGGCTGCTTGGATAGATTAAAAGTGAAAATAAACAAAACAACAACAAAATAAAACACACCAATATGTATATGTTAATAAAGCATATCATTAAACACAATAAACTTGAATTAAAATTAGCTAAAATATTAAAACCGATTTAACAATGGAAGGAAGGCCACAGGCTACTCAAGATACTATATACACTTCAATGAGATGGAGCAGTTATAGTGCCTACAGTGTCCCTTTAATGTCAAACAGACACCATCTACAAGCATTTAGAAGCAGATAAGAAATGAGATAAAGACAGAAAACCAGGAATCAGTATAACCTTTTAAAATAGCCATGGGGAATATCCCAAATCAAATATAAATTTACTTATGTTTAGATACCACCCATATGGGTATAAGGAAGCTTCTTCTTATACAATAATATATAATATATAAATGCTTATTATATAATAATGTTTTATGACCTTGTTTTGATGATCTAGGCTGTATGTTGTCACATTTTATACAAAAAAAAAGCCACTACACTTGTACATCAAGGACGTCACCTTTCCTATTTCTAACACAAGGGTCACTTTTCTTCTTGAACTTCGACAGGGAAAAAAATTAAAATAAATCTGAGATTTCCAAGATGCCAGTGAGTTCCACAACTGGTTTCATGCAATCTGTATGGGAGCCGGCCTGCCTTAGCTGTGAAGGTAAATGAACAGTTCACAGTTGCAAACAGCAGTTGGTCTGTTTGAAACTGTTTGGAATACTGTCAGTAACTGCCTTTAGGTATTAACAGTGAATTTGTTTCATTAACTGGTGACATTGTATCACACCTCCCAACATTTCAAATGGACATAGAATGACACTTTCATTTTAGGGGTGTGAGCGAAGGTGTGGCCAATGTAGTTCTGTGAAATTTTAGGCAACATATTTATAACTAAAATTAAACAATGTATCTTATTCACACAGATTTATTTCTAGGCACATTTATTGTAGTTTAAAGACAAGACACATTACTGTCAGTATGTTTGCTGTAGAGCACTGTTATACCCTCAGACAAACCAACAATATAGAGCTCCAAGAAAAGAGGTACATTAGAATGCAAAGAGGTCAGGCCCAAACAGGGACTGCCCATCCTAAGTAGGGACACTTGGGAAGGATGATGTAGGCACTATAACCATTTCAGGTAATTGAATTAGTTATAATGCCTGGATTGCCCTTGCACGGTCCCTCCATTCAGTGTTAAAACATTTTTGAGAAGTTTAACACTGAATGAGGCTCACTGGCTCCCCATAGCTCCACCCCCGCAGGAGATGTGTCTAAGGCAGAGATTACACACTTCCTTTTATCCATACCGATTCATACCTGCAGTGGCACCTTGATAGTCTGAATGCAGTCAGCTGACACTCTCAGCCAATCACAGGAATGAATTGTGACTCAGGCTAATGATTCATTATTGTCACAGGGTCTTTACTCTAACTCCCAGAAAATAGAAAACCCACAAATGTGGGTCCAAAAGCCATATTACCAGGACTTAGAGTGGCCAGACTTAACAAATAAGAAGATAGTAACAAACGCAGGAATAGCCAAGGTCAGGAATACAGAAATACCGAACAGCGAATCACAGACTGGCTCAGGATAATAGAAATACTCAGGTCAATATACAAGCCAGGTCAGGATACTAAAAATATTCAAAGTCAAAACGAAGTCAGGGTCAATCACAGGAAATAACAAGAGAATCACTTAAAGCACAAAACATGTAACGCAACAGAAACTACGATAGGGCAATGAGTAAGGGTACAAACAAGATATATATAGGCTCAGATGTTTTCTGATTGGTCCACATAATCTCTGTAACTCCAAAAAGCATGAGGTTGTCTAGATGACGCAGTCATTGTAAGGGAGGGTGTAACGTCACTAATTCTGAATCTATTTAAGGATGCGCCCTAAGAGCGGGTAGCGTCTGAACTAATGCCGGCAGAGAGCAGAGGCTTGGCACCGGAGAATGCAGAGAAGTGATGGCTAAGTATCTGTTCCTTTCCAGGTCTCAAGCCACATGGCTGCATGGAGCGATCAGCCTGTGCAAACCACGGGGAGCTGATCGATGTCAAGCAGGTAAGTATCGCTACACTCATTAACCCAAGCAGCACAAAGGGAATGGGCTGTGGGTGACTCTTGTTTAGCATTAGTACAATTTCATAATAATAATAATAATAATAATAATAATAATAATAATAATATCACTGAAAGGAAGAAGAGCACCAGGGGACTCCAGACACTAAAACCACTTCGGGTAACAACCCATCAAATATCATCTATGATTTATACTATGGGCAATTGTATCAGTGGAAAATGTGTCTCTATTCATCCATTGCTGAGACTCAAGAGACTGCACCAGGGTCACAGCGGCCAGAGGGGCTGCCGATGCCAGGTATAGTCAGGTGCCTCTCTGGCAACGCTGGTAGTTCCTGTCTTGGAACTAGAGAGACAGTGTGCAGCCTGTATGGACATATTAGTTTAGAGACAGTCTCACAAGGGCCCAGGGAACACGAGTACATACCACAAGGGCCTTGGAGATATGGTCAGTGTGTGTATCTGTTCATGCGTGTCTATGTTTTAGAATCTGTGTGTCAGTGTTTGAGAATGTGTGTATTTGTACATGTTTGTCAGTGTGTGTGCATATCTGCAAGTTTGTCAATATGTGTGTGTGTGTCTGCATGTGTGTCAGTGTGGATTTCTGCAAGTGTGTCCATCTCTGTGTATGTGTATGTGAGTCACTCTGTGTGTGCAACTGTTTTATCTCAGTGTGGCAGTGTTTGAGTGTTTCTGTGTGTGGCAATCTGCATTTGTGTGACAATGTTGTTTATATGTGAATACACTCCTGCTCACACACAATGACATTACACACAAACAAAAACACCACTGCATTAACAGACCAACACTACACACAAACCCACATTACCTTTGCCAAAACTATAGAGAAACACACCTCTATATTCAAACCATAATACTTGAAAATCTTATCCCTGCATTTAAACACCAACACTACACACAAACACACCACTGCATTCAAACACCAACACTACACACAAACCCAACCCACCCTGTATTCAGACTTTAACACTACACACAAACACACCACTGCATTCAAACACCAACACTACACACAAAACCAACCCACCCCTGTATTCAGACTTTAACACTACACACAAACACACCACTGCATTTAAACACCAACACTACACACAAAACCAACCCACCCCTGTATTCAAACTTTAACACTACACACAAACCCAACCCACCCCTGTATTCAGACTTTAACACTACACACAAAAACACAAACACACCACTGCATTCAAACACCAACACTGCACATAAAACAGCCCAATGCATACAAACAACAGCTTTAAACAAAAAACACCTCTACATTCACCAACACTATAAACAGATACACCCCTGCATTCAAATATCAATACTACACACAAATATATCCCTGCATGGAGACATCAGCATTATACAAAAATATACAAACATTCACACACATGCAAAAGCACACCTATATACACACGCAGTCACTTTTCACAAACACAACCCTGCAAATATGGGCAAATGGTAGACAGCTTCAGCTTGCAAAGCGTTGTGGAAGTTTTATGACAATTGGAGTTCTACATTTTGACCATCCCTTCTCTATAGGGGGGCTCAAATGTTTTTGTTTTTTTGCACCAGGGCCCTCTCTACATTAGGTCCACCACTGCTAAAACTTGCAATGAATGAGTTAGGCCTTTCAATTCATGTGATTCCCTTCCTAGTAAGCACAGCTGCCTTAGGCTAGGTCATCCCTCTGAGAAATAATACACTTATATTATCTCTTAAGCTTCACAAATCTCTTAGGAAACAGACTGAGGGCTCCCCTCCCCGCCATCTGTTTTACAATCATTTTAATACTGCTTGACAGATCTGACAGACTTTGTTCTGTCTAAGGATGAGGCGATTTACTAATTAATCGTGGATCAAAGTGATAGATAATGTTAAACAAATATAAGTTAAGCCAGCTCAGCGTGTTTACCTAATATGATTGGGATTTCAGTGAAACTCTAAATGGCGAGAATTGTGTCTGAACTACTGTAAACATAATTAATATCACAATGTAAAAATCCATCCATGCATCTAATAGACACATATATACTTAATATTAGTCAGACAGGGACATTCACTGCTGTTACAGAAATGTGACTCCCCCAAGCCTTCTATAAAGCATTCATGTGTCTACCACCTCTGCTGTTAGGCTATTCCATGTACCTATAATTCTTCTGTAACAGTATTTCCTCATACTAACCCTTGCTTTCCCTCTATGTGCAGGTTATACATTTTGTCCTAAATCCCCTCTTTTAATTGAAAACGCCACCCACTGTTAAATCCCAGCAGGTGTTATATTTGTGTTTTGGACTCCCCTGCTGTGCCTGTGCCCCAAGTAAATAGTTTTGGTTTGTACAATACTGCCCTGCTGTAGGTAGAATTCAACGCGGCAGTGTTATATTTTGTTTCCTTGCTAATTTTGGGGGACATGAAAAGTACTGCCCTGCTGTAGGAAGAATTCATATGCTGTTGTGTTATATCCTCTGCCCTTGTTGATTTAAGGGGACATGAAAAGTACTGCCCTTCAGTATGAAGAATTCACACACTGTAGTGTTATACCCACCTCCTGTTGATTTAGTGGAAAAAGGAAAAGTACTGCCCTTCAGTAGGTAGTATTCACATGCTGCAGTGTTATATTTTTTCCTTGCTGATTTTGGGGGACATGAAAAGTACTGCCCTTCAGTAGGTAGTATTCATATGCTGCAGTGTTATATATATTTTTTCCCTGTTGATTAGGAGGACATGAAAAGTACTTCCCTGCTGTGTTATGTATATATTTTTTCATGTGATTAGGGGTTTACTGGCTGTAGCATTTGAATGCTATATACTGTATGATAGCAGGTTCTAGCTGCTGCCCATCAATGTGTAGTTATATAGAGTCAAACTCTATAACCCTGGGTGTACCAGACATTTAAACTCTGCGCATGCTCAGTTAGATTTATGCTTCAACAAAACTTTATTGTTCCATAAGACTTTATTGTTCATTAAAACTTTATTGTCCATGTTTTGTTATCCGCAGCCGGGGAGCATGTCGGGAATTGTAGTTCAGAGCAGTCTTACTTCCGGGACCTGTGGTTTTTGTAAATACCCCGGAGCCTGGTGGGGGAGTCCCTGGGCGGCCCTAGTCCCCCTCCCACCCCCGGGATCGGGGCCATGGGGAACTGCCTGTCCTCCCAGTCTGCCGATGACCTGTCCCTGCTCAACGATTCGGACGTGGCCAGCCTGCCCGGGGAGCCCCCGCCGCCGTACCAGGTGCCATTCCGGGGGGAGCATGTCAGTACAGGCCGGGGACTGGGCCCCCCAGAGGGCCACACATGGACAGCAGTATACACAGCTCCCAGACTGACTGTCGGTATACACAGCGCCCAGACTGGCTGTCAGTATACACAGCGCCCAGACTGGCTGTGGGTATACACAGCGCCCAGACTGGCTGTGGGTATACACAGCGCCCAGACTGGCTGTCAGTATACACAGCTCCCAGACTGACTGTCGGTATACACAGCGCCCAGACTGGCTGTCGGTATACACAGCGCCCAGACTGGCTGTCGGTATACACAGCGCCCAGACTGGCTGTGGGTATACACAGCGCCCAGACTGGCTGTCGGTATACACAGCGCCCAGACTGGCTGTCGGTATACACAGCGCCCAGACTGGCTGTCGGTATACACAGCTCCCAGACTGACTGTCGGTATACACAGCTCCCAGACTGGCTGTCGGTATACACAGCGCCCAGACTGGCTGTCGGTATACACAGCGCCCAGACTGGCTGTCGGTATACACAGCGCCCAGACTGGCTGTCGGTATACACAGCTCCCAGACTGACTGTCGGTATACACAGCGCCCCGACTGGCTGTCAGTGTACACGGCGCCCAGACTGGCTGTGGGTATACACAGCGCCCAGACTGGCTGTGGGTATACACAGCGCCCAGACTGGCTGTGGGTATACACAGCGCCCAGACTGGCTGTGGGTATACACAGCGCCCAGACTGGCTGTGTATAGCCCAGACTGGCTGTGGGTATACACAGCACCCAGACTGGCTGTGGGTATACACAGCGCCCAGACTGGCTGTGGGTATACACAGCGCCCAGACTGGCTGTGGGTATACACAGCGCCCAGACTGGCTGTGTATAGCCCAGACTGGCTGTGGGTATACACAGCACCCAGACTGGCTGTGGGTATACACAGCGCCCAGACTGGCTGTGGGTATACACAGCGCCCAGACTGGCTGTGGGTATACACAGCGCCCAGACTGGCTGTGGGTATACACAGCGCCCAGACTGGCTGTGGGTATACACAGCGCCCAGACTGGCTGTGGGTATACACAGCGCCCAGACTGACTGTGGGTATACACAGCGCCCAGACTGGCTGTCGGTATACACAGCGCCCAGGCTGGCTGTCGGTATACACAGCGCCCAGGCTGGCTGTCGGTATACACAGCGCCCAGACTGGCTGTCGGTATACCGGGCTCAGCCCATAGCGGCTGTCGGTATACCGGGCTCAGCCCATAGCACCCAGACTGGCTGTCGGTATACACAGCGCCCAGGCTGGCTGTCGGTATACACAGCGCCCAGGCTGGCTGTCGGTATACACAGCGCCCAGGCTGGCTGTCGGTATACACGGCTCAGCCCATTGCACCCAGACTGGCTGTCGGTATACCGGGCTCAGCCCATTGCACCCAGACTGGCTGTCGGTATACCGGGCTCAGCCCATTGCACCCAGACTGGCTGTCGGTATACTGGGCTGGGCCCTACAGCCATGTAACAGGGTGATTCACTGTCTGGCAGAGATTTTTACTAAAGGGCGAGTTGGGGAAAATTCAGTTTTGTTTTCAGTTGAGCTATTTTGGCCTGAAATCTGAAAATCACTTTAATTTCTGAAAAATGTACATTTCAGGGAATAGCCCTAGTGTGTAGCTGGTTTGCTATAATGACTAATCACTGTTTTTTTTTGGTCTAATTTTCAGATAAACAAAACAGTTTTTTTTTTTTCTTTTCTTTCTACATAAGACTGTTGGCTGTATAGCTATTATCATTGCTTGTGTTATGATGCACACAATGTCACTCTTGCAGTTCCTTTAATTAGAGATGTATTCTGCATTGTGTCTTTACATTGTTCGGCCCGCCAGATGTTGCGATTACATTTCCTTTGCTGCTTTGCCAGCATTATAGGAAATGTAGCCTACAAAATCTGGATTTCTGAAGGTTTCCTATCCCTGTTCTACATGTTTTAATCTGTTAAAGGAGCAGTCATGGCTTATGGCCACTATATGCTAGTATAGTGGTTGTGGTGCTTTCAGGTTGTGGATGCTGTCCCTTCGTTCTTCATCAAACCGTTTGATAGGTTTGACTAAAGCTGGGCCCCCGAGCATCTATAGCCTCACTAGTTAGCTGAAACGGCTAACGCAGAAATTCAGCTTCCACATTACCAATATCTAAAGAAATTGATATTGCCAATGTGGAAGTGGAACTTTTACGTTAGGTACGGCACCGTAACAGCTACATCAGCATACAATGTTGATGTTGCCCAGAACGCTGTTTTAAAGATTAAATGTGATCACCATAACATACATGTAATGTTATGAGAGAGTGTGCTTTAAGGACTTTAAATGAACAGTTAATAATGGAAGTCTATTGCTGTGATCCCTGAAATTACAATAAAACTGTGTGTAGATTTATATATAATATAATTATATATCATTTATTAGGTCCTGTGTAAATGTACAGGGCAGTCCGTATGGTTTTGACTAAAACTGTACAGCTGGCTGATTCTCTGTGTTTTTGGTCAGATGTGTGTTGTTGTTGTTGTTTGAACATTACTTCATGCAAAAGGTTTGATAGTGCCTAGAGTTGAATCTTGTTGGTGCTTCTGCCTTTGTAGTCTGGTGCTGTTGTTGTCTCTAAACATCGGCAACACACAGTTCAACGTAAATAAAGCAGGCCATCAAGAAGTTGGGGAAACATACAAATAAGTAAGAGGCCAAGTCGAAATAGAAGTCTAAATCTTCTCAGTGGTACATTGAAAAAGGCATGCTGTGAGGAGATCACAAATATTCACCACAATGGAACAGCTGGAAGTGTCTTCACCACCACAACTTTAAGGGATAACCACGAGGTGCAAATTACTTGAAGGCTTCCAGAAGTGATCATCTAGGACAGTTATTGTTTGCAGAATTACATAAGCTGTAGAGTTCTGAACGAAGTCTTATGGCTCAGCCCCCGATCCATACTTGGCTGACATGACAAGATTTGATGATTTTAGCCAATCCAATGTGTTCCCAATATACCACACTGCACCAATCAGCATCTCCTCATAGAGATGCATTGATTCAATACATCTCTATGTAGGACATTCAGCGTCTCCGTGCAGAGCGTGGAGACCTGTAACAGCAGTGCTGCACATCCCAGGAAGCACCTCTAGATGCCATCTGAGGACTGGTCACTAGAGTTGTTCCTAGGCTGTAATGTAAGTGTATACATTAAAAAGCCTGCAGGTACAGGCTCTACTTACCAGAACAATTACATTAAACTGTAGTTGTTCTGGTGACTATAGTGTACAGATCACTGCAGTCTCACTGCCCATGTTCTTATGTGAACAGTCTTCCTAAACACTTCCTGTAAAGTGAGATCCAAGGTTTATATACACTTCCTTTTTTGCAACTTGTTTCATTTAAAATCTTATGTTCTGCACTCCTCCAATTTAATTCATGAGCCTTATGAACTTCTAAGAGCCCCAGAATTTAATAGGAGATGCACATGGATCACAGCTAACCACCCATCTGATAACAAGCTATATAATATTACCATCTCTAAATACACATTTCATGTGAAAAGACTGTAGGTTTTCCCTGGCCCACTGCTATTCAGTGCCTTGTGTGGTGTTGGTTGAGTGAAATCGCAAATATTTAGTCATAAGTAAGAAAATTCCTGGAACTAAAACCATAAAATGCTATTTACTTACATTGTCCTCTTGTTTCAGGAGAGGGATGCTATTCCCGTGTATCACCCCACACCCAGCCAGACCCGCCTTGCAACCCAGCTTACAGAGGAAGAGCAAGTGTGGATAGCCCAAAGAATTGGACTTATACAGCATCTTCCTAAGGGCAAATATGATCCAGGATCTGACCATGCAGAGAAGAAGCTTAAAGAGTGAGTTGATACTCTATAGCACTTAAATAAAATAGAAACAATGTCTCTCTCTCTCTCTCTTTCTCTCTCTTTCTCTCTCCAGAGGTAGGTGTTACAATTCTGTAGCATGTACATCTGGACCACCCTTGCTGCTCATCCGATTTGCTTTGCCTTGGGAAGATTCCCAAGCAGAGAAAACCTCTTCCATGATGCCGACACACTGGCTTAGTAGACCACATGTCAAATGTCTAAACGGAGTTCTCCGTCACTCCATAGCCTGTGCTGCTAGTTACATAGCAACCGCAATGCATGTGTTTTGGTTCCTATGGGTGGAGAGCAGAAGGAGGTCTCTTTTGCTCTCCTTGTCAATCAAGTCTTCAACGTAGTCTTATCCAAAGAATAGATTTTTATCCCAATCTATATATATATATACACGTAAACAAAACCACCAACAAAATATATAGATAAAATGTCATGCTCATTAAAGAGAGCATGATTAGTTTGGGGGATGGGAGATTCACTTTAAAGGAACAGTCTGTGCCACTGTAGTGATTATGGTGCCTCAATGTTGGTAGTCTTGACTTCTCACCGAGGATCCACCAGGCACTGCTCCATGCAGCTGGATGTTGTTGGCCAAGAAATTGGACCTGCATTGCATGCTTAGGTCAGGAGGGTTAAAGGAAGCTCATGAGCAGGAGATGAGGTTGCTATGGGATGGGTACGTTCCTTTAAAGAGTAATATATACTGAACTTCTCTTTTATCCACTAATTATTGCAGAGGACCACATATCATGTTAAAAAGATTATATCTTATTCATAAGCTTAGTTACACTACAAAACATCAAATGTGTACCTCCTGGAACTTAGTCTTATGTTTCTCTATGACTTTTTATTATGTTATGGTAAGTTATAACAGATTGAGTAAAGGGTGGTATTAGCTGAGAGATAACCATTGTATTTCCTGGGAAATGGGAAGTAAGACAATCCTAAATGGGGACTGAGGACATCTTGAATTTCTTGTCCTTGTTTCTGCAGGTGTGTGATTTGCATGTTGGACTTTGTTAGCGGAGACCCTGTACGCTTCCTCCCCTGTATGCACATTTACCATGTGGAATGTATAGACGACTGGCTAATGAGGTCGTTTACCTGCCCTTCATGCATGGAGCCAGTGGATGCTGCTCTCCTCTCATCCTACGAGACACACTGATTGGCTGCACAAGTACTCCAAATCCATATTAACAACGGAGCCGCTGAGGCTATTCTCTACTGGTACTGGCCAATGATGTGTGTTTACCTATGGAAAGATCATCTGCAGAAGATCACTGTTCTTCTAAAAGGCTTAGCAATGTCAGTGTATCTGCGTACATGGAGGAGTGGAATTGCTTCAGCAAGTCTGTATCAAACAGACAAGATGTGCTCCGGCTTACAGGATTGAATTCCCCAGCTTAATGGACTGTACTTTTGCAGGCATAAGGCTTTCTAATAGCAGATATGTTTAAGGTAGTCCATTTTGGTATATAACAAACATGGATACATAATATTGCTATGTTTTAAAAAAAGTCTATTGCCAAATACAAGACATGGTTATTGCAAGCTAATTGTACGTGCATTGAAATTCATGCACCCCCTCTGGTTCTAGTATGGCCAAGGTGGGGGATTTTCCATAGAACTGTTAGTTTCTTCTAGACAAAATGTTATTTCACTAGTGAGTGGAGAGACTGTACCATGGGAAACGTCACCCAGGTGCAGTATAGGCAGGCTTTGCCCCTATGTTATGCCCCGTAAAAAAAAAATGGAGGTAATGAGATACTTTGAATGGATGAAACACAGCTGCTTGACCAATGAATTTTGTATAAAGTGGTAGATAGGAGTAATAAATGCATTCTGAAACCAAATATTACAATTTGCTTGTGAGATTGCACTCATCTTGTGCAAAGAGTCGAAATTTCCAATCTTTGTAAGGAGCCTTATTCTGAAGCTGCTTTTTAGGAACTGTAGGATTTTAACAATCTTCAGCCCACTGTCTATCAGTAAATGAGTTTTATAATTTCAGGCGCTCGCTAGAATCCACTGTGCCAGACACGCAGGGCGGTGAAGTACCCCATTGCAGTGCTACGCCTGAGAATCCTGCACCAGTTTACTGATGGTTAGTGGTGTCTGAAATCAATAGGGCTGTGAACTTGGAAGTGCCATGGGCAGCTTGAAACCTGGTTAATTTGTCTAGCGCTCACAGCTCAGTCCAAGATATGAGCTTGTCTAAAAGTGAAAAATAAATCCAGATTTCAAAATAAGTAATTTTGTAACCACAAGATTGCTTGTGGCATGTGTTTTGATCTGAGACCTATATTGGAGCCATGCCTGGTTAGCCGAAAGACTGTTACTGACCAGTGTCTAATCTAAAACCCTCCTTGTGATCATGTAGGTCAGGGGTGGGCAACCTTTGGCATTATGGACTACATTTTCCCAGATGCTTTTCCATTATTGTAAATGTGTCCCTGATAGCTGGAGAATCGAAGGTTGCCTATTGATAATGTAGGAAAAATGCTACTGCCACTGTCTTATCTCAGACCCATCTTGTAGTGATGTTACAAGTAGGACTGTTTCAGTGGCTGTGTATACATGAATGCACTCTTGCAATACCCAACACCAGGGGGCAGGTGGGGAGTGAATTTGAATATTTGAGCATGAAATGCTAACTTGAGCAAAATAAATTAAGCTTCATGTGTACAATTATTATTTTTCTTTTAATTCTGGATTCAGTGATGTTCCTCTGTAACCAACCATCCATGGTCAAGTCAAACTATTATTCTCTTCTAAGATTAGATAAGTGGGGGTATTTTCTTGGTTTTATATGCTTTTACTTTTTAGGCAGAATGTGTTGTTATATTTATGCTTGGTTCTGTTTTTAATAGTTCTTTAAGAACAACCTTGAAACTCACCTCTTTAGGAATAGGTATTTTCTACCTTTACATTAGTCTTCCCATAAATCCCTAAACATGTTACCACATTGCATTTCACTGTCCCCACTTACACTCTAAAGCTTTCACACAGGTGTCAAGTGAGATTTAAAGGGACACACACTAGTCACCTGAAGAACTATAGTTTAACGCAGTTATTCTCGTGAGTATAGTCTGTCCCTGCAGGCTTTTTTGCAGTAAACACTTTTTCTGAGAAAAGGCAGTGTTTACATTACAGCCTAGAGACACCTCCACTGGCCACTCCACAGATGGCTACTAGAGATGCTTCCAGTGCTGCACACTGTCTGCATGGAGACACTGAACTTTCCTCAAAGAGATGCATTTCTATGAGGAGATACTGGATGGCATTTGGCTCACCCAGTATCCTTTTGGCTGAGATAATTCTAAGTCAATCATAATGCTTTCCTATGGGAAAGCATTATGCTTGGCTGAGCTCATCACTTCTGACAATGTGCAGTAACAGCACCACCAGACTAGAAATAAGGAGTTTTTACTATCTTTAAGGGAACAAAGGAGGGCCAGATAACGTTCTAACAGTATAGGAAACAAACACGTTTGTGTTCCTAACCCTATAGCGTTCCTTTAAGTGCTTTAACTCCTAAATCGCAGAGAACTGAACTGTACGGGGGATGATCTATGCATCAAAAATGCTTAAAGGACCACTATAGTGCCCTGAGGGTGCTCCCACCCTCAGGCCCCTCCTCCCGCCAGGCTCTAGGGGGTGGAAGGGGTTAAATTTACCTCTTTCTCCAGCCCTGGGCGGGGGACTCTCCTCCTCGGCTGAATGTGCATTCAGTCAGTCCATAGGAAAGCATTCACAATGCTTTCCTATGGACGCTGGCGTCTTCTCACTATGAAAATCACAGTGAGAAGCGCCTCTAGCGGTTGTCAATGAGGCTGGATTAACCCTCAGTGTAAACATAGCAGTTTCTCTGAAACTATGTTTATAGAAAAAAGGGTTAAACCTAGCTGGACCTGGCACACAGACCACTTCATTAAGATGAAGTGGTCTGGGTGCCTGTAGTGGTCCTTTAAGTTAACGTTGTCTAGGTGCTTACAGAATCCCTTTGAATGTTACTTTTAAAAGGGAAGAATGTGTGGACACTGTTCTTACTCAGCAAGAAACACTTTAAAATCCAATCAATGTATTTCACCAGCTTATCTAGAGATCTCAGCTACATACACAAGTAATCACATTTCTAAAGAGGCACTAAGACCAGAACTATCCCTTGTGTCACAGCAAGTAGTTTCAGGTGTCCAATGCACGCCTGAATGCTGTATTCAAAGGGATATTACAGGCATCAAAACAACTTTAGCTTAAAGGGTCACTGTAGGCATTTATGTAGTCACCTTATTGAAGTCATTATAGTGCCTGCAGTCCTGCTCCCTGAAACATTTTAAACAAATTAACAGGCTTGGAATCATACTTCCCTACTCTCATACTGTAAGATATGTCACACACACGTGTGGTGACATCACAGTGAACCATGGTCCATAGAGAAGTGTTGCATACAATTATTTTCTATGTCAATGAATGCCGTGCATGCACTTATGGAGGAGGAGACTTGGCCCTAAAGAAAACGCAAGTGATTTATTTTTTTAATTTTACATTTGGGGAGCTAATTGAAAAGAGGCATCAGGCCTGTTTCATTAGAAATAGAGATCTGTCCTAATACAGTTAACTTTTACTGCAATAAAATACACATTTGTATGCGTTAATGCCCTCCCAACCCCATGTACAGGTTTAACGGTGGTTTGAAAAGTTACCAGGTCAAATATAGTGCTAGTCTATTTCAGTTTTTACACATTGACGTTTGCCAGATTGGGCTGCTGGGCCTATGTTGTATGGCAGCCCAGGATTTAGAATTACCCCAATGATTGCATACTATTTTTAAAAGTAGGCAAACCAGGGTATTCCAAATAACCTTTTTTGAGATATTTGGTCTAGCCACTTCATAACTAATAGTGGCCCCATTTGGTGGTCATATTTTCTTTTGGTTTTTTTCCAGCATACATGAATTTTATCATTTTGATATGTTTTAATGAAATAAAATCTCATTATTTGTATTTACTTTGTCTCAAAAATATAACATTGCCCCTCTGTACTGTTTTTATTTGGTACATCATATAGCAAAACAAGGTCATTGCTCCTTTTAACTTGAAATTGGCAAAAGTGATTTTCTGTCACATTTAAGAGAACATGGCACCCTAAGCAAGAAAAGTGCACCCGTGAAGGTATGTCATTTTAACAAGTATTCTAAAAGTAGTATTTTGAGTTGTTGGGTGTAGCCACTTTATAAAGGCTGTGCTTAATGTAAACAGGAACAGGTTCGGGGAATCCAGAAGTCAGAGTAATGGATATAAAAAGCCAATAAGTCGGTACAGGGAGCTAACACAATATTCAGGGTAAGCCGAGGTCAGGAATCCAGAACAAACTGATAAAGTCACCAGAGTGATACAAATGTTCACCTCTGTATAGTAGACTTTGAAACAATCTATTCTGCAGAGGACAGTAATAACTAGAATCCTTTCAAAATTCCATCTTATAGCAAACATGACACATTCTCTGGTGTCACATTTTACTGGGTGTGCATGTATGTGGGGGATGGGGATTTGGAAAGGAAAGTGCTCCACAAACTCTGGATATCCTCTGATTACAAAAAGTTATACTGGACCATAATACAGAACATAAAAACCAAGAAATGGGTATGGTTTCCCGATATCTGCTTTTATGGATTGCAATTTTCTTATATCAGAAGCTAGTTTTTCAGTTCACCAGATAAGGCTGTATACATTGACCCACCAAATCTACTCCTCCCATATACTTGCTGTAGTCTACAAAGACTATATAGCCGTATAAAAGCGTGCCATTTAAGGGAGATTTTTTTTTAAATTAATTTGCCTACCTGCCTAACACCCAATACGATAAACACCTAAAATTCACACTACCACACACAGAAAATCCTACATCCAACCCAAACATAATAATATTACTGATAGAGCAAGCACCAGCAGCGTTATTTTTCTTTATTCAATAGAAATGGAAAAAAAAAAAAAAATCTGCATGACCAGAGAGTCAGCCCTCTGATCACCCTGATACAGCATCGATATTGTACAGTGATAAGGTTAAAAAATAAATAAAATTAATGACCCCCCCCCCTCAACCAATGATCAAACTGAGGAAAGAAGGACAGAGATAATGTCTCATTCATTTAACAGGCTGTCACTACGATCATGTGTCTGACAGGTCCCCAATCGCCAGCATGGGTTAGAAGGCAGACTGGAAGGAGAGACATCTTAGGGGTATGCTATACTGCACTAATGGTGTTAAAGCCCTCTAAATTTAGGATGACAGTGTGATGTGGTCCATCAAGCAGTTTTAGTGTATAGATCATGCGACCTGCAGTGTTACTGCTGAATTCTCTGCTATTTAGGAGTTAAATCACTGTTTATACAGCCCTAGGTACACCTCCCTGCATGTGCCTCACATTGCCTTCCTAAACACTTCATGTAAAGTAAGTTCTGTTTACACTTCCTTTATTGTAGTCTATTTCACAGTGGTCCAATCAAATACTCTTATATAAGCTTTTCCCATAGGAAAGCATTGATAACATGCAATGTCAAATGTCATACAATGAAGTATTAGTGTCTGTATGACAGCCACTGGGAGAATGTTTAACCCTTCAAGTTAAACATGGTAATTTTTGCAAAACGACAATTTTAACTTGAAGGGTTAAAATGACAAGACCAATGCACCCAGGCCACTTCATTGAGGAAGGGAATGATGGGAGTTGTAGATCAATGCCCCTGCTGATGAGAAGAGGATCAAGAGGCAGATCTGCAGGTTCTGTTTTTTATGATCCCAAGTTTATGGAATACACCTGTTTGCAACACATTACTAGACATCCCTTTTCATAGATACTCTCACTTCTCAAGTCCACTTTATTGCAGCCTGTACACAAAAGGTAAATTTGCAGTGGTTTCTACATTTAAAAAAGCATGTAGGTGGATTAATATTTCATAAATAAGAATTATGGGGACTAGTGTTACACAGACTTTGAAAATTGAGGTTAGTTTTGGAAGCACTGTTCAGTGCTGTGGAATGGGTTAGCTTTTGGCAGATAAAAGAGTTGTGAGTATTGACTTGGTGCTAAATTAGTTTAATAAGAATGGTCTACACTGAGAATCTGAACAAAAGCAATCTGCGAATAAACGAAACATAAGACATCCAAGTCCCATAGGAAAAATAAACAAAACATATCTATACTCCTCAATTCTGCAGCTGTAAACAGGGTTTTGGGGAGAAAGGCGTCAGAGGTGCTGAAAAGCAGGTATGAAATGCAGAAAAATCCTTGTCTGAGGAAAAAAAACAAAAAACCAACAATGCACCCCAAATTGAATTTCTGGTTAGGAAGTCTTTTCTCCCCTGAGTCCGCAAAAGGGTTTTAGCAAGGTATATTCCAAGATCACGAAGGGAACAACATGAACCAGCAAGGATGGAGAGGATAGGTGTATTTGTGAATAAGATATCCCCTTTCATGATAGCTTAAAAGCAGTAACCAACAGTGCTTATAAAGCTGTTCGGTGTCTCATTGTGTTATTTGACCAGCGGTCGCGTTTTGTCATCGTCACTGCACTGGTGGGCTTTGTATTTTTTCACCTCGGCCATATATTGTGCCCAGGCTCCGCCTTTGTTTGACAATACCTGTGGAAGACATAAGAAAAGAGAATCAGACAAATCAAATGCATTTTGGAAAAAGATTTACAAATTGCATCGGGCAAATGAAAATACTTTTAAGGGGAAACCCTGGCACCCACACATCTGATACAATGTGTAGGCTTAAGAATCCTTAGTTTTACAGGGTACTGTTTAGTTTTGCATTACATGTTTACTATTTCTAGCTCTCTTTTTTCCTCCAATAATACATATATGTATATGATGTAATCAGGATGCATAGCACACGTTTCAGAGAGGTGTATTTGAATTTACAGATTTTTACTGTAGAAAAGGAAAACAAGTGAACTGCAACTCATGAAAGCCCATGTTGTGCCTGGAAAGCCGTACTTAATGGGATTGTCAGACAGTACTATTATAGAAAGTCAAAAGGTACACTATAGTCAGTAAAACAACTTTAGCTTAATGAAGCAGTTTTGGTGTATAGATCATGCCTCTGAAGTCTCACTAATTAATTCCCGGCCATTTAAGTGTTTATAATCACTTTGGTTTCTACAGGGTGACCCATAAGTCCCTATCCATCCATATATCTTATGTATCCAGTGTATCTGTGTGCTGGATGGGTAGGGACTTATGGGCCAGCCTGTATATATACACAACCCTAGCCATACCTCCCTTAGCTATGACTGACAGCTTGCACTAAAAAAATTCAATCAGAGGTTAACTTGCAACAATTTTCTCCTGCTCTGTAAACCGAACTTGAAGCACACACACAAGAGGCTTATCTTTTGTACTGTTAACACTATAGAAGATAAGACATTCTTAAAGGACCACTATAGTCACCCAATGAAGTGATCTAGGTTTACATTGCAGGGTTTATTCAGCCTCTAGTGGCGGTCTTCCTGACAGCCGCAAGAGGCGCTTCTGCGATGCTCAATGCGAAAATCGCATTGAGCACGCAGAACGTCCATAGGAAAGCATTGAGAAATGCTTTCCTATGGGAGTTTTTAATGCGCGCGCTGGCCGTGCATGCGCATTTGGCTCCACTCGGAAGCTGACGTCGGAGGGGGAGGAGGTAAGTGGCTGAAGGGGTTTTCACCCCTTCAGCCCAGCAGGAGGGGGGCCCTGAGGGTGGTGGGACCCTAAGGATTATATAGTGTCCTGACACTATAGTGATGCTTTATTTAAACATATGGTGCAATAGAGGGAATGTAAACATTAATGTTTAGAAAGGCTGTGCACATTACATGCAAAGAGATATTACTAGGGTTGTATAAACAAAGTTATTTAAAGGGATTCTCTAGTGCCAGGGAAACAAATCTCCCTCCCTCCCGCCTATATAACATATCGCTGAAGGGGTTAAAACCCCTTCAGTCACTTACCTGAATCTAGCAATCCACCGATTTATCTTTGTGCTGCGTCAGGCTCCACCCAAGCTCCTCTCCCTCCGACATCAGCCGGCGGGGGAGACCTAATGCGCATGTGCAGCAATGGCTGCGCTCGCATTAGGATTTCCCCATAGGAAAGCATTAGTCGATGCTTTGCTATGGGGATTCCGGTGATGCTGCAAGTCCTCATGCATAGCGCGAGGACGTCCAACGTTGTTTAGACAACCAAAAGTTGCCTAAGTACCTGGAAGTTCCTCTAATGGCTGTCTTATAGACAACCACTAGACAAGGACTTAACCCTGCAAGGTAATTTTCTTAGAAACTACAATAATTAATTACCACTATAGGGTTAAGTGACATGGGACATTGCACTTTAATGAGCTTTAGTGGTCTGGGTGCCTACAGTGTCCCTTTACCTCCTAAATGGCATAGGATTGAGCAGTGAGACTACAGGGGCATGATCTAGACACCAAAACTACTTAATTAAGCTCAATTTGTTTTGGAGGAAATATAATATCACTTTAAAGTGACTGCCACTTGCGTGTATTTCATAGAGACATAATCTTTATGAAGCACTCGTGAGGACTGCGTTAGAATTTAGTTGAAATTCCAACAAAATCCAAAGATTACATAAGACAAAGTAGAGGTGAGAGATTCAGACATTGTCTCACACTCATTGTGAGATGAATATACCTATGGCTATGGACTCCTCCATAGACATAAGTGTTGCGCTCGCTAGAATACAGCACTGACGCAGCTTCTGGCAGATGAAGCACCAGACGGTATGCAGGAAGTAAATGGAGACATTTGCGAAGGACAGCTTTAAGTAGCAAACCAACCAAAAATTTTCTGTGGTGCTCAGACATATGACAGCTGCTCGTCAAAGGTTAGCCATTACAGCCAAATACACAAAGATCAGGAAACAATACGGTATTGACATAAATAGAACATGCACTTATCCCCAAACAGAAACAATCAGATTACAGAGAAGTGGGAGGTAGACAGGGCTGGAATGTAGGTTTTAAATAATTATAATACCAACAGACCACCAAGCATTGTAGTGGCACTTGCATGCCATAGAGGAATTAGGATAGTAACTGCTAAAGCAAAATACAATTTAACTGTATTATAAATTGTATATGTGTTGCTATAGATTTAGGCAAACCTATGACGACACATTCACTTTAGGTTTGTTTCTTAAAAGTCTAACCTACGGCATCCCATCCAGTGACATCAACCTCTAATAATGCTAAGGATTAAGACAATTTTCACTTGTTAAGGATAAGGACAATTTTATTGAAAACAGACAGTCAAAGAAAATAACTAACACTACCCATTATAGTGTTACGGCACTAGAAGCCCATGGCCACTGTCCCTTTGTTCTGTGTCAAACTATGCTACAACGGTTTGATAGTATACCTATTTCCCACTGGAACCCAGAGTCACATCTGGTCTTTTCTAATAGGAGAAGCAAGACGTCACTGCGCAGAGCGAAACTGCAGCTATTGACGGAGAGCATCAGTTATGCACGCTCCACCAATGAGCACTATTGTTCATTGACTCTATAAAGCAATACAGCCTCTCCTGCTGGAAAAGACTAGATGTGGTGCCCAGCAGGTAAGTTGTAAAACCTACCTAAAACGGTTTTACATCTTACTGTGGGATGGCGCCAGGGCACTCCTGACACCATAATCACTACATTAACAAGTAGTGGTTTTGGGTCTTGGAGTATAGAAATAATACAGCCTGTGTGATAAAATGTAAGTTTCACCACTAGTTGTTATTATAGAGCACTAAACAAAATAAACACAACAGCTTGTGCGTACTCTGGTGATATTGACCCTCTTCTTTCTTTAACCCCTTAAAGACTGCGGACACACTATGCAGTACTTGAAAGGGTGGCTTTAAACGGCGGCATAGTACGCCCAGCCGTCCTGCACTCACCGGTGATCCCAGTCCAGGGGGACTGCCCAAGACCCCAGCAGTCCCCTTGCAGCAGCTCTGGCCTCTCCGGCCCTCCAGGGTCATGTGATCACTATGATCACATGGCTGCAATAGGAGTCTATGGAGCTGCCTGCAGGGGGACGCTGTCAGGCAGTCCCCCTGACTCCTAAAAAAGTTTTTAAAAAAATAATTAGATTATACATATATAATATATTTTAAAATAATTAAAGCGTTTTATATTATACATATATGATTTCATTATAAGTGTACTTTGTTATATACTGTATATCACAAAGTGCACTTATAATGAAATCATATACATGTATTATATATGTATGATATATTATAAAATGCTTTATTTGTAATATATATATTCAACTATTAATTTTACATAATTATTCTATTTTAGTAATTATATTTGAGGGACCTGCTTGACAACCCAGGTAGACGGTCCAGAGAATTTAATTGGCAAGCCCTATATTTAACCCTATAACTTTCTACACCACCATAAAATCTATGGTATGTTACGGTGGGGTTAATTTTCATTTCTGGGCTCTTGTTCTGAAATACGCTTCACTGTATAATAGCAGCTTTTTCAATTTTAAGCCTTTTCGATTTAAAAACCTTTGCTCTGATTCGGCATAGAGATCGCAAGTGTGCCAATCACGTGTTTGTTATCCGGGGGTGTGTGTTGAGCAGCTGTATTGGGTTGTTAATCTCGCCCCATTTTAAAACCACCCATAGCCTATTATGCCACGCTCAACGTCACCAATCGGCGTGACCTTTAATTCCTATATATGTATATTCTTTCAAAATACTATAATAGTATTGAAAAGCTCCCATACATACAACCCCCATCTGTCACTATGTATTGTGTGAGACAAAGTTTTTGTGTATACACCATTAATCGATTTATTTATATGCTTTTTAAACCCCACAAATATGAGTGAATGGAACTATTTGTTATGAGGACACTATTGGATGATTTATTCCACTGTATTGGAACTTTGCCCGGCATGGAGATGATCATCGTGACATCAATTACGAAACTAATAGAGGAGGAATATGGTACTGGCATTGGATGAGGTATACAACTTACAAAATGACTGTCGGACGATGGGGAAGTGACAACACTTGTTTCGCTGCGTCACTTCCTGGATACCAAGGATGCTACAAGGAATCATGGTAACATAAGCACACGCCTATTGGTGACGTTGAGCATGGCATAATAAGCTACGAGCGACGTTTCAAAACTGGGCGATATTACCAACCCAATACAGCTGCTCAACACACATCCCCAGATATCAAACACGTGATTGGCGGACTTGTGATCTAACCCCAATCACCGGAAAGGTAGGTGTTTTTAAACCTTGACTATCAGCAAGCAAGTCACTGATTGGAAAAGCTGTATTTATACAGTGAAACGCTTTTTGGAACAAGAGGATTCACAGGACTTTTTAAAAACTGTATGCGTTACTTCCAGCATTTGATTTTATATGTTTTCAAATAAATTTGGTTTTATACACATGAAGTTGTCCAACTGGATTATTTACTGCTGCTGTTAAAGAATTGTAGTAGCCCCCTTAAAGGCCCATCTACATGTACTAGGAGCCACGCTGTCTCCATCTCTCCCCCCCTCTTTCATTTTTGCACACCGAGACATTTAAAGAAAGAAGAGGGTCAGTGTCACCAGAATACACACAAGCTTTTGTGATCTGAGCCTGTCGTATTTGGCTCTTTTCCATGTGAGTGTTCCCATTGTGACTTTATATCTCCTTCACTATTGTATTACACTATATATGCTTTATTATTTTTCTGCTTTGCACTGCTATGTTAACACTTAGCAGCAAGTGTTTATTTTGTTTACAATTACAGCTAGTGGTCAAACGTACATTTTATCACATAGGCTGTATTATTTCTATATTCTATTGTGTAAGGGATGAGAGTCCCTTCTCCCATGTGGTAGCTGCTGCTATATATCTGCACCTTGCTAGAGCACAAGCGCCTTTAAGCACATAGCACTTTGTTTTTTTGTTTGTTCTTGGAGTGTTTGTTTTATTTTAGCCAATTTTTAGATCCTGATTATTGACCAAGCATTTAACTGCTGGCCAAATAAGAAATGCATCATTGTTTATTACAGAGAGTGAGCTCCCGCGCGCAGAATGCTACACAGCAAAACTTTTACACATTAAAAAAAATATAAAATAAAAATCATGAAAACCCAATTTAACTATTCTATTAAAAACACAATTTTCCTCAAATGTATAAAATCTTCGATCTTGCAAATAGTACATACAAAATGTGACAGATTACAGAGTGAAGGAAAGAATTAAACATAGAATAATTCAATATTTTTGCTCACCTCTTCTTCATCTGTCTTTGGTTTCTTTGCTACAATGCCTGTCTTCAGGGCCAGCTTCGCCCCTCCTCTACGCTTGCCCACCTGGGGGTGGAAGGAACAGAAGACTGCAACCGTTATACGAGCCCTTGCAGCCTCTCTGTGTCCCTCTATATAGCAGAATATAAGGGAGGCCTGGGTTAGACAGGCGCAATACACTCCCTACCAGCAGAGAATCTCCACATTCCCTAAACCAGACTCCTCCAGTATACACAGGGTATATTATTAGCTTGAAACAAAAATACATATATTAGTGTTGGCTAACCTCTAACAGCTGCTGTAGACAACACTACTACCAAAACAGCTGTCTGGGTTTTGATGAAAACATTAATCACAATAAACATAGTTCCAAAGATTAACCATCACTGCTGTGGATGCAAAGAAAGCCAATAGGTTAGCTTACCCCCCTCTACTCAACCTCAGTTTGTAGTAGACCAAACTTCTGTAAATGACATTCACAAATCAGTCTAACATAATGCAGTTACACTGAGCACAATATAGTGAATTACAGACCAGAATTAAAAACAAAATCTCACAAGTCTAAATGTACACAAACAGAGCACCACAAAATTATGTCCTATTAAAATAAACTTTAATTAGAACATGCTGCTTTGGCTTTCAGATCATCATAAGAGCTAGAATCCACAACAACCAAATGGGTAATATTACAGGGAAACTATAGTCAACAAAACAACTTAAAGGACCACTCTAGGCACCCAGACCACTTCAGCTTAATGAAGTGGTCTGGGTGCCAGGTCCCTCTAGGGTTAACCCATTTTTTTTTTTTTTTTTAAACATAGCAGTTTCAGAGACACTGCTATGTTTACAAATGGGTTAATCCTTCCCCCAAAGCCTCTAGTGGCTGTCTCACCGACAGCCACTAGAGGCGCTTGCGTGATTCTCACTGTGAAAATCATTGATAATGCGTTCCTATGCGACCGGCTGAATGCGTGCGCAGCTCTTGCCGCGCGTGCGCATTCAGCCGATGGGGAGGAACGGAGGAGGAGAGCTCCCCGCCCAGCGCGGGAGAAAGGTAAGTTTTACCCCCTTTCCTCTCCCCAGAGCTGGGCGGAAGGTGGACCCTGAGGGTGGGGGCACCCTCAGGGCACTATAGTGGTCCTTTAATAAAGCAGTTTTTGTGCACAGATCATGACTCTGAAGTCTCACTGTTCAATTTGGTGAGATGGCAAGGGCATGATAATCTATAGACTAAAACTGCTTTATTAGGCTCAAGTTGTTTTTGTGAATATAGTGTCACTAATGTTAAAACGATGAAGATATATCTGCGCACTCATAAACATTCTTCCTAAAGCCAAGGCAGCCTGAAATGCTGAATACAGGATTTCAGTGTCACAGATTTGTAAAGGCTGCTAATTCTATATAGTGCACAATAAAATATTGTCACTCATCTACTACATTTACATCACTAAGTTACGTTCTACAAAACTGCATGCTCCCATGTTCAGAAGATAACAGAACACAACGAGGGGGGTTTGGTAATTTACCTAAATACCTTCTATATAATCACCATCTAGTTAGAAGGCACCTGTCATGCCCCAAACAATGTATGCTCGTTACATTGACTATAGGATTTTATCTCTACATTGCGCTAGCAAATGTATAGATTAGGAGAAAAACCTATTTAAAAATGCATGCAGAGGCACTGACTGACAAGGAAAGGAGCATGCGCTATGAAACTCCCCAGCCAGCGCTAGCAGTATAAAAACGGAGTGACATGAGCCAACAACCAAGCCAGCGTGCAGACACCCCAAACACAGCAAATCAAAGAATACCAGTGGCGGAGGAGAGGATTGCCAGGAGATGGGCGTTAACCAAAGAGTAACACCCACAACGTGGCGCTGGAGTGGAGGAAAAGTGAATAAATCGTTACATTGACTACACCATTTATTTTTATGATATATGGAGTATTCAATGTATATGAGAGCAATTCCAGAAGGTCATTTTTTCCATTATAGATTCACTTAAATGAAAGTAAACACCTTACTGACAATGCAAAGGGTCAATTGCTGTTTATAAGGACTTTACTGTGGCGGTTGACAAACACCAAAGCTAGGTTTTGCAGACAGGTTTTTCCTCAACTCTTGGACAGATTTACAAAATGTAATTTTATTTAGATGATATGTTTACTTAATCTGTTGGGGACTAGGTTTGCCACCATGGCTGGAAACAAAACTGGTTCACCAATGTAAGGGTGTTGTCGGGACACCAACTCGTGTTTACCCCAGCTGTCGGGACACCAACTCCCATCGTGTTTACCCCAGCTGTCGGGACACCAACTCCCATCGTGTTTACCCCAGCTGTCGGGACACCAACTCCCATCGTGTTTACCCCAGCTGTCGGGACACCAACTCCCATCGTGTTTACCCCAGCTGTCGGGACACCAACTCCCATCGTGTTTACCCCAGCTGTCAGGACACCAACTCCCATCATGTTTACCCCAGCTGTCGGGACACCAACTCCCATCATGTTTACCCCAGCTGTCAGGACACAACTCCCATCATGTTTACCCCAGCTGTCAGGACACCAACTCCCATCATGTTTACCCCAGCTGTCAGGACACTAACTCCCATCATGTGTACCCCAGCTGTCAGGACACCAACTCCCATCATGTTTACCCCAGCTATCAGGACACTAACTCCCATCATGTGTACCCCAGCTGTCAGGACACCAACTCCCATCATGTTTACCCCAGCTGTCAGGACACAACTCCCATCATGTTTACCCCAGCTGTCAGGACACCAACTCCCATCATGTTTACCCCAGCTATCAGGACACTAACTCCCATCATGTTTACCCCAGCTATCAGGACACTAACTCCCATCATGTTTACCCCAGCTATCAGGACACTAACTCCCATCATGTGTACCCCAGCTGTCAGGACACCAACTCCCATCATGTTTACCCCAGCTATCAGGACACCAACTCCCATCATGTTTACCCCAGCTGTCAGGACACCAACTCCCATCATGTTTACCCCAGCTATCAGGACACTAACTCCCATCACGCACGGGGCTGGCTGAGGTTGAATGGTCTCACTCTTCCTAGCAGCAGCACAGTGAGTGATGGGAGTTTCAGTCAGACATGCTGGGGGAGGGGCCGGGGATGCCCCAGCTCTACAGGTTGTGTGGCCCCTGGGGGTCCTTACAAAGCCGATGAGCCTCCTCTTCTCCGGCTCCGGGACTCTCTCCGCCGTGGGCCGGGGCTCCTCGCCTTTCCCCGCCGCTTTCTGCTCCATCTTCTTCTTGAAGAGCTCCAGGAAGCTGCCGTCGTTGGCGAACAGGTTGACCCCGGAGGAGGATGGCGGTGAGTCGTGTCCGGGGGAGGAGGGGGTCCGGCTGGCGGGGCTGCGGTAGACCGGACAGCTCGGGGGCCCGGCCGGCGGGGAGCTCGGGGAGGCCGGCCCTTCATCCCTCAGATCCTCCGATACGGGACTGTCCGGGGCCTCGGCCGCTTCCTCCTCCTCGTCGTCGTCCGATTCCCTCTGCCGGCTCCTGTCCGCCATGCTGGCCCAGCCGGGGATCAGAGAGCCACACAGCGCGGGAAACCCCCACCAACGGAAACACCGCGCGCCTCGGATTTCAAAATGGCGTCCTGTTGCTCACTTCACGAAGACTCAAAGAGGGCGGGGACAGAGCGATTGCGTGAGATTGTAACTGGCCAATAGGGATCCAGTAAGCAGAGGACGCCATCCAATGAGACGTGTGGGAGGGTACGAACTAGGGCAGTGATGGGCTGTGCGACGAACCAATGGGAAATAGCTGTTAGGGCAGTTGGGCTATTTGATTGGTAGATATGACGGCCAATGAGCGACGAAAGAAAATATAGTTGACGCAGTTCTGGGCATAGACATAGAATGGTTCTGGTTATATGAGGGCGTGGTTTGTGAAGACAAGGCATTCTTTAAGCCAATGAAAAAAAAACCAGGGGGCGGGACATGGGTGGATATTGATTGACACGCTCAGCAACCAATTACAGCACAACAAAACTATACATACAGCCAATCAGCGCTCACGGGCTGCAAGAATGGCTGAAAATAGAGAGAAGAGAGGCGGGGACTTGCTCTCTGTGTGCTTGGCTGCTTGTGTCACGTGACGTAGCGGGAACATGGCGGCGCCGGTGGACGATGAGTTTGAGGATGCCCCGGACGTGGAGCCCCTGGAACCCACACTGAGCAACATCATAGACCAGCGCTCCCTGAGGTGGATCTTCGTGGGGGGGAAGGGAGGAGTGGGCAAGACCACCTGCAGGTAAGACGGGAGAGTGGGCTGAACCAAGTGACATGACAGCTAGGGGGGGGAAATCCTGCCACGGACTGAACCATTCCACTGGGGGAGGGGGGAATACTGACACTGACTGAACCATTCCACTGGGAGAGGGGGCCACGGACTGAACCATTCCACTGGGAGAGGGGGGATCCTGACACCGACTGAACCATTCCACTGGGGGAGGGGGGAATCCTGACACTGACTGAACCATTCCACTGGGGGAGAGGGGGATCCTGACACCGACTGAACCATTCCACTGTAATGCAGCATATGAATCCTTCATACAGCAGGGCAGCACTTTTCATTCTGTGCCCTACACTGTGTTTTAGTGATGTGTCCAGAACATGTGGCTCTGGCAAGCTCTATTTATCCATCCCCCACGGTGAGCTGGGGCATATTTAGTGACCCTAGACTGACCGGTGCGCTGCAAAATGGGGTTTAAATCTCCATAGACAGCAATGCGGTGTGTGCAGGGTTAAATCTCCCATAGACAGCAATGCGGTGTGTGCAGGGTTAAATCTCCCATAGACAGCAATGCGGTGTGTGCAGGGTTAAATCTCCCATAGACAGCAATGCGGTGTGTGCAGGTTTAAATTCCCATAGACAGCAATGCGGTGTGTGCAGGTTTAAACCCCCATCATGTTTATCTCAGCTGTCAGGACATTAACTCCCATCATGTGTACCCCAGCTGTGTGTGCAGGGTTAAATCTCCCATAGACAGCAATGCGGTGTGTGCAGGTTTAAATCTCCCATAGACAGCAATGCGGTGTGTGTGTGTGTGTGTGCAGGGTTAAATCTCCCATAGACAGCAATGCGGTGTGTGCAGGGTTAAATCTCCATAGACAGCAATGCGGTGTGTGTGCAGGGTTAAATCTCCATAGACAGCAATGCGGTGTGTGGAGGGTTAAATCCCCATAGACAGCAATGCGGTGTGTGCAGGGTTAAATCTCCATAGACAGCAATGCGGTGTGTGCTGGGTTAAATCTCCCACAGACGGCAATGCCGTTTGTGCAGGGTTAAATCCCCATAGACAGCAATGCGGTGTGTGTGCAGGGTTAAATCTCCCATAGACAGCAATGCGGTGTGTGCAGGGTTAAATCTCCCATAGACAGCAATGCCGTGTGTGCAGGGTTAAATCTCCCATAGACAGCAATGCGGTGTGTGCAGGGTTAAATCTCCATAGACAGCAATGCCGTGTGTGCAGGGTTAAATCTCCCATAGACAGCAATGCGGTGTGTGCAGGGTTAAATCTCCCATAGACAGCAATGCGGTGTGTGCAGGTTTAAATTCCCATAGACAGCAATGCGGTGTGTGCAGGTTTAAACCCCCATCATGTTTATCTCAGCTGTCAGGACATTAACTCCCATCATGTGTACCCCAGCTGTGTGTGCAGGGTTAAATCTCCCATAGACAGCAATGCGGTGTGTGCAGGTTTAAATCTCCCATAGACAGCAATGCGGTGTGTGTGTGTGTGTGTGCAGGGTTAAATCTCCCATAGACAGCAATGCGGTGTGTGCAGGGTTAAATCTCCATAGACAGCAATGCGGTGTGTGTGCAGGGTTAAATCTCCATAGACAGCAATGCGGTGTGTGGAGGGTTAAATCCCCATAGACAGCAATGCGGTGTGTGCAGGGTTAAATCTCCATAGACAGCAATGCGGTGTGTGCTGGGTTAAATCTCCCACAGACGGCAATGCCGTTTGTGCAGGGTTAAATCCCCATAGACAGCAATGCGGTGTGTGTGCAGGGTTAAATCTCCCATAGACAGCAATGCGGTGTGTGCAGGGTTAAATCTCCCATAGACAGCAATACGGTGTGTGTGCAGGGTTAAATCTCCCATAGACAGCAATGCGGTGTGTGCAGGGTTAAATCTCCCATAGACAGCAATGCGGTGTGTGCAGGTTTAAATTCCCATAGACAGCAATGCGGTGTGTGCAGGTTTAAACCCCCATCATGTTTATCTCAGCTGTCAGGACATTAACTCCCATCATGTGTACCCCAGCTGTGTGTGCAGGGTTAAATCTCCCATAGACAGCAATGCGGTGTGTGCAGGTTTAAATCTCCCATAGACAGCAATGCGGTGTGTGTGTGTGTGTGCAGGGTTAAATCTCCCATAGACAGCAATGCGTGTGTGCAGGGTTAAATCTCCCATAGACAGCAATGCGGTGTGTGCAGGGTTAAATCTCCCATAGACAGCAATGCGGTGTGTGTGTAGGGTTAAATCTCCCATAGACAGCAATGCGGTGTGTGCAGGGTTAAATCCCCCATAGACAGCAATGCGGTGTGTGCAGGGTTAAATCTCCCATAGACAGCAATGCGGTGTGTGCAGGGTTAAATCTCCCATAGACAGCAATGCGGTGTGTGCAGGGTTAAATCTCCCATAGACAGCAATGCGGTGTGTGCAGGGTTAAATCTCCCATAGACAGCAATGCGGTGTGTGTGCAGGGTTAAATCTCTAGCAGCCATCTGAGTGGCGGTATTCCCAGGCTGTAATGTAAACACAGCATTTTCCCTGAAAAGAAGGTATTTACTGCAAAATAGCGCAAAGGGAATGATTATACTCCCTAGGAGAAATACAATAAACTTTAGTTGTTCTGGTGATTATAGTGTCCCTTTAACGTTCCCTTTGCTAATATTAGCACTGATATTAACAGAGGGAAATCTTTTTGGATTTGGAGTAAATTAGGGATTAAGATTCTGTTTATATTTAAGATTTAAAGGGTTTAGAACGATTTTTAGGGTTGTGATTAGGTTTCAGATGCCTCTGCTGACATAAGTTTAGGGAATCCTTCTAACACCGTTTATAAGGTTAGGATTGAGATTAAGGTTAAAATTGGGTTTAGACATAGAATTAGGGTATGGAGTAGGTCACGGGGTAGGCAACCTTTGGCACTACAGATGTTGTGGATCTCCCATAACAAAGCATCATGGGAGGTGTAGTTCAAAACATCTGGAGAGCTGAAGGTTGCATAGGCCTAGTAGGATTAAGGTTAGTTTAATTATTAGAGTGACACTGTAGTCACTAGAACTACAGCCTAATGTAGTTGGTCTGGTGAGTATAGTCAGTTCCTGAAGACTTTTACTGTAAATACTGCATTTTCAGAAAAAAAAGACGACCACTAGTGGGGCAGAGCCAAACACCACCCTGGCAAATCAGCATCTCCTCATAGAGATATATTGAATCAGTGCATCTCTATGGGGAAAGTTCAGCGTAAACCCTCAACGTTGGTGCTGTACACTGTGCAGCACTGATCCAGGAAGCACTTCTAGTGGCCACTGGAGATGTTCCTAGGCTGTAATGTAAATGCTGCCTTTTCTGTTAAAAAGGCTGCAGGGACACGCTATACTCACCAGAACAACTACATTAAGCTGTAATAGTTCTGATGACTACTGTCCCTTTAAATACAATGCAAATAAGAATGTACTTAAAAAAATTAGAATATACATTTATTAAAAAAAATATTAGACTAAAGGTAAAACGAAAATAAGAATGAACTACATTGTTGATTTTACTGACTTTATACAATTTTGTGTAAATGTATCTTCTCTCTGTGACGGAGCTTCCTTTCTCTGACCAAGTATCTCCGCCAAGTCTGCTTCCTACCTGCTTTCAGGGTTCCTAGAACGCTTCAGCCCCAGTCAGCAAAGCATGACTGGGTCGGTCCGTAACTCCTCCACCCAACTAGGCTGCAGCTCTCTCCTTCCAGGCAGGTAATGCCTCCTTTGCCTATTCCTCTGCAGCTCTGCTTCCAGACAAGTATCCATACCTCCACCTATAATGTGATCAGCTACTGCCTTTATAAATGCACTTGCGGCTCTCCTGCCTAGCTTTCTTTGAATTTTCCTGGTCTACAGGGACCAGGCAGCCAGTCAACAGGTACTGGGATCCCTGAACAAACCAGACAGGATACATGGTTCCAAATGGAACTAACACCAATTTTATTTTAAATAAATTAGAAAGATTCCATTTCTAGCTTTTGTTCAGTCTATGTGCGTGGCTGCACCTCTCTTCCTTCTGGCCATAGGTAAATCTGAAAAGGGAATGTAGTGAAGCAGCATTAATGTCCTCGAATCTAACTGAGTATAGGGTAACATGACACGATAAGAAGACAATACAACGAAATATAGTGCAGTGAGTGATATTGAATAAGAAGAAAGAAGTGCACTTGGGTTTCTGGATCCTAGAATTCGCTCCAGATATATTCGCTTGGATGGTATGATCGCTACCTATGGATATACGGATCGGTCCTGGTCTTTTGTTGGAGGATATCCTCCGAGATGAGATCAAAAAATTGAGTAATTATGTGTCTGTGGCGGAGCTCCTGCACTTCATCTGAGTACCCCCTGCCAAGTGTGCCTCCTAATTGCTATTAGGCAACCTGTATTGCTTCAGACTCAGTTGCCGCAGCTTGACTGGGTTCCCTCCAGCGTTCATCTACCCTGGACCAGGTTATAGTGAATATAGCTCTGGAGTCCCTCTCCTATCCAGAGCAGTGATTATAGCTTTTCCACTCCTACATTAGATGAGTCTAGAACACCCTTTATTAATCCACAACACACATATAACAAAACAATACAAGTCGCTCCCCAGCGTCTAGGTGTCTAGGACATAATTAGGTTAACTGAATTACCTGCCTATCACCTAGACGCGTTGCACAATAACTGTTAAACAGTAACATAACATTCCCTCTGTTTTACATGTTCTAGAATAACTCACTAATAACATAACATATCCTAACATGCTATACCTTGCTCGAAAGCCTGTGACCGTGCACCCATACTGTCTTAAAAAAAAAAAAAAAAAACAACCCTGTGACCGGAGAATTTGCGCCCGAGTTATGAGCTGGTAAAATTTTACTGGATTGTGGCTATTCTCCGATCCGCTTTAGAGTTTGTAATTCCTGGTCACATTTTCCGGTGTTTAGCTGGTCTGGGGCAGCAAGCTCCCTCAAGTCCAAGGTGTCATTCGATTCCTATCTTCCTCCCTTATCTCCCCTCCAAAAAACGCTCTGATAGGTGCCTCTGGGACCGAGAGCGCTCTCCTCAAAGTTTTACCGGCCATTGACTAAGAGTTCCAAAGAGTTTGTGGGTTGCTCCCAGTCGGCACGCCGTGACTCTGTAGTCTCCCAGCCAGCTTATGGTGATGCCTGGGCCTTGGGAAAGGGGTGCGGAGTTGGGAGACACTGACTGAAAGGGTAACTGTGGTGATTATAGTCCTTTCAGGCAGGAGATGGCTGGGATTCCCACTCCAGTTGTTTGTAATAGCAATGTGAGTAATAAAACTTCAGCAGACAAAACGGGTCTTTGCGACTAGGCCCGTAGTCTGGGCAGGAGGCTGGCATTCACGCCTCTCCAAGAGTCTGTGGCACAGGAGTTCCCATCACAGTGTCTATTCCAGATCTACTACTTTTATACATGCATACCTCCCAAGTGAACCACTGTCTTTCTTTTCTATCCTAATGTATCTCTTTCCAAGGAGCTCCATATTGTCTGATTTGTATAACAAAGAAATCAGTCTGTGTAAATATTGTTCTCATTCTTAAATTACATTTTAGTTCTATAAATTATTAGGAAGTCTTTGCGAATTTCTCAGAACAGCCACACTCCCACTTACACCCCGTAATTTAATGAAATGTAGTAATTTATATTTAGTGATACAAAGTTGCTCCTCGAAAATGAGTGTTAAAAACACTTGCCTGATTCCAGTGCTGAAGTCCCTCTCAACTAGCTCAGTCAGCTGTCTCCAATTCCACCGCATAATGCACATTAGGACTTCCCCACAAAAAATTAATTGAATTAATGCTTTCTTACAGGGCTTTCTGAGACACTGGATGTCCTCATGCAGAGTGTGCGGACGTCCACTGTCCGTTACCGGACCAAAGTCTGTTAACATCCAGGAAACGCCTCTAGTGGCTGTCTGGTATATATCCATTAGAGGCAGTCTTAGTGCTGCAATATAAACATCACAGTTCTTCTAAAACTGCAATGTTTTAAATTGCAGGACTAAGTGGGACGGGGACACTGCACCAAGACCACTTTAATGAACTGAAGTGGTATGAGTGCCTATAGTGTCCCTTTAAAGTGTCCCTCTTTGTTTGACATGTTGGAAGGTATGTACAGAGCGTACGCTGAAACCACAAGCGTTTCCAGCACCTTCCTGATCTGCTCTACAAGATTTTTATATATTAAAAGTTTTTTTACGCTCCTTAACCACTTCACCTTGTTGAAATGGTTAGGGTGCAAGGACATTTATTGAAACGCTGCCAGTAAAGACTTATTATTTTTCTGCTGGGGTATAACTCCTCCTCCTGCATCTGTCAGTCATCTAGCCTGGAAAGAGAGTTCCTGGATTGTTTTGCTGTGCAAGGTTTGCGCTCATTGTCAATATGCAAAGTATGGTGACTGTGAATGTCCTGTGATATCTGACATGGACTCCACAAGATCTCTGAACGTGTCCTGTGGTATCTGACACCAAGACATTAGCAGCAGATCATGCAAGTTGCGAGGTGGGGCCTCCATGGATTGGATTTGTTGTTCCAGTACAACCCAAGATGCTAAATTGGATTGGGATCGGGGGAATTTGGAATCTGAGGCCACTTTGAACTCTTTTTGTTATGTTTCTCAAACCATTCTTGAACAATTATTGCAGGGTGGATTATCCTGCTGAAAGAGGCCACTGCCATCGGGGAGCACCATTGCCATGAAGAGGTGTATGTGGTTTGCAGCAATCTCTATGTAAATTGTACGCATCAAAGGAACACCCACATGAGTGCCAGGACTCAAGGATTCTCAGCAGAACATTGTCCAGTGCATAATACTACAACAGATTGTGATGCATTGTGTGTTCTGACCCCTTTCTACAGTGGCTAGCATACATAATTTTTTAGCCATCATGAACTACAGTAGTTCTTCTGTGTGATCGGAGCACATGGGCTAGCCTTTGCTCCCCACATGCATCGATGAGCCTTAGGTGCCCCTCACCCTGACGTCCGTTCACTAGTTGTTCTTCTGTGCACTCAGATCTCTTCACTTGCCTATTTTTTTCCTGCTTCCAACACGTGAAATTCAAGAACGGACTGTTCAATTTCTTCCCAATGTATCCCACTCCTTACCGGAGTCATAGTAACGATATAACAAAGTTTTTCCTGGGCAGAAAGGGAGGGGTCGGGTCAGCATTGACTCAAGGAGCCAGTTCGAAGATAAAACCATATCTAAAACGTGAACATGACCTTGTTTTAAGTAAACTAGTAAATTCATATTTTATTTTTGTAAATTTTAATCTTATACTTTAAAATTAAATAAGCTGTAGATTTAATAAACCGGTGTTTTCCTTGTCTTATATTTAAAAGACACAGGTGAAGAAAGGAATAGAATTAGTCGGAGGCTGGGTGTAAGATATTAGCAGGGGTTAATGGATGACTGGAATCAGCAGATATATTTTTTCCTTTAAATCGTTCGTCAGACAGCAATGAAAAAAAGTACAAGATTGTTCAAAATCATCCTATGACATGGCCTGCTGTTTGTTTTTCATATAAAGAAAAAGAAGAGAATGAGTGGGTATTGAGAGACTGGTTGTGGGATTAATTTGTGTTGTTGCTGATGGGAGCGAGATTAGGCTGTGTTTATTACTGATGGGAGTGAGCCGGTGGTAAGACCGGGAGCAAGATTACCCCATGTTTATTGCTGAGGGGAGAGATACAATGGTAACACCGGGAGCGAGATTAGCCCGTGTTTATTGCTGATGGGAGAGATACAGTGGTAAAACCGGGAGCGAGATTAGCCTGTGTTTATTGCTGAAGGGAGAGGTCCAGTGGTAAAACCGGGAGCGAGATTAGTCCGTGTTTATTGCTGATGGGAGAGATCCAGTGGTAAGACCGGGAGCGAGATTAGCCCGTGTTTATTGCTGATGGGAGAGATCCAGTGGTAAGACCGGGAGCGAGATTAGCCCGTGTTTATTGCTGATGGGAGAGATCCAGTGGTAAGACCGGGAGCGAGATTAGCCCGTGTTTATTGCTGATGGGAGAGATCCAGTGGTAAGACCGGGAGCGAGATTAGCCCGTGTTTATTGCTGATGGGAGAGATCCTGTGGTAAGACCGGGAGCGAGATTAGCCCGTGTTTATTGCTGATGGGAGAGATCCAGTGGTAAGACCAGGAGCGAGATTAGCCCATGTTTATTACTGATGGGAGTGAGCTGGTGGTAAAACAGGGAGCGAGATTAGCCCGTGTTTATTACTGATGGGAGTGAGCCGGTAGTGTGATGCTGGGTTTAGTTTTAGCAGTGTTTATGGGTGAAGGTAATGAGCTTTTAGTGAAAATCTCAGAGTTGGACTAGAAATGTGTCTAGGGATTAGATAAGAAGCTGCATGTGGTGTGTATTTACATTTTTAAATATAATAGGAATTAGACAGTACTATTCGAATCAGTACCCAATTGGCACATGTTATGGAGAAGTGGGGAGACGCCAATGATCGCAGCAATAATAGCAGATTGGTTCAGAATTAGGATATTGTTTTGCTTTGGGTATGAACCAATTTTATGAGTGAAGAGAAGGAAATGAGACAAGTTAACTGTGTGAATGGGGATCACCAGTACGAAAGGAAAGAGGCTATATAGCAGAAAGTCCCCATTATAATACTTAAAGTACCCAAGTGAATCATGTTAATTGATTGAGACGAGGACTGAGCGTATTGATTCCTTAAATCCGTGATGTACCGTATGTTCCTAGGACATAGTATAGTGAGATCTTGCTCTCTGCATAGAACAAGCAGCGGGGTGTGATGTCTAATATTCTGTCTCATTCCCTCCTCATGCAGTTGCAGTCTCGCTGTGCAGCTGTCTCGAATACGGGAGAGTGTCCTGATCATATCCACAGACCCCGCTCACAATATTTCTGATGCCTTTGACCAGAAGTTTTCCAAGGTTCCCACAAAAGTCCGTGGTTATGACAACCTCTTTGCTATGGTGAGTTGGCCCAGGAGCTCTCCAAATTTGAAGCCGGGCCGTGTGGTCACCATAGTCATGTTCAATACTTCCAGTTAGCAGTTCATACATGTTTTACCTCACTCTCATGCTGATCTCTTTAAATTCTGCTGTAACGCAGGAGATTGACCCGAGTCTCGGGGTGGCAGAACTCCCAGATGAGATATTTGAGGAGGACAACATGCTGAGTATGGGCAAGAAGATGATGCAGGAGGCCATGAGTGCCTTTCCAGGGATCGATGAGGCTATGAGCTACGCAGAGGTTATGAGGTAAAGCTGAGCAATGTGAGCTGTTACTTTTATAGCGGTTTACAAAAGTAGATATAAATTATGGCACGTTTGGAGGTAAATTGTAAACCTTAAGTAGTCGCCATGGTAACAAAGCGCATTCTCCTGTAGAACACTGTCAAGTTGGGCTCCTGTGGACTATTGTAAAGCGTTAAAGTTTAACCCAGAATGGAAGGTACCCCAGGCACTATAACCACTTCAATGAGAAGCAGTTACACTGTCCCTTTTAAATAGCAATGTTTTACATTGTCTGTGACAAGGGGTAGCATCTATGCATTAAAACTCTACATTGATGTGGTTTTAATGCAGTGGGTCACTGTAACCAGTCTGCACATTCAATACTGACATAACCTCTGCTCGCAAAACGTATGAATGGAGTTTGATATTCTGTACAGACACAACTTCTGGAATAAAAGGGAATCATGACGGAATATTCCCGTCATCTGTCCTTAAGGGGTTAAAACTGCTAATGTTGCTGCCCCCTTGTGGATTAGTGTCCATCATGCAATGACTGTGGCTGTTGTCTCCAGCTAGTGGTTGGTTGGTCCTTTACTCTATGATTATGATTGTCGCCACACTGCTAGTGGATAAAGAGGAAAGAATTGCCCAGATCCTCTGAGAGTTATTGAGCAGTGGTTATGGTATAATCATGACTGACTGTAGAGAATAGTTTATTTGGAGTCAGAGCTCTAGACTGGCATTAGAAATGTTATTTTCAAAAACATCAGGCTCTGTTTAATATTCTCAGCAGACCGCTCCTATTTAAATAATACTTGAAAGGTTTTGGTATCTCTCCTGGCGGTTGTTATCCAAGTGACTGTACTTAATGTAGTAATGGTATATTGGTATGAATCCGTTTTAATATGGAGTGATAGATGCACTCTGTAAGTGGGATATATCCAGTGTCTAGACATGTAAGGGGTGCCGGATGTCTGATCGTTAGAAGTTGAGTTAAGTACATCTCTCATGGTCATAAGTTTCTCAATGGGAGAAACGGTCCATCATTACACCCTGCTGTGTTGCTGAATCTCTGTGTGAAGGGTGATGCATGCACCATGAGTTGGTGTGACTGATGGTGATGCACTAGAGCAGGCATAGGCAACCTTCGGCACTCCAGCTACACCTCCCATGAGGCTTTGCCAGCATTATGGGTGTAAGAGCATTATGGGGGATGTAGTCCACAACATCTGGAGTGCCAAAGGTTGCCTATCCCTGCCCTAGAGTCTGGCTCTGGAACATGTCAAACAATGGTCTAAGTCAGGGGTTCTCAACCCAGTCCTCAGGACCCCATACCAGTCCAGGATTTGGGGATTACCTGAGTGTGTCTAAGGTGTTTAGAAAAAGGGAAGAAAAAAAAACCTTAGACTCTAAGGTGTTTTTTTTTCTTCCTTTTTCTAAACACCTTAGACACACCCAGGTAATCCCTAAACCCTGGACTGGTAGGGGGTCCTTGAGGGCAAGGTTGAGAACCCCTGGTCTAAGTGGACGAACGTTTATGACTTCATATCATGAGTGCTACTTTTGTGTGCCGGTGATACTTTCTCTTTCTTTTTAACTCTTCCATGTCTCAGTTAATATGTGAAGTTTTTAATAAAAGAAAATAACTTTTCTCTTTAAAGTCTGTTTGTAAATGTTTGTCCCTTACAGGCTGGTGAAAGGCATGAATTTTTCAGTGGTGGTCTTTGATACAGCACCCACTGGACACACACTGCGACTCCTCAACTTCCCAACTATCGTAGAGAGAGGTCTTGGGAGATTAATGCAAATCAAGAACCAGATTAGCCCTTTCATATCACAAGTGAGACTTCTATCCCTTCATTAACTCTTTCACACCCACCCACTCTGATAGTAGCTAAAGAATCTCTCTCCCTTTTCACTAGATGTGTAACATGCTTGGTCTTGGAGATATGAATGCTGATCAGCTTGCATCCAAGCTAGAAGAGACCCTTCCTGTCATCCGATCGGTCAGCGAACAGTTTAAAGATCCGGTAAGAGACTTCTTACATCACTCACTGGTAGGGACATGCATCACTGAAACACTGTCTCCTTCAAAAGCTTATGCTTTCCACACCCACTCCAGGGGGACACTTCTCTAACCAATCAGTGTTGTATCCCTAGGAATGGTGGGAAAAGTTCATTAGGCATGCCTCACCGATTTACACATGTATAGATAGAATCTGTAATCCCATTGTACAGTGCTACGGAATATGATGGCTGTATAAATAATAGAAGATCTCTTTATGTTGAAACATTCTGTCAGGGGGAGAAGAGAGGGAGTCTGTGTCATGAAGAGCTGGCTATGCTTTCTGGTCTCTCCCTCCTGCTGCTAGGTCTCTTCCTGTCCGCCCGCACTTCTCAAGCCTCACCCTTCTGTCTCTCCCTACATTGGCTTCCTGTAAAATATAGAGCTCAATTTAAAAATCTGGTTCTTGCTTTCAAATCTCTACATAATGCTGCTCCCACCTATCTATCCTCCCTTATACACACGTATGTCCCGTCTAGGCCCATACGATCTGCTGAAGACTTACGCCTATCTTCTGTCCATACTCCCACCTCTGATGCTCCCCTTCAAGATTTCTCGAGGGCAGCACCATTCCTGTGGAACTCACTTCCCTCCTCCGTTAGATGCTCACCCAGTCTCCACTCCTTCAAAAAAATAGTTAAAAACCCACTTCTTCATAAAAGCCTATCAATTAAAGTGTTAATAGCTCCTGACTGATTCCTCTTCTGCAACTGTCACTAGTCTAATACTATCCTTACCTTTTTGTGTCATTTTACCCCACTCCCTCTAGCATGTAAGCTCATTGAGCAGGGCCCTCAACCCCTCTGTTCCTGTGTGTCCAACTTGTCTGGTTACAACTACATGTCTGTTCGTCCATCCATTGTAAAGCGCTGCGGAATTTGATGGCCGCTATATAAATAGCATAATAATAATAAAACACAGGACATTGTTTCCATGCAACTGCTCTTCAGCATGAGATACCCTGGGGGAACAGCAAACTAAAATGTTCACAACCTCTCTCTGTCCCCGCCCCTCCAACTGGGCCGCTCTGCCTCTAAATGCCCAGGCCAATTTTTTTTATTTTTTTTTCCCCAGTCTGGCCCTGGTGACCTATTGTATCGCCTCCCCCCAAACCTCCCACACACATTAGTCGAGCCTGAATTCTGGGAGTAGATCTGTTTAATGCAGGCAAGCACTCACAATTTATACACACCATAAACTCCTCCCCTGTGCCTGAGAGATAATTGAGTCAGGAAACGTACAACTCAATTATCCCCCAGGTACAGGAAAATATAAAAAAATTAAAAACCCTAAAAGTACCCCCAAAATTCATGTAAACCCCCTCAAGAGTCACATCCCCAGATAGCCCTGATCTGAGTGCTTAACATATCCAAAAAGCACTTCGATCTGTTCAGTGGTTTGGAAGTTCCATCGAGGTACAGTTATGACTGGCTGGCCACGAGGTAGAAGCCCAAAATAGTTCCAGAGGAATTGTGGCAACGGACGTTTTTTGTTTTTGTTTTGTTTTGTTTTTGTATGAAAGCAATATCCGAACGCTTTTAAGTGTCGAATGCTCCCCCCCCCGCCCCATTCGGTAGTTTATATCTCCTGTATGCCGTTTGTGTAGGTTGTCGGGAACTTGAACGGGCAGCAGTTCCATATTCACTGGTATTGGCGGGAGTGCCTAACAGAATTAAGTTCTAGGCACTCGATGAGCAGGTACCGCTGGCTGCGTTTGGGAGACCAGATGTCCGCCATCCCTTCTATAGACCATGTGCGTTCGATAACACAAAAGGGCGGCCACCCAGGGGAGTCTTTTAGTGATTGTTTCCATTGTGGTTTTGCACTGGATACAGTGTTCCATGTTCTAATAAGGTGCTGGGGTGGTCCTCATTCTGGAACTGAACTACGTGGATTCAAACAAGCAAACGAACGGGAAGGAAACTGAACTAAATGATGGGGTATTCCTTCACAACCCCAGGCTATATTTTAACAACTAGCTAAAGCTGTACCTTTCTTAAATAATGTTATAGTATGTGTTACATCATGGATGGAGATTTATCAAGGTAAAAACGGGTGCTGTTCTAGGATAAAAGCAAAGGAAGGGTCAATCGCCATGGCAACCAATAGGACATCTTGTAGTAACATTTATCACTTTTGCACCCAAAATCCCACCAGTTTTATCTAGATCAACAAAGCAAACACAAACTTGAGGTAAATGTGAAGATTACCATATACGCAACAAATCTGATTCCTGGCTTTCTATTGATGACCTTGTGCAGTCAACCTTTAAAGAGATAAGGGTGCATTTTAATGCATTTGCGTGTGAACATACTTGTAACTTGTTGCCCTTGTTTTCTTTGTTTGTGCAAGGCTCGTAGAACCACCTGCCAACTGCAGACACAATAACAAGTGCCTAGGTAAACATCAACTCCCAGATTTATTAGGAGCAGTCGTACATCTATATAAAATCGCCACCACTAAATAAAATATGGAAAACCACCTACAAGTCATGTTAAAACCTTTTTGGATGTTGCGATTTATTTTTTCATTTACATTTTAGATTTAGCAAATCACATGATAATCTAGTTCAAGGCAAGACAATGTTTAAAACCTTAAATAATGTCTAGAAGGTAATCTACACTCTTAAAAATAGCAAATCATTTGCACTAAAGGGACACTGTAGTCATCAGAACAACTACAGCTTAATGAATTTGTTCTGGTGAGTAGAATCATTACCTTCAGGCATTTTGCAGTAAAATGTGTGTTTTCAGAGAAAATGCAGTGTTTACATTACAGCCTAGTGATCACTTCACTGGCCACTACTCAGATGGCTCTTAGAGGTGCTTCCTGGGTTAGTGCTGCACAGTGTGACTGACATTCAGTGTCTCTACCCTCTGCATGGAGAAACTGAACTTTCCTCATAGAGATGCATTGAGTCAGTGCAACTCTAGGGAGATGCTGATTGGCCAGAGCTGTGTCTGGCTTGTGCTGACTCCTTTCCTGATCTGCCTCCTTGACAAGCTCAGCCAATCCTATGGGGAAGCATTGTAATTGGCTCAAAACACAACTTCTGATGTCCGCCAAGCAGGCAGATCATGGGCAGAGGCATCAGCTGCAGACTTGAATAAAAGTAAGATTTTACTATATTTAGTGAGGCAAGAGGGGGGCCAAGGGGGCTAGATGGTGGTTTTAACACAATACGGTCATGAATATATGTTTGTGTTCATGACCATATAGTGTTCCTTTAAAATACAATTTATGAAATAGACTTTCTAGTATGGAAGGAATCTCTGCTGCATTGGGAAAGGTGTGTTGCTACGCTAAATAAGTTGTAGGCTTCTATCCCTGAGCTGAACTTAAAGTTGTCACTTTTAAAGGAAAGCTGATGGTTTGGTGGAGCGAAGCCTTGTTCATGTAACTTATCTCCCATGTACAGGAACAGACGACATTTATCTGCGTGTGCATTGCTGAATTCCTGTCGCTGTATGAGACGGAGCGCCTGATCCAGGAGTTGGCCAAGTGTAAAATAGATACTCACAACATTATTGTTAACCAGCTGGTGTTTCCGGAGCCTGAGAAGCCATGCAGGATGTGTGAGGCCAGGCACAAGATTCAGTCCAAATATCTTGACCAGGTACATAGCTTGTTTATAAACATCATTTTGGGGTGCATATCACATGTAACCTAGCCATGCTGCAGTTATAGAGTATGCCGCTCCAAATACAGGGTGTCAGACAGGAGGGCGCTATTGGACACAATGTCTTCAAAATGTCTGATTGTCCCAGCACGGGGCGACACAGACAGTAGGGAGGTATTGGATATGGAGTCTGTCCCTCCCAGCACAGGGTGACACAGACAGGAGGGAGGTATTGGATATGGAGTCTGTCCCTCCCAGCACAGGGTGACATAGACAGGAGGGAGTATGGGATATGGAGTCTGTCCCTCCCAGCACAGGGTTACACAGACAGGAGGAAGCTATGGGACATGGAGTCTGTCCCTCCCAGCACAGGGTGACAGACAGGAGGGAGCTATCGGGCATCTAGTTTGTCCCTTAAAGTCTTTAGATAATTATATTACATACCTGTTAGTGTATTGCTATTAAAAAGACTTGTGTTTTGGCTGATGTAAAAAAAAAAAAAAGCGGTATTATTTGTACATTTCTAATTTTGTTGGGGTGTAAGTTGTAACTTTCCCTGCCCTTCTCTTTCAGATGGAGGACCTTTATGAAGATTTCCACATTGTGAAGCTTCCTCTTCTCCCACATGAAGTCCGAGGTGCAGAAAATGTGAATACATTTTCCAACCTTCTCCTAGAGCCCTACAACCCTCCCAGTGGGAAGTAATGAGTGGAAATGCGAGGGGCTGTGTGGAATATATTGTTGTTGTTGCATAAACACTACACCAGTTTAATAACGAGTGGAGGGCCAGACATATCTAATTAATCTACCCACTCCATCCCCTCCCACCTCTCATCCAGCACTCTCTCTAGCCTTCATGTCTGCCCCCCTTCATTAGAGGGGTGGTTTCTATTTATTCATTCTGGTATTTGGGGACCTGAGCGCTTCAAATTCTCACTGATGTTTATGTTGTCTCTGTCTCCAGTTGTGTGCCTACCTGTCTCCCAGTCTGTTTTCTCTTGTTTCCGCTAACTCTTAAGGATATGGACATACAAACCGGCACAGAGCATGACTAATAGACAAACTGTACTTTCATTGCATTGACTGTCCACTTCTTATCCTTCCTTAAACACTGGTAGGGAGGGGGTGCGCAAGTATTAAGTTCTGTTTATAAAACTGGAGTGTTTTTATATATTCAGAATAACAAGCCGTTGCAACACCCTTATGACCAGTGGACGGATTTTCTGAATTTACTCCATCAGCAGACGATGATGGACTTACTGCCTTAGGCCCTGTTACTGTATTACAGTTTCCAAAATTTGTCAAGGAATTATGGGAAATGTAGTCCACTAGCGGCTGGAGAACCGCCAAGTTTAGAAAGAAACCCCTATTTTTAGTCACAATTGTTGTATCAATGTTCTCCATCTGTACAGTGCAAGTGATCAGGATCTCCCCTGGAGAAGGTTGGAACTGTAGGCATGATTTCTGTAACAGGTAGAGGCTTCCTGAGGAGTTGCTAAAGGAAGCTGTTTGCAAATAGGTAGCATGATGTCATGTCACAGATGTTTTGCCAAATTCCCTTCCTTTCTACGAGGGAATAAAGAATAATTTAGACCATGCATTGGGTGTGATATCTTTTGGATTCTGCAAATAGTATTTTACATGTATACAGAATGGTTACCTTCGAAGTACGGCAGGGAAATTAACTGTGAATACTTAGCAATTCTAATTTTAGTGAATTTTAATATTAAGGCCAAATTAACCGAACTAGAAACCTTTCAGTTCAGCTACTGTGGTCTTAAATTTGAAATTCACTTTGCCTTCCGGACCATTCTCCTCACCTTACTGAATAACCTTGACTGATAGAGGTGAGGGACTCACACAGACTGCTCTGGACAACACCTTTACTGCATGTCCGGTTACTCCGAGCATCTAAAGTTCCTTATGTCTGGTATAAGACTCCATTTTGAGGTATAACCTGCACTGTTCTAACATAGCTCCTGACCATTTTAAGTAAAAGATTAATTTATTATCTAATAGATTTTATGCTTACATGTTGTGTTTTTTCTTTTTAAAGTGGTTTTAGCTTATATTGTTGCGCAGCCCGGATGCAAGATAATGGAAGCCATTGTGAACCAGATTGCCCTGGCACAGCTAAGGCATGCCATGTAAATTAATTCAACCCCCATGTTGTTGTTCAGGGGGCATGCACACATACAGTGCTATGGAAGGAATGCCCATTCCTGCATGTGCTCCAACAACATTTTTCATCTGATTATGTTTGAGTGCCCCCAGAGCATCGAGTGGTAATAATATTGCTCTGAACATGAAGGTCTGTGGAGGTATCTGTACTTTTAATTTACATCTGCCACAGTAACCCCTGTAAACACATTAATACCATTTAATGGAGGCAGCGAATGTGAAAATATCACTGTTAAGTGACTTTTCCTTTAAAAGTGTGCATCCAAATTTACTGTGTAAGACATGTTTTGTATTTAAATTTAATGTTGGGCACATATTTACATACTCAACCAACTCTCAGCTGTAATTTTATTTTAACTTTGTTTGCACTTATGTCTTACAATGATAATGTGATACAATACACAAAACATCAAACCGCATGGACCAAAAACAATTAAAATAATCAGTTTTGATGAGAATGTAAATGCATGTACACTGATCAGCCACAACATTGAAGGGACATAATAGTCTCCAAGCTTTAATTAAGCTGTTTTGGTGTATAGATTATGCCTTTGAAGTTTCACTGCCATTTAGGAGTTAAATCACTTTGTTTCTGTTTATGCAGCCCTAGCCACATGGCTGTAACTGACACAGCCTGCTGTAACTGACACAGCCTGCAAGAAAACAAAATGGTTTGATTTTCAATCAGATGTAACTTACTTTAATTGGTTTTATATCTTGCTCTGTAAATGGAACTTTAATCACACACAGGAGGCTAATGCATGGGCTAAGAAATGTTAAATTGAACTTAATTTGCAATAAAGGAACTGTAAACATTAGATGACTCTTTACAGGAAGTGTTTAGGAAGGTTGTGTAAGTCACATGCAGGGACGCGTGACTATGGCTGCATAAACAAAGTGATTTAACTCCTAAATGGCAGAGAATTGAGCAGTGAGACTCCAGGGTCATGATCTATACACCAAACCTGTTTCATTAAGCTAAAGTTGTTTTGGTGACTAGAGTGTCACTTTAAAGCCACCTGCCTAATATTTTGTAGGTCCTCCTTGTGCTGCCAAAACAGCTCTGATGTGTTTAGGGATGGATTCCACAAGACCTCTGAACGTGTCCTGTGGTATTTGGCACCAATACCTTAGCGGCAGATCCTTTAGGTCCTGCTAGCTGTAAGATGATTCCGCTTACAAAATTATTGGGGAATGGTGCCAGGGTCCTTCTAGCAACATAACTATTACTATTATAACTTGAGCAACGCTTTAAGGTTGGTTTGAATATTTGAATTCTCAGTAAATGATGAATGTTCTACATGTTAATTATAGAAAAAAGGGAATTGGGGGGCACATGCATTTTGCAGTAGTACACCATAAAGAACCACTGTAGGCACCCAGACCAGTTCAGCTCAATGAGGTGGTCTGGGTGCCAGATCCCCCTAATTTTTATCCTGCAGCTGAAAACATAGCAGTTTTAGAGAAACTGCTATGTTTACATTGAGGGTTAATCCACCCTTTAGTGGCTGTCTCCCTGAGAGCCACTAGAGGCAGCTTGCGCGATTCTCACTGTGAAAATCGCATTGAGGACACGCTGACATCCATAGGAAAGCAAGGAGTAATGATTTCCTATGGGCGGTTTGAATGCGCTCTCAGCTCTGGCTGCGCAGGTGGAGCTGATGGCAGGGGGAGCCCAGCTCTGGATTAAGGGAAGTGGCTGAAGGGGTTTTAATGCCAGGAAAATTGGTTTGTTTTCCTGGCACTATAGTGCTCCTTTAAGGAACAGCACACAAATGAATACCATTTTAAATTTCACTAGGCTACTTAAAATCACCCATCTTGGCAAACTAATATGGATATTCAGTTATGCCACATGGCCATGTTGTGTTAAGCCCACCATTACGTCACAGTGTGAGACAAACATGCTAACTGCAATAGTTACGGTTTAAATAGCCCGTGCTAAATGATTATAGCTTAACCGCTTAAGGACACACGTGTGACATGTCACGATTCCCTTTAATTCCAGAAGTTTGGTCCTTCCAAGTGCATTTTAAATATATATCATATGATAAATATATGTAAGCAAAAACACAATAAAAAAAAAAAAAAAAAGTGCAATTACTAATGGAAGTGACAGTGCTTTTATACATAAACTGACAATGTATGTAATAATTCCACTCTATATCAAATACAAAATATTAAAGTGACACTGCTTTAAAAAAAAAAAAAAAAAAACTCTCAAATTTATATTTTCCTGTTACCATTAAAGGGGTATCTAAAGTAGGTGAATGGGGCCGGGTACCGAACCCAAAATGAATCGTGTCTGGACTCCATTTATACACAGAAAAAAGGAAATTGGTGGCACACCTGAACATGAATTTATCAACAGTGGTGCTGAGTGGTCTATATGCCTGCCTCCCCCACTCCTGATTTTCTTTGGTACCTACACCAATCAATGGAGGACTCTGTCTGCTGACCTCAGCCAAGGCTCATCTAGTACCTTTAGCAGCGGTGCCCAAAAGGTAAATCCCCAGATGTTTTAAAACTACAGCTTCCATGATCCTCTGCCAAGCTAAAGTCATGCAAAGCATCTTGGGAGTTGTAGTTCTACAACAATTAGTTTGATGTTTAAACAAATACCCAGAGGTTGGGTGGTCTGACCGGGTTTTTTACGAAAGTGATAATCGTTGAATTCAACATGAATTGCAAGTTTGAAGCCAAAGTAGCTGAACCCGAAGCATAGCTTACTTGGAGAATTTTTCCAATTCGGCTATTTTGGCCTTACGTTTAATATTCATTTTTGATTCCTGGCAATTCTCTCTTTAGTAGGTTACCCTGTAAGACTACCAAAGTCCCTTGATAAAAGACCCCTATTGTGCACCACCTAAGAGAATTTGCAGAAAAATGCTGCTAACGCGGGTTATTAATCACATAGTAAAGATGTGCTGGGGTAGTGCACCCAGATGTGCAGAGATGGAGGGAGCCAGGGAACAATAGTAATTTGTAAACCTGATTTAAATCAGGAGTAGGAACTGTGGATGGCAAGTTCACCTTCCAGGTATAGATCTGATCTATACAGTGCCCTGCCTCAGGGCAGACACTATAACCACACTGCATCCAGATATCATGTATGGGGAATACAAAACTTACACCCCTGACCACACCTACCCCCAACGAGGCTACCCTGCAACCAGCTTGGGTCCCTCACTGTCGCTAGTCTGAATATTGTCTTAATTGGGGATTGGGGCCCCGAGCTGGAAAAGTACCCAGTGAGGAGTACCAGGGCATTTTAATGATTTGCCTAAGGGCCAATATAGGTATAATTCCTGGGGTTTCCTGTGGTGCTCACCCACTTGTAAGGTGTCATTTGAAAGCTCTGGACCCGCTCTGTCAGCTACATCCCATTAAAGTTTCAGCGGGTTGTGCCAAAGTTTCTATCAGTTCAGCACAGATTCTAGGATTGTCACAGGTGTCCTCATAGCACTTTGGCTTGGGAAGGCCAGGATAGGTTTCCCTGACACCGTGGCCAGTAAGCGCAGGGTGACGTGGACCTAAAAGGGGACTGGGAAGCTGAGAAAGGGAGTTCCCCATGAATCTGCCATGGCCCCCTCTGAAACTCAAACCTACCCACAAATGTCCCCATTCGTAGGGGGTTATCGTGATAATCGCACATTCCAACACGATATCTGGAACCCTGTGTTTCTAGCCCAGGATAGTTCCTATAACAGTGCCCTTTAATTCTAGAGCCGTTAAATGTCAATAACAACGGACCTGTCAGGGGTTATGGAAGCAATAGTGTATTCCATATTAAGATTACACTGAATTAAAAATAAAGGTTGGGCAGGGACACGTTACAGCTTGATATGTACCACAGAACAATGGAAACATATACGGTAATATCGATTGGTTTGTGTACGGATCTGACAATGGCTACAAATGTAAAAGAAAATGTCTAGGTAAATGCACCTAAGAATATAATCTCCCCCTGCCTCCCCCATTTCAAACCAAGTATTCTACATTGTTTCTGAATAACTCTAAAACTGACTATGAGAGGCTGGCGAGAACAATTTGCAAAATGCAATATACTCTTGACAATATTTAAATGTAATTACCATGTAAAACAGAATGTGTCATGTCATGTATCCCTTTAAGATGACATTTTGACTTGCTGCCTTTGTCTTTTCTCATAAATAAAGAATTTAAATCTAGAGTTCTATTCACTAAAGCTCAACTATAACCTTTATCAGAATTGCCAAATTAATCCAATGGCAAAGATCTGGTTTATATTCACAACATTCATGGATTTAACAAATAAAAAGGATAAAAATATACACTGGATTATAGGGTTCTCAGTGCTGTAATCTGGTTAAAAATCTAATTTGACATATCTAAAAGATATTTTTGAGGGGTGAAAATATAAATATATCACGTAGAATTCAGCACCTCATTAGCTTGCACCAGACAGAAAACGAGAAATGAAACAATCAGGGTTTTGTTTTTTTTTACATTGAGAATTGTTGGGTATTCCAAGTGAGTTTCAGATTTAAGGCCAAAATATACAAACTAGAATTAAGGCTTCAAGTCAGCTCTGCTCTCAGTTTGGCTACTTTGGCCTTGAATTTGAAAATCACTTTGAATTTCAGTCACGTTTCATTCTAGTGAGAAATGTTGCCAAAACTAATTATAGGTAATTCTCATTGTTTTATTCACCGATTTAAATGATTGTTCCCCTATAACATAGTAAGGCTTTCTTCAGGGTAAGTTGTGCTAGTTATTACATTTATTTACATTTTGTGTTTGTTTTTATTTGTTTTTCAGTATATGTTGTGAGATAAGATGGGGGCTTACCACCAGCAAAAAACATGGGTGTAGTAAACAAAACAAACCACAAATAAATGTATTTACTAAACAGTCGACTGGTTTCAATCGGAAACAGCAATTCAATGGATGCAAAATTAGCCAACCCAGATAACTAGCTGCCTTCACACATAACCAGTGTTTAGTAAATACCCCTAAGACTTGGGGGTTTTATTTACGGAACACCCCCTCTCCCACCGGTGCTGGAAATGCAAACAAAACACACACAAAGTATTGCTGCCCTCGCAATTAGTCATGTGTTACGAAGGTTTGTTGTGTGTGGATTATATTAAATGTGCAGAGTTAATAAAGTATCCGCAAGTAAAAATGGCAAACCGAAAGAGGATGTATTTATAGAAAGCAAGATATCTATACACCCCGAGGTCTGTGTGTTAGAACTGCCCAGTCATTGTATTGACCTTGCAAGGATTAAAGGGTGTGACATGTTTCCTTGGAACCCAATGTCTGGTGGAGAGACTGGAGCTGGAGCTATTGCTACCGAGCTATCTCACCAGCCATTTATATATGTGTATATATACATATCCATGTTAAACACGTTATTGGTAAACCAGTACAAAAAGAAACCGCACACAATGGATACTATACTATCTCCGCTTCCAAGTTTTTTTTTTATTTGTGAATTCATTCTGAACTGTAAAACAGGGGTACAAAATAATTTAACAAGAAACATTCTCCATATTTGCTACACACAGCTTGGCCACTTTTGTCTCAGTTTTACCACTCAGAATTAATTTGTGGAAATTCAGAGTCTAAGTGTTCTTGGTTGAATGTTAATGCACTCCAATCAGATATTTTGGGGCTACACACACACACACACACACAAATATACATACACATACTGACACAGATACACACACACACACAGATATACACACTGACACACAGATACACACACATACTGACACACAGATACACAAACAGACATGCATACTGACACACAGATACACACATACTGACACACAGACACAGATATACATACACATACTGACACACACACTGACACAGATATACATACAGACACAGACATGCATACTGACACACAGATACACACATACTGACACACAGACATGCATATAAACACACATGCTGACACACAGACATGCATACTGACACATAGATACACACACAGACATGCATACTGACATACATGTAGGTAATTTTCAGTCAACCTCATGTGTCTTACCTTTTGGGTGCGGGAGGGTGGCTGGGGCTGTTGGGAGTCGGCCTGGCAGCTGGCTCTCCCCTCCTCACTGCCTTCGCTCTGTCACCTCCCTTCCGTGCAGAGTAAGCCGGTATGACTGACTGTGGCTGCCGTTTTTAAAAGGGTCCAGTCTTGCTAGTAAAGGGCCGCAGCACTGACCGGGCCACTAAAGACCGTCATGGTTGTCACCCCCTGATGGCGACCTTGACTAGAATTATTAGATGATAATATAACTTATTAATGGAAACCAAAACAAAATGTATAAAATCAGATCCAAAGTGTTAACCCTTCTGTGTCTAAAGTAAATAAATTAATTTCAATTCACATGGTGCTGCCCAGTTTATTCTGCTACGGGACAACTTTTCATGTAACATTCAACTCCACAGGAAAAACACGACACAGAATAAAAAATATATAGGGGCATGGTTCCAGACCTTTGTAGAAAAATGACAGAAAAAAATTAAACTCCATAATATGGCAAAATAAAGTAAAACTCCCATGACAGAGAGGAAAGTGACTGGTAATGTTATTTTACAATCCTCAGATTATACGTAGGTCGGTTAAGGTTTACACCACACATACATGTTGGCTTAGTTGGAGAACTATAGACACATTGGATTTAACTCAAACTGATGCAGGAACAGTCTAGTAGAGTTATTTACTAAAGTGAGAATTGAAAGTGGATTCACCTTTAATGTTATAATAGCCAGACTGGAATAAGGCAGTTAGGCATCCAGTTTGGGTACTTTGGCCTTAAATTAGAATATTCACTGTGAATTCTCCCATTAGTAAATACCGTTCTAATTATTCTACCATAAACTGAAGCTGTGCTACTAAGTGAAACATGAAAGGCTCGTTTTATCGTCTCGTATTGTTCAAGGGCATCACTTTCGCTTTTCACATTCGCCAAACCTGCCCTTTCCTTTGCTCTGTTTAGATTTTTACGCTTAACCGCTCTTCAACAAAGTAGCTGCAGGGGGGGCGTCTGGCTAAAACACGAAGTACCAAACACAGCCTGAGCCCCTTATATAACAAACCGGAAATATCCACATCCGCATGACCTGGTGGGTTTCTCCCAGGGGAAACTGCTCCTTAATAATAATTACTAATATAACCATCTCCATACAGCATGGGAAGCATATAGACTCTCACAATGTCAGAGCGAACTCCTATCATTTATTATTAAAATAACTCTTCTCTTTACTGACTTACAAACCCTGTAACATCTTATTACAGTAACCCAGCTCCTGAGTGCCTTATTACCCTGTAACATCTTATTACAGTAACCCAGCTCCTGAGTGCCTTATTACCCTGTAACATCTTATTACAGTAACCTGGCCCCTGAGTGCCTTATTACCCTGTAACATCTTATTACAGTAACCTGGCCCCTGAGTGCCTTATTACCCTATAACATCTTATTACAGTAACCCGGCTCCTGAGTGCCTTATTACCCTGTAACATCTTATTACAGTAACCCGGCTCCTGAGTGCCTTATTACCCTGTAACATCTTATTACAGTAACCCGGCTCCTGAGCCTTATTACCCTGTAACATCTTATTACAGTAACCCGGCTCCTGAGTGCCTTATTACCCCGTAACATCTCATTACAGTAACCCGGCTCCTGAGCGCCTTATTACCCTGTAACATCTTATTACAGTAACCCGGCTCCTGAGCGCCTTATTACCCTGTAACATCTTATTACAGTAACCCGGCTCCTGAGTGCCTTATTAGTCCCTGTCTTCTTAACAGTAACCCGGCTCCTGAGTGCCTTATTACCCTGTAACATCTTATTACAGTAACCTGGCTCCTGAGTGCCTTATTACCCTGTAACATCTTATTACAGTAACCCGGCTCCTGAGTGCCTTATTACCCTGTAACATCTTATTACAGTAACCCGGCTCCTGAGTGCCTTATTACCCTGTAACATCTTATTACAGTAACCCGGCCCCTGAGTGCCTTATTACCATGTAACATCTTATTACAGTAACCCGGCTCCTGAGTGCCTTATTACCCTGTAACATCTTATTACAGTAACCCGGCTCCAGCAATTTTATAACGCAGGACAGAAACACCTCTGTGGTTGTCTGCGGTATTCTTCTGCTTTTGTTAGCCCTACAGAGCTAAAGGAAGAGACCGATGCACTGGGCTAACACGCGCATGCCCCCCCAGTTTCCCAGTGAGCTATGCTGCAGGTCCTTGAGAAGCATTGGAAAGACGCCATTGCGTACACATGCGCGGTTGTAACTCTCGCACAATGAGAAGCTTCTGATTGGTGTAATTCCTGGCACAGACTTAAAAAGGAGAGCTTGCAAAGGCAGTACACAGCAGGTCGGAAGGGCTTAAAATCTGTTATTTCGCATAACCCCCAGATAAAACATACAAATATACAAACACAAAGCGAGCTTTCCTTGGTGGTATATCTCCAAAATAGTTTTTAAAAATAGCACAAAGTGTTCCTTTAAGGGAGGACCTCCCAGGGAGGGTACTGTTTCTTAAAAAAGAAAATTCATATTCACATTAAGTTGGCATCTACTTCGATGCAGACCTTTAAAACACATTTTACAAAACCCTTTCAAAATCTTTGCTAAACCCCCTATTTACCTGCTAAACCAATTTGTCGCACTTTATAAGACTTTAAGTGAAATCAATTTTAGCTGAAACTGGAGAGATGTGAGATAACTGGAATAAAACAAGTGTTAATTAGTATTGACTTCCTGGGCAAGTTTCTCATTGTATGTAAACTTCTCTTGAATCCCACCATATACTCCCACCCTCCCCCATCACCTGCACAATCAGATCCAGGGGTGAGAGGGGAAGTCTGATGTTTTGGTAGGAGGAGATCAGAGATGCCTGGGAGGAGATGTTAGTTTTCTAAGGTTTTTTTCTTTTTGGGCAAACGACCCAAAAATTTGTGTTTTTGGTCTGAGAGGACAAGGTGCTTGTGCTGTGATCTCTGAAGGTGAGTGATGTTTTCTAATGGATACATTTTAGTTTCTTTTGTACCTCAGTTTAATTTTATGAGGTTCCAAAATTCCAAAGTGTCAAATACTATCACACTTTGACAGGCAGTATAGTTAATGGAATTTTTATATATACATATATATCTTATTTAGTGTGTTTTTTTTTTTTTTTTGTTTTTTTTAAATACACTTTTTTCCACTATTATCTGATTTATTTTGAATTTAAAGGAGTTATTCCAAAGGTATTTAATTTTTGGTTAATCTATTCTGCAGTGATTAGTGATAACCTTACCCCATTTTTGTTGTGTTTCTGATTCCTTTTCAAACCCAATTCACAATGTTTTGGGGTACTATGTGTGTGGTCATGTTGGCTACATTTGCAGTTGTGGACTTTTCAAAATTATAGGGAGATACCACTAATGCAGTGTCCTATAGGGAGATGCCACTAATGCAGTGTCCTATAGGGAGATGCCACTAATGCAGTGTCTATAGGGAGATGCCACTAATGCAGTGTCCTGTAGGGAGCGCCATAGAGCACAGCTATAATTTGGCAGATGCACTAAATGTATAATGTGTTGTGTTTTTTTTTTATTTTGGGGGTCTTTTTGTATGTGTGGTGTGTTTAAAATCTAGCACTGTATGTGATCCTTTTTTTTTCTGTAGACCTATTGGCCGCCTGGGCTCAGACTGGTGATCCGCATTTGATGAGCACCTTTTGTTATACAGTCAGTGGTCTCTCTTTCTATTGACTGGGGGTCAATGATCACAGCAGGCAATGGAAATGGTGAAATCACCAGCTTCCCCCATAAAGTCCTCTTCAACCTATTGTTCCTGTAAGTTTTCTTATAATTGTCCTATTTATAGTTTAAATATCCTCCCCCCCTCTCATAATATTGTAAAGCGCTATGGAGTCTGTTGGTGCTATATAAATGATAATAATAATAATATAGGGTAGGAGGGGATGAGGAAAATGGGCCTTCTAAGCAATGGTGGTCTAAAGGTGGCTCACTAACTAATGAACAACTACAGTATATATAATACTATACTATACTATAATACAATATATATACATTATATTAGATAAGTTAGCAAAAAATAAAATTTTATTTATATATATATATTTTTTTTTTTTTTGCTAACTTAACTAGTTCCTCTTGAGTGTAAATGCTCCATCTATCTCTTCTTTTCGTCCATGCTCATCTTGCAATAAGTAACATGGGAACATACATGCCAACTATCTTGGATTTGGAGGCACAGTCCTGATTATTGCCCCATGACTCGCTGTCTTTTGGTATTTCTAGCAATATCTGTACGTAATGAATGTTTGCTGGCATTATGCTTCCTCTGCACATGGGCAGCTCTGTATGGGCGTCTTGTAAGGCCAACATGCCAAATATCTGCCCCCTGCCTTACCTGTGTCACTGGCCCCACTCTGGATTCATACCTACCATTTTGTTGAGGCGTGTGTTCAAGGTTAGTTATAGGATCATTTTTCTAAAATGGAAAATCTTTTACTAAAAACAGCCACTAAAACAAACAAAGACAATCAATGGCTCTGTGTACCCTGGAATTATCACTGTCATTCGTGACATTTTTACAGACCTGCTTCTTGGCAAACTATCTAGGACAATGTGTGTACATGTCAGAAAGGTCCCTGCTCTCTAGTAATCCTCCTTTCTCTTGGTTTTGGCACATTGGACTTCCCGCTGCTCCTTGTTAGACTTCTTAATCTTGATCTCCATGGCTGCGCTCCTTCCAGGTTCTCATCTCACTTCTCACATTTTTTTTAAATATTTAGAAGCGGCCCTATAGATATTTATTTTTAATTGTATTTGTTGTTGAAGTTTGGCAGAGTTGTATTAGTACAGCAGGATGTAGACATCGGGGCACACAAAAAAAGGCAAAGATTTGTGCATTGATAGATCCTTCCTCTCCACCACCATGGAGAGCAGATAACCAAATGTCACCAGCAAGCAAGTCCTCCGATACGCTCAGATTAGGCTCTAACTCCTACTCTTTAGCTGGGGTACCTCGGTGTTGAATACTTCCCAACAGTTGTGGACAAGGAATTCCGCCGGGTTGGTCAGGCACCTCGAAGGTGGGCTATGTCGGTGACACAGACCTTGTAAGCAGAGACGCCTGTACAGAAAGGCTGGCTCCTAGCTCTTTGGACCATGATGGGAGCCATCCTAACGATCCGCTTGCGCTGTGCAGCCTGGGGACAGTTCCCTGGTGTCCCCAGATACAAACAGGACCCCTAAAATAGGACTGTTCCGCCAAGAGCAGGACTTTTGGGAAGCCTGGTGTATGTTTAGGATTCCCTTCTATTTTTATTCAATATTGGCAATCCATTGGTTTTCAGTTCGTTGATGGCACCCAGATCTCTTCCTGTCTTCCCTGATCTCTATCCTTTCTTCCTTCAAGTGACCAGCCATCTCTCCTTTTCCTCTTTATCTGGAAGACTGAGCCTCTCCAAACCATCAACCCTACAATGCAAGTCTTTGGTCTGTGAGGAATGCAACCAGTCTCATGCCTTGATTACTGCATGTGCTTGTTATCCCGTGACCGTCCATTATAAATGCTCCTGCCAAGTTTATCTTTCTACCTGCGCATTTCTCTCTTCTCACATTTGTCCTTCCTTATTACACTGACGTCTTGTCCCTTCTGGGACTAGGATTTATAGCCGCCCTCTCTCCACAAGTGTGCCTTCCAGGAATACTCAAAGCACTATAACAACTACAGCATGTTTTAGAACTGTGTGACTTCTTGCATGCTGTCCGCTCGGTGCTGTTCCCTGCCTCCACTACATCCGCCAGAGAGCTCTACGCAATCAACTAACGTTCTTAGCCAATGAGCTACTAGACCTGTATTTCAGGAGAGCTAATGCAGCGTTCCGGCTCTCTGTAATACTAAGGATTCACGCGCACCTTGCAGCAGCTTGCTTCTTCTGTGTCCGCACCCCAGCTGCCATCTTCAAATATAGGATTTCCCTCAAGTAACCCCATTCTTATGACATGCCCTGATGTCCACTGTCACCAATCCTTTATAAAAAGTTTTTCCAAAAAATCCCATATTCCTATGAGGAATATTTTGTCTTAACGCTTTCAGTGTTCTCCTATTGCATCTCACCTTGGTCTGCCCTAACCCTCCCCCATACATTACTCCCATAGGGCATGTATATACGTAAATACTGTATCTTCTTATGTCTGCTGTCCGTCCAGGTATTTTGCCACTGTGACCTCTTTCGACCCCTTTTGTCACGTTTGTATGAATGTTGTATTTATTGTACAGCGCTGTGGAATATGTTGGCACTGTACAAGTGAAAACAAAGCTGTATTACAAATGATCTTGTTAAAGGAACAATGTTATCGAGATATATAATATTACAATGTTAAACAAAAATCTGCACACCAGTCAAGCCATAAGACTTGCTTTTCCCACAGAAATCCCAAAACTGCAGCGATGTTACAACCGCAAAGGATTCTGGGTAGGCATATGCAAATTAGTTTAACAAAGAATCACATTTTTGCCTCATTCCATTCTTATAGCTTGACTGGTGTGCAGATTTTTGTTTAACATTGTATTAACTATCCACAGACTTCAGGTGGAAGGGGTTTTCAATCACAATTTTTCCCCACCATAACCTGTTTGGATTTTGATCCTGATGAAAGTCCTCTATGTAATAAATAAATAAATAAATAAATATATAATTTTATATATATTTAATGACACCTATTTTGTGGAGAACTATAGTGCCAGGAAAACTTGTTAACCCCTTCTGTCAGTTACCTCGAGTCTGCCTTATCTCCTCCCCCGATGGGGGAGACCTAATGAGCATGCAATAACCGTGCTCGCGTTAGGATTTCCCTGCAGGAATGCATTATTCAATGGGGTTTTAGGTAACGTTAGATGTCCACATGCATAGCGTGAGGACGTCCATCATCAGGCACCAAAAGTCGTCTAGCAGCCTGTAGTCACTCTGGTGGCTGTCTGAAATGTAATTTTTGCAGTTTCTTAAAAACTGCAACAATAACCTTTGCAGGGTTAAGGGACCTGGGACACTGGACCCAGACCACTTTAATGAGCTGAAGTGGTCTGGGTTCCTGTAATGTAATGTACGGTTGAGCAGCAGTTGGTCAGATAACAGTACAGTCTCACATAACATAGCCACATAAAAGTGATATTATATATATATATATATATATATATATATATATATATATATATATATATATAAATTAATTGTTTCATTAAATGTAAGAAACCTAACAATAAAAAAAATTGAAAGTAAACATTTTGACAGCTGTCCTTTAAGCAGTAATAGAGAACCTGGAAATTTTTTAGGGTTAAACCGGATCATTCAGCGACTCTCCTATGGGCAATGGGACTACGGGGGTGGGGTAATAACTGGGCACTAGTGCAGTGGGAAGCCATGGAAACCCTTCACTTTATTTGCAGAGTTCCCATACTTCATACTGTGACGGGAGGAGCACTGATTACAATGCAGGAGAATTCACACACTGCAGAGATGTATTTAAAATGTGCCCTGATTAAAGTGTAAACTTTTTAAGTTTCAATTGTTCACATTTTGTATTTGACTGTGCAACCCCAAGGTATACTTTATTCCTCAATCTCGGTTCCTCTACCAAAGGACTGGGAGTCTCCGGGTTTGCGCAGTATCTTAGCTGTTCCTAGAACTGCACTCTTCTGGACAGCAATCTCAGATGTCCTACACGGAATCCGTTGAAGCCACTCTCCCAAATAGGGGTCACACCCGGGTGCTCCTATCACAACTAGAACTACTACTGCCTTCACTTTCCACATCCTTTCTAGCTCCTCTTTCAGTCCTTGGCATTTCTCCACCTTTTCATGTTTCTTCTTCCTGATGTTATAGTCACTGGGTATTGCCACATCCACCACAACTGCAGTCTTCCGTTCCTTGTCTACCACCACAATGTCGGGTTGGTTGGCCAGCACTTGCTTGTCTGTCTGGATCCGGAAGTCCCACAGGATCTTAGCCCTGTCGTTCTCAACTACTTTGTGGTATCTCCCATCTGGACTTGGGCAGGTCCAATCCATATTCTGTGCAGATGTTTCTTTACACAATCCCAGTAATTTGGTTGTGTCTCTCCGTGTATGCTGTCCCTACTAACGTCTTGTTGGATTGTGTCAGAGGCCTCTTTGCACAATCTACACTTAGGGTCTGGTCTTGTCTGGTAGACGCCGCTTCTATTGATGTGGTGCTGATATACACCAATCATTTAAATGATTTTACTAGTAAGAGTGCACTTTCCCCTAATATCTTTCTCTGCAGTATTGTACGGTTCCTATACACAAAGAGGATATTATTTAATATTATTATTATTTTTCTTCTTTGATTGTATATTGTTTAATATGTTTGTGTTGCACACCAAATCCAGATGCAGGAGTGGCGAAATATAAAGAACAATATACAAGTAGGCTGAGTGTGAACTTGTCTAGGGCTCCAGAAATCCTGGCTCAGACTGTCAATAGTCAGGGCCGTTATCAGTAGAGTAATAAATTCGTGGCGTTACTAGAGTTGGTGTTGGTTTATTTAAAATTTCCTTTTTAATACTTTTTTCATGAAAGGGCTATGATATTAAAACCTAGTCAAGAGGTGACAGTTGTCCTTTTAAAGATCCTATCTCCGCATCGAATGTCCTCCATTTATAAAATGGTGGGGTCTTTCCATTGGTTGAAGAGGTCTACGAAGAACTGAAAATGGTGTAATCCATGCCTGTTCCTTAACACGTTTGGGCTTTAATGTCTCAGGGTGCACTGATGTCTGTGGTTTTGGTGTGATCAGGGTTAAATCAATTAATACCGGGGACACCTCTCTGTCGCTGGAGCCATTTTTAGTGGCCTGAGACTGACCGATTAACCTTAGTCAGCGCTGCTTAGAGCAATTTAACTTCATAAATCTGCGGCTGAGCCATAGTTTTTGTGGTATGCTGGCTCCTTCAGGAAGAACCCCCAATGTCTAAATAGAACCTGTCCGTGTCTGTCTGCATGTCCCCAGCTGATTGTAGCCAGTGCTGGACTTTACCAGCTGCCCTGCACCGGCCACTGTATAATTGGCTGAGGTGTAGGCTCCATTGAAAATGACATTGAATGTAATTATGGAAATAGCCAGTAGATGGCAGTCACAGACCACTATCTGTTTTTTACTTCTGAAACCCATTTTCTAATATCAGAATCGATTATTCAGGTTAGGGTTATTGGTGGGGTTAGATTTAGGGATAAGAGTCAAGTAGGGTTATTGTCAAGATACGGGTTAATGCTTTAAAAAAAATTAAAAAATTTTAATGGGGGGGTTAGGGATAGTCTAGGGTCAAGGGTAAGCTAAGAACAGGTACTGTACATGGTTAGCGTTGGTGTAAGCATAGGGTTATGTTTGGTAATGTGTGTGTGTGTGTGTGTGTGTATATATAACCTGGCTACCGATTGCCTGATTAGCCCTGTAACATCATATTATTTTTCCCCTTTAGGATATTCTCCCCTGCGCTGTCCTTCTAAGCAGGTGAAATGACCGTCACATACACAGCCCGGGTGTCAAAAGCCCGTTTTGGCGGATTTTATAAGCTGTTGCTGCTATGGAGGGGGAGTATATATAAATTGTTGTACAAAGAATTTTTGGCATTTTTCTTCATGTACGCAGCCCTCAGCATCACTTACAGGTAAGGCGTGAGTTGGACTCAATATTTACTGAACAGATTCGGTTTAATTGGTGAATTTTGAGGGACAGGATTAGGGGGCGGAGTTTCTGCTTGACGGGTTGGGTGCGAAATGTCAGGATCCATGGGGCAATTACATTATAAATGAAATCTCACACATAAATCAAACCTTTTGATCATGGCTTATTTTGAACAGACTCCTACTCACTGGAATTGTTAATATAATGATAATAAAGAGGATGTTTTAAGTCTCAAGGCTGTAAGGTGTACAGCTTAACCCCTTCATGGCAACGGTTTGGGGAAATTTCCTCTATATGAGGACTACCCATCACTGACACTGGGGTTAAGGTGAAATGGTGGTGCCTGTCGCATGTGGCGTTCAAAGCGCACCGCTCTGCAGAAGGGTTGAGAGGGATGATCTGCAGGGCTGCCTTTTGTTTTGATCTGCTTTGCGCTTTTTCAGATTCTTTTTATCAGACGAGCAGAAACGCTGTTTTGAGAAAGTGTCGATCTACTGCAATAACTACGCAAACTTGATTCCAGTGTCCTTCGTCCTGGGTGAGAATCCCTTCTTTTCATTTATTCATTTGAAGTCATAACGGTAATCTGTACTGTAGAATGTAAATGCTCCCCTGTCCTCACCTGTTGTATCCTAGGTTGGTAACACAAATTCTAGGTGATTTTTCAATATATTGTTCAATTGTTTCATTTCTAAGGAAATCACGGTTACTTAAAAAGTGGCAAGTAAACCTCCTGGTCTGACTTTGTTACGTTTGCGTTTTATGGAGCCATCACCTGGTTTTAATCAGATTTCTTGCTAGACCTTGTGCACTCAACCTGTGTTCTTCCAAAACTAACTCTCCTCTGCTCCTGCAGGTTTTTATGTTACGCTGGTAGTGAATCGGTGGTGGAATCAGTATCTCTGTATGCCGTTTCCGGACCGTGTGATGTGCGCGATCTCCGCCACTGTACATGGGACAGACGAAAGGGGACGATTATATAGACGAACGCTAATGCGCTATTGTAGCCTGTCTGGGCTTCTTATCTTGCGTTCTGTCAGTACTGCTGCCTTCAAACGGTTCCCGACTATAGATCATGTTGTGGAAGCTGGTGAGTTTGATCTTCCCTGAAATTGGGAGAGAACAAAATGAGCTGCGGAAATGAACCGTCATTCCCACCATAGGATGACCCAGACAAGATGGAGTTATGATACACTGAAACTTTTTTTTTTTCCCTTCAGGTTTTATGACTCGTAATGAAAGAAAGAAGTTTGAAAATCTTCGCTCGTCCTATAACAAATATTGGGTTCCATGTGTGTGGTTTTGTAACTTGGCTGCGCAAGCACGGAATGAGGGCAGAGTACATGATGACCACGCTTTCAAAATGCTCATTGAGGTGAGATCTGGTTGCAATGTGATGTAGGGTGCCGTGATTGACAATGAATTGGCAGGGGACGCAGTATTTTAGGGTGCTGTGATTGACAATGAATTGGCAGGGGACGCAGCATTGTAGGGTGCCGGGATTGGCAATGAATTGGCAGGGGACGCAGCATTGTAGGGTGCCATGAATGGCAATGAATTGGCAGGGGACGCAGCATTGTCGGGTGCCGGGATTGGCAATGAATTGGCAGGGGACGCAGCATTGTAGGGTGCTGTGATTGGCAATGAATTGCCAGGGGACGAAGCATTGTATCACCTCAGTGGTGTTTGGTGTTAAAGGGATTCTCTAGTGCCAGGAAACCAAAGCAGTTTTCCTGGCACTATAAAATCATACAGTGCCCCCCCCCCCTCCTGCGGCAAAGAAGGGGTTAAAAACCCCTTAGTCACTTACCTGAATCCAGCGCCGATGTAGAGCGTGAGGACATCCAGCGTCAGATACCGGACCAAAGGTCCGTTTCAAGTCAAGAATTCCCTCTGGTTGGCTGTCTGGTAGCCACTAGAGGTGGGTTAAACCCTGGATAGTAATTACTGCAGTTTCTCAATAACTGCAATGTTTACTATTGCAGGGTTAAGGGATATGGAACACAGCTCCCAGACCACCTTAATGAGCTGAAGTGGTCTGGGTGCTTAGTGTCCCTTTAAAGGCTGGTGTGTGGGTTGGTGGAATTTGGTTCAGGGACTTGTGCTAACGTGATAGACCAGAGACATTGGACTGGGGTGTGGTATGCCGGGTTTATACCAAGTTACTTGAAATTTTCCCTCCATGTCCTGTGTAACTATTCCAAAAGCACTGCTTGCTGGGAATTTAATCGATTTACTCCAAGCTCTTTAAAGAGGTTCTCTGGCAGCTTGGCATGAATTGTATTGCCTCTAAACAGCCGAAGCTGCAACCATGATAGTACCTCGAACGCTGTCTGTGCAAATTGTAATTTACGTCAGTTTCTTAATAATCAAAATTTACACGTGTATTTATATATTTTTATTAATTATTATTTTATTCTTCCAATATTGCGCTGCAGAGTGTTATGTACATTTTACATCTCTGAAAAATGCATTTAAGAAGTCTGGAAAGTTGGGCAAAACACTTGATTTTGCAAGATTCTTTTTTCATTGGTATTAACCAACCTGCTCTAGACTGTAAGCTCGTTTCCGTGTCACTGTGTAATTGTCTAATTTATTGGAAATAACCCCCCCAGTCCCCCCTTCATAATATTGTAAAGCGCTGTGGAATTAGTTGGGGCTATATAAATACCAATAATAATATAATGTATTGTGAAAACATGTGATTTGAAAGAGTAGTGTCATAGCTCCCTCTCTCTGCATCGTGAGGTATTGCAGAACCAGATATTGCCCATTAACTGGAAAAAAAACATTGGAACAACTGCTGCCCCAAAGTTCCACCTTTACTGGGGAAGGAATGAAGTAAATGGTGCTCTGTGTTGGATGCAAATACATTGTTATACAGATCTGTAAATCTAATGGGTTCGGGAAGAACCATCGATGAAATATTTTGGAAGGGGGCTCTGAAGGCCAATATCCAAGTAATGGTGTCAATCTCTGGTCATCCCTCCTGCTCCTGCTTATAAAAAGTCCTTAGATTGTTGAAGGCAATTTTACCAATATATTCCTCTTTCTCAGGAACTGAACATATTTCGGGGTAACTGTGGCATGCTCTTTCATTATGACTGGATCAGTGTCCCGCTAGTCTACACTCAGGTAAAACCTCAGTTAAAGCAGGTTCAAAGTGGACAGAGAGACTCTTTGAATGTTCCCTTTAGTAAATAATATCCTGGATCTCACTATTTCACTGCATTGGTTTCTGCCTCCTTAGATTCCCAATGTTCTCCATATTATTTAAATTATACAGTAATACTTCTGAAGATCATTTTCCACAGTTTAAGTTATTTATTTTGTGTGTATGTGGATTAATTGTGCTCCGGCTAGTAGGAGAAGCCATTTTCCTGTGCACAGCTCTCCTTCTGCGATGTCTCCGGGAGCTGGGGAGCACAAATAATAATTTCATGGAAACAATTACGTTTTTTCCCAAGCCTTTTTTAACTTCCCTTTCCTCTCCTTCCTGTACGATCAGGTGGTGACGATTGCAGTTTACAGCTTTTTCCTGACCTGTCTGATTGGGCGCCAGTTTCTAGAACCTAAACAGGGCTACGCCGGCCACGATCTGGATCTGTATGTCCCAGTTTTCACGTTGTTGCAGTTCTTCTTTTATGCCGGATGGCTGAAGGTAAACGAATACCGCAGGATTTTCTAAAGTTCTTACTTTTTTTTCACATTGATTAACACGCACACGACATACAATCCATCTAAAATGTACTAATTCCATAACGCTGCATTCCCTTCTGTAAGGATTCTTAAAGGGACACTATAGTCACAACAATAACTTCATCTCAATGAAGCGTCCCTGTCCTTTTTAATCTGGCAATGGAAGACATTGCTGGGTTGTTGTTTTTTGCTTTGGGGGGTGGGGGGATTGTTGTGTTTGTTTAAAAAAAGAAAGTTAACATTTCAGGGTTAAATGCACCTGTAGGTGTTTTCATACTGACAGCCACTGCACGAGGTGCAGAACCCCCAAATGAATTGCTTTCCTAAGGGGAAGCTTGAATGTGCGTGTGGCGCTGGCGCATGCCTTCCCAGTGACGTGCATTGGATTGGACAACAACGGAGACCATGCACGAGGCATAGAGTTGAGCAGTGGCGTGGGAGCCTCCGCTCTGGAAAAGGGCAAGTATAAAGCTGAATTTAATTTTATTTATTAATTATGGAAAACAGGGGGCAATAGAGACAGGAATACAAACCTGTGTTCCTAACGCTATATTGTTCTTTTAACACATATGGAGTAATCTACTATGCCACATTAATGTTCTGCTAACCCTCGTCAAAGATGTGAATAAAACCCAGGAGGTGCTCCGAAAAAGTGTCTTGGTTTTCCAATGCTAAAAGCATAAAATACTTGCCAGTAGCAGACTGAACAAGGAGTGTTACTCTGCCAGGAAACATCGTGCTGTAGAGCGAGCGAGCGTGCGTGCGTGCATATATATATATAGTGTTGAATCCGATTTATCGTATCCAAATAGAGGGTAAGCCCTCACAATGAAAGGAAGAACTCCTTGAGACTAGTAACTCATACTTTCTCATAATGAAATGCTGACTGTGTTCTTGCAGGTTGCTGAGCAGCTCATTAACCCATTTGGAGAGGACGATGATGACTTTGAAACAAACTTATTGATTGACCGAAATTTCCAGGTACGGCCCAGGCTCTGACTGATTTAATTGCGTATTATTTCTAAAAGCCTACATATTCTGCTGTGCTGTCCAGTAGGTAGACAGGACTCCTGAGTAATTGCAACAAGTTTAACATACAGAGAGAGGAGATATTGACACTGCTCACGTAGCCTTACAGTTGGAACCTTTCGAGATTGTTGGTTAATTCTGTGTTCTAGACGGACATTTTATTTATTGCAAGGCAGAGTACATGAAACTCGGTAGAGGGCAGTTGTCATGGTAGAAAGGGTGTACTGGAGATGTGACACTGAGCACAAGTTACAGAAGATACGGACTAGATTGTTATCAGCTGTTATTTAAATACAGGAACGTGTCCATTGCGTAAAACAAAACTAGACATCTGGGTTAGTAGGTGTTCAGTGAACCTACAGATTTGTCCATTTATTCCTAGGTGTCTATGATGGCTGTAGATGAGATGTATTCTGACCTTCCTCTGCTGGAAAAGGACCGTTACTGGAATGACTCCAATCCAAGACCTCCGTACACTGCTGCCACATTATTCCAAAAACATCTCCCATCCTTCCAAGGTTCTACATTTGACATGGCGTGAGTACACCTCTTTTTGTGTTTCTCTATAGATTTGTGTAGGCCACAAAAACTCACTCGTCTTCTTCTCCTAGGTTGGCTAAGGAAGACATGCAGTTCCAACCTCTCACCGACATCGAAGAGATGAATGAAGACACTCTACCTTATCCTATGCACCCCTGCAGCCGTCTCTTTTTAGGCGTTGGGCAATCTCCACTTACCTCCGCTGCAGGCCGAAGTGCACCTTTTGTTGTTCCTGGAAGCCGCTTCACTCTACTAAGGCGTTCAGTAAGCTCTGCCTCTGAATCATCAGACTTTGTTATCCAAGAAACCAACGCAGATTTCTCGTCCAACCCCATGGTTGCCATGTCAAAGCTAGCCCAGCGTTCCGCCAAGCCAGTGTTTCATGTTGAGTCCCAATCCTCCCTCCCAGCCGCCGATCAATCTATGTCATGCGACATGGACAAAGAATGTGACTCTATGGAGGAGGAGGAGGTCAAAGATCTATGTGCGGAAGCTTAGACTGGAACTGTATGAGCAAAAGACTGTATGTAGCTCGACAACTGTATGTAGCTCGACATTTTGACCTTGCCATCATTACGGTTTCTTTGCTGTAGGACCAGATCGTGCTACAGACTGATCCAACTCCATTGACATCTCTTTCCCCTACTTACTGGGTGACACACTCTCTTTTTTACAAGGCTCACCACTGTGGATATCCATCTCTTTGCCGAGCCCTTTTCACAGCTAATCAACACTAAGGTCCATGGATTCCGGGATAGGAGTTGGTGTTTTTATGGACTTACCATTATTTGTATTATTTTATTTGTTCTTTTCATCTTCGCTGTTTTTTTTTTTGTTTTTTTTTATAAGAAGGTAAAAATTAAATAATAATTCTAATTCTAATTGTAGGCTCTGCAAGTGATTTGGATTTTACACCCAGACATGTTCTCTAGTCTAGGTGAATGTTTGTTTTTTTTAAAGGGGCACTAAGCAATACTATTGCAAGTTGTCCTACTGGTCCTTTTCTCTCAGCACAGCCTACCCACCCAAAATAAATGAAATTTATTTACTAAAATAGGGTCTTTCAATTCGCAGAGACTGGCCAAGTCCTCGCCCTCATTGAATAGATGATATAATGAAATTCTAAATGTCAATTTTGTCTAAGCGTATGTAAAAAGTGGAATATTGTACAGATATGACAGCCCACATAACTACACGCAGATGTAGTGAATTTGTGCTTGGTGTCCCTTTAAAGGTGAGTAAATATTCTGTATTGGGTAGTGATGGACCTGATAATCATATGTTGGTGGAATTTTAAAAATGCAGATGTCTCTGGTTATTTACTAGACTCTGGCCGTGCCTCCAAAAGACAAAATATTCTACCTCCCCTGTCAAATTTCCCTACGTGGTGGTTGTGGCGTCCCACCAGCTAATGCCCTAGAGGGGGCAGGGACCATCTCCTTTGCTTTATATGCCGAAAGTGAGTGAAGGACACTCCAGGCACCAGTACATATATGCTATATTTATTCTACATGATAAAATATTTAACATTTTTGCACAAAAATAATGTTTTGCAGAATGTTGCATCAAAAGTCTCGCCCTTTGCCCCTACTCGTTAATCCTGTCTGCCAAGTTTCATGGAAGATCCATTTCTGAATGAGGGAATCAAGATGAATTGGCTCAATCATAGTTGGGCTTTATCTTGTCTATAAGTGTGGCCCGAGACAGGCTAATATATAGTTTTAAAGTGGAGGGTTAAAAGACTCCTGGCCGCTAGGAAGGTATATGTTGCCAGTCGTCTAAAGTTGACCGGTACTAAAGGAGGGATTAGTAATAATAAGCAAGTCACTGGATTGTTGGAAGATTCCATAATCTGAAAGTGGTCAGCAGTAATGCACCGTATGCTAGAGAGGCACTCTCACATATATGCAACATTATCCCTTCTTGAGTGCTACAGCGCCAACAATGTGAGGGCACTTATAAAATGTAGAGTGAAATAAATAATACCAATCGTAGAGTGTGTTTCTTTAAATACTTTTCCCAGGTGAACGTGTACGGAAAGGGGAGGGGGAACAAACTATAGAAATATAGTGCAATACTATTCTATAAAATTGGCCAACACTAAAAATGGTCCTGCTCCAAAACCCAATAATATTGCACCCATTCACAGGTGGTATCACTTCTTTCATTAATCAGATCAGACTATTTGGTTTCTCTTAACCCAACAATCAAAATAAATAAATGGCACTATCTAGTGTGGGTTATTCCCAAAAACATTTTAACAAACCGGCTGAGTTGTGGAACAGTATACACAACCTAATTAGGAGGTCTTGTCCTTAAAGAAATACCCAACGCTTTTATTTTTAAAGCAATATAAAAACGCTTGCAATAAATGTGAGTGGATTGTGGGGGATAAAAAAAATTGCTATAAATGTGACTCCAAGCACCATAACCACTTAAATGATTTGAAATGGTTGTGATGCTTTGGAAGTGGTAGGATTATTAAAGGGGGAGGGAGAGAAAGAGAGCCCTATAAACTGCCACCGAATAATAAGGCTCTTCCTAAAGAGGTACACTCCTGCTGGTTTTGGTGCTTTTCTGCCCTTTTATACCGCAAGAACATTTCTGCTGCTTTCTGGAATCAACTGGTAAACGGTCATTGAAAAATAAGTCCCTTCTCTCCAATCTGCCATTGAGTTCAGTATAATATATTGAACATGCTTCTCTCTCTAGGTTTGAGAACTCTTACAAATTCCCACTGAATCATAAGGCTCTTCTCAAAGGGATATATTCCTGTCCATTTTTGTGTCTTTTGTTCTGTCCTTTGGAATTAACTGAATATTAGTAGAACATACTCAACCACCTACACAATGCATCCCTACACACACACACACACACACACACACACATACACATGCACAGAAACACAATGCATCCCTACACACAAACACCCAGAAACACACACTGCTTCCCTAGTCACACACTGAAACACACACTGCTTCTCTTACACACACTTAATGCACCCCTTAGACATACACTGCATTAAATTACATATACAGAAACACACCTTGCATTCCTTACACATACAAGCACAGATTCACACACTACATCCCTTACACAAATGCTTCCAGTTCAGTTAGTGAATAACCCTGCTAGTTAGCCGTGCTTCCAGTTCAGTTAGTGAATAACCCTGCTAGTTAGCCGTGCTTCGTTCAGTTAGTGAATAACCCTGCTAGTTAGCCATGCTTCCAGTTCAGTTAGTGAATAACCCTGCTAGTTAGCCGTGCTTCCAGTTCAGTTAGTGAATAACCCTGCTAGTTAGCCGTGCTTCCAGTTCAGTTAGTGAATAACCCTGCTAGTTAGCGGTGCTTCCAGTTCAGTTAGTGAATAACCCTGCTAGTTAGCCGTGCTTCCAGTTCAGTTAGTGAATAACCCTGCTAGTTAGCCGTGCTTCCAGTTCAGTTAGTGAATAACCCTGCTAGTTAGCCGTGCTTCCAGTTCAGTTAGCCGTGCTTCCAGTTCAGTTAGTGAATAACCCTGCTAGTTAGCCATGCTTCCAGTTCAGTTAGTGAATAACCCTGCTAGTTAGCCATGCTTCCAGTTCAGTTAGTGAATAACCCTGCTAGTTAGCCGTGCTTCCAGTTCAGTTAGTGAATAACCCTGCTAGTTAGCCGTGCTTCCAGTTCAGTTAGTGAATAACCCTGCTAGTTAGCCGTGCTTCCAGTTCAGTTTGTGAATAACCCTGCTAGTTAGCTGTGCTTCCAGTTCAGTTAGTGAATAACCCTGCTAGTTAGCTGTGCTTCCAGTTCAGTTAGTGAATAACCCTGTAGGACTTGGAATGACACCTATCGTGGTTCCCGGCAGCATCACTGCTTTGCCAAAGAAATTTGCTGACATTATAATAAGGCATTTACCTGTTCAGATATAGCTGATCTGAAAGAATAGATGATTTAACAATTTTTTTTCCCAGGTTGGCTATTTTGACCTTAAATTTGAAATTCTCTCACACAGCTTGTAGGTGAGGGTTGGTACTCTGCTCACAAAATGATTAGCAAATAGAGACCCCAACAAGTTAAAAATGGTACTCTACGAGGGGGGGGCAGGGCAGGGCCGCCGAGCGGCTGCAATCCACGCCGGCTCCGGCAGAGAAAAGCCTAAAACAGCATGAAACGTATAAAATACTCATGATACCTGCCGAAAACCGTAACCAGAGAGGAGATCAGGCGGAGAGGAATCGGGGAGTGCAACGCTAGAGCACATATTGAACCCCCGGCTCACAAAGCGACCCTTGAGGCCTGAACCACGCTACAAGAGCGGGACCAACGGCGCGCAAGTAAGGCGCGGGGGTCCTAGTCCGGCCCCGCTCCCACCCCCTCACCCGCCCGGAGGTGGTGATCCCGGCCCAAAGTCGGAACTTCGGAGGCTGGAGGAGGAGGCAAGCCCGGTGCATGACGCTCCTGTACACGGAGCTACAATGGCCGACGGCTACACAGTACCCACACAGCATCACGGGGCGACACACATATGCAGCAGAAACCCCGCGCTGAGACACTGGGATCCCTGGGACGGCGGAACTCATGACTAGACTCCCCCGGGCGGCTGACGGGTCGATGGAGAGCCGGTCCTGAACCCCGGATTTGGTGGTGGTCCGGGAGAAAACACCCCCCAACTCTGTGAGCCCGGTGGAGCTGAAAAGCGCGGGCCCGCCGGCGGACCGGTGGCCGGAGGGCATGCCCGGCAACATGTAAGTGGCCGGAGGAGGATGTGGCAAGACAGGGCCGGGGCCCCAGGGAGGCCCTGCTGAAGCTGGGGAGGTGCAGGAGGCGGGAGACCGGCGGACTCTAAGGTGGGGAGGCCGCGAGACAGCTCCGGTCTCCGAGTGCCCACAGCAGGGTGTTGCCCCCTAAAGACACGGAAACACACCTTGGGGTGGGAAAGGGAGGGGACTGTCACACGCGGGGGAACCGGAGAGACTCAGGGGGGTACAGTTGACCCACCATGTGCAGAATCATTCAGAGGTAGCCATGAGGAGGTCATACCAGAGGGAAGCCTGAAGAAAAGCTACGAAGAAGGCTGCCAATTTCCCATCAGACGGCTTCATTACACCCCCTCCAGTGAAGTGACTTATATGTTAAACGTTCAAATCTGTTATCCCTGGGCTAACCACGCTAATGTTCCCTTTCGCATATGCCCTTGTACATAAGATATACTCTTTAATATTTGTACATCTATTTCACAGCATGCTTGTTGTGCAGTTGATAGGACAATGTCACAATGCTAATAGCTACTTAACACTGCGGTACTTATTACCGCTTATTTAATGGCAAGAAACATGACAATTTATTAGCTACACATAAGGCCATCAGCTACGTGCATCTTACTGTTCAATTGTTGAATGCCATGTTTTATGCACAGATGTACCGTGCATTTGGAGCTCTAACCGGCTAGGACAAACATATACGGCCCATGCAGAAAATAAAATGTTTCTTATTGCGCCCGTGAGGTTAGATAGTGAATACATAGAGGACACACGAAATGGGCATCGCTGATAGCGTGAATGGCGGCAGAAATAAACTGCTACATGAGGATACGCGAGACCTTGATTACTGAAGCTTTTTTTTTTTTATGTTTATACATTAATTTCATGGCACGCCTACTCTGTAATTAACCAGAAGCAGCTATAACATCCATGGATAAGTTTTATCTTTGCTCCAAGATACCAGATTAATATAATACTTCTGCCAAATACGTTAACCCTACCATACGCTTAAACAACGGTTTGAGCTTCTGTACAGCATTTAGTTATATAGTTATTTTTTAAAGTACTCCGTTACACTCATTACTAATCTAGCAACCGTACATGCCTGATAGCGGCATTAAGTGTTAAATACTTACAAGTGTGCACCTTGGCCTAAAACTGAATATGCCCTATAGGGTACACTGCAGGCATAGGTTATTTTGCAGGGGAAATTGATTTTACATGGTTAAGGATTGCGGTTAACACCCCAGTTTTACATGTTTTACACAAATCAGCTTCCATGCTAAAAGGATTATTCCAGGAGAACATAGATACACATATATATTCTCCAAGCATTGGTATGCAGCTGATATAATGCTACTTAGCCACTGCATATACAGAAGTAATGCGTTATATATGATGATAAATTGTGAGACTGTTTGGTAATTGAACTAGATTCAGTTATGCTCATATTATTTGATGTTTAAGATTCTACACAGGTTATTATGCACCCTACGGGGTCAGCCATCTGCATTTACTCTGCAGGGAAAATTGCATATACAGGGTTAATAATTGCCTCATTACGCAATCCGCAACGTACGTAATCAGCACTGCATTTGAATGCTCATGAAGTGTTAATGACTGATGTTATACTGTAAAGCTACAACAGGCCTCAGCGTAGGCCCATGTACCCTAATCCACATATTTCAAAAATGAGCCTCTGCGCAGGCAACGCTACATTTAATTTTCTCCTTGTTATGAACCTGCTATCATACTACAAACAAAATAAAAAAACATTATTAATAATAATAAAAAAAAAAAATGGTACTCTCCAGGACTTCTATTGTACTTCCTCAAAGATTTTATTCCACCCGAACCGGACTGACCTCGACAGAAGCACAATAAAATACACAGAGACAAAAATAGTTTAGATTGCTCCTAAACCAGAAAATTCTAAAATGATCGCATTCAACTTCCCCAGGAAAATAAAAACAATATAAATAAATTACTTCCCCAAGAAAAGAAAAAAAAACCCCAACAAAAACCCCAAAATCATAAAAAAGCTTATCATCCAACAATATCGCTTCCCTGTTCTATTTACCACCAATTCACACATTTAGGAAGTGGAAGACTTATTCTGCTCCAAAGAGGACTTGAGGTAGAAATCTATTAAATCAAATAAAAAATAAAATAAAAAAGTAGCAATCCAAATCTGTTTGTAAAAATCTAACATTGAGGAGGTATTTTTGATTGATGAGCCGTTTTATGTTAAAGTGAAGAACAATAAATTAACTTTTATTTAAATCGTATTTTCTCCTCTCTGCTTGTTTCATGCAGTAAGACTGGGGTATGGACAGGTTCCAATAGAATAAAGAGATTTTTACTGTTGAGAACTCCGAGAGAGTCCCCTCTTTAACCCACTACTGACTTCTGTTATTAATACTTTTGAGAGTAACATCCTAACCACTCACCTACCAATTGTGTTTAAAAACAACAAACACGGTAGTGTGATATCCTTTGTTTACTATATCCTTTGTCTTTGTATACATTTCCTGGGGTGCTCAAATTCTCCACATTCTAGAAAAATGATGAGGGTTTCATTCCGTAATAAGTTGTGGATCTATAACACTATACATTGTACGATAATTACTATTATACCAATGTAAATGTGCAAATACACAGAGATCGACTCCATAGCTGCTCTATTCAGGACACCATGACCTGTTACTATAGGTACACTACGCATTAGACGGGTGTTTGTTGCACATTATTCCTTACATGATCACCAACTTCACCCAGAATACTTGGTCTGAATGAAGTGATCTGGGTACAGTGGTTCTGTCATTTTAACCCTGCAATGGTCAAATATACCTCTTGCAGCTGTCTTCCTGAAAGCCACAAGAAGCATTTCCTCCTCCAGAATGGAGTAAAACTCGGTCCTCAAATGCTGCGGATTTTATTGGAGAAGGTCACAAGTGATGTCAGTTTGGATACCAACATCACTGGAAGGTGCAGAAGAGAAGTCCCAGCGCTGGAAATCGGGAGTGTGATCTTTATTTTACTAAGTAGAGAGGGTGGACAGTGAATACTTCGCTATAAAATGTATCTGTCTGGCGTAAAACCCCTTTCGAATAGTTTTTTAAATAATCAATTTAAAACAAAATCAAAAATGGGGTCTAAGCCAGAAATTGATTAATTGTCAAATGAATAGATCCATTTAAAATGACAACTTTTTCCTAGGAAAAAATAAATAAATAATATTTTTGAGGATAAACTCATCCCTACCTTCAGTATATGACAGGATCCATCAGCCACCTTGGGTCAGACAGTGTTTGGAAAACTGACAGTCTTTATGGTTTACCCAGTTTCTGTGCAGGGCAGATCCCAGAATCTGTCAGTTTTAAACACTGTCCGACCCAATGTGCATTTATAACGCTGTAGGATGCAGTCATACACTAAAGGTAAGAATGTGTTTTGCGCTTATATTTAAAAACATATATATTATTTAGGAAGGGTGCAACAAATGCACATCTACGAATGATTTACATACATAGGTTCTAAACATTCTACAATTCAACTTTCATCAAAACATCTAGAGTTTAACGATCTTCCACGTTAACAGACATTGCCTTATACAAACCCTTACTGTGAATTATGCGCAGGAAAACCAATTTCAAACAGGAACGGTTTAAAAAGAGAAGTAAAACTTTATTTTGTAGTGTAGTGTATAAAAGTAGACAAGAGTATAACCTGTAACATTAAAGATGGAGGATTAATAGCAGCTAGAACGGGTATAGTCTTCTCTCTTTCTGTTCCCCATAATACCGAAGATGTGCAGACCCAAAACCTACAGGGTTGTGACCAAAGTCGTGCAGATACCATCAATATTTCCCTAGTACCATGAGATTGTATATACATAGAGATTTTTCACAGAATGTTGTAATAAAACAATATTGTGCAGCAGTTCATAAGAATGGCTCATTGTGAGATCAGCTTTACCCAACCTTGGCATGCCACCGGACAACAATTCCCAGAATGCTCTGCCAGAAAATTCTAGGAAACCAAACAGCGGCATGAGAAGCCAAGAATGGGCAACCCGGAATACTATGACGAAGTTAAAACCGAAAACCAAAACGGTTCTTCAGTCTCCCAAAAAGATGCATGATAAAAGCCACTTCACTGTAAAAACTGTACTGTTTACACACAAGACAAGGGTGACCTGGACCTGAATATATGACGGAAGGCCTCAATAAAAATTTGGAGCAAAGGATGTGTTCGCAGATGAGTCCTAAGATATTATAAAAAACAAAACAAAAAAAACACACTATAAGAGGGTTAAAAGAAGAAAGATATGGAGGAGAGGGCAATGCACACTATTTAAAGTAACAGGGTAGTGCTTTTATCTCTTGGATCAAGGCGGTTGTTATAAGACCATAATGCAGAGAGAATTCTCTGTTACTCTACTAGCTACTCACCAAAAAAATAAAACAAATAATTATTGGTGATGATGCATGGCAGTAAAATCTCCCCTCCTCCTATTGTCCTGTGAAGAAGTGGATCATCTTTAATGGCTACCTGACTCTTCTCCACACTACAAAGCTAAGGAGTTAAAAACAACAATAAAATATTCCGTACGAGGAGAGAGACGAAAGGCTAATAAATTACAAGAGGACATAATGTACATAAACACATTTTCCATTGTCACAGAGACTGCTCAGTCTTCGGACGATAGAAGGGGAGAGGTGATGTGGGCTCTGGGAAAAATCTTTGGTGTGCGCCTAACTAACAGTAGGGATTATTAGCTAGTTTCTAATATTATTATTAGAAAGGAAAAGGAAATTATTGTAATTATCGATCAATTGATTTGGATATTGGATAGGATTTGCTGTCTGCAGCAATCTTTTCGGGGTTAAATTAACAAATGGCATATCATATCGGAGAACTCCTAACAGTAAACTGTGCGTATGTAGTGTAGGTAATAAAAGTAAAAAATAACTACATTAAAAATAATTTTAACTAAAAACAATAAAAAAAAAAAAAGTAGAATTTGTCTGAAACATTCAAAAGGTAAATGGAACTGTATTTATCCATTATCTAGGGATGGACGGTGAAGGTTACTTTGTTTTTAGGACCAGACTGGTGAATATAAAATAAAATATTTCTTTAACAAAGGGGAGATGACATTAAGTGACATAAGACTACCGATTGTCTATATAGATCAGAGTGCCAAACAGGTATGTTTTCAGTGGTTGTGGAACTTCACAATGCTGACTGGCTGAAGCATCATGAGTGTGCATTCTCCAAACGACAGAGATATACCTGTTGGCCCTATCTGGTCTATATATAAAAGGTGAAGGAGTGTTTGGGGAAGGGTGAGAGGATTTTTACAAAAAGGTGAAAGAGGCAGCAATATTTAAAGGCAGAGACCCCATTTATGGGTAAGTACATTTTGTAGACAGCCCCACTAGGGATGTGACCAGATAAAGATAAGGCGTGTATATTGTTAATGACTGTCTAGTTTCTTCATCAGGTCACTTAGCTCTCCAGTGAGACTGCCTTGTTAATAGCATGATTTAGCTTATTTGACACCAAATTCCCATCGCCCTTCTTTGTGTCAAAAAAGCAGCCCAGTTTCACAAACTGCTTCTAGATCTCCCTGGCCAGCTCTCCAGTGCGCTGGTGGTGCTTGGGTCAGGACAGGTTCAACTGCTTGTCTGAGTTGATGTATCTGGGGAGATGGGAGTGAGAACGAGAGATGAGTCCACGTCGAGCATTAGTAGCCAATCGCTGTTGTGCCAGGAAAGACTGGGCACCACTGGGAGCGCTGGTCCTCTCGTCCACCACTTTTTGCTGTAGGCTCATCCCCTAAGGGAAGAAAAGGGCAGAATACAATAAGAATTGTGCAAGGAGGTGACCAATAGATCACTTCCTATGGCACAATGCCACACTCCATATACCACAGAGTATTCTTGTTTGTAAAGGACAAATTCCTAGTTCTATATAACCATGTGATAAATTACCCTGTAGTGTAAGGAACAGATTCCATGTCCTATATGATAGTGTAACATATTGTCCTACATTAGGGGCAGATTCCTTGTTCTGTGAAACCATTTAATTTGCTCTACATTAAAAGGGGCAGATTTCTTGTTCTATATTGTCACTTAATATATTGCCCTATATTAGAAGATAAAAGTTCCTTGTTCTATATTCTCATTTAATATATTGCCCTACATTAAAATGGGAAGACACCTTGTTCTATATTACCATTTAATTTATTGCCCTATATTAGAATATGAGAATTCCTTGTTCTATATTACCATTTAATTTATTAGAAAAAAAACCTCAAAGAGTTTGTAGGTGTTTAGGCGCTTCACACTTTAAGACAGGTTGTATGTAACAATAGGTGTTCCCAATCACCATAAGCATATATTGGACAATAATGGTAATAATAATAATACTACCACCCAATGTGACACTTCGAAGGGTAATAATACTTCCCAACAAACGTGTCCTGAAGTTAGGAACAGCTTCCTCTAATACAATCTATAAAAAATAAATTGAACAATGCATAGTGAAGCCTCTACAATAATGATACAAATAAAAAAATATATAAAGTATGCACTCACAAACAGAGCCGCGCCAGGCTCTCTATAATCAGCATAAGGGTGCCATTTCTCCGTAGCCAGTTACTGGCACCCTTATGCTAATTATATAGAGCCTGGCGCAGCTCTGTTTGTGAGTGCATACTTTATATATTTTTTTATTTGTATCATTATTGTAGAGGCTTCACTATGCATTGTTCAATTTATTTTTTATAGATTGTATTAGAGGAAGCTGTTCCTAACTTCAGGACACGTTTGTTGGGAAGAATTATTACCCTTCGAAGTGTCACAATGGGTGGTATACACGTGTGGTAGTATTATTATTACCATTATTTTCCATTTCATTTATTGCCCTACAATATTGCTCTTGTCCTCCCTTCACATACCATGTTGTACCAAGCGCTAATGATCAGCTTCTCCTCTTGGTCCCTTTGAGATTTTGTCTTTTCAAAGTCCTTCTGAAATGAGGAAAAATAAAAATCAGATTAGCGATCAGCTATTGTAAAAATCCCTGGTCACTATGTGCAATTTAGCATTCATGAGGTCGGGAAGCCCCAGCTTATCTCACCTCTAGATGGCGGATTCGAGTGTCCTTTTCATGAAGCTGGTTTTTCAAAGCTTGTATCTCTGGTGGGATATAATTTTGCTGTTTGGGGTCCAGAGTCTTAATAACCTTAGATAAAAGAATGTAACATGATGAATATCAATGTACAGATACATTGGCAACATTAGAACTTGGAAACTCCGATTGGGATCCTGATCAGAACACCTCCCTAAGAAGCGTTATTAGGCGAGACTCTTAGCAATATACATCTAAAAAACAAAAAAACAAAAAAAAACTCAGATTGTAAACTGGCATGAGGAGGGCTGTATTCACCTCTAAATATTCCCTTTCTAGAATTGTAACGAGTTGCAGAATATGCTGGCACTATATGCTAATGCTAACAACAATAATTTTGAGTGAATAATTTGGTCAAAATCAGGGCAATTTAAAATGCTACATTTACAAAACATTTCACTGAAATGAATAGCATCACCTCAAAACTCAGCCAGCTAAGCTCATAACTGGAGCCCTGAAATGCTCGGGAATGGATTTCCAAAGTATAAGTCATTTGTCAAGCAGCAAGCATCAAATGAATAAATTCTATAAGACGTAAAAGGAATGTGTGGACTCTCAGATCGGTCACTAGTTGGGCAGAGTGTTTGCTCCCACACTCTGCACTGTGGTATCAGTTTTAATAAATCGAGTGAATAGTTACCTCCCCTCTTCCCCATTCTTCGAGCAGTGGAATATGAACCCATTCGGCTGTGCGTTAAATAAATCATCGTATTGACAGCCCCCTCACTAGCGCATAATTATAGATTTTGCGATTTAAAGAAAACCTTTATCAATTTAAGCTTGCTATATTACACATATGATATGAATGTTAGCATAAAAGCAGGATTATGGCAACCAGGACAATTTAAAATTAGTTGGCAAAATACTGATCATCCACCTTGAGGAAGCCATGTGAATCAGGATGAATAGTTGGGGTTTTTGCATTGCTCCATCAGTAGTTAGACTTGGAAGCCCAGGTTGGAATCCTGATCAGACCACCTCACCAGTAAGTGTCATTGGGCGAGACTCTTAGCAATTTTTATCTCAAAAATGTTATGTATCCCAGAAAAGCTGTGTTAGTTGCCCCCCTAAGAAATTGCAATAGCATCTCCTACAGCATCCCTAGTATAATGGGGCCAGACTGTTCCACGTGTAATAGAGCGTTACCAGAGACTAAAAATTTAAGGAGATATATCATAAATATATATCCTTGTGGGGTTTTTTTTTTTTTTTTTAAGTAGTAGAAAAAAACAAACAAAATGTTTACTCGACATCCCCAAGGTCATTTTCTTTGTCTTAGAATATCTATACAGAACACTTAATTAAGAATGACCAAAGTAATTGATGCATTCTTTAAACATAAACTAGCCTTCATTTTTATTACAATATGTTTGTTTGTTTATTTATTATCTCGTATGGTTTTAGTTTGCTGTGCAACTTCACTTATTTGGAGATTTCTCAGTTTTTTGGGTTTGTACATATACACCTATGGACGCCAAGGTATGTAGTGTGAAGTCTATTTAAAGAAATTCCAAATACAGCCCAGCTTTATTCATTGGCAGGTCTCACCGTTCTGGCTTTATCTACATAGCGCTTATATCTCTCCTCCATCACTCTCATATCTTCATCCTTCTGGCGTAAGATCTGCTGCAGCTCATCCACCTTACGAGACACTAGGGGACACAGAGAGAAGAATCGGGACAGTAGATTAACTTTCTTGGTTTCACCATGAGAATTTGGTTTTCACAGCTGGCTGTCCAGATTTAGATTTGAATGTAACCGGTACCAAAACCAGTTTGTTGCCAGTATCTCCTTTATCAGTAATTTTCAGCACATATAAACCCGCTATCGGGCAATCTGCATGGCCCCTGCAGCACTTGAGTACATTTAAAGTTATTCACTAAATTCAAGAAGAAATCAAAGTGAATTCCAAATTTAAGTCAAAAATAGCCAAACTGGAAAAATTCTCCAACTCAGCTATGCATCCTGTTCGGCTACTTTGGCCTTAAATGTGAAATTCATTTCAGTAAATAAGTCGTGATGGTCTCATTTTGTAAAAAGTCAATGAACTGGTAGCACAGGGACAATTCACCCAGAAAACAAAGTGTATTTATAGCACAGCTTTCCATTCTATCTGTATAGATTTGCAGATTCTACATTACAGAGAAACGCTCCTTACTGTTCAAATCAGCTTTAGGCTCCAACGTTTCAATATATTCCCTTTTTTTCTGCAGTTCTGAGTGAGCTTCGTGTAGCATCTCGCTGATAGAAAGGAAAATGCAGTCAGTACAATGCTGGGTGTAACAACAACCCCTCACCCCCACATTAAATACTGCCCTCTATAATCTCTGAATTGAAAATACTCGGCTGTTATTGGTTCCTCCAGACTGTGCCTTACATTTCCCTGTAAATTACACTACGCGTTTCAATTCCAAACAGCTGTTCATTTACTTTTATCTCTATTAATATCTCTGAATACTAGAGAAAGCTCTGCAGTTGTCAACATAGCTCGAACGCTCTCACCCATATCTATGTATACTTTCTCTATATGAGATCAGGGAATGCCAGGGGAGTGCTTCAGCTAGAACAACAACACCCACAATGCATTTCCCATTCAGGTTAGAATGTATGTTCTGTTCCCAATCCTTTGCACTACAAATTATAGAGGATGATCTATGGCTCAGAATGCATCTCCCCCAAATGACTCTAGGCCTGTTGGTGCACTAGATGTGTGATCTTTGTAGCTCTGTATTGTACATTAGTTACTTACAGGTGTTCGTCCAGTTTCCTTTTTAGTATTGATGACTGTGGAGAGAGAGTGAGAGAAAGAAGATGAATGACATGTGTTCACAATATCAGTGTAATGAGACTGCGTGTCCTTGACACTCACATCTTCTTCTCGATTTCCGTGCTCCTGGAGCCGTCTCTGGAGCTCTTCAATCAGGGCCCGGAGCTCCAGGATCTGCTGCTGATTCAGTCTGAAAGGAGATAGAAGACCATTGCTGTCGATGTCTTCCTTTTTAACATCCAAACAATAGTGACTGGAAAAAGGCTGTATCTTAAAGGCAGACTCTCAGAGTTATTACAAGTCTCCCCCCCTACTCTAATGGGGTGCATTTAAATCAATTTTATGAAGATCAGACGGGACTTTCAATACATTGCCCCCACCCCCATCATACACAGAATGTCGTTTTCAGCAGTTGGAGATCTACGAGATAAATGTTACTTTAGTTTTCTGTGGAACTTCCCCTTTAACAACCACTTCCCCCATATCAATACTGATGTATCACTTCTCAAACTCACCGGTTTTCACTTTCAAGTCGGTTCTTGCTGCGGTTTGATTCTTCCAGCAGGTTCTCTAGCTCACATAAGCGTTCCTGATAACTGGCTTCCTGGACACACAACATCTTGTTCTCCTGTTGCAAACGGACTACGGATTCCCTACAGACCAATTAGAGGAACCTTATTGAGCAGGGGTGTAGTAAAACGGGTGAAACATCCAGGAGCAAATCAACTGCCTATTTTGCTAGTCACTGAGAGTTTACCGCACTGGTCTGTGAGAAGAATAGTGTCTACTATAACACGACATTATGTCTGACGCTTTCAGTTCAGGGTAACAGACAAAGCTTCTTACTTGAGTTCTGCAGGCAGGATCTCAGCCGCCAAATTCTCCAACGGAGGAGAGGGTCCAGAGAGCATTGCATCTGACAGACAAAACAAACAGGGAAATTAAATAAAAATAATAAATAAAAAAACCACAATAATAAGTACAAACAAACATGCAGTGAACCAGTATCCAGACATGGGGAGAGTATCGTGAACCTAATATTATATAGCATGAATGTGAGCATAACACTACTTTGGTATTAGTGATGTTGCGAACCGTTTGCGAACTTCCCGCGAACTGCTCGCCGCAGTTCGCCACGAACCGTTCGCGGCGAGCTCCGTTCAGCTGACACATCCCGGCCAATCTCCAGCAGCTTCAACATGGATGCTGTCCAGGAGGTGGGAGGATCTGGGAGGGAGGGTCTGCTGGAGATTGGCCGGGATGTGTCAGCTGAACGGAGCTCGCCGCGACATCACTATTTGGTATGGCAGTATTTCAAATACATAGGAATAATAAATAGAGCAATAAGTAATGAGCACCACAACAATATGGGTTCCTCTGAATTGTGTCTCCAAGTCCAAATGTTGGAAGGAAGGGGATTCAGCTAGTATTGTAGTGCAGCATGGATACAGGAGAGACGTGACACCTTAGTCCTGCAGATAAAGTCCTGTCCCTCCAGCTGCTGGGTGTAAATAGAGTAAGCTGCGTGTTTTGTCTGAAGCACAATTCCCTAGTTAGGTCCTAGGGAAAAGAGGGCTAGAGCGATCCAATATGAACCTACTGTTAAGCCATTAAAAACAGATCAAAGGAATTTTACCAAATGTTCCATCACTAGAAGCGCTCATGGCATCAGCTGTAAAGATCACAATTTAAATCTGACCGAAAGGTAACTATAATAAATATAGAATAATATCCAAACTGCAGTTTTAGCTTGATGTCCTTGTGTGAGTTAAGTTCTAGCGAGAGATTCGATGGTCTAACAAACCCTGCCACCATACAAGAGATAATGCTACTGTTCTGGAGTGATAAAGGTGGCGGTGTAGGTTTTCTCCTCTCACCCCACTGCTCCTTTAAAACCCTGTCTACCCCCCCTTCCCTCTCTTTCCCATCATTTGAAATTCATTCAATTCACCTTTTCAAACCCTTCTCTGCTAACATTGCCGTCCTTTATCGTCCCCCTGGTTCCCCTCTCCTCTTCCTTGACCACTTTGCTGCCTGGCTACCCTACTTCCTCTCTTCTAACATCCCATCCCTAATTCTTGGAGACTTCAATATTCCCGTTAACACACCTTTGACCCCAGCAGCCTCTAAACTACTTTCAATTACTTCCTCCCTTTGACTATTGCAGTGGGCTAACTCTCCCACTCATGTAGCTGGCAATACCCTCGACCTTATTTTCTCTTATTCATGTACAATATCTAATATCTGCAACACTCCATTTCCGCTCTCTTATCACCACCTCTTATCATTTGCTCTCGAGTACCCCCTCACCCAACAACCTCAGCCTAACCCGCCTCAGCTCAGGAGGAACCTTAACTCTACTGACTTCCAGCAACTGTCAGCAGACATTGATTCACAACTGCTATCCATCCCATCCCTCTCCTGTCCCTCACTGGCCATCTCCACATATAACACTACCCTTCACCTCTGCCTTGAACACTGCAGCCCCGCTCCAAACATGCACCTCGAGGAGGACACAACCCCAACCTTTGGGCATACTAAATCAACATGCTATCTGCAGAGTTGCTCCCGTTTTGTTGAACGCTCCTGCAGGAAGTCCCGCACCCAGACAGACTTTCTCCATTATAGATTCATGTTGCGTTCATACAGTGCAGCCCTTGCCCTCGCCAAAGTCATACTTTTCCTCTCTCATTAGTTCATGCTCCCGCAATCCCAGACGTCTCTTTGACACCTTTAACTCACTTCTGCACCCTGCTGTGGCAACCCCTCAAACTAACCTTACAGCTAATAGCTTTGCATGCTACTTTACCAACAAAAAAAACAACAGCTAAGGAAACAATTCTCCCCTCCTTGCCGTTCTCTTTCTCAACCACACGTAAATCATGCCTTCTCTACCCTTCAGACTTTCTCCCTGGCTACTGAACAAGAGTTGGCTGCGCTTCTCCATTCCTCTCGCCCCACCACTTGCCCGCTCGATCCTGTCCCATCTCACCTCATCAGATCTCTCTCCCCTTGTCTTGTGCCTACCCTAACACACATCTTTAACTGCTCTCTCTCTTCTAGCACTGTTCCTGCTGACCTTAAACATGCCACTGTAATACCTATCCTGAAAAAAACATCTCTTGACCCATCCTTCCCCTCTAACTATCGTCCAATTTCCCTGCTCCATTTCTCATCAAAGCTTTTGGAAAAACTTGTCTTTACCCGTGTGTCTCGCTTCCTCAATTCCAACTCTCTCCTTGACCCTCTTCAGTCTGGCTTCCGCCCTTTCCACTCTAGACTGCTCTCATCAAAGTCACTAATGACCTAATCGCAGCTAAATCCAAAGGTCACTACTCCATACGAATTCTTCTTGACCTCTCTGCTGCCTTTGACACCGTTGATCATGCTCTCCTCCTTCAAACTCTTCAATCACTCGGTCTCTGTGACTCTGTCCTCTCTTGGTTTTCCTCTTATCTCTCCCAATGCTCATACAGTGTCTCCTTTTCCCAAGCATACCTCCTCCCCTCATCCTGTCTCGGTTGGAGTTCCCCAAGGGTCTGTCCTCGGTCCCCTTCTATTTTCTTTTTATACTCTGGCCTCACCTTTGAGCCTCACATCCAGTTTGTTGCCAAATCCTGTAGGTTCCAACACAAAAACATAGCCCGCATCCGCCCCTTTCTTATGCAAGATGCGACCAAAGAGCTTGTCCATGCTCTAGTAATTTCCCGCATGGATTACTGTAACCCTCTCCTGATTGGTCTCCCCAAAAGCCGTATTGCCCCACTACAGTCCATAATGACTGCTGCAGCTAGACTGATCTTCCTCTCTAGTCTGTCCTTGCACACATCACCCCTCTGCCAGTCCTTACATTGGCTCCTTGTATCCTATAGGAGCCAATTCAAAGTGCTAACCCATACATTTAAAGCACTGAACAATTCTAGCCCCTCTTATACCTCCTCAATGATCCATAGGTATGTCCCTCCTCGTTCCCTCTGCTCTGCCCGTGACCACCTCCTGACCGCTGCTCGCACCCATACAGCCAACTCGTACTTGCAGGACCTCTCGCAAGTGACTTCTTTCCTATGGAATAGCCTGCCTACCGCCATCAGACTCTCCCCTAGTTTTCAATCATTTAAGAAGAGCCTTAAAACCCATCTCTTCAGGAAAGCTTATGGCCTCCCACAGTAATCTCTACCTTACATACCTGTTTCTTGCTCTCTCTACCCTCTCCTCCAGCTCTGCTTCACTCCCACCCTATTCGATATTTTCTGTCCTAACATGTCTTATACCCCACCTCCTATAGACTGTAAGCTCGATTGAGCAGGGTCCTCTTCAACCTATCGTTCCTGTAAGTTTTCTTGTAATTGTCCTATTCATAGTTAAATCCCCCTCTCTTATAATATTGTAAAGCGCTACGGAATCTGTTGGCGCTATATAAATGGTAATAATAACAACAACAACAAAAACAACAACGTGTAACCCCATTGTTTGGTTCCTCACCTGACTGCACCAGACATGTCTGCTGTAGGTGGGAGCAGCGCAATTCATCATTGGTCTCTCGCAGGGAATCACGCTCTATGAGAAGCCGCTAGGAAGACAAAAGCGGGGCAGACATCATAAATCTATATAAAATATAGAATGCACACTATAACAACTTCAAATATTCAAAAATCTAATTTTATTATGTACAAAAAGTACTATAGTGTTCCAGGAGGGATAAGCCAAATGACAAATGATTTAGGTAAACTAGAAAAATGGCAACTGACATTTAATGTGGATAAGTGCAAGATAATGCATCCTGGATGTAAAAACCCAAGGGCAGAGTACAGAATATTTGATAGAGTCCTATCCTCAACATATGAGGAAAGGGATTTAGGGGTGATTATTTCTGATGACTTAAAGGTAGGCAGATAATGTAATAGAGCAGCAGGAAATGCCAGCAGAATGCTTGGTTGTATAGGGAGAGGTATTAGCAGTAGAAAGAGGGAAGTGCTCATGCCATTGTACAGAACACTGGTGAGACCTCACTTGGAGTATTGTACACAGTACTGGAGACCGTATCTTCAGAAGGATATTGATACCTTAGAGAGGGTTCAGAGAAGGGCTACTAAACTGGTTCATGGATTGCGGGATAAAACTTACCAGGAAAGGTTAAAGGATCTTAACATGTATAGCTTGGAGGAAAGACGAGACAGGGGGGATATGATAGAAACATTTAAATATATAAAGGGAATCAACACAGTAAAGGAGGAGACTATATTTAAAAGAAGAAAAACTACCACAACAAGAGGACAGTCTTAAATTAGAGGGACAAAGGTTTAAAAATAATATCAGGAAGTATTACTTTACTGAGAGGGTAGTGGATGCATGGAATAGCCTTCCAGCTGAAGTGGTAGAGGTTAACACAGTAAAGGAGTTTAAGCATGCGTGGGATAGGCATAAGGCTATCCTAACTATAAGATAAGACTAGGGACTAATGAAAGTATTTAGAAAATTGGGCAGACTAGATGGTTCTTATCTGCCGTCACATTCTGTGTTTCTATAGTGAAAAAATAATACAAAAGATAAACACAGTGACAGAAGACGGGGCAAATACAATAATGCAATGCCAAAAAATTCTAACAAGCCACAAGACAGAAACACGAGTCACCAAACCCCCCAACGTTTCGGCACCAACTGGCTGCCTTTATCAAGGGTACCTTGATTTAGAAGCTCTGAGTTTAGCAAAGTCACTATTCCTCTGTACTCCTAATAAACAGTTGGTATTTTACATAGAACATTGATATTTCTGCTACGTTTGGGATGACACTCCAAGAAGAGAAAAAAAATTTAAAAAATCGCAGATAATAATGGACAACAACCAGCAAGTACACACAGCTCTTAATGGAAAATCCAGCTACCTCCTAAATTTCTCATCTTTCAGGAGATTCTCTGGTTAACAGGGGGTTGTCGACCTCTGCTTCATTTTATTTTTTTTAGATTTATTAATTTTACCTCTCGCTCTTTCTGCAAAGCCTCAAACTTTTCTCTCAGAGTCATGAACTCGAACTGCCACTTCTCGGCTCTCATAGATTCAGCAGAGTGCTTCTTCTGCAATTCTTGGTTCTAGAATACAAAAATGGGTTTATTATTCAAGGAATGAATGCTTTACAGACACCGGTATAAACAGTGTGTACAGAATTAGAAATACACATTTGTATTCCTAACACGATAAAGTTACTCTAAGCACTAAAACAACAACAAGAACAACTTTAGCCGTTTTGGTATATAGATCCTGCACCCGCACGGCTCAATTCTCTGCCATCTAGGAGTTAAATCCCTTTTGTTTCCCACACATCTCCTGGCCGTTAGTCAGATATGCTCAGAGTGTGTTTAGTTTAAAAGCGGCCATCTCCTGCATTGTTAATTGACCTTTAGCCACACACAGGAGGGTCTTGCAGGCTCTAGTTAAACATAGGAAACTCGAAATTAGTTGTGTAAGTCGCATGCAGGGAGGTGTGCATAAACAAAGTGGTTTTACTCCTAAATGGCAGAGAATTGGGCAGTGAGGCTGCAAGGCATGACCTATACACTAAAACTGCTTCATTAAACTAAGGTTATCTGGTGCCTAGCATGCCCCTCTAATATGGTTTGCACTTCAAGCGCACTTACTTGTAAGCAAAAAAAAAAACACAAAGTTGTTAAGAGGTGGTACTAGAGTCATCACATGATGTTCTCTGGTCGGAGAGACCCCATACGACACCCATTGGTAATCAAAGCTTTGCTACAGGGCTGGACAAAGGACAGGTCTCTAGATGTTGTAGAACTATGTCAGTTATATGATGCGATAAAACACACACTGGAGGAAGCAGAATTCACTTCTGGAACTTAGCAATAAGCAAAATGGACAATACTTTTTTTTTTTTTTTTTTTTTAAATAAACCTCTTTGATTATATCTACTACTTTTGTAACGAATCAAGCTGGTTAGTAATAGGATTTCCAATATTAACTGACCTAGTGCTCAAAGGCTTAAAGTGGAGCTTAAAGAAAGTGAGAAGTTTTGGATAATTAACCAAATACGGAGTCTGTTTCCATTATGGAGATGAACATTAATTGGAGACACTGTCTTATGTGCTCTTTCAGCTTAAGCATTTTGGCCCACATATTGTAATGTTACAAGTCACAATGCTTGTTGGACTTAACAGAGAACTCTTCTCATGTCGCTGATTAAATACATTTTAGCTAGTCCCAGACTCACACCGAGACATGGCCACAGATGCAGCCACATCTTGTTTTCACTTTTTGTTGTTGCATCCACAAAGTGACTTGGAAACAGTCTCGTATTTAATATTGTAGTTTTCCTTGTGATACAATGAGCATTATTATTTAATAGTTTGACCAAGAAACAATTTTGTTTACTACTAAAATTTTTCAAATTTCCACAAATTCTTTACTTTATTCCGTTCCAAAACTACAGTCTTGTTTGAGAGTGTTTGGTATTTCTTTTCCTTTAAGGATTGTCTTATAAATAAAGTTCTACTTTTAGCTTTGACAAAGATTTTCAATGAATTGAGGGAAGTTACGTTTTAGTCAGATTTTTTTAAATGTTTAGTTTAAAGTTCAAAAATACAAACTTCTGAGCAATTGCTTTATAATCCTACAAATTACCCTAAGGGATTCAATAAACAAACCTAAGGGAAGAACAGATTTAGGCATGCAGAATATACGGTCCTTAAATTCTCAGTATGTCTTCAGATTATGTGTTGAATGTTCTATTGATTTTAGACCTAAGAAATCAATATCAATTTTCTGTATATTAACTGTAAAGACCAGTTTCCAGTTGTTATTTGAAACAAAGTTTGAATGCACCCAATAAACTCTACATCCACTGCATGTTAATATTTTATGATTTTTGCTATTTAAGGTTGCAACGGATTAACCCATTCGCAATCCATTTAAATAGAAGGCTATGCATTACATAAAATCAAAACTTAGGGGGGCGGGGCCAAACCGAGTGGAAGCACTACACATCAGCTCCGGAACCAAAATTCACATTAATGCCTCAAGCTTGGACATGTGGAACTAGCCTGCTCCCTCTCGAGATTTAACTTAATTTTACTCCACTGTCGTCTAGCTTAGCGCACTTATAACTACATTTACAGCATAACCATGTGTAGCTAGAATTTAGGAAGGGAGTGTTTAACCCAGTCTACCCCAGTTACATACTGCCTAGCCTGACTGTTACCCCCATTATCAACGAAGTTATTTTATGTTATGGAAGAGACTAAGTAATGATAATACACACTGTTTATTACGCGACGTAATCATATATATGTATAGAAAAAGGGGTAGCCTTAACAAGTACCTCTATGCCTTACTGTTTGAAATGCGCTAGAGGATTGCCTTTGGGGTACCTCACAAGCGACTGTTAAAAACTTACGCACTACAAAAATAAAGAATTAAAAAAAAAACAAAAAACAAACAAACAAAATTAAAAAAAAACAGACCATTTATAAAGCCAGGTTCTCACAAAATAAAAAAAATAAAAAAATGCTTTGAGAGTTTTGAACTTTTGTATGCAACAATTTACTTAAAGGGGTCTACTGACTTTGGTGTTTGTTTAAAATTTGGATATCTGTTGAAATGTGATTTATTTTAAAGAATATTTGGGTATTTAGAAGAAGACATCATGGAAGCTGTAGTTTTAAATCATCTGGGTGACTACCTTTTGGGCACATCTGCTCTATGCAGAGTATGTCAGACAGCTGTCTGTAGAATACTCAGGGATGACAGGACTCATATTGCAGCAAGCGGGATTATAAAAAAAAAACCAAAAAAAAAAAAAAACCCACAAACCCCCCCATATCACAATGTGTATGCTGCAACATATGAAACGTTTACTTTTCATGACAGTTCCCATTTAAGATCTCAATGCAGCCTGACCTGGTAAAGCTCAGTCTTCTCTCACCTGCCGATTGAGGGTCTCCACCTGGGCTCGGGATGCATGTGCTTTGTGAAGCTCATCCTCAAGCTGGCATGTCCGCTGCATGTAGACCGTATTCCGTTCCTCGAGGAGCTTCACTTGTCGCCTAAGGTCTCCCAAATCTTCCAGCTTTTTCTTGTATGACTCCACCAGGGTCTCTAATTTGCCTACTCTGTCTGAGGAGTGTCTAATAAGGGAAACACATGGATGGAAGATTAAGAAAGAAGATTTTGTCTTAGGCAAAGAAAAGGGGTTTTTACAGTAAAGACAATAAGGATGTGGAATTCTCTGCCTGAAGAAGTGGTTTTATCAGAGTCCATACAGATGTTCAAACAGCTACTAGATGCATACTTGCAAAAACAGAATATTCAAGGATATAATTTTTCAATGCAGGGTAATAACTGCTTGATCCAAGGATAAATCTGACTGCCATTCTGGGGTCAAGAAGGAATTTCTATCCCAGTTTGTTGCAAAATTGGAAGTGCTTCAAACTGTTTTTTGTTGCCTTCTTTTGGATCAACAGCAAAAAACAAATGTGAGGAAGGCTGAACCTGATGGACGCAAGTCTCTTTTCAGCTATGTAACTTCATAACTATGATGGGAAGAGACTCTGATTAAAATTCTGGCTAGACAAGACCTTTTATACCTGGCCAGCTCTCACTCTTTATTCAGCTTCTTAAAGGGACACTATAGTCACCAGTGCAACTACATGTATTCCTGACCCTATAGTGTTAACACGGCCATCTAGCCCCCTGGGCCCCTCATGCCTCCATAAATATAGTAAAAATCTTACTGTATTCAAGCCAGAAGCTGTAAATCTGCATGCTGTTAGACTCAGGAAAAACAAGCAGTCTGCTGACATGTGATAGCCTGATCCAATCACAATGCTTCCCCATAGGATTGGCTGAGACTGACAAGGAGGCAGAGCCAGCATGATTCAAACACAGCCCTGGCCAATCAGCATCTCCTCATAGATATGAATTGAATCAATGAATCTCTATGAGGAAAGTTCAGTGTCTGTATGCAGTGGGAGGAGTTACTGAATCACAGGATGCTCGTGCACAGCAGATCTGAGTGGATGGAGGCATACTATGCCTCCATCAACTCAGAAGTCCCTCTGGTTCACTCTGAGTGACAGCAACTGGAGGTGTTCCTAGCTTTCAATGTAAACACTGTATTTTCTCATGTAAAATACAGTGTTCATGAGAAAGGCGTCAGGGAGCTATAGTTGTCACCTGAACAACCTCATTAAGCTGACGTTGTTCAGGTGACTATAGTGTCCCTTTAAGGTTCCCATCTACATCTATGTAAAACTCACATTCCAAATCAAACCCATGTTTTTCCAAAGCTGCTGATAAATTCTACCGAGCTTACATCAAGTAGAACTGATTCTTACCTCAGGACATCCATCTCATCCCTCAGTGCTTGGGCCTCGTGTGCCAGACCAGTCAGATCTAGGTTACGTTGATGTAATTCCTGCACCTCCCTGTCCAGCTCGTCACACCGCTGTCGGTAGTCATCCCTTGCACTCTCTAGTCTGAAAACAAGAGTGCTAGTTAGCTTCATTTGGCTTTTACAAGGTTTTCCCTTTACAGTTTAATGTGAGGGTTGGTTATCTCCATTTTCCTGTCTCCGTTCACTCAGTTGTGGTTACTAAAGTTTTGTACATTTTAAAATGGCCATGGTGCCTCATATGAAGTAAAATGCTTTTGAACAAACACAGACGATGCACACTCTTATATAAAATAGTATTTCACATTACCTTTTCTAGATGACAAGGGACAATTTCTGTTTAAAAGCAGTTTGGCCTTAAGTGGACATTCTGCAGCAGACCTGAAGGCTATAGGTGGCTACCTCTGAGGTGGAGGGATAAATCACCATGGAATGAACTAAAAGACTGACATTCGCAGTTGCTAATCTCCTTGAATGTGCAGATTCTATATAGATCAGGGAGCATTCTAGCACACAGTAAAAAGTTCAGAGTTAGAGGCCAACACAATGGGTTTGCTCTCATATTCTAGGATTCTTTGTATTAGTTCTATGGCCAATCAGTCCAATTACGGGGAAAGGTTTTCTCCCCATTACCTGTAGTTCTCCTCCTGCAGCTGCTCGATTTGAGTTTGTAACAGGAGCATCTTCTTGTTGAACATACTGGAGGTGCCCATGCCCCCCTCAGAGTGGTCCTGTTGATCTCGCAAGGCTCGGTTTTCAGTCACCAGACCTTTCTTCTCTTCCAGGAGCAGAGAGACCTTGTGGAGGAACAGGGGTACAAAGGGAGGGGAAAGAGAGGAGGGGCAAGACCCCAAGGTGTAAGAGGGAGAGACAAATAGCGAGAAAATTATCTGTTACAGGGAGTTTCATTTAGGAAGAGATATTGGGAAATAATGGGGGGCTTTGCTACGTTCTCAAACACAACGTGCACTAGACTGGTCTGGTTTACAGGTTCTTTGTAGTTGATATGAACAAATCAAATGCCTAATCCCGTACAAATCGATTCGTTCACCCCAACAGAAAATAATTTGTGCACAAGTCGAATGTGTATTTGGTTTATGGATTTAATTTACAATTTGGATGTTAAAAACTCTAATGTGTGAAAGGATTTATCAAACTCCCAGCTTTCTATCTTATACAGGTTCAATGAAAGGTTTAAAAAGGGAAGCAATGCCACCAAACAGGGGTGTCAAACTATGATATAAGGATATTTGACCTATTGGTTTCTAGAAAACCATACATTTGGAGTCATCCAGGGGCACTGAGTAAAATAGGAGTGCCATATTTCCACTGACCAGGGATGCCATTGAGGGGAAGGGAGGGAGCACAGCCTGGCTGCAGGAGGTGTGTAAGGGGCCCCAAAATGTCTGATGGCATGCTTAGCAGTGACCACTCTGCTCCACACAGGTGAGCAACACATGGATAGTAAAATCAGATTGCAGTCCATTGTCTGATTTAGTAAAATATTGTGAATGAGAAGATAATAAAATTTACTTTACTTGGCACTGTTGGCATGTAGGAAATCGGAAACAGAGATCGTAACCAGAATGACAAACAGACCTGTGGGTCATCGATCCAGAGCACTGGTAAAGCTTTTTCTTACAAAGGAAAATATTCTGGAAAAAGCAAGCACTTTGTGCTCTATTGGACATTTCTCTGGTAAAGATATCCAGGCAAGTAGCAGAGGGAATCAATATATAGGTTGGGCAGGGGCTGTTAAAGAAACCCCTTGCAGGCAATATATCCATGCAGCGTGCCGTAGATCTCTCAGCCATTGGGGAACCATGACATGTTGCATAGGAGGGGCCAGTGGGGGGGAAACAAAAAAACAAAAACAAAAAAAACAAAGGGGGAGAAGCAATTCTGGAGTAATGCGTGTTCTGAAAGTCGAGCAATCGACAGAAACATTCTGATTGTTTTCATGGCTATTGCTCCACTTTTCACGTTTTGCCTCCGAATTGCTCCTCACAGGTAGACGGATCGTTTAGACTGTACACAGAGAGGATGCAGGACACCATGCGTGTTACTGTAGGTAAACATTAAATACACCCATTTTATAAATACACTGGAGGACAAGGCAGAGAAGCTCTCACTGGACTTCATACAAGCATCAAAAAGGTTTACTTAAGGTCACATGCTAAGAGCTCCAGTCTTTAGAAGCAAATTCTCTTGAAGACTAAAAGGCAGATAACCTCCGACCAGTAACATTTTTGTTGCTTGCTAAATATCATGAGTGCACCTCTTACACAGACACACTTACACACCTATCAACTCATTCAGTACTGGGAGTTCCACTACAGAGTTCATAGGACTCAGGCAGAACTGGGAAGTTCGGGCTGGCAGGTGTTCGGACCTATTTACCATTGCAATTAATAAAACAGATAGCCAGGTTAGTCCAAAAGAGTCAGAGAGGTCAATGCTGGACTGACTGATTTATAAAAAGTGAGCCAGGTAATCTGTTTTCTAGGCTACCTATACACATACACAGACTCTTCCCCCGACTGTTCTTTATTTTGTTTTTGCAGTTTAAGTGACACTCAACACCTAAAGCACTTTAGCTTGCTGAAGTGCTTTATGTGTTGAGTGATTAATTTTTTATTTCACAAAAAGTGCAATTTCAATTGAAAATCAGCTCTTTTCTAAGTGAACCTTGTTGACACCCCTCGGCTTTCAATCAGAGAACTGGCCTAGTTACTTTATGTGTTTAGCTCAGTGGAGCTAAACTCAAGAGGCAGCAACTACCAAGAGTACCTGCCTTGCAAAGACTTCTCATTGAGCTGCATTGGGAAGTCTGTGATTGGACAGTCACAACAAATCTGGGCGGGGTTAGAAGGGGAGGGCTTGCAAAGGCGACAGACAAGAGATCTGCAGCTGTTTTAGATATATTCCAATGTGAAAAATAATGTGTAATTAAATGAATGCATGTTTTCACTAGGGATATGACTACTAAACTGTTAAAAACTATTTTCTTCGAAGTGTTAACTTTTCTAATCTGCCTTTATTTTTATATATGACCCACATTTTTTTGTAGTATATAACCGACCAGATCCTAGAAACCTGCTACATATTGTGTCTTTTGGGTGCCAAAGTGTCAAGTAACATATTTTTGCTGCATATTCTACTGGTAATTAGATTTCTTTGTGCACAATACACACACACACACACACACACACACACACACACACACACACACACACAATAAATGTATTAGAACAGATTTACAAAGAATACAAAAAGAAGCTTGCACATAGATAACTTGCTGCAAGCAGCCAGACTTCAGGATGAGGAAATGTTTTTTTTGTAGCTCATGCCCCAATCAGGAAGGGCATGGAGTTAGTGTGCAGGCACAGCAGGCACGTGGTGCATTTGTGTTAGAAATAGCAACAGGCAGAATTTCAACTCACCCCATGTTCGGATGCCAAATCAAACTCAGGTCAAGACCTTATCAAAAGGTGAAATCACTCATTCAGGTGTGAGAGATAAAGCCTCTAAATATAACCAAAGTCTGCAATCCAAGACCTCAGCCAATGAGCAGGAGGTATGACGGTGCTATGATCCAATGGCTGTGTTATAGTGGAGTTATATAATGACACGGGGAGGGGCGAGGGTAGATTTATCAAACTTCTGCAGTCGTTATAAAGGCAGCAGTCTACTGCCACACTCATTATCATCTGCACAGATAGATCAAATTATTAGCATCACTAACAGCCTAGAAACTGCGCCAAATCAGAAAAACGTTTCTGTACCAAAAAAAGAAAGAGTAAACGCCTGGACAAAAATACAGAGAAATATGTGTTGTCTGCTTGTGGGTAAAAGGTCAATATTTCAACACCATGTAGAGATAAAAATAGGACTATAGCGTTTATTCACCAAGTGGGAAGTGACGGCAAGTGGCGAGATTTAGGCTACACAAGTGAAGATTAGATTTGGACTTTGTCCTTTTGCTGTAAATGATGCAAGTCTGTGGTCAAGGCTCCATAGGTCACTGCCTAGTGAATAAACCCCTTGTGACTAATTTGTCATTATTCAAACTCAATAAATCAATAGGAGGTTTTTGAATGCAGACTTTTATGTTAGAATAAAAAAATGGAAATGTAAAAACTTTAAAGACAGCAGCCCCAAGTCTCCAAAACATAGCGGAAATAGCACTCCAACATCTAATAAAGGGGAAACAGGTAGCCATCCAGCTCTAAACAGCCCAGAATGCTTGTAGGCCATTACCGACGCCAGACATCCAGAAGCATCATGGGAGTTGTAGTACTGCAAGAGTTGGAGGGCTATTCTGGATCTAACAGAATACACAAATCACATCTAGCTACCCTTACCAGTGCTAGCAGTGTTTGTATATACAAGAATAGTATACATTAACAAGCCACATGGGGCTTTTTCCCCATTTAACTCCCACATACATCTGGAATACAATTCGTTTTGGGACAAGTCCATGTCAGTTTAATTAAACACAGCTAGAGGGTCATAGAGGCTTGAACAGTATAATTTACTGCTGGAATATAATTAAAGGTTTAACCCTTTGTTTTCTGATGGAATATGCCCAGGAGGGAGATGCTTTGGAGGTATTTGCCGCTGGAGACACCCGCTAGCCAACATGTACTAAGCACCCCGCCACCTGTCACGAGCCCATGCATGTCCCCACTCTGGGATACACACATACCTGCTGTTCAAGGTCATGGCAACGCTGCAATATCTCATTTTTTTCATCCGTGTCTTCACTGATAAAGTAGTATTTACGGGACTGAAAAACAAAAATAGAGGATGGGTGAGTAATATAAAGAAAGGTGATTTCTTCCCAACTGCTTTCTAATTCTGGGGCCAAATTTAGCCATATAGGATCTCCCAATGTGAATGCTTGCTTAGTACAGAGATTAACCTATAACAGGTAAGGCTGGTTATATTTAGTTCTACCATCTAAGAGGGGAGCAGGGATATTTTTGCAACTCCTATTAATAAGACCTTTTGCTTTACAGGATACTTCCAACTGCCTATGTTACTGATGCCTAGCATGTCCCTTTAAACCCTTAAGGACCATTGACAGACAAGATCATTACAAAAATGTAATTCGTAAGAGACACACACTACCATGGAATGGCCAATTTAATCAGTGACAGCATGGCTATGGGTTCCACACAGGAACTGGGTTTTTGTGTACTAGATTGTGATAAAAAGCAATAGAAAGTTTTTTGCCTTTAAAGAATATTTTTGAAGAAACCCCCCGCGCCCTCCCATAAAAATCAACACCAGCACTCTTGCATTTGTAGCATAACAATTTACCCACTTGTCCTAGGCTCATTTCAATATTTAAAAAGTAAAAAGGGTTTACCCTTGCTCCGAGGGTGAAAGAAAAGGCAAAAATATTTGGGACTTCCAATGATGGTGTTAGATCCCTGCTTTCCCTCATTACTAGTGACAATGACATATATCTAATAATGCACAAACACACACCGCTAAGTTGTCACATTCACCTAACAAGTTACACACTCAAACCCATGCACACAGCTATCTAACCATACACGCAATTTCCCTCCCCCTACCCCCCACACACACACACACACAGCTATGTTACCACAAACAGCTATTATTATTAATATTTATAAAGCGCCAACAAGTTCCGCAGCGCTGCACAGTGGGTGGACTAACAGACACGTATTTGTAACCAGACGAGTTGGACACACAGGAACAGAGGAGTTGAGGGCCCTGCTCAATGAGCTTACATACTAGAGGGAGTGGGGTATAGTGACACAAAGGATTTGGTAGAAAGGTATGTTGCTAGGATAGTATGTAACCACATAAAGATAGATATGGAACCACACACACACACAGCTATGTAACCACACACAAATCCAAAAACATGTCTAACTAGCAATACCCTCTCTCTCTAAAGCCAAATTAGTTACACACACTCACATGTACATACTGACATAATCTACTGACTTCCTGCTGCTGTTCAGCTCTATCAATAGCGTGGAGAGTTGTAAGCACTTTTTTTTCCCTTTAGATATTTATCACCCAAAAATAAATAAAAATGGGGTCCCCGATGCAGTCCAAATCTTCCTGCTCTGTCTCAGTGACGGTCGCTTATCACGCATTAAAAAGAAGAATTACACTCACCTGGCTGTCATAGTTGACATAAGTGTCACCAGTAACTGTGTCAGGAGGATCCTTGCTCAGAAGCTGCAGATTAAAGGGTTTAAAAGAACAATATATGCATTTAGTGAATAGGCCTGAACAAATGCCCCGGTGACTATCCACTGTGGTGGGAAAAATCTACAAAGAGTCTCTTAAATCAGTGATGTCATTCAGAAATCAATGGTATGTTTTCCGACAAGCTTGGGGCTACACGAATACCGCTGAGATTTATAACCAGCCCACGGTCCGGCGGTTGGCTTTCACCGTAAATAAAATGGTTGTGAAATTCAGTTGCAAAAATATTTAAAATATGTGATAAACAAAATTAGCCTCAGGGGATAAACAGCACCTAAGGGGTGCATAGCAAGTTTCAACATAGGGTACGTAGAATTCTTTCAAATATTTGATTTTTGCTTCTATTTAACCCCTTCTATTCCAGATCAGGCTACATAAACAGGTGGCAGACAGATACAAAAACAGATGCAATTCGTGCTAGTTTAGATGAAAATTTATTTATACAGAAGTTCCAGCTCGCTGGAGTTTTAGGATATGACGACACTCTCATAGATGAAGAAACTATTTATATATGGTTACATAAATGATGTACTCAGTCCACCAAACAGAAGTTATTAACCCAAATATGAAACTTATTTATTGAATAGGAATCGGTGAGGCCCTGAACACTATTACAAAATGCCAAGCAGTGCCCTGCTGTAAATACAAAGTATTAGGACAACATGGAGCAAAAGTAGAGAATCTCTAATTCTGTTTTTATCACGATTTGTTATCCTGACATTCATTTTGCAATTCTGTAGTGAACTTAACACAACTGTTTACAGGATAGGATCCTATGAGGACAAGCTAAAATTGCTACATTTTAGTATGTTACTAAATCAATGGGCCCCTAGATGCCCTGTCTGAACAGACTACATTGTAGCCCAAGGACAGATCAGTGCAAGGATACAGCTAAATCCAGCAGTGTGGATTCCTACATTTAATTTGGTCATAATGTTACACAACGGCATTGGGCTGCCTATACTGTTAAAGTCAAATGAGAATTAAGCACTTGTGAATAGATATTGCTCTATGCGTATACTAAAACGGACTCAAACTCAAAGACCATACCAGAATGTGTATTTTTCACAAAAGACATTTTTACTGAGAATTTTAATGCAAGATTTACCTGTTTATACAAGAGGAGTCCTGAAAAGCATCACTGTTTGATATGACGATTGTTTAAAGAGCATTTCAAATTCTATAAGATTTAAGATTTTTTTTAAAGTCTGATTTTCTTTTTTTAAATGTGCATCAAAATACTCTGCTACTCAGGCTAGCCTGGCATCCTATACAATGTTAATATTCTCTATTTTTTTTTTCTTTTAAATCACTGTTTTTGGATTATTTAGGAAAACTGAAGTATTACAGGGTTTGATCCGTTTTTGCATAGCTGCACTGCACACCTCACCCAGGTCAACATATATACTGTATTTACTGATGAGAAGAAAAAAAAAAAAAACTGGCCAACAAATACAGTCACAAATGAGAGGGATGAAAAAAAACTCGACGTTAAGTGGAGATTTACAGCCAAGTATTAGAATTCCAGCAGAAAATAATTCTGAAATGGTGTCATCAGAAACTGCAGTTATTTAGACAATTCTTTGCCCCGAACTATTAAAAGCACTAGGCTTTCATTCATATGAATAATATACTGCAGACATTGTATGCAACCATATTTCAGATATATGGACATTTAGAACATGCCCATCAAGTGGTTTTCAAATTAACAAAAAAACCTACAGAAACGGGTCCTACCTCCTGTATGGATTCCATGACTGCCTGCTGGACAGACTCTCCCAAAGTCATTATCTGCTGGATGTGTTCTGGCAAGGAGAGAAAGATTCAATAACCAAATCAGAAAAGAATACACAAATGTTAAAACAAATATTTAATGTACAGAAATGACTCCGTACAGAGATGCTCCCAAAAGACATACATTTCCCTCATTCAACATTCCCTTCTAAATTAATGTATCATAATGCTTTCAGCATGGGAAGGGGTATGAGATAACTACCTGCCCCTATGCTCACCTTCCTTCTTATCACAGCTGATAGCACAGCCTAGCACCAGCTGTACCATTTTCCGCAGTTCAGCAACATTTGAGAATTCGCCTATAAGGCCAACATCAGGAATATGATCATCAGAAACAGGATGTCCCAGTACCTAGATAAATAGCAATTACAAAAAAAAAAAAAAAAATCTTATTTAAATCGTGATCAGCATTGCTATTAAACTAGCACCTGGGGAGGCTGGCGACATTTGGCCTTGGGGGCAAGAACTGATTTCCAAATTCTTTACAAACCAAAACAATTTTTTTTTAAAAATGGTAAAAAAGGAGTTTAAACAAGAAGGACAGCTAATTAGGAACTTAACGCCTAAGCAACTGAAACAGCAAAATTAAGAAAAAGGACCTTTTCCTGCTGTTTAGCAGATTGCTCCCCAATTTGGCAGCATTATTTATGGCAAACTCCCACGAGGAAAACAAATTAGGGAGCTATCTAATAAACACAACAGCATCCTGGCCTGGTAACCTTATGTGGGGTTGCCATATTTAACACTATAATCACCAGAACAACTACAGCTTATTGCATTTGTTCTAGTCAGTAGAATCATTACCTTCAGGTTTTGTTTTTTTTGCTGTAAACGCTGTCTTTTCAGAGAAATTGCACTGTTTAAATTACAGCCTAGGGATACTTCCACTAACCATTCCTCAGATGGCTACTAGAGATGCTTCCTGGGGAAGTGCTGCACAGTGTGACTGCCAATTAGTGTCTCCACCCTCTGCATGCAGACACTGAACTTTCCTCATAGAGATTCATTGATTCAATTCATCTCTATGAGGAGATTCTGATTGGCCAGGGCTGTGTTTGACTTGTGCTGGCTCTGCTCCTCATCTGCCTCCTTGGCAGACTCAGCCAATCCTATGGGAAAGCACTGTGATTGGCTCAGAACACCATTTCTGATGATGACACCAGAAGCAGGCAGATCAGGGGCAGAGGCATCAGCTGCAAACTTGAATACAAGAAAGATTTTACTATATTTAGCAGGGCAAGGGGAGGGGGGTTATCAATATAGGGTCAGGAATACAGGTTTGTGTATATTGACCCTATAGTGTTCCTTTAGGGATTCCAAATTAGGGAAATGTTTAGCAGATAGCGCCCCAATTCGGTACCTTTAACCCCTTAAGGACTAATCTTCTGGTGTTAAAGGGACTCTCCAGTGCCAGGAAAACAATCCGTTTTCCTGGCACTGCAGGTCCCCTCTCCCTCCCACCTCCGGTTGCTGAAGGGGTCAAAACCCCTTCAGTGACTTACCAGAGGCAGCGACGATGTCCCTCAGCGCTGCTTCTTGGTCCGCCAACGCTCCTCCCTATCACCACGTCAGCCGGACAGGGAAACTGATCACGCCCGCCGGCGGGGGAGACCTAATGCGCATGTGCAGCAATGCCCCGCACGCGCATTAGACCTCCCCATAGGAAAGCATTGAAAATTATTTCAATGCTTTCCTATGGGGATTTTAGCGACGCTGGAGGTCCTCACATAGCGTGAGGACGTCCAGCGACGCTATAGCACAGAAAATCTGTAATCCCGGAAGTGCCCTCTAGTGGCGGTCTACTAAACAGAGGAGTTAACCCGGCAAGGTAATTATTGCAGTTTATAAAAAACTGCAGTATTACAGTTGCAGGGTTAAGGGTAGTGGGAGTTGGCACCCAGACCACTCCAATGGGCAGAAGTGGTCTGGGTGCCTGGAGTATCCCTTTAACCCCTTAAGGACCACATCATGTGTCCTTAAGGGGTTAAAAATGGCAATCTCACAGAAGGATACCAAAGTGGGAGTTATATACTAAACAGCTCCCACAAAAGGATAGCAGCTGAAGGATCAATATTAAGAAGAAAAAAAACAAAACACCTTTATTCATTTTGATATTTCAGCTGTGTTTAGTGGCTAGCTCCTTAATTTGGGATCGTAATGTGGGATTACTATTTTTAAAGGTACTAAAGTAGGAAAGTATCTGCTAAACAGCTCCTAATTTGGTATCATTTGAAATAATGGGAATAACGGTGTCCAAATTTGGTTTCATTTGCAGATGGTTTTCAGAATTTCGTTTCCTTCCAAATCGACAATTTAAGATTTTTGGACAAAACAATATTTGAAAATTAACAAATTGTCATGAAGCGAAACAAACTTTTCACCTGTGCAAATCTCTGATTTCATAGCAGGTTCATAACTTAAATCGCTCATTGGGGTTTTTATTAAATAAAATAATCAATCATGGTAAACTGAAACTAAAACTTCTCCACAAATGCTTTTCAGCTAGTACGAACCAATCAAAATGTCTTTTAATCTGTGCGGGACTCACTTTTGGAGTCTCACTCAGCCAGCAGGGGGAATGCTGGATAGATAGAGATCGAGATATAGATATCTATATAAATAAAATACTCTGATTTAATGGACAATACTCACATCCTGGTAGTATTCCAGCACACTCTGCAAGATTCTCTTGAGATTACTGACCTAAGAAAGGCAAAAAAAAAGAGATCCAAGATATGCACAGCGAAATCACTAAAAGGGGAATGGTGACCCACCTCGTTTTACAGGCGGCTGCGTTGGTGCATAGCACACCTGTGTACCGCCAAAGCATGCATGTTGCTTCTGGTTCTGTCATGCAGCAAATATGTGCACAGAGACTGATAGAGGCTGCACCCCACTGGACCCCAGGGATGAGGTTCCACTGCAGCTCTCAATGTCAGTGTGAGACCAATGAGGCTTGGTGGTTTAGAACAGAACACAAAGTGTTACTATTTTATGATTTATATAGTGGGTGTTTATGAATGTAATTAGGAGTGTGGATATGAATGTATGTGTACATAAATGTATGCAAATGAGTCAGTGTGTGTGTGTGTATATGAATACTTGTTTACAAGTCTTTGTGTGTTTATAGGACCTATGAATCAGTGTATATCAATGCGTGTGTGAATGTATGAATGTGTGAATATGTGTATATATATGAATGTCAGTACGCGTGTGTATCCCTACCAAAAAGGGGTTTGAGGTGGTGCAGAGAGTAGGGATCGACCGATTATCGGTTTTACCGATATAATCGGCCGATATTCGGTATTCTCGGCAATATCGGTATCGGCCAATTCAGATACCGATATTGCCGATAATACCTCCTAGGACCGCCAGGCTCATTACAAACCCGGCGGTCCTGGGGGGGGGCGGAGAGCAAGCGCTTACTCACCTCCCAGCAGCTCCTCCAGCTCCCCAATGCAACTCTCGCGAGAGCCGCGGCCTTCCGAGCGTTGCCATGGATCACCATGGCAACGCTCCGCGCGACACGCTGGCCGCGAGAGTTGCATTGGGGAGCTGGAGGAGCTGCTGGGAGGTGAGTAAGCGCTTGCTCTCCGCCCCCCCAGCTCAGCCAATACCACCAGGGACTGTCATATGCCCCCTCCCTGGCCAGGTAACAAGCAGGGAGGGGGGACAACAAAAATAAATAAGAATTATACATTTTTTTAAAAATAATTTAATAAAAAATGCCCCCTCACACACTGCATTATATACACATACACTACACAAACACACTGTGTATATAATACAGTGTGTTTGTATAGTGTGTGTGTGTGTTTGTATACAATGCACACAAATACACTGCATTATATACACACACTATACAAACACACTGTGTATATAATGCAGTGTTTGTGTAGTGTTTATATAATGCAGTGTGTGTTTGTGTAGTGTGTTTATATAATGCAGTGTGTGTTTGTGTAGTGTGTTTATATAATGCAGTGTGTGTTTGTATAGTGTGTGTATATAATTCAGTGTGTTTGTATAGTGTGTGTGTGTATAATGCAGTGTGTGTGTTTGTATAGTGTGTGTGTATAATGCAGTCTGTGTTTGTGTAGTGTGTTTATATAATGCAGTGTGTGTTTGTATAGTGTGTGTATATAATTCAGTGTGTTTGTATAGTGTGTGTGTGCATATAATGCAGTGTGTGTGTTTGTATAGTGTGTGTGTATAATGCAGTCTGTGTTTGTGTAGTGTGTTTATATAATGCAGTGTGTGTTTGTATAGTGTGTGTATATAATTCAGTGTGTTTGTATAGTGTGTGTGTGCATATAATGCAGTGTGTGTTTGTATAGTGTGTGTGTATAATGCAGTGTGTGTTTGTGTAGTGTGTTTATATAATGCAGTGTGTGTTTGTATAGTGTGTGTATATAATTCAGTGTGTTTGTATAGTGTGTGTGCATATAATGCAGTGTGTGTGTTTGTATAGTGTGTGTGTATAATGCAGTGTGTGTTTGTGTAGTGTGTTTATATAATGCAGTGTGTGTTTGTATAGTGTGTGTGTATAATGCAGTGTGTGTTTGTGTAGTGTGTGTATATAATGCAGTGTTTGTGTAGTGTGTTTATATAATGCAGTGTGTGTGTTTGTATAGTGTGTGTGTATAATGCAGTCTGTGTTTGTGTAGTGTGTTTATATAATGCAGTGTGTGTTTGTATAGTGTGTGTATATAATTCAGTGTTTGTATAGTGTGTGTATATAATGCAGTGTGTGTGTTTGTATAGTGTGTGTGTATAATGCAGTGTGTGTTTGTGTAGTGTGTTTATATAATGCAGTGTGTGTTTGTGTAGTGTGTGTATATAATTCAGTGTGTTTGTATAGTGTGTGTGTATATAATGCGTGTGTATAATGCAGTGTGTGTTTGTGTAGTGTGTTTATATAATGCAGTGTGTGTTTGTGTAGTGTGTTTATATAATGCAGTGTGTGTTTGTATAGTGTTTATATAATGCAGTGTGTTTGTGTAGTGTGTTTGTGCAGTGTGTGTTTGTGTTTGTGTATATAATGCAGTGTGTGTGTTTGTGTAGTGTTTATATAATGCACACTACACAAACACACTGCATTATATACACACACTCTGCATTATATAAACACACTACATTCACTATACACACACTACACAAATACACACACACTCTGCATTCATTATATACACACACACTTTGAATTTAGTATATACAGCATTCACTTTACGCACACTACCCACACACTCTGCTTTCATTATATAAACACTACACTAATACACACTGCATCCCCTACACAAACACACATTGCATCCTCCACACACTGCATCCACAACACACACACTACACAAACACACACTGCATCCACTACACACACTACACAAACACACACAGCTCCCCTGTCACACTGCATCCACTGCACATTGCATGTATATTTTGTGCATTTACCTTTAGAAATAGTTTTTATTTTCCAAAATGGTAAATGTACAGAATATCGGCAAATTATATCGGCTATCGGCCTGAAAGTTCACAGAATATCGGTATCGGTATCGGCTCTAAAAAATCAATATCGGTCGATCCCTAGCAGAGAGACTCAATCTTTTTACAGTTCAAGGTGGTGGTGGTGGGTTTCAAAATACCTTTCCACACCAGGATCTATGTAATCTAGGAACGCCTCCGGATACGCATCAATAACAGATCTGTCTGCCACAATTTTATCTCCAATAATCTCCACAGTTTTATATAATTGGAATCTTTTCACTTATATGCAGGTTACACTTGTTTTTAAACAACATTACTATTTAAAGTTAATAAATTATTTCTATTTGCCAAGTCAGACTTCCGTTGGCTTAATGAGATTACCTTTAGTCTCCAGTTCTCCCCAGTGTCCTTCTTGATCCTCATGAGCCAGGCATCATTAAACCAGGACGAGTCTCTGACAAGGGAACACAGAAGCATACATGACAACGGGTAGAGAAAAGCAGATGGAGTTAAACATTTCTCCAGAACACTTTGCTGCAAACCATTTACATGTTCCTTTCTCAACACACAAGAGAAGTGAAAGTGTCATGGATCACGGACGGATTCAACCAAAAACTTACATGACATGGAGAACTTGAGAAATCGCAATGCCCCCAGTCAGGTCTTCATATGAGCTGCAAGGACCAGAGACTTGAAATGTCTGCATCTAACAGAGAAGGACAAGGGGAATGTGAAGATAAACAGGTAAAAGATACACTGGGGGTAGGGAGGTTTATACTACAAATGGGAAAATGTAGGCCAAAAAAGTAGATTAGAAGGGGAAAAAAAATAAATAGGCTGAGTTTGAGCATTTAATGTTGCTATACCCTTGTGAATTCCGAATGATTTATTGATTTATCAATAAAAAAAGTAGCTAAAACAGCAGATTAAATCATTACCCAAGGGATGCAAATTCTTTAATCACGTGTTTAATTCTTCTTCAAATTCTTGATATAATTTAAATCATCTACTGGCATGTTGATACAGCACTCCCAAGCAATCCAACCAAAAAATATATTGTGTCAACCATCTCCCAGTTGAAATAGTGGCATATGATCCAAATCAGTCGAAATCTGCCACAGGAGCAAAAAGATATGTACTTGGGTTCATTTGTATGTAAACATGTCCCCCTCCTCTTTTTTTATTGGTGAACTGCAGTAACCTCTTATATATCACTTCAGCTATCTAAAATAATAATACCAAAAAGTGCGCCTCTTATTTTAACCCTTTAACCCCTTAAGGACCAAACTTCTGGAATAAAAGGGAATCATAACATGTCACACATGTCATGTGTCCTTAAGGGGTTAAAGGACCTGATTATTGATAACCCCTAAAGTCACCCAGACCACTTCATTTCAATGACGTGGTCAAGGTGCAGGGATCCTTCAGTTTTATACTTTCAAAACATCAAAACATTGCATTGCTTTTATTTTTTGTTTTTAGAAACTGCAATGTTTACAACCACCTCTAGTGACAGCAACTAGAGGCGCTCCCACTCCACTAACGGTCACGAGACTTGTGAGAGCATAGGAAAGCACTGAATATGTGAAGCATTTGGATGCACACTCACTGCTCATCAGTTTCCAATGCTCCTTTTTGCGGAATATTGGATTTCCCATCAAATCTAGAGCTGGATAGCATCTACGGGAGGGTGAGGTGGGTGAGGATGGGGGACCTCTACAACAAATTTTAGAGGAGGGTACACAATAACACTACAGAGCTCCTTTAAGGCTCACAATCCATTACCAAAAATATCTTATGCCAAAACAGAGCGCCAGGCTTATTTAGCATTGCAAATCTATATATCCCTCATTCATTAAATAGTGGGACATTACATTTTGATATTGGTTTGTTACAACATATATTTACATCATTGGTGATTAAAGGAAGATATTACCTTGATTTTTTGTAGATTTCCATAAGAATGTTAACCCTTCTCCCATGTAACATTACACATACAAGGAGTTATATGGGCTTTCCATTGATCGCTTTATAGAACACAGCCTGTACAATTAGGAGACTGATGATGCTACCCAGGTTGATTATCAAGTTGCTTCATTCATATCTTTTCATAAATAAGTCTACTACCAGCTTCTGAACTGCATACTGCACAGACCCTAAAGCCGGAAATTAAACTACACCCAGAGTTCTTCAATTTAAAACAATAGAAGTGCCAGGATTGGCAGACATATCAGTTATTGCAACTGCATTGTGAATAAATAAAGATCATAGAACTGCCACACTTCGAAGTGTACCACACGGCGTGTAAAATAAAGCCCAGTTCAAGTATCGGTGAATAAATAATAAATAAAAAGGTATACTGTAATATTAATCAGTTCAATGTCACAGGGGTACGCCATGGCTTAACTCCGGGTTTTTATATTTGTCCAGTTATGAAAAGCTACTATTTAAAAAAAATTATTGTCCTTTATTGAGTCATTGCCAGATCTGTGTAACAGAGAGCAGAGTATTATCTATTCTGGCAATACGCCACAAGCTGAAGCAGTTAAATGTTAAGACTCCTCTTTAAATACAGATCAGCTATTCTTTTTGGTTTCAAGTTTACATCATTACAGAAACATAGAATGTGACGGCAGATAAGAACCATTCGGCCCATCTAGTCTGCCCAATTTTCTAAATACTTTCATTAGTCCCTGGCCTTATCTTATAGTTAGGATAGCCTTATGCCTATCCCACGCATGCTTAACCTCCTTTACTGTGTTAACCTCTACCACTTCAGCTGGAAGGCTAATCCATGCATCCACTACCCTCTCAGTAAAAGTAATACTTCCTGATATTATTTTTAAACCTTTGCCCCTCTAGTTGTGGTAGATTTTCTTCTTTTAAATATAGTCTCCTCCTTTACTGTGTTAATTCCCTTTATGTATTTAAATGTTTCTATCATCCAACAGCAACTAGATGCATACTTGCAAAAATAGAATATTCAAGGATATAATCTTTCAATGCAGGGTAATAACTTTTTGATCCAAGGATAAATCTGACTGCCATTCTGGGGACAAGAAGGAATTTCTTTCCCAGTTTGTTGCAAACTGTTTGTTTTTTTGCCTTCTTTTGGATCAACAGGAAAAAAACAAATGTGAGGAAGGCTGAACTTGAGGGACACAAGTCTCTTTTCAGCTATGTAACTATATCATATCCCCCCCGTTTCGTCTTTCCTCCAAGCTATACATGTTAAGATCCTTATCCCGCAATCCATGAACCAGTTTAGTAGCCCTTCTCTGAACTCTTTCTAAAGTATCAAATATAGAACTGTAAAAAGCTCATTTTAGCCACAAACTACTGCTACTGCACATGGGGTGTGGGTATCCTCACTCTACAAGATCCCACTGAATAGGAGGTATTATTTAATTTATTGATAGACCAATTATCGGTTTGACCGATATTCCGGATTTTGGTAAATATCGGTATCAGCCACTATTGTTACCGATATTGCCAATAATGTGAGAGGAGACCCAGCAGCAGAGGGGCGGCGCGTCCATAAAGTGGAACATGTGGCCGCAAGAATCAAGTGACTGGCAGGAAGGAAGCGCACAGCGCTCCCCCTACCAGTCAGTCAGTCACTCTATGTAGTGTGGAGCAGAGCGGACCGCACTACAGGAGCTTCAGTTTCCTGTACCCGACTAGACAGACAGGAAGTGATCACTGAGAGATCACTTCTCGTCAGTGCGGCCTACAGAAAACTGAAGCTCCTGTACCACGGTCCGCTCCGCTCCGCCACGCTACAAGAGAGGCACACCAGGGAGGGGAGGAAATGAACACTAAGGGACAGGGAAGGAGAGGCATGTTCCAATCAGATACCTGCCTGGATATAGTGTTACAATACAGAGACCTGGCTGGATATATATTGTTACAATACAGATAATGGCTGGATATATATACCAGGCTGGATATATAGTATTATAATACAGATACCAGGCTGGATATATTATTATAATACAGATACCTGGCTGGATATATTATTATAATACAGATACCTGGCTGGATATATTATTATAATACAGATACCTGGCTGGATATATTATTATAATACAGATACCAGGCTGGATATATTGTTATAATACAGATACCTGGCTGGATATATTATTATAATACAGATACCTGGCTGGATATATTATTATAATACAGATACCTGGCTGGATATATTATTATAATACAGATACCAGGCTGGATATATTATTATAATACAGATACCAGGCTGGATATATTGTTATAATACAGATACCAGGCTGGATATATTGTTATAATACAGATACCTGGATATATTATTATAATACAGATACCTGCATATATTATTATAATACAGATACCAGGCTGGATATATTATTATAATACAGATACCTGGCTGGATATATTATTATAATACAGATACCAGGCTGGATATATTATTATAATACAGATACCAGGCTGGATATATTATTATAATACAGATACCAGGCTGGATATATTATTATAATACAGATACCTGGCTGGATATATTATTATAATACAGATACCTGGCTGGATATATTATTATAATACAGATACCTGGCTGGATATATTATTATAATACAGATACCAGGCTGGATATATTATTATAATACAGATACCAGGCTGGATATATTATTATAATACAGATACCTGGCTGGATATATTATTATAATACAGATACCAGGCTGGATATATTATTATAATACAGATACCAGGCTGGATATATTATTATAATACAGATACCAGGCTGGATATATTATTATAATACAGATACCAGGCTGGATATATTATTATAATACAGATACCAGGCTGGATATATTATTATAATACAGATACCTGGCTGGATATATTATTATAATACAGATACCTGGCTGGATATATTATTATAATACAGATACCTGGCTGGATATATTATTATAATACAGATACCAGGCTGGATATATTATTATAATACAGATACCTGGCTGGATATATTATTATAATACAGATACCTGGCTGGATATATTATTATAATACAGATACCTGGCTCGATATATTATTATAATACAGATACCTGGCTCGATATATTATTATAATATATACACCATGCTACATATATTATTATAATACAGATACCAGGCTGGATATATTATTATAATACAGATACCAGGCTGGATATATTGTTATAATACATACACCATGCTACATATATTATTATAATACAGATACCAGGCTGGATATATTATTATAATACAGATACCAGGCTGGATATATTGTTATAATACATACACCATGCTACATATATTATTATAATACAGATACCAGGCTGGATATATTATTATAATACAGATACCTGGCTGGATATATTATTATAATACAGATACCTGGCTGGATATATTATTATAATACAGATACCTGGCTGGATATATTATTATAATACAGATACCAGGCTGGATATATTATTATAATACAGATACCAGGCTGGATATATTATTATAATACAGATACCAGGCTGGATATATTATTATAATACAGATACCAGGCTGGATATATTATTATAATACAGATACCAGGCTGGATATATTATTATAATACAGATACCATGCTGGATATATTATTATAATACAGATACCATGCTGGATATATTATTATAATATATACACCATGCTACATATATTATTATAATATATACACCATGCTACATATATTATTATAATACAGATACCTGGCTGGATATATTATTATAATACAGATACCAGGCTGGATATATTACTATAATACAGATACCAGGCTGGATATATTACTATAGTACAGATACCAGGCTGGATATATTATTATAATACAGATACCATGCTGGATATATTATTATAATACAGATACCTGGCTGGATATATTATAATACAGATACCTGGCTGGATATATTATTATAATACAGATACCATGCTGGATATATTGTTATAATACAGATACCTGGCTGGATATATTGTTATAATACAGATACCTGGCTGGATATATTATTATAATACAGATACCTGGCTGGATATATTGTTATAATACAGATACCAGGCTGTGTATATTATTATAATACAGATACCAGGCTGGATATATTATTATAAATATAGAAACACAGAATGTGACGGCAGATAAGAACCATTCGGCCCATCTAGTCTGCCCAATTTTCTAAAAACTTTCATTAGTCCCTAGCCTTATCTTGTAGTTAGGATAGCCTTATGCCTATCCCATGCATGCTTAAACTCCTTTACTGTGTTAACCTCTACCACTTCAGCTGGAAGGCTATTCCATGCATCCACTACCCTCTCAGTAAAGTAATACTTCCTGATATTATTTTTAAACCTTTGTTCCTCTAATTTAAGACTATGTCCTCTTGTTGTGGTAGTTTTTCTTCTTT